>CM060935.1:905862206-907112206 GCA_030765085.1 Allium cepa | reverse complement strand
TATTACATGTTTTGTATATATTTACAATATTTGTCTGTTTTTGTTTCATTTTATTTGGATATATACTTTGTAAGTTAAGTAACATACAAAGATGTAAATATCAATTAATTTATTCGTTTCTATAACCATTTTATTATTTATTTATATAGTGTGTATGTAACAGCCTAAAATTTTTGATAAATATTTTATTCATTTTATTTAAAAACTTTGGCGTCTAATTATTTAAAAAAAAAATTGGAATCTTCCTGAATTGGTTATAAATCATTGCCCAATTTTATTTTATATAAACAATTTCTGTAATTTTAGATTTTGGGTTAAATTTTGGCTCTAATTGAAACTTTTAAATTTTAGATTCTAACTTCCAATCTTTTATTATAAATTGTATATATATATATATGTACAATAATTGTTCCGCTTTTGTTTCATGTAAATTGGTTATATACTTTTTAAATTAAGTAACAAATAATGTGTAAATAGCTATTTAATTATACGTTTTATTTGGTACGTTTTATATTGTATATATATGTACAACAATTGTTCCACTTTTGTTTCATGTAAATTGGTTATATAATTTTTAAATTAAGTAATAAATAATGTGTAAGTAGCTATTTGATTATACGTTTTATTTGGTACCTTTTATATTGTATATATATGTACAACAATTGTTCCGCTTTTGTTTCATGTAAATTGGTTATATAATTTTTAAATGAAGTAATAAATAATTTGTAAATAGCTATTTAATTATATGTTTGATTTGGTACGTTTTATATCCGTTCTTGTTTAATTTTTTGGCGTTATATAAACGGCACGTTATTTTCTGAAATATACTTTAGCATATATTTTACTAAATAAATAAGAAACAAATTAATTCAAGATGCGTTACTTTGTTAATTTTTGTGGGCATACATTTCGATTTATTTATTTCCTCTATAATACGCACTCTTTTTGATTTCTTACCTTAGCTGTTAAAATCGTCAGCCATGCATTTTAAAAGGAATTTAAAATCTTGCCTTACACTTCATATGTAAAAAATTTATTTCACCTTTTTTTCCACTTTATTTTTGCCTCTTTGTAATTAATAGGAATAAAATGCTACAATTCCTCTACCCTTTCAAAATTTTATTTCTCGCGTTTCTTCCCACTTAATCAACGCGATCCCTTATGTTAAATTCAAAAGCCCAGTACACAATATCCCGCATATCAATTTGCCTTCATCTTCTCATGTGAGTTTTCCCATCAGTAAGTAATGGCTACACATTTTTTTGTTTTTTTATTTCTTTTCCTATTTCTTTTCCTATTTCTTGTTTTTCCTCTTGTTTCCAGTTTTGCTTTATTAAAACTTTATATATGCGTATATGTGTTAGCATACTTAGATTTGCTTTTCGGTGTGGATATCGTTATTTTTGAATCAAATCTCCAGCGTCGTAGAGGTTAGTAATTCACACATGACATATATGCCTATATAATTGTGAAGTGACACCAAGTGAATGTGTAGAAACTTTTATATTATGTTATACCTGCCTGTGATATCATTTATATGATGTTAAACCTTGTTATTAACATGTCACATCATCTGTTATATTCTATTCTGCTATATTATTTATTTATTTCTGTTTCTCACACTGCAAGTTCCCTGAAGAATAGAATCACTATGGGTTGAAATAATACATACCCGAACGGACTTTAGAATAGGGAACAATTATTACGGGATGAAATGATAAGCCTGGGTGATTTTTATTTATTTTATTTGACTTGGCATTGCGGGTTTGAAATAATCAAAACCCGAAAATTTTGTGATGTCCCGGGAATTTAAGCAATATTTATTTAATAATTTCATTAATAATTATTTTAAAAATGTGAAATATTGATTTAATAATCTATTTCAAACAGGAATTTTCTTTTGAAGATTAATAATCATTTAATTTGTCAAATGATTTTCTTTTCAAAATAATAATAATTCAAATTGAGAATCTTATTGTTTTCAAATGTTAAAAATATTTAAATGATAAAATTCATCTTTCTAAATTGATTTAAAGATATTTATTTATAATGTATATATGTGTATACATTATAAATAGGGGATTTGATTTTAATTCAAAATTTAAATATTAATAAAGGATATTTTCTAATTATTATATATATAAATGTATAAATTGTAATTTTATTTAAATTAGTATTGTAAACTTTTCAAAGGGTTTGTTTTAAAAGTCTATCTTATATTTTCATGGAAATATTAGTAAATATTTATTTTGTTTATAAATATATAATAGTTGTTTAAAAATAAAATAGTTTAAAATTTGTATTTTATAATAAGAGTTTATTTTGTTTTATTTAAAGAATTGCTTTTCTTTTGAAAATAAGATTTAGTTTATTTTATTAAAGTATAATATTTTAATTTAAAAACTTTTGAATAAAATTGAAAATAACATTTCTTTTCTTTTTAAAATTTGCTCTTTTAAAAGTTTAGCTTTTAAAATATTATTTTGAAAACATTCAAATAAACATTTAAATAGTGTAATTTTATAAAGAAGGTTTGTATGTAAGCATGTAAAAAACTAAATGTAATTAAACATTTGAAACATGATTAACTAAGTAAGAAATGAACTTAAAACCTTTTTAAAATTTAAAAATTTCATTTTATTTTTAAATGGAATATGTGTCAAACACTTAACACATAATAAAGACACTTGTAAACTTATCTATATCATAACATAACAAGTGGCAATGTTATTTATTTTTGAAATTTATTTTTTGTAAGAAAACTTAGCAATTCATTTTGTTTAAACATTATCTTCATTAGAAAACTAAAATCAGATCTGAAAAACAAAAAGGAAAGAAGAATTTCAAAACCAATTCTACAAAACAACTTCAATAAAAAAATTTTGCAAAACCAAAACTGCAAATCAACTCCAACAGCAAATTGCAAAACCCAGATCTGCAAACAAATACAATTGCAAATCTGTAATCTGTTGAAGTTCAATTCAACTCCAAATCTAAGCAAAGAAGAATAAGGTCAACATGCAGTTTAAATCATCTTCAGCAGCTATTGCAAAATCCAGATTTTCAACTTAAAATCAACAGTTCAGCAGCAGATTCAAATAAGTTCAACTGAAGTTCAATATCAATAGCATCAGGGAATTCAAATCTGCTCCAGAAAAATGAAATTTGCATCTAGGTTGTTCTCTGCATCTTCAATTAAGGTGAGTAAGCTTCTTTTATTTAAAAACAGCTTTTCTTTTTAAATCAAAGTTTAGCAAAATTTATAGAACACAATTTCTAATTTACATAAATCAGAAACTGCTCTGTTCTTTTGTTTAAAACTGTTTAACCTCAAAACGCTAAAGTTGATGTTAGCTGTGCATGTGAGTGAACTTCTATGTTTAAAAACAGTTTTCTTATAAAAATCAGAGCTAAATATACTTATAGAACTCAAGTTTCAATCAAACTGTTATATAAAAAGAAATAAATTTAACTGCTATTGATAAAAAAGAAAAGAAGAAAAGCTCTGTCTTCTTTTAAGTGAGTAACCTTCCATATGCAAAAACTTGAGTTATCTGTTGCATGTTTATTGATATAAATAATCATGTTTGTATGACTATATTGTGATTCTGTGTGTATATATATTAATGTATATATATGTGTTTCAGGATTTTAGATATCGGTTCTTAGCTATGAACTAAGTTTTAATAAGAAAACCATTATCAACTAGTTTGATCTCAGTTTGGATTTTGTTATGTAAATAGGAAATTGTTTGTTTAGTTGAAATTAAGTTTACAAATTATAATTAAGTTAAATTTAAGAAACTGTTGTCTCTATAAACAAATAAAGGTCAGTAAATATTCAATTAAGCAAATCTAAATCTTCTTAAATTATTAAAACAGTTTTATAATTTGAATTCATGAATGAAATCATGATTTTTAAAACAAAATCCATTTTTAAAGGTAACTGTGGAGTGGGTATTATTGAGTTGAACAAAATTGGGTAAATGTCAATTTTTGGGTGACCTTGTGGACTGGGATGTTCGGGATTGCTTGTAGTGATGGAGGAGTGGTCAGAGGGGTAAGGAAAAATAGTAGGAGGCGGTGCAGTTGATCGTGGAGGCAACGGTGGCGCTTTCTTTTGTGTAGACCTAGATTGGAGGTGGTATGTTGTTGTTGCTGTTTGTTCTCTGTGGAGCATCGAGTGATGTAGAACTTTGGGGATTGGAAGAGGAGATTTAGGTGAAGGGATGGCCGGTGTCGTAGGTGATAAGATGGTCGGAGTTAGGTTTCCTTGTCATTGACAGGTTTGAAGTGAATGTAGTGTGAAGTTTTCCAGGTTTCTGGGTTAACATGATTCTGATTCAAGCTGCTGTGGGAAGATTTTTGATCGTGATCATGTTTGGGGGTTAGATGGTGACTTGTGGGAGTTGGTCAGGGTGGTTGGAGGTCGTCGAAGTGCCGGTGCATATGCACCGTGCACAAATTTTTTGGTGAACATTTTCTTGGTTGTGCAGGCAGAGTGACTCGGGATTTACTCGGGTGAAGTAGGTTGTTGACTCAGGGATTGGGCTTTGAGAACTCGAAGCAGATTTTGAGTGCTCGGGTTAGTGATTGTTTCAGGTTGTAAAAACCTGAAAATTTGCAGTTTTTAAATTTTAAGATGAAATTCAAATGTTAGAGCAGAATTTCAATTGGGATTTTTTTAAATGCAAAGTTTAAAATCTTAATACAGATGAACTTTAGAATTTCAAAGTTTTAAATTAAAATTTTAAATTTTTAAGCAAGATTTACACTAAGTATTGGTTCAGGTTGTAAAACTTGCAATTGTACAGTTTTTATAATTTGGTGAATTTAAATTTTTAAATGCAAAGTTTAAAATGTTAATTCAGATGAACCTTTAAATTCAAAGTTTTAAATTGAAATTCTAAATTTTTAAACAAGATTTACATTAAGTTTAAAATCAGGTTTAAATTACAGTTTTCAGGTTATTTGAATTCAGTTTAAATTTAAACAGTTTTATAAATTTTTAAAATATTGATCAAATTCAATGTTTAAAGTAAATTTTAAAGATGAATTGATTTCAGATAAATGTAAAAACTTGAAGATTTCTTTCTTTAATATTTGAAAAAGTTTGGAATGTTTAACTTGAAATTTGAGAAGTTTTAAATAATCAGTTTATTTTAAAAATTTGATTTCTGAATAAACTTAAGTAAATTTGGACTTGAAATTTGCTTAGATAAGTATGAATGTTTTTCACTTTCATTTAAAAGTTATAATTTATTTAAATTTGGATAATGTTTAAATAGTAAAACATTTTGAAATCTTAAAAGTTTAAAATGGAATTTGAATTCAATTTGGAGATGTATTTTTTTAAAATACATTTTGAATGTTAATGAAATCATTTATAATTAAATAAATTATCTTAATAATTAAGATAATAAATGAATTTAATTAAGGAATTTATTTATTTGATTTTAAATAATGATTTAGAATTAATTTAGTTAGAAATGATTTATGATGATTAATCCAAGATAATTTTCTTAAGGAAATAATTTAAGGAAATATTATTAATTACTAATGATAATTATATAAGGATAATTAAGTAATTAATTAATATGATTAAAATTTTGATAATTAATTAGATCAATTTAAGGTAATTAGTTTTAAATTGTTAAGTCAAATTAGTTGATAAAGGTAATTAAAGAATTAATTACTTATTGTAATTAATTTTGATATTGTGATTTGTTAAGTTAATTAATTTAGTTTAATTAATTTAAGCAATCATTTATGATTAAATAAGTGTAATTACTTAAGGTAATTAATGGAACAGGATTACTTAGAGAAGTAATAAGTGATAATTACTGGAATGTAATTAATAAAAATGATTTTTATAAAAAAATTTTTTTGAAATTAATCAAGGGATTAATTAATGGAGATAATTAATTATGAAGAAAATTAAATTGTTAATGAGAAATTAAGGACAATTAATTATTGGTTTAATATTAATCAAAGGTGATTAATAATTGTATTTTAATTTTAGATTAATTACTAAACGTAATTAATTTTAAATAAAGTTATTAATTCAAATATTAGAGATCATTAATTAATAAAATTAATGATGTAATTTAGGATTGTTTGATTAAGTAATAATTAATTATCAAGTGATTAATTATTGTAATTAATTAAGGATAAATGTAATTAATTATAGTTAATTAATGAAGTAATTAAATGTTAATTACTTATGATTAAGGTTAATTAATTTTGTAAAAATTAATTTAAAGACTAATTACTTATTGTAATTAGTAAATGATTAATCAAAGGGTTTAATCAAGTTGGATACTCAAAGAATGATTAATTAACTAGGTTGATTAATAATTTGATATTGAGTAGGATTTATAGATGTGGTAATTAATTTAATTTATTTTAAATTAATTAGAGATAGAAGTAATTAATTTAATTCATTTTAAATTAATTATGGATAGTGGATGATAAATCTTTGATTATGGATGATATTGATTGAATGGTTGTGATCTCAGTAATGAGATGAATTGTGTCTGTATGATATGGAAGTTTGGTTAAAGTATGATGGTTGGTGATGGATTATCTGAGTGTGATGATTATCTGTTTATGATGTTGATACGGATTATCTGTTTATGATAAGGATATGATTATCTATTGTGATATGTAGTTTATCTATCTTTGTGAAATGGAAAATAATAAAATGAGTTAATTGTTTAAAACCCTTAAGTACAACTTGGACATTAAAATGGCGTTTGGTTTCGGTGAGACCGAGATCGGATTTCCATATTTGGATATCTGAAAACCACATCGATTCCAATTAAACGTTAGGTCGTTAATCCAAGTGGAGCAAGTGAAGACTCGAGGTGTAAGGGCTATACGTCAGTATAACTCTGTGGGTGATTCCGTAATGAGTTTGATGGAATAGTACTTATAGGTTCGAGATGGTAATTTAGAGTGCAAGGGCTATGGTCGTTGACTCTGAGGGTGATTCCAAAATGAGTGCAACGAGATAGTGCCTTCGGTTTCGTTCGAACCCGGAACGAACTTGTATGGATTGAATGCTTTCAGAACATCGTCAGGTGGACGATGAGCATTCTAAGATTGATATGTCCTATTATGGTAATCGTAGCCTCAAGCCTCATCAACCAGGAATGGCTAAAACATGGGAGGTGCAGCAAGGCTTCGTGGGTAGCCCTCACTGGAGAGCGAGATTTACCCCTGTCTAGATGTCCCTTTATATTTCGGCTGTGTGGGGCGATTACTAGCAAGAATCGCCGGGGCGGTCTTGTTCGGAACTGTTCAGTAAGGAATGGGTCCGGCCTTGTGTTGCAGGGGAGTGGGCGTACTCCTCGGTACGGTGATTTAGGCCACGTACTGTGATGGGCGGTACCCCAGTAGCCCTGCCATTGAGGGAATCCAAAATCCAATAAGTGCCTGTACGGTTTTGATTGTGCCCAACTATGTTGGAACGTGAGATGTAAGCATTCCAGCTATTTTTGTATTTTATTTTGAAAACCCTAGACACTATTATAATATCACTGGATTTCCTATCAAATGTTTTGGTTAGCGTAAGGTAAATTTTTTTCCATGTTTATGTGTGGGAAGTCTTACGTGATACCTTTTGTTGCAAAGGATTTTCTAAAGGTTAAGCAAATTTTAACCCTGTTTACTCACACCAGACCCCTGTCTGACCCGAGTGTTTATTTTCTGTTTTATTAAACTCTTGGGTACTCATATTACGTATTAGTAGTCAAGTGTTTCAGGATTGCTTTGATCGAGTTCTGGAGGAGATAATAGAGCAGGAGGCTTCAGCGTGTAGATATATTTAGTGTTCCGCTGTGTTTAAGTTGAGTCTGTTCTCTCTGATGTTTTTGAATTATAATTGCTAGACAGATGTTTATAACTGTCTAGTTTGTGTTGTATTAGCTATTTAACTCTGATGTATATGATACTATGTAAAGTTTTTTGTGATATATTATAATTTATTCGATTCCGCTGTGAGATTCTGATGTTGTCTGTTCTTTCTTTCCTTTCTTTTCTCTTTCGATCCCTTTCTTTCTTCTCAGCGATACGACTTCCGGGAGACTGGAAGTTGGGTCGTTACATTGTGGTATCAGAGCTCTAGGTTGAGCGAATACCTAGACTCTGGAGTGGTGTCCTTCTTGAGAGAGCGTATTTGTAATTTTGAATATATATATATATATATATATATATATATATATATATATATATATTTCTACCTATTAGATTGGGTTACCCGTTCAGGCATTCCAATATAAGTTCTAGAGGTAGATAGGGTAGTGGTGTGTGTAACACAACTACCAGTGGTTGGAGTTCTAGTGTTTGAGATTGGTAGTGATTCTGCTAGGGCAGCATTGGGCATCTTGAGTAGTTCTGCAGTTTGGTGTGAAGGATTTTATCGATCCATGAAGGAAATCTTTCCAAGATTTGGAGTTTATCTTTGGATTTTAAGCTTAGTTGCACTCGTGTGAGTGGATTTTCTTGAGTTTGGATCATTTTGGAGTTCTGAAGCCAGCATTGATATCTTGGCAATTTTGGGAAGGAGTTCTGTCTGTATTTGAGATGGGACTCAGTTTGACAGAGTGTTTTGTGCTTGGATTGAAGTCGAGTTTCTTGAGGGATATCTGTCTATTTGGAAGGCTCTACTGTGGAAGAGGCTGGTGTAGCTTTGGGATTCGATGAGCTTTTAGATAAGATATTATTGGCAGCAGTAGCAGCAGTGAGTGGCATGTTTCTTCGTTGGTTCAGAAGTCTTTGTGCTTCTTCTGTTAGTAGTCCGGGAAGATGGTGGAGCTTGTCCATTTCTTCTGGAAGCTCAGTGGGGTGTGATGTTTGTGGTTAGAGGTTGACCACTAGTTCTTCTTTTGGATAGAAGGCTTTAGCTGTTTGATTTTTGAAGAGAGAACGTTTTCTTGGGATCTGAACTAAGTGAAATCGCAAAAGTGACTTGCGATGGTTCGGAAATTCTCTGAGCAATCTTTGTTTGGATCGAAGCATCTCTAAAGGATGTTTGAGTTATCGAAGGGATATTTTCTGGATATCTTCCAAGTAATTAAGATTTGCATCCGCATCAAGAGTTTGAGTTCTGTTTCGACTTGGTTCTGGGAGCTTTACCGATGATTCAGCATAATAGGAGGTTCTTTGAAAGGAGATCTGTTTCAGCTGGCAGGATTCATCGGATCTGGTTTTTTGGTTGAATTTTTGCTGTGGTGTTTGTGTCCGAATCGGATAGGTCACTGAGATTTTATGGAATTTGATGAACAATGTTCCGGGATAAGTTGATCAAATTTATACTTGTGTTCATCAACAGCATTCTTAAATCTGAGTTGCGCAGTGGAAGCATGGTGGAAACTATTCCAGAATTGAAGCAACGTTGATTCTTTGGAAATTTGAGTTTTGTCTTTGATCAGAAGTTTTCTACAGGAAGTATATTTTGGATTCTTCTGATGTTGTGTAGTAGAGTTTGTGTGGCGGATTTTGATGGATCTTGAGAGAACCATTTTGTTAAGTAGGATCTGGGGATCGTTTATTTCTTTGTCCAGATTTGTTCTATGTAGCATCTGCGAAGATCGGATTGATCTAGAAGGTTGAAGGCAGCCCAGGATCGTCAGGAGATATTTGTGGATAAGAGTATTGGATCTTTCTGTATTCTCTTAAGGATTAAGTGTTAGGTCTACTGGGTTGAATTGCCAGTTTGGATGGCTGGAATTGGTTATGTATTTCACGTATCTCTGAGGGAGTACGTGTATGGTTTATCACTGGTCTTAGAATTAGTAGTTCTGAGAGATTGGGAAGTTGATCAGGACTTGTCTGTAGTCCTGTATCTTGTTTAGATTTGTAGATCTAGATATATAGGAGCTCTAGATCTGTGTGGTGTAGTTAGTTTATATTCTGTAGAGCGAGTATCCCGGTATATATATATATATATATATATATATATATATATATATATATATATATATATATATATGCTTGGGGAAACTCGATGGAATTTTATCCAGAATTTGTCTGGATAATTAGATTTGTTTAATTGGTTGAATTGGTTGCTATGGTTGTTAGCATAGGTTTGATTTATGCTTGTGTTTAAAATTTAAATTTAATGAGATTATTAAATTACCTTTGCTTTTAAATTTCGGGGATGAAATTCTTTTAAGGAGGGTGGAATGTGATGTCCCGGGAATTTAAGCAATATTTATTTAATAATTTCATTAATAATTATTTTAAAAATGTGAAATATTGATTTAATAATCTAATTCAAACAGGAATTTTCTTTTGAAGATTAATAATCATTTAATTTGTCAAATGATTTTCTTTTCAAAATAATAATAATTTAAATTGAGAATCTTATTGTTTTCAAATGTTAAAAATATTTAAATGATAAAATTCATCTTTCTAAATTGATTTAAAGATATTTATTTATAATGTATATATGTGTATACATTATACATAGGGGATTTGATTTTAATTCAAAATTTAAATATTAATAAAGGATATTTTCTAATTATTATATATATAAATGTATAAATTGTAGTTTGATTTAAATTAGTATTGTAAACTTTTCAAAGGGTTTGTTTTAAAAGTCTATCTTATATTTTCATGGAAATATTAGTAAATATTTATTTTGTTTATAAATATATAATAGTTGTTTAAAAATAAAATAGTTTAAAATTTGTATTTTATAATAAGAGTTTATTTTGTTTTATTTTAAGAATTGCTTTTCTTTTGAAAATAAGATTTAGTTTATTTTATTAAAGTATAATATTTTGATTTAAAAACTTTTGAATAAAATTGAAAATAACATTTCTTTTCTTTTTAAAATTTTCTCTTTTAAAAGTTTAGCTTTAAAAATATTATTTTGAAAACATTCAAATAAACATTTAAATTGTGTAATTTTATAAAGACGGTTTGTATGTAAGCATGTAAAAAACTAAATGTAATTAAACATTTGAAACATGATTGACTAAGTAAGAAATGAACTTAAAACCTTTTTAAAATTTAAAAACTTCTTTTTATTTTTAAATGGAGTATGTGTCAAACACTTAACACATAATAAAGACACTTGTAAACTTATCTATATCATAACATAACAAATGGCAATGTTATTTATTTTTGAAATTTATTTTTGTAAGAAAACTTAGCAATTCATTTTGTTTAAACATTATCTTCATTAGAAAACTAAAATCAGATCTGAAAAACAAAAAGGAAAGAAGAATTTCAAAACCAATTCTACAAAACAACTTAAATAAAAAAAATTTGCAAAACCAAAACTGCTAATCAACTCCAACAGCAAATTGCAAAACCCAGATCTGCAAACAAATACAATTGCAAATCTGTAATCTGCTGAAGTTCAATTCAACTCCAAATCTAAGCAAAGAAGAATAAGGTCAACAGGCAGTTTAAATCATCTTCAGCAGCTATTGCAAAATCCATATTTTCAACTTAAAATCAACAGTTCAGCAGCAGATTCAAATAAGCTCAACTGAAGTTCAATATCAATAGCATCAGGGAATTCAAATCTGCTCCAGAAAAATGAAATTTGCATCTAGGTTGTTCTTCGCATCTTCAATTAAGGTGAGCAAGCTTCTTTTATTTAAAAACAGCTTTTCTTTTTAAATCAAAGTTTAACAAAATTTATAGAGATCAATTTCTAATTTACATAAATCAGAAACTGCTCTGTTCTTTTTTTTTAAAACTGTTTAACCTCAAAATGCTAAAGTTGATGTTAGCTGTGCATGTGAGTGAACTTCTATGTTTAAAAACAGTTTTCTTGTAAAAACCAGAGCTAAATATACTTATAGAACTCAAGTTTCAATCAAACTGTTATATAAAAAGAAATCAATTTAACTGCTATCGATAAAAAAAAAGAAAAGCTCTGTCTTCTTTTAAGTGAGTAACCTACCATATGCAAAAACTTGAGTTATCTGTTGCATGTTTATTGACATAAATAATCATGTTTGTATGACTATATTGTGATTCTGTGTGTATATATATTAATGTATATATATGTGTTTCAGGATTTTAGATATCTGTTCTTGGCTTTGAACTAAGTTTTAATAAGAAAACCATTATCAACTAGTTTGATCTCAGTTTGGATTTTGTTATGTAAATAGAAAATTGTTTGTTTAGTTGAAATTAAGTTTATAAATTATAATTAAGTTAAATTTAAGAAACTGTTGTCTCTGTAAACAAATAAAGGTCAGTAAATATTCAATTAAGCAAATCTAAATCTTCTTAAATTATTAAAACAGTTTTATAATTTGAATTCATGAATGAAATCATGATTTTTAAAACAAAATCCATTTTTAAAGGTAACTGTGGAGTGGGTATTATTGAGCTGAACAAAATTGGGTAAATGTCGATTTTTGGGTGACCTTGTGGACTGGGATGTTCGGGGTTGCTTGTAATAATGGAGGAGTGGTCAGAGGGGTAAGGAAAAATAGTGGGAGGCGGTGCAGTTGATCGTGGAGGCAACGGTGGCGCTTTCTTTTGTGTAGACCTAGTTTGGAGGTGGTCTGTTGTTGTTGCTGTTTGTTCTCTGTGGAGCATTGAGTGATGTAGAACTTTGGGGATTGGAAGAGGAGACTTAGGTGAAGGGATGGCTAGTGTCGTAGGTGATAAGATGGTCGGAGTTAGGTTTCCTTGTCGTTGACAGGCTTGAAGTGAATGTAGTGTGAAGTTTTCCAGGTTTCTGGGTTAACATGATTTTGATTCAAGCTGCTGTGGGAAGATTTTTGATCGTGATCATGTTTGGGGGTTAGATGGTGACTTGTGGGAGTTGGTCAGGGTGGTTGGAGGTCGTCGAAGTGCCGGTGCATATGCACCGTGCACAAATTTTCTGGTGAATATTTTCTTGGTTGTGCAGGCAGAGTGACCCGGGTTTTACTCGGGTGAAGTAGGTTGTTGACTCGGGGATTGGGCTTTGAGAACTCGAAGCAGATTTTGAGTGCTCGGGTTAGTGATTGTTTCAGGTTGTAGAAACCTGAAAATTTGCAGTTTTTAAATTTTAAGATGAAATTCAAATGTTAGAGCAGAATTTCAATTGGGATTTTTTTTAAATGCAAAGTTTAAAATCTTAATACAGATGAACTTTAGAATTTAAAAGTTTTAAATTAAAATTTTAAATTTTTAAGCAAGATTTAAATTAAGCGTTGGTTCAGTTTGTAAAACCTGCAATTGTACAGTTTTTATAATTTGGTGAATTTAAATTTTTAAATGCAAAGTTTAAAATGTTAATTCAGATGAACCTTTAAATTCAAAGTTTTAAATTGAAATTCTAAATTTTTAAACAAGATATACATTAAGTTTAAAATCAGGTTTAAATTGCAGTTTTCAGGTTATTTGAATTCAGTTTAAATTTAAACAGTTTTATAAATTTTTAAAATATTGATCAAATTCAATGTTTAAAGTAAATTTTAAAGATGAATTGATTTCAGATAAATGTTTAAACTTGAAGATTTCTTTCTTTAATATTTAAAAAAGTTTGGAATGTTTAAACTGAAATTTAAGAAGTTTTAAATAATCAGTTTATTTTAAAAAAATTATTTCTTAATAAACTTAAGTAAATTTGGATTTGAAATTTGCTTACATAAGTATGAATGTTTTCGCTTTCATTTAAAAGTTATAATTTATTCAAATTTGGATAATGTTTAAATAGTAAAACATTTTGAAATCTTAAAAGTTTAAAATGGAATTTGAATTTAATTTGGAGATGTATTTTTTTAAAATACATTTTGAATGTTAATGAAATCATTTATAATTAAATAAATTATCTTAAGATAATTAAGATAATAAAGGAATTTAATTAAGGAATTTATTTATTTGATTTTAAATAATGATTTAGAATTAATTTAATTAGAAATGATTTATGATGATTAATCCAAGATAATTTTCTTAAGGAAATAATTTAAGGAAATTTTATTAATTAATAATGATAATTATCTAAGGATAATTAAGTAATTAATTAATATGATTAAAATTTTGATAATTAATTAGATCAATTTAAGGTAATTAGTTTTAAATTGTTAAGTCTAATTACTTGATAAAGGTAATTAAAGAATTAATTACTTATTGTAATTAATTTTGATATTGTGATTTGTTAATTTAACTAATTTAGTTTAATTAATTTAAGGAATCATTTATGATTAAATAAGTGTAATTACTTAAGGTAATTAATGGAGCAGGATTACTTAGAGAAGTAATAAGTGATAATTACTGGAATGTAATTAATAAAAATGATTTTTATAACAAATTTTTTTTTTGAAATTAATCAAGGGATTAATTAATGGAGATAATTAATTATGAAGAAAATTAAATTGTTAATGAGAAATTAAGGACAGTTAATTATTGGTTTAATATTAATCAAAGGTGATTAATAATTGTATTTTAATTTTAGATTAATTACTAAATGTAATTAATTTTAAATAAAGTTATTAATTTAAATGTTAGAGATTATTAATTAATAAAATTAATGATGTAATTTAGGATTGTTTAATTAAGTAATAATTAATTATCAAGTGATTAATTAATGTAATTAATTAAGGATAAATGTAATTAATTATAGTTAATTAATGAAGTAATTAAATGTTAATTACCTATGATTAAGGTTAATTAATTTTGTAAAAATTAATTTAAAGACTAATTACTTATTGTAATTAGTAAATGATTAATCACAGGGTTTAATCAAGTTGGTACTCAGAGAATGATTAATTAACTAGGTTGATTAATAATTTGATATTGAGCAGGATTTATAAATGTGGTAATTAATTTAATTTATTTAAAATTAATTGGAGATAGAAGTAATTAATTTAATTCATTTTAAATTAATTATGGATAATGGATGATAAATCTTTGATTATGGATGATATTGATTGAATGGTTGTGATCTCAGTAATGAGATGAATTGTGTCTGTATGATATGGAAGTTTGGCTAAAGTATGATGGTTTGTGATGGATTATCTGAGTGTGATGATTATCTGTTTATGATGTTGATACGGATTATCTGTTTATGATAAGGATATGATTATCTATTGTGATATGTAGTTTATCTATCTTTATGAAATGGATAATAATAAAATGAGTTAATTGCTTAAAACCCTTAAGTACAACTTGGACATTAAAATGCCGTTTGGTTTTGGTGAGACCGGGATCAGATTTCCATATTTGGATATCTGAAAACCACATCGATTCCAATTAAACGTTAGGTCGTTAATCCAAGTGGAGCAAGTGAAGACTCGAGGTGTAAGGGCTATAGGTCAGTATAACTCTGTGGGTGATTCCGTAATGAGTTTGACGGAATAGTACCTATAGGTTCGAGATGGTAATTTAGAGTGCAAGGGCTATGGTCGTTGACTCTGAGGGTGATTTCAAAATGAGTGCAACGAGATAGTGCCTTCGGTTTCGTTCGAACCCGGAACGAACTTGTATGGATTGAATGCTTTCAGAACATCGTCAGGTGGACGATGAGCATTCTAAGATTGATATTTCCTATTAAGGTAATCGTAGCATCAACCCTCATCAACCGAGAATGGCTAAAACAGGGGAGGTGCAGCAAGGCTTCGTGGGTAGCCCCCACTAGAGAGCGAGATTTACCGCTGTCTAGATGTCCCTTTATATTTCGGCTGTGTGGGGGCGATTACCAGCTAGAATCGCCGGGGTGGTCTTGTTCGGAACTGTTCAGTAAGGAATGGGTCCGGCCTTGTGTTGCAGGGGAGTGGGCGTACTCCTCGGTACGATGATCTAGGCCACGTACTGTGACGGGCGGAACCCCAATAGCCCTGCCATTGAGGGAATCCAAAATCCAATAAGTGCCTGTACGGTTTTGATTGTGCCCAACTATGTTGGAACGTGAGATGTAAGCATTACAGCTATTTCTGTATTTTATTTTGAAAACCCTAGACACTATTATAATATCACTGGATTTCCTATCAAATGTTTTGGTTAGCGTAAGGTAGAAACTTTTCCATGTTTATGTGTGGGAAGTCTTACGTGATACCTTTTGTTTCAAAGGATTTTCTAATGGTTAAGCAAATTTTAACCCCGTTTACTCATACCAGACGACTGTCTGACCCGAGTGTTTATTTTCTGTTTTATTAAACTCTTGGGTACTCATATTACGTATGAGTAGTCAAGTGTTTCAAGATTGCTTTGATCAAGTTCTGGAGGAGATAATGGAGCAGGAGGCTTCAACGTGTAGATATATTTAGTGTTCCGCTGTGTTTAAGTTGAGTCTGTTCTCTCTGATGTATTTGATTTATAATTGCTAGACAGATGTTTATAACTGTCTAGTTTGTGTTGTATTAGCTGTTTAACTCTGATGTATATGATACTACGTAAAATTTTATGTGATATATTATAATTTATTCGATTCCGCTGTGAGATTCTGATGTTGTCTGTTCTTTCTTTCCTTTCTTTTATCTTTCTATCCCTTTCTTTCTTCTCAGCGATACAACTTCCGGGAGACTGGAAGTTGGGTCGTTACAAATTTTACTGATTACAGATTCAAAAGATATTTTCCGTATCACTTGATTTAGGTGTAAAATATTATCCGGACCCATGGTTGATTTCAAAATATGATTTCTTATCAATTTCATGTATTGTAAATGAAAGAAAAAATAAAAATTTGAAATTTGACTTATATTGGATTTAGAATGGTTAAGCAGTGTTTTTCTAACAGGATAAATGGTATATGTTAATAGATGGTTTGAGTTGTAGTGTGAAAGTTTGATTTAACTTAATAATGGGAATTTAAGTAAAAATGGAATTATAAGATGAACTTGGTAATTAATATAATTGATGTATGAATTGGACAAATTTAAAGTAAAAGAAAATATCTTGTTATTTGTAAAATAAAGTTAAGCAACTTATAGTGTATTTTGAATTTAGGTAATTAGTTTAAAATGTTAAATAAATAGATAGTTAAATGGAAATTTTGGAATTTAACTTAACTTGGAAATGTGAAATTTGGTTTGAAATTAAAGGTTAAGTTAAGAAATAAAAAATGGAATTTAAGTTATATAAATAAAATGGAAATTAAGTTATATTTCGAAAATGGTAATAAAAATTTAAGTGTTAAGTAATTTGTTAAAATGTGAAGATTAGGAAATTGTACACTTAAATTTATTAAGTGAATTATTGAAAATTTGATTTTATTTATAGGAAATTTACTTTATAAAAATCATAAGTTAAAGGTATTTTGATGAACATTTTTGAGTGTTAAAATATGATTTTTGTAATGTTTAAAGGGTTAAAATCAAAGTTTATTTGTGGCTAAAATTTCAATACTTGAAGTGTTTAACTGAATAAATGAACTTAGAAAAGACTACATTTTTTTGGAATTGAACATTTGATTTGAATGAATAACGACTTCACTTTTAATGGTTTATATGGATGATTTTAATTTAGAATTATAAATCATTTTGAAATTTATAACCACGGGTACACTATTTTCTGTGTAATGTGATTTCCTTGTGATTGTTTGATGCACACTTTTGATTTTAAGAGTGTGGCTAGAGGTGACGGGTTATTGCAGCTCTACGCTACCCTAGTCACAATAAAACTATTATTTGCATTGTTTAATTTAAATATGGATATTTCTAGGATAGCGTTTATTACTACTTAATTGATGGTTCGACTGATCCTTAAAGGATGGGCGATCCCAAGCATCCTTTAAGTTATTGTGCATTGCTATTACAGTTCACTTGAGTGGGTTTACATTGTATAAGTATGTATGTCCTGACTCGAGTGTTTGTATTTTACTTTACGCTCGAGTCAGCCTAAGGACTACAACTTTGGATTCACCTTCTAGAGCTAGAGTTTTGTTAGAGCTTATCTGTCTATCTATTCGTCTACTCCTTTCAGTTAGTTCCTATTCGGTATCTGTCTCTCTATTGTTGTTTATTTATCCAGACTTCTATAGTATCTATTGTACTATGAGATTTTGCATATTTTTTGAGAGTATGTATATAGTAGCTTCATGAACTACTATGGTATTTTATTTCCGCTGCGAGTATTTTGATATCTCTATGTCTGTGATTTCGTGAATGATTTTTTTTGCTCCAAATTTCTAAACAATCCACTGTTTTGAAGTCTTCAAGTCTGACATGTGTGGATTATTGTCGATTTGAATGGTCCAAAATAGTTGATCGTTACAAAGTCGCTCCGGCATTGGCATTGATTCTCATGTTGATTCTGGCGTTGCCCCATGTATCGGTTGCTCTGGGCGTGGGGGTGAGGCCTCACCTTGCTCCTATACAAATCCAACAATCCCTACATTGTTTCCTTGAGTTTGATTCCTATTTCCTATAGATCTAGCCATCCCTTGCCGCTTCATCCTCTGAAGAATCCATCTATCATTTCCTGTTGTCTAGCTGGGAGTCCATCCTGCATCTATTTCATCATCCTTTCCATCTCTTCTCTAATCACATAGCTGGGTTAATGAGAATTTAAGGACACTTCCTAGCTCCGCTCAGGCTTCGGTTAACTTGCTCCAATTTTAGATCTGGTGTCAGAACTCTTCATTTTCTTTGAATCTCAGACTCAAACTTCAATTTCTCAAATCTCGTTTGAGGTTCTAGTGAAAGCATCAAAATATTAACCCAAAAATGGATAAACACCATGGATCAATTGTGAAAGCACTAGCCTTGTTCTGATAGAGAAATATCACAGATCATAGATTATAGATATAAGAAAAGAATAGTAAAAGAAGAAGATAGATAATTTTTATAGTGGTTCGGTTGTTAATAAAGCCTACGTCCACTTTAAAATTTTCTCATAGACTGATTGTTATTATAAGAGATGTTTGAACAAGGCTTTGATTATCTTTAGCTAAATTGGATCCCCAGAGTTGGAATTCATTGGAGAATCACAATGAATTTCTTTGGAGATTGTTCTGAGGGAGGTAGAGAGTGAAGAATAATTCCAACATAGCTTCAGGAACTAGTTGTGATGACCCGAAAATTTTGGCAATAACAATTTGATAATCTTCATCTATAATAATTTGAATAAACAATATAATTTGATAATCTTGTTTTATAACTATTTAAATTGGGCAATATTGATTTAATAATATCTTTTATAGCATTCAAATTTGGTAATATTGGCTTAATAATTTTTTATAGTTATTTTAAAATTTGAAAGTTTATTCTTTCAAAGCTAATAAAAATATTTTCTATTTATATTGTATATACATACATACATACATACATACATATACATATATATATATATATTGTTATATATATTATAAATAGGAAGGCTTTGGTATAAATTTAATAAAAGATTGTGTTTTTTTTTAAATTTTAATACGTATATATATATTGTAATTTGAAGTTATGTGTTAAATTCAATCTAAACTAAATATAAGAATATTTTCTAACTATTATATATATATATTGGTATATATATTTTAAATACGAAGTCTTGGATTTAAATTAATAAAAGAAATGATTTCAAATTGTAATATATATGAATGTATATAGTGTGATTTGAAGTTATTTTTTAAAATTCAATATAATAATTTTCAAGGCCAATATTAAAATGTTTTCTATTTATAATGTGTGTGTGTGTGTATATTTATATATATATACATATATTTATATATATTGTAAATGGAAAGCCTTGGTTTGAATTTAAATAATAAAAACATGTTTTCAAAATTTAATACATATTTGTAATTTGGAAAGTTATGTAAAGTTATGTTTAAATTCAATTTAATATTTTTCAAAGCTATTTAAAAGTCAATTATATATTTTCAAAACACATAAAGAAAATGTTTATTTGTTTAAAATATACCATATTTCTTAAGATAGTTTGTAAATGTGGAAATAAATATAAAACATAAATTAATAAATCACATTTCATAAATATATAAAACATAAGTACTTTAATAAGGATTTAAACATAATAATGCATATATTCTACATTTGTAAGAAATCTAAAGCATTCATTTACATTTGTAAGCCAAGGGTAATTGGAATTAACATGTGGCAAACCTTGTTTCTTTTAATTGGAAAATACTTAATACGTTATTAAAGAAATCAGGTTACTCATTCTGCGACGACCCGCCCTTCTCGACCCTCGAAAATTGACACAAAATATGCTACAATATAATATGCCCACGATAGGGTGCCAGAAAAGACATATCGTTGAGGAAAAGAAAGAAGATAGAAGAAAGAAGGAACTAAACAATAACAGAATCTCACAATCGCAGCGGAACAAAATATAATAGTCAATAACAGATCTTTACAAAAAATGAAAACTATATCTGTTTTATATATTACATCATCAGAGTATCACAAACAGACAACAATTACCCACCTGACAATTTCAAACAATCACAGCAGCGGATATAAACAAGTATGGATAATACGTCTCGGTCTCCAGCTCCTCTCCTAAGCTTCACAAAATCCTTTCCTGTAATCTATAATACTCGGTCTGACCCGAGCATTATAATAAAATAACACCCGAGTCAGTCTGGAATACCAGCATGAGAGAAATTCACCCAAGTTGGTTATTAAAGTTTCAAAATCCTTTGAAAACAAAAGCATCTCGTAAGACCACGCCACAAATAAACATGTCGGGTTTTTACCTTATGATAGCTAAAACATTTCTTATCAAAATCCTCTGATATTATAGAAGTGTTATATACAAATACTTATTCAAATAGCCGAAATTGTTACATTTATTAAATTCCAGCTAATTGGTATACAAACAAAATCGTAAAGGCACACACAGAGAATGGATTTCCAACTAATGACTAGGCACTGGGTACCACCTGTCACAGTACGTGGTCTAGATCACCGTACAGAGGATTACTCCCAATCTCTGACGACACATGACCGGGACTACCCCTTACTGGATAATCCCAAGTAAGATCACCCCACGGTTGGGATCAGCAACCACACCACTAAGTCGAATAAAAAGAGACATCTGGACAAGGATGACCTCACCCTAATGGGTGCTACCCACACAGCCTTGTTGCATAACACCTGATTTTCAGCCATTCCCGGTCGATGAGGCTTGAGGCAAAGCGTTACCTTTTTAGAACGTTTCACTCAGAATGCTCACCGTCCACCTGACGATGTTCTGAAAGCATTCATCCATACAACTCCGTCCGGGGTTCGAACGGAACCGAAGGCACCACTCTTACTACATCCATTTTGGAAACATTCTCTGGATTATTAGCGACTAGCCCTTGCACTTCACAGCTCCATCTTCGACTCCGAACTCGTTTTTCCACGAAAACGTACAGACCGGATCGAAGTGGTTTTCGAGAAATTAATCCTGATCTCGGTCTCTTCGAAATGATCAATGCATTGGCCAATATTGATAGTCACTTATTTAACTATCAATTAACATTTATAAACATCCATCAAACAATAAATAATTTTCCTAAATTATTTATTAAGCTTAAAATATCTTCACAAGATATATTTCCAATTTCAACCCTTTTGAAAACAATTTTCAAACCATCTTCCTTTCTACGGAATAAATTTCCCCAAACATTTTCTATTTCCACTGAAAATAACCAAGTCCAAAAACTTTAGATTTTAGAATAGTTTAAATCACTTTATTCTAAATTATACCTTAAAATATTTAAATTAAACTACTTAAACATTTTATTTGAAAATATATTTTAAAAATATTTAAAGCAAAACTACCTTATAAAATATAAACTAATTTTAAAATAAAGGTTAAGTTAAAACTAAATTTTTAAAAGAGGAGTTACAAAAATTCTATACTAGTTTCAAATAAAACTTTAACCAAACTATCTTTAAAATAAATCCATTTTATAAAATATAAATATTAATAATATTCTTTTAAATCATAATAACAATTAACCCTTTAAAATAATTATTACTATAACTAATTTAGTAAATATTTACTTTTAATATTTTTTTACAACTTAAATAAGAATTTTCTTAAAAACATTCCTTAAAAATCAAATTTAAAACTTTTAACATTTACTTAAAAGTCTACTTTAAAACGTACTAGGCATTTTAGGGAACTGCACTTCTATTTTCGGAATAAACTAAAGAACCTTTTATAAATCCTACACGATTTGTCTCAATTCAAATTTACATTTAAGTCCTGTAAATTTCTTCCAACACTTTAAAAATAAACCCTCTTTTATTTTTAAACACATTTCCCATTTCCTGGAAAATCACTTTCAAATATATGCTTAAAATATTTAGAATAAGGTTACTAGAAATTTCTTAAATGAAAAATAATACTTAAGAAAATATAGAGGATTTTCTAAGTAATTTAAAAAAAAATTACCATTTTAAAATAGGGTTATTAAATCAAACATTTATATCAAAATTTCCCTTTTGGAAACTTAATACTAATTTACCTTTAAATAATTTAAATTCCATAATTACTTAAATTAATATTTACTTACTTAAAATATATTTAATAATAATGTATTTTTCCTAAAATATTTCTAAAAGCACATTTTAAACTTTTAGTTTATATTTTGAAAACTTTTCTTTGAAAACATACTTAATTTTCCAGGAAAAGTACACTTCCCATCCTTTAAAAACAATCTCACTGTTATTTTTGAGCAATTTGCACTTCTTATAGAAATTCCCACCGGAAACCTATACTTTCAATATTTATCCCCGATAAATATTCGACTTCATTTATAAACCCAGTTTATAAATTTTTATTTCATATTTCCTTTTAAATCACAATCTGAAAACACTTTAACAGACTCCAAACCAACTTTCGAATTTAATTCCTTTAAAATATTTACTTAAAAAAAATTCTTTTATTTCCTTTTAAAACCTAATTTATTTTATTTATATTTTAAACTACCAGATTGTATTCATCCAATCATAGCACAACACAATTTATTTTCCAAATTAATCTATCACAGTATATAAATAAAACACATCATCAATCATGAAAATAAATTTCTATATTGTGAGGAATCCATTTGGATCCCTCCAACCTGTTTTCCCTGCATCCACAGACGTTAGCATAATAGATAAAATATCATATCCAGACAGATAATAATATTCACATTCAACCAGTCAATCATTCATTTAAATTTTAACAATTTAAATTTAACTGGAAAATCCATATGTGAGTGAGATTAACTCACCTTGAATTTAAACGTTGAGCCATTCTAATTTTAAATTAAATCGAACCATTCGATTTAATATAAAATTTCCACTTTCACTAATCATCTCCGGATCTGCTGCAGCGCGTAGATCGTGTCGCTGCGATTCCGGTGCTTCTTGTTTGGTTTGAATCTGATAACGTATGCAATAGTTATTCAGTTTTAAAGATTTTAAATATAATTTAAACTAACTTTTTTTATTTACCATCAGCCGTAGGATGCACGCAAGAACCAAATCGCGCAACTTCTTCCCCCACACGCTCGCGTTCCAGAACCTCTCAAAACCCATAGCCGCCGATTAGGGTTCATTACCGCTCCTCCTTTACTCGACGATTTGACGATCAACGACGGTCATCACGTACGCCTCCACGCCTCGCACCTTCGCTCCCAGTCCCAGAACACTCGGCTCAACCCATGACAAGAAATCTGCCACGAACGAATTATCTTCCCAAACCACGTCTGTCCTCCATGATGCATTAAACACAATCTCTACCGTTGGATTGGAAGTTCGTAGCGAGCTCTTCAACTTTGCAGTTGGAATTTTTTGGTATAGGTGAGCAGATGGAGAGAAAGATGAGGGAAGCATTTCGGCCATTGAAAACATAAGCGGCGGCTGGAATGCTAATCCTAGGGTTTCTGCGCGTACACAAAAATATATACGCGGAATCCAATTATTTTAATATTAAACTCACCTTTAAACAACTTTTTCAAATGATATCTAAACAACGCGTGCCAACAGGCGATTATAAGGTTTTACCCGCATTCCGAACACAATGGAACGTGTTTCGGAGGCTAATTCGAAAATATGCGCAAGTTATGGAAATAAACGATCAATTTTAAATTAAATCGATTAAAATAGTTTCTATGCGTTTTGAGCTGTCACGGTCAAACGACAACTCCGATTGCTACGAAAATTGAAATATAATAATAACTAACTATTACGGTTCCAATGGAACTAGTTTCGTCGAATTCCGAGACTGCGCCCTGGAAGGCTATTTTAACTCGTGGATTAATTTGAGCGATTTTCGAAATTGTCGAAATCACTTAAAATTTCACTTTTAAAACTTTACTAACTTAATTATAAATCATATAGAATCTATAATCACATAAAAAATCATTCTTATTCAATTTAAATCAAAATCTAATCATTTGCATTATTATATTATTAAATTGCATTATTAAATTAGTGTAAAATCCCAAATTTTGCTTATCGGCTTTTGATTCCATCCAAAAATCAAATATTATAATTCAGATCAAATTAGGCTTAAAATAAATCTTGGAAACCATTTTCATATCTATTTATTCCCAGATTCACAAATTATCCCACTCCCAAATATTAGATTATTATTATTCAAATTTCAATTGAATTTCCATATTAAAAATTTAACTAATTTCATTAATTTAACCAAAATCTTTTTGTTCCAAAACCAAATTATAATTCACATTCAAAATTTAAAATGAATTAAATGTACAAATCTAGTGACCAAAATTCCGGGTCGTTACATTCCTCCCCCCTATAAAAATTTGGTCCTCAAAATTTGCTAAGGTATAAAAAATGCTATTAAATTCATTTACTTACCCATTCTTACTTAGTTAAAACTTACATTCACTTCACCAAAACGTTTATCTCAATTCCCAAAACCATTTACTTTATTTTTAACTCAAAAGCTTTGTTTACAACACCATTTCAAAATGCAACTTTCTAGTTAACCTAAATTTTCCAACTCCCACAATTTTGGAATTTTTTTGACAGCGTCTCCATTGTACGAAGAGCATTTTACAATATCGCAATAGATATAAATATATATACATCGACCCACATGGTCGGAAAACAAAATATACCACAAAATATATATCATTTTCCAATTTTACTGCATAGGCATACCTCTTTTTAGCATTTTTAAGCAAGCGGCTTATTATTTCAGCAATTAGCATAACCAACTCTAGCTACACGGCTCCCTTGTACCTGTACTTACTCAATTCAAATATGTAAGTGCCGTATATACGAAATTCATTATCATTTCACTCTTTAAAACAACTACGACTCATGAATACTAAAAGCAATGCACACTAAACACTTTTCATAAGCAATTTCAATGTTCCAACATAAATTTTAATTGCTTACATCCAATCACACATTGTTACTTAATCCGAATGGTTAACATCTCGCATGCCTACTTTACATTTAACTCATTTTTAAGCAAAATAAACCCATATTCAATTCAATTGATCTCAAAATCAATTTATTTAACTTCTATCAACTCATAGAATTTTAATTACTTTTGTTTACATCAAACGACGATTTATTCTATGCAATTTGACGATATCCATGTGAATAAATAAGTACTTAGGTTTTATAACCAATTTAAATTGATTCCAACTCAATTTATATTTAATTCCATTCCACTTCTAAATTTACTCACAATCATTCACTTGAATTTATTTATAATTCAAACCATCACTGTTATAATCCAATTTCATTGTTCATTCACACTTTCAACTTTTTTATTACCAAATTTAAATCCCATTAACATATTCAATTAACTAATTTATTCCAAATTAGTACACTTCCATCTTACAATTCAATATTTGATTTTCATCTTCAAAATCACTTTAATCAATTTTCTCGAGTTTAATCCATTTTATAATTCGTGTTTGGATTTTTATTTCATTCCGAAATACCAAACAAATTTATTTTGGTCCTTATTTCACTATTCAAATTCTCATAGGTCACGCGCTTAGATTTTCATACTTCCATTCATTTATAATTAAGCATATCCCCATTTCATTTTAACCCGGGATCCTTACTTAACCCAAACATACTTTTATTTATACCAATCCAAGTCAACTTACTTCATTTATTTAAGTAAGATTTTTTTTTAAATTTCATTCTATATTATTAATAACTCCCTGAATTCATTTTAATTCATTTACTTTTATTTCACCTTCACAATCCATTTCTGAATTTATTAATAACATAACCATTCCAACTATTCTAAACCAGAACTGGGTTTTATTTTGCTTTTCAAATTTTCTTAACAAGCCACCAAAATTTTACTCATTCCAATACAATTTCCATTTAATTTAGCTTACACTAAATTCATCTTCATACTATCCTTTTAAATTTAGTTGGGTGAGCATTTATTTCATCTAGTATCATTTCAACTAAATTAAATCTTCTTTGAATTCAATTCTTTTCAAATTATAATTCAAATTCATCTAGATTTATCCAGCCAACTTAAATTCTTACTATTCCCTTTACTATTTTAAATAAGAATTTAATTCCATTCAACATTATTTATAATGCAACTGAATTTTGATTTCAATTCAATCCAAATTTAACTCAATTTCTCTTAGTCCAAGTTAAATTCAATTCGATCCAATTTTATTTCTCCTTTAATATAAGTTCAAGCCTTATTTATAGACTTCAAAAAAATGACAACCATTTTATTTAGGTCAACAATTTTTTTACTTTATCCATAAGTTCACCAGCTTATTTGTTTAGAAGTTTATATTTCTCATTTGAGTCATTTTCGCGTTATAATCACAATTCCAAATTATATACATATATATCACTTAATAGCTTAAGGGTATAAATTTCCATTGCACAATTATAACTCTCAATTACAAAGTCATTTTTCATTTCAACTTTATATTCAATTTAGTTCAATTTCAAATTTTATTTAACTTATCCTGAGTTAAATTCAAATATATTTTATTCACCACCATTTACTCACGTTAAATTTTAATCCCAGGATAACAATTTTATTTTTCCCTTCTTATTTAAATCAACTGCCCTTACAGGTTCAACAGTTGATTAATCTAAATTTCGCATTATTTAAATATAGTTCCTAGAATTCAATTACTCGGTTTTATTTAAAAACCAATTTGAAATCGTAAATAACACAACCCTCTTGGTATATAAAATCAAACCTCCAGATTTCAAAACAACTTGGTTTACCAAAAAAATTACTCTTTTGAAATTTCTAAAACCACTTGTGTACCCAACCAGTTCAATCAAATATCATAACCAATCACCACGGTAGCAATCCATCACTTTAGAAACTCGAAAATGAATACTAATGATGTGGCCATCATCATCAGGATTATTTTCCAGCGACTGAAGTGAGTTCAGTGCTTCCTTACTTCCATAAATTCGTTTCAAAATAATTTCCATTCAAAAATATTTTCCACAATAATACTCCATCATTGCTTTCAAACACTTTTTGGAAAACATTTCCACCATTTCCAAGATTTTATATTCCCAAACTTTTGTTTAAATTCATTTTAAACACTTTTCAAAATTTCCAGGATTTAAATTCTTGTTTAAATCAAATTTTAGTTATTCTTCTTTTGGATAAATCATACTTATAGGATTCCATTTGGTTATAAACCCTTTTAAATTCTAGACTATTATATTTGATTATAATATTAACAACCAAACATCCAAATATATAATAATTTTCAAAAAATTAATTCTATAATATCAAAATAAAATTTTGGGGACCATTATTTCATTTACCCACTTTAAAAACAATACTATGTCGGTTTATCTTGTTTAAGAGTTTGGAAACCCCTATCGATACGGTTGTACTTCCCGTACTGACCAAAATTCATAAACACTCAACCGATAAGTCAACACAGTATAAAAATAGTTTTTATATTCACTAACAAGTACACTCTCATAGCTATTAATACACTCAACTCATTCTAGAGTACTATTGACTCTATTTATAATGAGTAATTTCACTACCAGAGCTAAGGTTATCGCCAACCTGGCTCTGATACCAAGTGTGACGACCCGCCCTTCTCGAACCTCGAAAATCGACACAAAATATGCTACAATATAATATGCCGACGATCGGGTGCCGGAAAAGACAGATTGTTGAGGAAAAGAAAGAAGATAGAAGAAAGAAGGAACTAAACAATAAAAGAATCTCACAATCGCAGCGGAACAAAATATAATAGTCAATAACAGATCTTTACACAAAATTAAAACTATATCTGTTTTATATATTACGTCATCAGAGTATCACAAACAAACAATAATTACCCACTTGACAATTTCAAACAATCACAGCAGCGGATATAAACAAGTACAGATAATACGTGTTGGTCTCCAGCTCCTCTCCTGAGCTTCACAAAATCCTTTCCTGTAATCTATAATACTCGGTCTGACCTGAGCATTATAATAAAATAACACCCGAGTCAGTCTGGAATATCAGCGTGAAAGAAATACACCCAAGTTGATTATTAAAGTTTCAAAATCCTTTGAAAACAAAAGCATCTCGTAAGACCACGCCACAAATAAACATGCCGGGTTTTTACCTTATGATAGCTAAAACATTTCTTATCAAAATCCTATGATATTATAGTAGTTACAAATACTTATTCAAATAGCTGAAATTGTTACATTTATTAAATTCCAGCTGATAGGTATACAAACAAAACTGCAAAGGCACGTGGGGAAAATGGATTTCCAACTAATGACGAGGCACTGGGGTACCACCTGTCACAGTACATGGCCTAGATCACCGTACCGAGGATTACTCCCAATCCTCTGCAACAAAAGACCGGGACTACCCCTAACTGGATAATCCCGAGTAAGATCACCCCACGGTTGGGATCAGCAACTGCACCACTAAGCCGAATAAAAAGGGACATCTAGACAGGGATGACCTCACCCTAATGTGTGCTACCCACATAGCCTTGCTGCATAACCCCTGATTTTCAATCATTCCTGATTGATGAGGCTTGAGGCTAAGCGTTACCTTTTTAGAACGTTTCACTTAGAATGCTCACCGTCCACTTGACGATGTTCTGAAAGCATTCATCCATACAAGTCCGTCCCGGGTTCGAACGGAACCGAAGGCACTACTCCTAGTACATCCATTTTGGAAACATCCTCAAGATTAGTAGCAACTAGCCCTTGCAATTCACAGCTCCATCTTCGACTCCGAACTTGTTTTTCCACGAAAACGTACAAACCGGATCGAAGTGGTTTTTGAGAAATTAATCCCAATCCCGGTCTCTTCGAAACGATCAACGCATTGGCCAATATTGATAGTCGGTTATTTAACTATCAATTAACATTTACAACCATCCATCAAACAATAAATAATTTCCCCAAATTATTTATTAACCTCAAAATATCTTCGTAAGATATATTTCCAATTTCAACCCTTTTGAAAATAGTTTTCAAACCATCTTCCTTTTTACGGAATAAATTTCCCCAAACATTTTCTATTTCCACTGAAAATAACCAAGTACAAATAATTTAGATTTTCAAATAATTTAAATCACTTTATTCTAAATTATACCGTAAAATATTTAAATTAAACTACTTAAACATTTTATTCGAAAATATATTTTAAAAATACTTAAAGCAAAACTACCTTATAAAATATAAACTAATTTAAAAATAAAGGTTAAATTCAAACTAAATTTTTAAAAGAGGAGTTACAAAAATTCTATACTAGTTTCAAACAATACTTCAACCAAACTATCTTTAAAATAAATCCATTTTATAAAATATAAATATTAATAATATTCTTTTTACTCATAATACCAGTTAACCCTTTAAAATAATTATTACTATAACTAATTTAGTAAATATTTACTTTTAAATTTTTTTTACAACTTCAATAAGAATTTTCTTAAAAACATTCCTTAAAAATCAAATTTAAAACTTTTAACTTTTACTTAAAAGTCTGTTTTAAAACGTACTAGACTTTTCAGGGAACTACACTTCTATTTTCATAATAAACTAAAGAACCTTTTACGAATCCTACACGATTTATCTCAATTCAAATTTACGTTTAGATCCCGTAAATTTCTTCTAACAGTTTAAAAATAAACCCTCTTTTATTTTTAAAGACATTTCACATTTCCTGGAAAATCACTTTCAAATAAAAGCTTAAAAATATTTAGAATAAGGTTACTAGAAATTTATTAAATGAAAAATAATACTTAAGAAAATATTGAGGAGTTTCTAAGTAATTTAAAACAAAATAACCCTTTTAAAATAGGGTTATTAAATCAAATATTTATATCAAAATTTCCCTTTTAGAAACTGAATACTAATAACAACCCGCATATTTTACGATTTGATATTTAATATTTTATTTAAATATTTTATCGTTAGTCGGATTTTAGTCTAAAAAAGTTACTTTTTGCATACGGTCAAATTAGGACTCGGAACCACCTCCATTGAGTTCATAACACCGTTTGCGATCTTTTTGAGTATAAACTTTGATATGTTTGGAGTTAGTGGAATTTTGTTACTTTTTCACTTTGGGTTTTGGATTTGGTTTAGCCCATTTGCCTAAACTATTAATTCTAACTCAACCCCCTTCTCTTCATAATTTTACTTTCATTTCCTAACACTCAAGCTTCATCAAAAATGGGGGAAGGAATGGGAAATTAAAACTCCAAGCTCAAGATCATTTGCAAATCGAACATCCAACTCCAAATTCAAAGAGAAGCCATTGATTCTTCCTTGCTTTCAAACTTCTTCTTCATAAATTTTGTGTAAAGGTGAGATTTTTATCTCACATCTTTGTCTATAACTATCTTTTATTGTTAGGTATGAATTCCTAACACTTATTCATGTGCATTTGCTTTTGGTTTGGATTCAATTGGTGAAAAATCCAAATTTTTAGTGTTTTGGGTTCAAATCTTTAAAAATCCTAACTTTGATGTTTGAACACGTTTTTGGTGATGCACCGAGGAGCCAATACGACTGGGTAGCATATGGGCATAATCCCCTAGCGTCCGTGCTCGATTGGTTGCAAATTGGGTGAGTTTTGCACTCCAAAACCCTTAGGTCGCTCTGCCTGCACATGAGGCATTTTCGGCCTGCAGTTAGCTCGGTCGGCAGTTTGGTCGTGCTTAGGTCGTGTGCGCTTTAGGTCGTGCCATTTTAGGTCCCACATCTCCTTAGGTCGCTCGGCCTTCTCATATTCATTAGGGCGTTAGGTCGCGACCATGCTAGGTCGTTCCACCTTAGGTCGTTGCTCGACCTTTTTTCCCTTTAAGTTGTTAGGTCGCTCGGATTTTCCCCCGTGGGTCTTAACTCCCTAGGTCGCTCGGCTAGGTCGTTCATCCACTAGGTTGCTCGGCTTTCTGCAGTTAGGTCGCTCGGCCTTCTGCAGTTAGGTCGCTCACCCATTTCCTTAGACCGTTAGCTCCTTAAGTCGCTCGGTTGTTAGGTCATGGATGCTAGGTCGTCCCCCTTTAGGTCGCTTGGCCTATTAAGCTGCTTCTTCCTTATGTTGCGTACCCCTTAGGTCGCACTACCTAGGCCGCAACTCTTAGGTCGTTCCACTACTGAGTCGCGCCTTGTTAGGTCGCGCCATGCCTTAGGTCACGCCATGTTGTTGCTCTGTTAAGCCGTGTACTATTTCTTGAGCCGCTGATTTCTTGTGTTGACTTACGTTAAGTTGTAAGTCGTGACTTTTAGGTCGCAAGGGTATTTCCACTTTAATGAATTTGGAATCAAATTCTTTGGAATTTTATTCACATCTTCGAATGTGAATTTTTCTGATTGATCATCTTTACGATCATTTTTGTGATTTGTCATTTTAAAAATATACAAACCTTTACCTCACTCGTATGAGAAATCTAATTAAACGACTTAGTAAAACAAGTGGTATGAAACGCTTGCGTTACTTCGTCGGTTAATTCTTGGACTTGTTCGATTGCATCTCTTATGACAATTTTCTAGTGGAAATCTACAATTTGTTCGTAAATATTTAAGTTAAGCTAGTCGTTATGGGACATGAGGTTAAGCTCATATATTTACTAGCTTATTGTAATTGACACTTCTTGATGATCGATGATGATCATTTCTGTGATTATGACTAGCAATATGCTATGTTTCTTTGTCCACATAGGGGACAGTACCTCGTCTTATTGAGTTTCGTCTCAATCCTTTTATAGTTTAACGACATATGTATTATTTAAAGTTTCGACTCAGCTTTTGTGGGCTAGCGACCCATGTTCTTTTATAGAGTTCGGTCCATCGGGCGTACCGTTGTACTACGTCGTTGTTCCAAACTATTCGAGTTTTTGGTTCCTCGGGCGTACCGTTGTACTACATCGTTGCACCGGCTTTATGGTTAGAGACCATAGGATTGCGTCCCGTTTGTGATACACGTGTTGGTGAGCTTTCATGCTCCCGTTTTGTGATAGGCCTTCCCTCTTGTTGTGATTTGTGGATTTCCTTTGATGATTTATAGAGTTTGTGTTTCACCAATTTTCGTAATTTGTATTGATAAAATTTATCAATATTTGTGCATTAGTGAATTTGTGTGTCATTAACTTTTTGTGAATAAAGATATTGAGTATGACATTCCTTTTGATCTTTGAGAAGATTCTTGTGATATTGATTAATCCCTTGAGTTCCAATTACTTATTTATCACAGCGTGGCATTGTGATTATTACACGTTTGGTCATATATCTTATTTTATATCATTTCATCTGATATTTATAGCTTGACTGATCCGTTTATTACTTTCTTATTAAATAATACTCGGGTCAGACAGAGATGATACAGGTGCTTCTGCTTGACTTCACACCTGGGATTATCACCCTGACTTTTGGCTAACTACTTAGACCAGTAGTTTTTGTTGTATACATTTGAGATATAGACTCATTGATGTATCCATATTCTTTTGTCTAGAACTTGTAGCTATTCTTTTGTGACATTGTGGATCTTGTTTAACCACTACTCTGTTGTACACTTTCATGTGTTTTATATTCATATCTATTTCCGCCTTTGTGATATGGATGTCTGTGACTGATTTGTGTTATGTTTATTTCTACATTTGTTTCCAAAGACATTTAGCCACTGTGTAGTATCTTTAAGTTTGTGTCGGTATGTCCGATTTCCTCTTATATTTTATCTGGCATATCGGTGCTCGCACAAAGCAATTACACAGATGGTCGCTCCTCAACAGCCTTATTCTCCGCGTTAGTTGACAGCATTACCCCGTAGTGTCCTTGGCTAGTGTGGGTATTGAGGTGGGGCGTCACAGCTTGGTATCAGAGCCAATCTTCAGAACAATGTAGAATAATCTAGCAAGGATCATCGTCCTAAGTCCATCTTAGGAACCGTGCATTAGGATTTAATTCGAGTCTTCGTACCGATTCATCCTATTTTCTTTATGATTCCTCGTCATCTATCAAGATTGCTTGATATTCGTTTGGTAAATAACCTTATCCTTCTTCTTTCTTTCTTTCAAAAAGGAAGAGAAATGGTTAGACCTGGCCATCCCAGCGCCAGCCAATCTCGTGCTACTCCCCAGGATGGAGTATTTATGTCTGCCCAGCAGCTTCTTGATCTAGTGAGGAATGCTCAAGTAGCCGTATCTAATCTGGAGTGTACTCACCCTAGGTTTGGATTTGCACATTTGTGCAGCGATTATAACAATTTGGGTGGGAAGCCATTCAAACGTTTTGAGGCTATTATCGAAGTCCAGGCTTGGCTGAGATCGTGCGATCGAATCTTTTCTCCTATGAATCTTATTGATCTTCACCGTGTTCAGGTGGCCTCTAGTACGCTCCAAGAAAGAGCATTAGATTGGTATGAGCTTCTTATTTCTGAAATAGTTGAAGCAGATCTTACTTGGGAGAAATTCCGAGAATGATACGAGTTAAAATTTGTGCCGGAAGCTAAGAAGGTGACATTAGCTCATCGTTTCATAGACCTTCTTCAAGGTGAATCCTCCGTGGCAGACTATGTCGCGTCTTTTGAATCTCTTTCTAAATACGGGGTTGAATACATTAATACCCCATTGAAGAAAAATCAAAGATTCGTCTATGGCTTGAATAAAGATCTCAAGAAGCCATTACTTCTAAAGCTAGAAGTTTCTTTTGATCAACTTGTTGATATCGCTCTTCGACTTGAAGAGGCAGATAAAGAGAGTGATGCTGATTTTGTGGGTGCCAAACCAAAATTCAACAACAACAAGAAAAGGCCTATTAAGTTCAAAGGGTCTTATCCCAATAAGAAAGGGAAGCAAGCAATTCCGCTGGCAAAGGCTTCTGCCCCTAGTAGTTGGCAATGCTACAATTGTGGTTCTAAAGAACATTATGCCAATAGATGTCCGAAACCTCTGTTTTGTCGCTATTGCAAAAGTTCGGGTCATTTTTTATCTTCATGTCCCAAACTTCAGGGCAAGAAGGAGGGTAATCTTAATGTTGCTAAAGCCCCTGGAAACACATCTCGTGGTCAAGGTACTCTTCATTCTATCCTTGATGGCATTATTTTATTTCGTGACCATCCTATTCGAGTTCTTTTTGATACGGGTGCGTCCCATTCTTTTATATCAAAGGAACTTGTTGATACTTTTTCTTTGGATGCTATGTGTTTAATGACTTCTTTGAGAATTACGAATCCGGTTGGTGGATCCGCAACAATCAGTTTATTGTGTAAAGATGCCAAGATTGTTTTGTGTGATTTTTCTTTCCGAGACGATTTGCATGTTATGCGCTACTTAGGCTTTGGAATGATTTTGGGAATGGATTGGCTTAACCACTATAAAGCCCAAATACTATGTCCTGAGCGGACTATTTATCTTCGACATCCTCAATCTGTTAAGCAGATTTCTATTGACCTTAAAGATTCGGATTCCGGCTTGGTTGCATCTTTATATTCTTTAAATCCTCATGATTACGATAATGATGATGAGGAAAATATTATTTCTCTTATTCACGTTGTTCGTGAATTCTCCGACATATTTGTGCCCGTTTTAGGATTACCACCTAAGCGAGTAATTGAGTTCATAATCAATCTCATCCCTGGAGCTCAACATATTACTCGTCCTCCTTATCGCATGTCCAATAAAAAGAATGAGGAGATGCACAAACAATTATCCGAATTGGAGACGAAGCAATTTATTCGCTCTAGTTCCTCGCCTTGGGGAGCTTTGGCTATTTTTGTGAAGAAATCCGATGGTACACTTAGGCTTTGCGTTGACTACCGCAAGCTTAATGATCTTACTATCAAGAATAAATATCCTTTACCTCGGATTGATGATCTATTCGATCAACTTAGTGGTGCTAGAGTCTTTTCACAATTAGACTTAGCTACCAGTTTTCATCAGCTTCGTATTGCAGAGGATAGCATTCCTTTGACATCTTTCCGTACTCGTTATGGATCATATGAATGGCTTGTTATGCCATTTGGTTTAACGAATGCTCCGACTTATTTCGTTGACCTTATGAATAGAGTTTTCAAAGACTTCCTCGATCGGTTTGTTCTCATCTTTATTGACGATATTCTTGTGTATTCTAAAACCGAGGAGGAGCATGAGAAACATCTTCGGATTGTGTTGGAAACTCTTAGGAGCAATCAATTGAAAGCGAAATTTTCTAAATGCCACTTTTGGCAAGCTTGTGTGAAATTTCTTGGTCATATTATTTCCAAATCTGGAATTTCCGTGGATCCTTCAAAGATTGAAGCGATTCAAAATTGGAAGAGACCAGAGAGTGTGACGGAGATCTGTAGTTTCCTTGGATTGGCAGGTTATTACCGCCGTTTCATAAGGGAATTTTCAAAAATTTCCATGCCTCTTACTAATTTGAAAAAGAAGGGAGTTAAATACATTTGGTCAGACAAATGTGAAGTTTCTTTTCAGAAATTAAAAGAACTCCTTTCCGATGCTCCTATTCTTGTGATTCTCGAGGGAAATCAAGATTTTGTTGTTTATACCGATGCTAATCGCGTTGGTTTGGGTGCCGTTCTTATGCAACAAGAACGTGTTATTGCTTATACTTCTAGGCAATTGAAGCCTGCTGAGTCTAGATATGCCACTCATGATTTGGAACTCGCGGCTATTGTTTTCGCCCTTCGCATTTGGCGTCATTATCTTTTGGGAGAAAAATTTATTCTTTACACCGATCATAAATCTTTGAAGTATCTATTTTCCCAAAAGGAACTTAAATTGCGTCGACAGTGTTGGCTCAAATTTCTTGCAGCATATGATCTAGATATTCTTTATACTCCCAAAAAGGGTAATCGTGTTGCTGATGCACTTAGTCATAAGCAACAAGCGGTTGTTTCTATGATGATATCCGAATGGAATGATCTCGAGATTTTATCTACTTGTGAGATTCGAGACCGCGTTTCCGATTTGTGTTCATCTCTTGCTTTATGTAGTCTTGAGGCTCATCCTTCTCTTTTAGACCGCATTCTTGATGCTCAAAAGCTAGATCCCGAATTGGCTCTTCTTGGCCAAAATTTTAGGGATAAAATTGATATTGAAGATTTGACAGACTTTGATGTTGATTCTCGTGGCGGCATTCGAAAATTTGGTAGACTTATCGTGCCAAATATTAGTAATCTTCGTAAAGACATTTTAGAAGATTCTCATCGTTCTAAATTTACCATTCATCCCAATAGTAGTAAAATGTACGCGGATATGAAGCGACTTTATTATTGAGAGGGAATGAAATCTGATATTGCTAACTTTGTTAAGTGTTGCATGTCTTGCCAACTTGTCAAAGCCGAATAACAAAGGCCTGGTGGGTTATTGCAACCTTTAGAAATTCCAATTTGGAAGAGGGATCAAATTTCCATGGATTTTATAGACGGCCTTCCCCGTTTATGTTCGGGTCATGATAGCTTATGGGTGATAGTCGATAGACTTACTAAATCCGCCCATTTTATTCTCGTTCGGTCCAATCGAACCGTCCCTCTCCTGGCCAAACTCTTTATCAGAGAAATTTTTAAATTGCATGGAGTCCCTTCTTCTATTGTTAGTGATCGTGATCCATTGTTTACTAGTGGATTTTGGAAGAGTTTTCAAAAAGCTTTGGGAACGAAGCTTAATTTTAGCACCGCTTATCATCCCCAGTCCGATGGACAGACTGACCGTGTGAATCAAACTCTTGAAGATCTTCTTCGTGCATGTGTTCTTGATTTTGGTGGAAGTTAGAAAGATCATATTTCTCTTATTGAGTTTTCCTATAATAATAGCTTCCAATCTAGTATTGATATGGCATCTTTCGAGGCACTCTATGGAAGGCCATGCTGATCTCCTTCTTGTTGGCTTGAGGCGGGTGAGAAGCTGGTTTTAGGTCCAGATTTTATTCGTGATTCCACAGAGAAGATTGACCTTATTCGTCATAGGATGAAAGAAGCACAAAGTAGACAAAAATCCTATGTCGATAATTGAAGAAGGAAATTAGAATTTTCTGTGGGAGATTTTGTGTTTATTCGTGTTTCACCTATGAAGGGTGTTGTACGTTTCAATCGATCGGGAAAATTAGCGCCTCGATATATTGGGCCATTTCCTATCACCGAACGTATTGGTTCCATGGCTTATCGCCTTTTATTACCGGCTCAACTTTCTGCTATTCATGACGTGTTTCACGTTTGTCAATTACGGAAGTGCCTTCGAGATTCTGATTCTATTCTTGAGCCCGGTGTTGTGGAAGAAATTGAAGTTTCACCTAATTTAACTTATGGGCAACATCCTATTCGTATTATTGCTTCGGAAGTCAAGCGCCTTCGAAATAAAGATGTTTCGCTTGTTAAAGTTCAATGGTCCTCAAATCCTAAGGATTGCTCTTGGGAATCTAGAGAATTCATCGAGCGAACACATTCGGACTTACTTTCTCGTGCTCTTTGAGGTGAACTTCTTATCTCAAACTTCTTTTGTGATTGAATATGCTCTTATGGTTGTACTATATATTTTCTTCTTAATTATTGCGAGGACGCAATTTCTTTAAGGAGGGGAGTCTGTAACAACCCGCATATTTTACGATTTGATATTTAATATTTTATTTAAATATTTTATCGCTAAACGGATTTTAGTCCGAAAAAGTTACTTTTTGCATACGGTCGAATTAGGACTCGGAACCACTTCCATTGAGTTCATAACACCGTTTGCGATCTTTTTGAGTGTAAACTTTGATATGTTTGGAGTTAGTGTAATTTTTTTACTTTTTCACTTTGGGTTTTGGGTTTGGTTTAGCCCATTTGCCTAAACTATTAATTCTAACTCAACCCCCTTCTCTTCATAATTTTACTTTCATTTCCTAACACTCAAGTTTCATCAAAAATGGGGGAAGGAATCGGAAATTAAAACTCCAAGCTCAAGACCATTTGCAAATCCAACATCCTAATCCAAATTCAAAGAGAAGCCATTGATTCTTCCTTGCTTTCAACCTTCTTCTTCATAAATTTTGTGTAAAGGTGAGATTTTTATCTCACATCTTTGTCTATAACTATCTTTGATTGTTAGGTATGAATTCCTAACACTTATTCATGTGCATTTGCTTTTGGTCAGGATTGAATTGGTGAAAATCCCAATTTTTAGTGTCTTGGGTTCAAATCTTTAAAAATCCTAACTTTGATGTTTGAACACGTTTTTGGTGATGCGCCGAGGAGCCAATACGACCAGGTATCCTACGAGCATAATCCTCTAGCGTCCGTGCTCGATCGGTTGCAAATTGGGTGAGTTTTGCACTCCAAAACCCTTAGGTCGCTCTGCCTGCACATGAGTCATTTTCGGCCTGCAGTTAGTTCGGTCGGCAGTTCGGTCATGCTTAGGTCGTACGCGCTTTAGGTCGTGCCATTTTAGGTCGCACATCTCCATAGGTCGCGCGGCCTTCTCATATTCATTAGGTCGTTAGGTCGCGATCATGCTAGGTCGTTCCACCTTAGGTCGTTAGGTCGCGATCATGCTAGGTCGTTCCACCTTAGGTCGTTGCTCGACCTTCTTTTTCCCTTTAAGTTGTTAGGTCGCTCGGCTTTTCCCCCTTGGGTCTTAACTCCCTAGGTCGCTCAGCTAGGTCGTTCACCCACTAGGTCGCTCGGCCTTCTGCAGTTGGGTCACTCACCCATTTCCTTAGGTCGTTAGCTCCTTAAGTCGCTCGGCTGTTAGGTCGTGGATGCTAGGTCGTCCCCCTTTAGGATGCTTGGCCTATTAAGCCGCTTCTTCCTTAGGTCGCGTACCCATTAGGTCGCACTACCTAGGCCGCAACTCTTAGGTCGTTCCACTACTGAGTCGCGCCATGTTGTTGCTCTGTTAAGCCATGTACGATTTCTTGAGCCGCTGATTTCTTGTGTTGACTTATATTAAGTCGTAAGTCATGACTTTTAGGTCGCAAGGGTATTTCCACTTCAATGAATTTGGAATCGAATTCTTTGGATTTTATTCACGTCTTCGAATGTGAATTTTTGTGATTGATCGTCTCTATGATCAATTTTGTGATTTTTCATTTTAAAAATATACAAAGCTTTACCTCACTCGTATGAGAAATCTAATTAAACGACTTAGTAAAACAAGTGGTATGAAATGCTTGCGTTTACTTCGTCGGTTAATTCTTGGACTTGTTCGATTGCATCTCTTATGATAATTTTCTAGTGGAAATCTACAATTTGTTCGTCAATATTTAAGTTAAGCTAGTGGTTGTGGGACATGAGGGTAAGCTCATATATTTACTAGCTTATTGTAATTGACACTTCTTGATGATCGATGATGATCATTTTTGTGATTATGACTAGTGATATGCTATGTTTCTTTGTCCACGTAGGGGACAGTACCTCATCTTATTGAGTTTCGTCTCATTCCTTTTATAGATTAACGACCTATATATTATTTGACGTTTCGACTCAACTTTTGTGGGCTAGCAACCCATGTACTTTTATGGAGTTCGGTCCATCGGGCGTACCGTTGTACTAGGTCGTTGTTCCAAACTATTCGAGTTTCTGGTTCCTAGGGCGTACCGTTGTACTATGTCGTTGCACCGGCTCTATGGTTAGCGACCATGGGATAGTGTCCCGTTTGTGATACACGTGTTGGTGAGCTTTCATGCTCCCGTTTTGTGATAGGCCTTCCCCCTTTTTGTGATTTCTGGATTTTCTTTGATGATTTCTAGAGTTTGTGTTTCACCAATTTTCGTAATTTGCATTGATAAATTTTATCAATATTTGTGCATTGGTGAATTTGTGTATCATTAACTCTTTGTGAATAAAGATATTGAGTATGACATTCCTTTTGAACTTTGAGAAGATTCTTGTGATATTGATTAATCCCTTGTTGATTTCCAATTACTTATTTATCACAGCCTGGCATTGTGATTACTACACGTTTGGTCATAACTCTTATTTTATATCATTTCATCTTATTTTATAGCTAGACTGATCTGTTTATTATTTTCTTATTAAATAATACTCGGGTCAGATCGAGATGTTACAGGTGCTTATGCTTGATTTCACACCTGGGATTATCATCCTGAATTTTGGCTAACTACTTAGACTAGTAGTTTTTGTTGTATACATTTGAGATATAGACTCATTGATGTATCCATATTCTTTTGTCTAGCACTTGTAGCTATTCTTTTGTGACACTATGGATCTTGTCTGACCACTAATCTATTGTACACTTTCATGTGTTGTATATTCATATCTATTTCCGCCTTTGTGATATGGATGTCTGTGACTGATTTGTGTCATGTTTATTTCTACGTTTGTTTCCGAAGACATTACAGCCGCTGTGTAGTATCTTTAAGTTTGTGTCGGTATGTCGGATTTCCTCTTATATTTTATCTGGAATATCGGTGCTCGCACAAAGCAATTACACGGATTGTCTCTCCTCAACAGCCTTATTCTCCGCGCTAGTTGACGGTATTACCCCGTAGTGTCCTTGGCTAGCGTGGGTATTGAGGTGGGGCGTCACACTAATTTACCTTTAAATAATTTAAATTCCATAATTACTTAAATAAATATTTACTTACTTAAAATATATTTAATAATAATTTATTTTTTCTAAAATATTTCTAAAATCACATTTTAAACTTTTAGTTTATATTTTGAAAACTTTTCTTTGAAAGCATACTTAATTTTCCAGGAAAAGTACACTTCCCATCCTTTAAAAACAATCTCACTATTATTTTTAAGAAATTTTCACTTCTTATAGAAATTCCCACCGGAAACCTATACTTTCAATATTATCCCCAATAAATATTCCACTTCATTTATAAACCTAGTTTATAAATTTTAATTTCATATTTCCTTTTAAATCATAATCTCAAAACTCTTTAACAGACTCCTAACCAACTTCCAAATTTGATTCCTTTAAATTCTTTAATTAAAAAATTTCTTTTATTTCCTTTTAAACCCAATTTATTTTATTTATATTTTAAATTCCCAGATTGTATTAATCCAATCATAGCACAACACAATTTAACTTCCAAATTAATCTATCACGGTATATAAATAAAACACATCATCAATTATGAAAATAAATTTCTATATTGTGAGGAATCCAGCTGGATCCCTCCAACCTATTTTTCCTGCATCCACAGACGTTAGCATAACAGATAAAATATCATATCCAGACTGATAATTATATTCAGATTCAACCAATCAATTACTCATTCAAATTTTAACTATTTAAATTTAACTGGAAACTCCAAATGTGAGTGAGATTAACTCACCTTGAATTTAAACGTTGAGCCATTCCAATTTTAAATTAAATCAAACCATTCGATTTAATCTAAAATTTTCACTTGCTCCAATCATCTGCGGATCTGCTGCGGCGCGTAGATCGTGTCGCTGTGATTCCAACGCTTCTTGTTTCGTTTGAATCTGATAACGTATGTAATAGTTATTCAGTTTTAAAGATTGTAAATATAATTTAAACTAATTTTTTATATATTCACCATCGGCCATAGGATGCACGCAAGAACCAAATCGTGCAACTTCTTCCCCCTCACGCTCGCGTTCCAGAACCTCTCAAACCCCATAGCCGCCGATTAGGGTTCATTACCGCTCCTTCTTTATTCGACGATTTGACGATCAACGACGACCATCACGTACGCCTCCACGCCACGCAACTCCGCTCCCAGTCCCAGAACACTCGGCTCCACCCACGACAAGAAATCGACCACAAACGAATTATCTTTCCAAACCACGTCCGGCCTCCATGATGCATTAAACACGATCTTTACCGTTGGATTGGAAGTTCGTGGCGAGCACTTCAACTTTGCAGTTGGAAATTTTTGGTATAGGTGAGCAGATGGAGAGAAAAACAAGAAAGATGAGGGAAGCACGTCGGCCATTGAAAACATAAGCAGCGGCTGGAACGCTAATCCTAGTGTTTCTGCGCGTACATAAAAATATATACGCGGAATCCAATTATTTTAATATTAAACTCACCTTTAAACAACTTTTTCAAACAATCTCTAAACAACGCGTGCCGACTGGCGATTATAAGGTTTTACCCACGTTCTAAACACAATGAAACATGCTTCGGAGGCTAATTCGAACATATGCGTGAGTTATGGGAATAAACGATCAATTTTAAATTAAATCGATTAAAATAGTTTTTATGCGTTTTGGGCTGTCACGGTCAAACGACAACTCCGATTGCTATGAAAATTGAAATCCGATAATAACTAACTATTACGGATCCAATGAAACTAATTTCGTCGAATTCCGAGACTGTTCCCCGAAAGGCTATTTTAACTCGTCGATTAATTCGAGCGATTTTCGAAATTGTTGAAATCACTTAAAATTTCACTTTTAAAACTTTACTAACTTGATTATAAATCATATAAAATCATAATCACATAAGAAATCATTTTGATTCAATTTAAATCAAAATCTGATTATTTGCATTATTATGTTATTAAATTCCATTATTAAATTAATATAAAATCCCAAATTTTGCTTATCGACTTTTGATTCCATCCAAAAGTCAAATGTTATAACTCAGATCAAATTAGACTTAAAATAAATCTTGGAAATCATGTTCATATCTATTATTCCCAGATTCACAAATTATTCCACTCCTAAATATTAAATTATTATTATTCAAATTTCAATTGAATTTCCATATTGATATTTTAACCAATTTCATCAATTTAACCAAAATCTTTTTGTTCCAAAACCAAATTATAATTCACATTCAACATTTAGAATGAATTAAATGTACAAATCTAGCGAGCAAAATTCCAGGTTGCTACACATTCTCTTTTTAAAACTCCATTTTCTTTCTTCTTCTAAACTAAAGATAAAAATAAAAACAGAAAGAAAATACAGCTGAAGGTTTTCAATCTGAAATCAAGAAAAAATATAGAAGATTTAAATCAGACAAAACAACTACAAGCTTCAACCTTGTTCAGGCAGCAGCTTCAAAAATTCAATAACATCAACTTTTGATACAACCTGATGTAAAGCAAAGTAAACAACAGTTTTATCAAATCTTCAACTTAATTAAGTAAGCAATGTAAAAGATTCAGATCAACTCAAACAACATCATCAAGCTTCAACAATCGATTGAAAAAATGCCAGATTAAAACATATTTAGTGATCTAAGATAATAAATCCTGTTCCTCTGTTCATTTCAAGTGAGTAAACACTTTTTAAAATATTGAATATATGTTTAATCCTTAATGTAAGTGCTAAGTTCTCCTAGTCATGTTGTGATTATGATGTGCATGAATGTTCAAACTGAAATAAAGTTGAATTTAGTGAAGTTCAATGTGTATATATCTGAATGCATGTTTGTCTATTGGAAATCATACCTCTATTTGTTTCACAGGCTAGAAAATAATTCAAAAATCATTTCCTATGTCCCCAATCTTTATCTGGTTATGATATTTAAAAGAAAAATGATTGCATTGATGTAGATTTATATTTAAAAATGGTTTCAAAAATTTATATTTAGCAATTAATTCAAAATAGGAAAATTACAGTAAAAATCAAATTTAGGACAAAAATTTATGATCATAATTTCAAGTTTGGATTGTATAATATGATACGTCTTGGAAATTGATAAATTTAGGTTGAAAAATCCTAATTTTTAGTTTGCTATAAGTCGAGATATGCAAAATTGTTCGAATTTGGTTTTATCGTCGATCGCCGTTGATCGACGGTGAGGTGGGTGTCGGGGTAATGTATGGAGGTGGCTTAAAGTTGATGATCATTGGAAAAATGATCGAAGAGTTTTTAGTTCATTGTGGTAGCCGTAGGTTGGCGTAGTAGGGTTTTATTGAGAGGTCGCCGTGGGAAGGCCGGAAGATATCGCGGGCTGGGGTATCAGAGTATCAAGTTGAGACAAAGTTCTGGGGTGATCGCCGGGGATTCTTAGGGTTGGGATCGTCGGCAGGTGGTGACTTTCCAATTAGAATGGGTTCATGTTTTCCATCGTTTTTCTTGATTTTTTTTGCTACAGAACCTTTCTTCTGGTTGGTCAGGTTGTTAGAGGAGATTGCCGTCAACTCGAGGAGGGTTTCAGCGTTGATCATTGGTGGTTAGAATCTCTGTGCACATGTACGTGTGCACTGTGATTTGTCTGGGTTTAGTTGAGTTTTTGGTAGAAGGAAGCTGCTCGGGTCGAATTTCGTGTTATCTGCGCGTGTGGCTCGAAGCAGGAGTGAGAGAGTGAGGGTCAGTGTAGATCGAGAATCGTCTCAGGGTTTACACGGGAAAATGATCGAGATGGCTTGGGTCGATTTATCTTCGTAACACGGTTTTGGGTTTTAAAGTAAGTTTTGTTCCAGGTTTTTAAAACTTAACGTAAGGGTGTACCAAGATTATAGGAAAGGAGTTCGAGTTTCTCAAGTAAAGAAAGGGTTCGAGTTTGAAGTAAAACGTTTAAATGAGTTTTAAAGTTTATTTTTAAGTTATTAAAAATAATTTATTTTCCAAAGTAACGCTTAGCCTTATTTTTAAAAAGAATATTTTAAATGAATATGTTTCCAAAGAAACATGAACAAAGTTCCAAGTAATTAAAACAAGTTAAACAAGTCTTTAAACGATTTAAATCGTTTAAGATTGTTTGCTTATAGTAAATATATTAATTTTTAAATTAAATTTCTAAGTGTTTTAAAAATAATAAGATGATATTTTGAAAATTAAGAATTGATTAAAGAAAAAGTGTTTAAACTTAATTTAATCAAAGAATTCTCTAAGTGATATTTGTATAAATCAATTTCAAGGATTTAAATTAATTTGATTTAAATGATAAATAAGAGTTTAATTAAGGTAAATGGTTTATCTAAATTAATTAGGGTCTTATAAATAAAAGTAATTAAGGTGTGATTACTTAATTAACTAAGATGATTAATTTATGTTATTGATTCACGATAACTAGTTGATTAATTAACTAAGGACTGTTAATTTCTTGATTAATTAAGGGTTAATTAATCTAAGCAATTAAATGTAATTAATTAAGGAGTAATCAATTAATGGAAGAAAATTAAAGGGATTAATTAATCAATGGAATTAATTAAGTTAATGTGATTGATTTAAGCTAACTAGTTAGTTTAATTAATTAAAGATAATTACTTGATGATTTATTAAGTATGATTACTTAATATAATTAAAAATGTGTAATTACCTAGTGTATGTAATTAATGTGTAATTACTGGACGTAATTGATTAAAGGAGAATTACTAATGGAAAGTAATTGAGGGATAATTACTTAGTGGAAGTATTTAAGGATTAATTACTTGGTGTAATTAATTTAAGGATTGATGAATATCATCAATTAATGAGTTAGTTAATTAATGTAAGTAATTAAAGGATAGTTAATTACTGAATAAGATTAATTAAGCTTGACTAATGAATGTGATTAATTAAAGATTTATTATTAAATATAATTAATTAGATGAATAATTAATAAATAGAAGTAATTAGAGGATCATTAAGTAATGTAATTAATGAGAGTAATTAAAGATTAACTACTGTAAATGGTTAAGGATAATTAATTTGTGTAATTAATTAATGGTAATTACTTAATGTAATTAAAGAATAATTAATCGAGGATGATTAATTAAGATGGATAATTAAAGGATGATTAATTAATTGGTTTGAAATTAGTTAATGGTTAAATAAGCAGGATTTTTAGTAATGGATGTAATTATTTTAAATTAATTAGAAATGGGGTGACTAATTAATCTTTCTTATGGATGATTGAATGATATTGGATGCCTTGGATTTTTTGATATCTCTGATATGGGATATGTGCTGATATGTGATATGAGATGCTTTTGCTGAATTGTGATGATATGGATTATCTATCTTTGATATGTGAATTATCTATTTGTGTGAATATATATAATAAGTTCAATTGTTTTAACTTAAAATAACTTGGCCTTAAAAAACGACGTTTTGGATTTCGGTGAGACCATGATCGGGTTTCCAAATTTGGATATCCGAAAACCACATCGATCCAAATTAAACGATAGGTCGAGAATCTCAAATGATGTTCGAGATGAAGATTCATAGTGCATGGGCTATTGTGGTTAACTCTAAGGGTGATTCCAAAATGAGTGTAGCGGGATAGTGCCTTCGGTTTCGTTCGAACCTAGAACGAACTTGTATGAATTGAATGCTTTTAGAACATCGTCATTTGAGGAAGATGAGCATTCTAAGATATATGTTCTAAAAAGGTAATCGTAGCCTCAAGCCTTATCAATCGGGAATGGCTAAAATAGGGGAGGTGTAGCAAGGCTAAGTGGGTAGCACCCAAGTAGGACGAGATTTTCGATGTCTAGGGGTCCCTCTTATTCGGCTGTGTATTGTCTTTTTTCGGACTATCCGGTAAGGGATGGTTCTGGCCTTGTGTTGTAGGGGATTAGGGTAGATAATCGGTACAATGATCTAGGCCACGTATTGTGACGGGCGGTGCCCCAGTAGCCCTGCCATTGTATGGAATCTAATCTCCAACACGTGTCGTACATTATGATTGTGCCCAACTATGTTGGAACGTGAGATGAAAGTATTCCAGCTATTATTTTATTTTACTTGAAAACCCTAGACACTATTATAATATCACTGGATTTCTTATCAAATGTTTTGGTTATCGTAAGGTAAAAACTTTTCCATGTTTATGTGTGGGAAGTCTTACGAGATACCTTTCTTTTCAAAGGATTTTCAACGCTAAGCAGCATTAACCCGTTTAATCACACCAGACCCATGTCTGACCTGGAGTTTACTTTTTATTTTCTTAAACTCTTGGGTACTCAAATTTTTACGAGTAGTGACGATCGCGATTTTTCGTTGACAAAAACCGACATCAATACGTCCACTGTATCAACTGCCGAGCAATCGAAAGTCGAAAAACCATACCGTTAGGGTTTTAGAAAAAGAAAACGTAGAAGAAGATAGAAAAGATAGAACAGAACAGAAGAAATAACAGAACAACATCAGAATCTCACAATTCGCAGCGGAACAACATATAATAAATAAATGAATAATCTTAAACAAAGAACTATATCATATATTACATTACATCACATTTCATTACATCATATCATTAGAGTGTACAACAACAAACAACATCAACAGCGGAAAAGAAATATTATATACTAGTAATACGCCATGCCATCCAGGTTGCCTCCAGCAACTCCTGAATATCCTGAATAAACCTTAACTCTTGACTGCCCGTGTGGAAATTGGTGGGCACCCAGAGTTTAGGAAGGAAAACAATAAACTCCGAGTCAGTCATGTGACTGGTGTGAGAACTCAAAACAGTTTATTTATCTTTGAAAACAAAATAGAGGAATATTTTTAAAGTCAATTTGCAATGCTTTTAAAAATGAGACTACCATAAGGCCTCCCGCACACACACACACAATGCAAACGCAGAATCGGAGGAGATTTCTCCTTATGATAGTCAAAGATGCTTAATACGCATTAAAAGAAACATTTGATATTATTACTAGTGTATAGTGTAGGAAAAATTCATTTCGAAAATAAAGATATAAATCTTAGCCAACATACGACCATTATCGTATGCCTACTATAGCTACCATCCAAACAGTGGGGCGCTTCCATAAGTGAATGATAGGTTCTACAACTAATACCGTACAAGTCTCGTATTGTTTCTTTGGATTTCCAACAAATGTTCAGGCCAAGGAACTTCCCATTTCCACATGAGAACGCCTCTGGAAGGTCGTCCCCGAGAACCAAACCGGATCTCTACCAACACAAGGCCGGGTTACCCCTAACTGGGTAACTACTGACACGAATATGTCATCCCCCGATCGTAACCGATCTATCCGAGGATCCTCGATTTCCAACAACCACAGAATATGCAGCACAACATAGGTTAAATATCTGGGCTCCATACCATGATACCACCTCTATCCAGAAGGAATGACATACACTAAAGGGGCGCTACCCCCTAATAACCTTGCCGCATCCTTCCTGTTTTGACCATTTCTGGGGTGTGAGGTCCGACGAACTCTCGTCCACAAAGCCACACTTTATACAAAAGCCGTGCTTTGGGTCAATCAAATGATCATAGAAATGATCACCAAGATAAATGATCAAATAAACGATCCTATCACAAATGATCAAACAATGATCATTTCACAGCAACACTCTGCATGCCACACTACCAAATTGGGAATATATCGCTGATAACCTTCAACTATGTAACCTCTGAGCTCGTACGTCTCAGAGAAGGGTGTTAAGCTAAGAGAATAAATTCTCCGCCACCAACAGAAATATATTTGAAAGAAATCAGCTTTATATCTCAATTTGTAATGTCAGACATACAATCCATACAAATCTGTTCCGAGCTCCAACAGAACCGAAGGCACTTCCAAAGAAGTACTTGCAATCCGGATATTCACTAATCACGACCGGAATTCCCGTCACTAAGGGTGATAAAACCTCTATATCGGAGATCAGCCGATGTAGAGTAACTCGACGGTAATCCTTCCGTTTTCACAAATATCCGATCTTCAACACCGGTCATCGAATGCAATCCATTACGACATATCACATATTTGGAATGGGTTATACGACCCCAAGGTCCTTTCCCGGCTAACCCGAATAGTGAGCGCTTATTCAAAAATAAGTGTGGCATTCAAATTCAAACAATCACAACAAATACCTATTTAAAGGTAAATATTGATAGTCGGATTATTTAACTATCAATAGGCATGCTCAACATCACCAAATTCCGAATAATTTCTCAAATTATTTACTTTCCAAAATATCTTTACTAGATATAAAATTTTCCACGCTTCAAACATCTAAAAACAATTTTTTTTTCAAATCCCCTTTCACCTTTACCACTTTTGAAAACAAATTTCAACTATTTTCCTTACGCGGAATACTTTCATTTCAACATGGTTCATTTAAACCAATTAAATAAATCCTTACCGATTTACTTTATATTTACGTTCCAAATCCGTAAATTAATTCCCACACTTCAAAAATAAATCAACGTTTATTTTTAAACAAATTTCCCTTTTCATTTATAAATTCCATAGTGAATTTACATTCCAAAATATTTATGAATATACGATTTCAATTATTCATTTTCAATTTATCTTCAAAAAGATAAATTCTAAAAACATTTCATTTCACATTGGAAAAACATTCCCATACTTATTTGTTCAAAAGTAATTCACAAATCCATTCAATTTCAACACTTGGAAAATATTCAATATACTTAAATCGAAAATTAAGTATATATTTCATTCTGTAAGAAATCATTCTCTTAAACCCATTTGTTTGGGCCAAAACTAATGTTACGTAAAACATCGTTACGACGACCCAAAATCACTAGTATAGGGATTCAAAGTTTAAATAGGTATATAAATCCGATACTATACAAAACATTTCCTTTCAGAAACCATTTACTATAACAACAGTGTTATAGTCCACCATTTCCTTCTATTTCTCGAAAACGTCTATTTCAACAATGAATGTTGAAATCTATGTATTCGATACTTAATGCATTTTAAAACATCTTTAAAATAATTAACTTCATTCTATAATATTCCTTTTGCCAAACATGACTATTTCATTCAATAATGTATTCACTGTCCAAAATCGTGAATATATTTCCTTTAATAAACTTCACTATTCAATTTGTCAAATTAAATTGATTTCGAATTTATAAACAATGTCTATAAATTCCATTTCTATTTATATGCTTCGATTTATAAATCTCATTATTAACAAATTCCATTTATATCTCATTTAAATGCCAAAACCCGATTTATAAGATAATTACTTATAAATCTTCTATTTTACAAAATCTATTCATTTTATAACTTCACAATTTATAAATCTATAAATTCTCATTCACTTATGAATCCATTACACTTCATTTTAACACTTATAAAAAACTTCATTTTATAATTCCAATATTTTTAATTTATAAATATCCATTTTATAAATCTTTTATACACATTGTTTTTAATAATTCAAAAATCCCAATTTAAACCAATTTATAAATTAATTAACTATCTATTTCCAAAAATCACTTTTCACTTACATTTCATAAAAAACCATACTTTTATAACATTAAACTTTTAACGTTTATTTATTTTTAATAAATCAATTCAAAATTTTAATAAAACGTATACTTTCAAAAATCACTTTAAAAATTCCTTTAAAAACCAAAAATCATTGTTTTTAAACTTTAAAAATGGATCCGATGATGCAGCAGCACCAAATAGTCAATCACGACATCCAAATATCATATATCGATATGATAATCAACAAATATCAAAATATCTGTAAATAAATCAATACAGTTGAGGAATCCAGCTGGATCCCTCCAACCTGCTTCCCTGCATCCAAAAACATTAGCACAATACCAATTCCGCTCCAGTACAGAATTATCGCGGTATATGGGATTTATAAAATATTATCCGCTTAATAGACGGCGTAATAGGGTCTCATCCGCTATAAAATGCGGGAAATCAACAACTGCAATATATACATATGCCAATATATATATATATATATATATATATATATATATATATATATATATATATATTACTATTATATATAATACCAATTTCACTGTTTATGAAATATTCGCGGTATATGATTTTAATAAATAACATCCGCTTACTAACGGCGCATAATGTCTATTTTAACAATCAATAGATAACAATCATCATTCAAACATGCATTTAAATATTTTAAATATAACTATTTAAAATAAAATCGAAACTGATTCGATTGAGTGAGAAGTTCTCACCTTGATTTCAATTTCGTTTTAGCGATTTATTTCGAATAAAATTAAATGGACGTTTAATTTTACCCGAAATTCTCACTAACTCCAAACGACTCCAATCCAATTCCATAGCGTAGTGCTCGTCCATACGATTCCAACTCGACTGGTTTCGCGCGTTTTCGACCTCGTATGAAAAGGTTATCGCGATTTAAACATTTACACGATTTAATAAAATTTAAATTTACATTTTCTTTTAATATTTTTAACCTCCTTGAATCTGGGCCGTTAGATTTTCAAATGCAGATCCAGGCCGCACCTTTTCTTCCTCCCTCCCCCTTCCATTCACGTTCTACAGGCCGACAACATGAACCCATCACACATAATTAGGGTTAATTTTCGCGAGAAAAATACACAACTTCACGTCGATCAGGAAACTCCACGACGAAGGCCATCACGCGAGCAAACTTCGGTTGTAGCCACCTTGAACTCGGCCCTCTCTATGGCCTCGAAAGTCGTGCCCAAACGCACGCGAACGCGGCCAATTTCCCACCAATCCGTAGCACCATTTGCGATCTCCACCGTTGAAAACGTAGTTCTCATCGCCCTCTACCATATTGCGGTTGACACTTTTTGCTAATTCTCAATGGATTGAGAGATTTAGGGGAAAGAAATTGACATTTTTCTGGCCTTTGATTTCGTCACTGGCGGCTAGGTTTTTAAAACCCTAATATATTTTTTTTATTTGTGGAGAGGATGGTCTATTTATAGAAGTTTGAACGACACTTTTCATTCCGGAATTTCCAAACTCCGATTTACGCACGGTGACCTGCGTTTCTAGGGTATATCCCGCATTCCGGACGCAATGGAACATGTTTCGGGAGCTAATTCGGTCATCTGTGCGAGTTATGGCAATAAACGTTCGATTTAAAATTAAACCGATTAAACGATTTTCTAGGCGTTTTCGCTTGCACCGGACAAACGGTAAATCCGATTGACATGAAATTTGAAACCATACAATAATATCACATTACGGATCCGATGAAACTGGTTTCGTCGAAATCCGAGACTTTTTGAAAAATGGCTATTTTAACTCGCCAATTTAATATTAAAAACAATTTCGATGCGTTTCGAGCTGCCACGATCAAACGATAACTCCGATTGCTACGAAAATTGAAATCCGATAATAACAAACTATTACGGATCCAATGGTAGTTTCGTCCAATTCTGAGACTGTTCGAAAATTGACAAATTTCACTAGTCGATTTAATATTAAAATATTCAATTTTCACAAATTAACTTTTAATTCGATTTTAAAAGTTCTGTAACATCATTCTAACTTCAATATGATAAAATAAAATTTTACAAATCATTTTCAATCATATCTAACCCAATTTTCAATTATTTTCGGAAATTTCAACTATTAAATAATCGATTTAATTATCCAATTAAATCCAATATTCGAAAATAAAATTTATCCGACTTATAAATTTCACTTATTAATATTTAAAATCAATTAAATATTCGAATTTTAATTGACAGAAATTCTGGGTCGTTACAATCTTCCCCCCTTAAAAGAATTTCGTCCTCGAAATTACAAAGTAAGAAAAGTTACAGAATCTATTAATTTTTCATAAATCCATAGTGAAACTTCTTACAATATTTTACTAAGTTTCCAAATCATACTTAGTTATCTTTTCAAAAACAACTACTATTGTTTAATTTCCAATTCCAGAACCAAAATTATAGTTTTCACAAATTTCCCAAATTTTCTCAAAATTTTTCTAACGCCTTAAATTTTCGGAAAAATTCGCCATAGTCTTCTTTGCGCGGCTCGATCCGAAAAAAAATGACAGTATATATATCACAAATATACATCTCATCAAGTAATGAGGCATCCCGCAGGGAAAAAAAGTGTAAAAGTACGGTATTTAATCCGAGATATGTACCTTATATTTTTATTAGCGAGCATATACGGCTAATATAGCGCGAAAGCGAGCTCCAAATGCGAAGCAAACGCGATCCGCACCTACTAAACACTCAAAAAACAGATGAGAAACATGTATATAGACCATAGTATCGATATACAACATATAGCAACATAACAACTACATGTGCTAATATAGCAAATGCAACAAAACAACAAATGCAAACATCAACCAACTATCATCCATAATCAAATCAATATTCATTCATATTCTCATTAATATTCAATGAAATAAGTTTTTCAATTTAAAACATATTTGATTCATTAACAGTGGATGTTTTTACTAACATTCATTTTCAATTAGTTTAGATTTACTAATCCATATTCAAGTTGGTTCACTTCCAAATCAAATTCAATTCTATTTAAGATTTACTTAACTTCCAATTGAATTTCAATTACTTTAGCTTTCATTTTCATTAATACTTAATGAATTATATACAATCAACTAACAATCATATAACAACCAATGTATATTAATTGCAACCAAATTCCTTTGCTTATATTCATTCAATTTGGTTTAACACCATCACTTTCAATTGGTTTAATTAAATTGATTTTCATTCACTTATTCAATTTTCCAATAACATTAGATTTTAATGAATTAACACTTACATCCATTATTTCATATCAATTATTTACATTTAATTGATTACATTTAATCCATTAGTTCAATTCAATTGCTAATTCCTTTAACAATATAAAGTTGAATTTCATTTATATAACTCAAGTTCAAATTCTTAATGACTTCACTTCATTAATTCACTTATTAATTTACTTCGATACCAAAATTAACTTCATTCAACTTCACTTAAGTTATACTTCATTCCTAACACCTTTTGTTTAATTTAACTTAAGTTTTCACTTCTTATATATATATATATAAGATTATTTTACAATTGTAATCATATTAATTATAATTCCATAATTATAATCCATTTTCTTATACAATTATTCTTTCACAAGTGTTGTTTTTATTTAATTTATTCAAACAACCAAGCAATCAATTCATATACACTTTAATAATTCCGAAAAATTATTTCCTTTATATATAAAATATAATCGAGGTAAAATTATTTCATTTACCCAATTTAAAACAATACTGTGCCGAATTGTTCTGAACAAGTGTTTAGAAACCCCTTCGATTCAGTTGTACAGACTGTGTCGACAAAGGTTCATATGCCACACAACAAACCAATCATCACAATATAAAACAATTTTATATTCACTAACAAATACGCACTCGTATCTATTATTACACTCAAACTCATTCTAGAGTACTGCTGCCTCTATCTCTAATGAGTAATACCCAACAGAGCCATGGTTGTCGCTTAACCATAAGCTCTGATACCAAATGTGACGATCGCGATTTTTCGTTGACGAAACCGACATCAATACGTCCACTGTATCAACTGCCGAGCAATCGAAAGCCGAAAAACCGTACCGTTAGGGTTTTAGAAAAACAAAAGTAGAAGAACATAGAAAAGATAGAACAGAACAGAAGAAATAACAGAACAACATCAGAATCTCACAATTCGCAGCGGAACAACATATAATAAATAAATGAATAATCTTTAAACAAAGAACTATATCAGTTATTACATTACATCACATTTCATTACATCATATCATCAGAGTGTACAACAACAAACAACATCAACAGGGGAAAAGAAATATTATATACTAGTAATACGCCATGCCATCCAGCTTGCCTCTAGCAACTCTTGAATATCCTGAATAAACCTTAACTCTTGACTGCCCGTGTGGAAATTGGTGGGCACCCAGAGTTTAGGAAGGAAAACAATAAATTCCGAGTCAGTCATGTGACTGGTGTGAGAACTCAAAACAGTTTATTTATCTTTGAAAACAAAATAGAGGAATATTTTTAAAGTCAATTCGCAATGCTTTTAAAAATGAGACTACCATAAGGCCTCCCGCACACACACACACAATGCAAACGCGGAATCGGAGGAGATTTCTCCTTATGATAGTCAAAGATGCTTGATACGCATTAAAAGAAACATTTGATATTATTACTAGTGTATAGTGTAGGAAAAATTCATTTCGAAAATAAGGATATAAATCTTAGCCAACATACGACCATTATCGTATGCCTACTATAGCTACCATCCAAACAGTGGGGCGGCACCATAAGTGAATGATAGGTACTACAACTAATACCGTACAAGTCTCGTATTGTTTCTTTAGATTTCCAACAAATGGTTAGGCCAAGGAACTTCCCATTGCCACATGAGAACGCCTCTGGAAGGCTTCCCCGAGAACCAAACCGGATCTCTGCCAACACAAGGCCGGGTTATCCCTAACTGGGTAACTACTGACACGAATATGTCATCCCCCGATCGTAACCGATCTATCCGAGGATCCTCGATTTCCAACAACCACAAAATATGCAGCACAACATACGTTAAATATCTGGGCTCCATACCATGATACCACCTCTATCCAGAAGGAATGACATACACTAAAGGGGTGCTACCCTCTAATAACCTTGCCGCATCCTTCCTGTTTTGACCATTTCCGGGGTGTGTGGTCCGACGAACTCTCGTCCACAAAGCCACACTTTATACAAAAGCCGTGCTTTGGGTCAATCAAATGACCAAAGAAATGATCACCAAGATAAATGATCAAATAAATGATCCTATCACAAATGATCAAACAATGATCATTTCACAACAACACTCAGCATGCCACACTACCAAATTGGGAATATATCGCTGATAACCTTCAACTATATAACCTCTGAGCTCGTATGTCTCAGAGAAGGGTGTTAAGCTAAGAGAATAAATTCTCCGCCACCAACAGAAATATATTTGAAAGAAATCAGCTTTATATCTCAATTTGTAATGTCAGACATACAATCCATACAAGTCTGTTCCGGGCTCGAACAGAACCGAAGGCACTTCCAAAGAAGTCCTTGCAATCCGGATATTCACTAATAACGACCGGACTTTCCGTCACTAAGGGTGATAAAACCTCTATATCGGAGATCAGCCGATGTAGAGTAACTCGACGGTAATCCTTCCGTTTTCACAAATATCCGGTCTTCAACACCGGTCATCGAATGCAATCCATTACGACGTATCACATATTCGGAATGGGTTATACGATCCCAAGGTCCTTTCCCGGCTAACCCGAATAGTGAGCGCTTATTCAAAAATAAGTGTGGCATTCAAATTCAAACAATCACAACAAATACCTATTTAAAGGTAAATATTGATAGTCGGATTATTTAACTATCAATAGGCATGCTCAACATCACCAAATTCCAAATAAATTCTCAAATTATTTACTTTCCAAAATATCTTTACTAGATATAAAATTTCCCACGCTTCAAATGTTTGAAAACAATTGTTTTTTTCAAATCCCTTTTCACCTTTACCACTTTTGAAAACAAATTTCAAACATTTTCCTTACGCGGAATACTTTCATTTCAACATGGTTCATTTAAACCAATTAAATAAATCCTTACCGATTTACTTTATATTTACGTTCCAAATCCGTAAATTAATTCCCACACTTCAAAAATAAATCAACGTTTATTTTTAAACAAATTTCCCTTTTCATTTATAAATTCCATAGTGAATTTACATTCCAAAATATTCATGAATACACGATTTCAATTATTCATTTTCAATTTATCTTCAAAAAGATAAATTCTCAAAACATTTCATTTCACATTGGAAAAACATTCCCATACTTATTTATTCATAAGTAATTCACAAATCCATTCAATTTCAACACTTGGAAAATACTCAATACACTTAAATCGAAAATTAAGTATATATTTCATTCTTTAAGAAATCATTCTCTTAAACCCATTTGTTTGGGCCAAAACGAATGTTACGTAAAACATCGTTACGACGACCCAAAATCACTAGTATAGGGATTCAAAGTTTAAATAGATATATAAATCCAATACTATACAAAACATTTCCTTTCGGAAACCATTTACTATAACAACAGTGTTATAGTCCACCATTTCCTTCTATTTCTCGAAAACGTCTATTTCAACAATGAATGTTGAAATCTATGTATTCGATAATTAATGCATTTTAAAACATCTTTAAAATAATTAACTTCATTCTATAATATTCCTTTTGCCAAACATGACTATTTCATTCAATAATGTATTCACTGTCCAAAATCGTGAATATATTTCCTTTAATAAACTTCACTATTCAATTTGTCAAATTAAATTGATTTCGAATTTATAAACAATGTCTATAAATTCCATTTCTATTTATATGCTTCGATTTATAAATCTCATTATTAACAAATTCCATTTATATCTCATTTAAATGCCAAAACCCGATTTATAAGATAATTACTTATAAATCTTCTATTTCACAAAATCTATTCATTTTATAACTTCATAATTTATAAATCTATAAATTCTCATTCACTTATGAATCCATTACACTTCATTTTAACACTTATAAAAAACTTCGTTTTATAATTCCAATATTTTTAATTTTTAAATATCCATTTTATAAATCTTTTATACACATCGTTTTTAATAATTCAAAAATCCCAATTTAAACCAATTTATAAATTAATTAACTATTTATTTCCAAAAATCACTTTTCACTTACATTTCATAAAAAACCATACTTTTATAACATTAAACTTTTAACGTTTATTTATTTTTAATAAATCAATTCAAAATTTTAATAAAACGTATACTTTCAAAAATCACTTTAAAAATTCCTTTAAAAACCAAAAATCATTATTTTTAAACTTTAAAAATGGATCTGATGATGCAGCAGCACCAAATAGTCAATCACGACATCCAAATATCATATATCGATATGATAATCAACAAATATCAAAATATTTGTAAATAAATCAATACAGTTGAGGAATCCAGCTGGATCCCTCCAACCTGCTTCCCTGTATCCAAAAACATTAGCACAATACCAATTCCGCTCCAGTACGAAATTATCGCGGTATATGGGATTTATAAAATATTATCCGCTTAATAGACGGCGTAATAGGGTCTGATCCGCTATAAAATGCGGGAAATCAACAACTGCAATATATACATATGCCAATATATATATATATATATATATATATATATATATATATTGCTATTATATATAATACCAATTTCACTGTTTATGAAATATTCGCGGTATATGTTTTCAATAAATAACATCCGCTTACTAACGGCGCATAATGTCTATTTTAACAATCAATAGATAACAATCATCATTCAAACATGCATTCAAATATTTTAAATATAACTATTTAAAATAAAATCTAAACCGATTCCATTGAGTGAGAAGTTCTCACCTTGATTTCAATTTCGTTTTAGCGATTTATTTCGAATAAAATTAAACGGACTTTTAATTTTACCCGAAATTCTCACTAACTCCAAACGACTCCAATCCAATTCCATAGCGTAGTGCTCGTCCATACGATTCCAATGCGACTGGTTTCGTGCGTTTTCGACCTCGTATGAAAATGTTATCGCGATTTAAACATTTACACGATTTAATAAAATTTAAATTTACATTTTCTTTTAATATTTTTAACCTCCTTGAATCTGGGCCGTTAGATTTTCAAATGCAGATCCAGGCCGCACCTTTTCTTCCTCCCTCCCCCTTCCATTCACGTTCTACAGGCCGACAACATGAACCCATCATACATAATTACGGTTAATTTTCGCGAGAAAAATGCACAACTTCACGTCGATCAAGAAACTCCACGACGAAGGCCATCACGCGAGCAAACTTCGGCTGTAGCCACCTTGAACTCGGCCCTCTCTATGGCCTCGAAAGTCGTGCCCAAACGCACGCGAACACGGCCAATTTCCCACCAATCCGTAGCACCATTCGCGATCTCCACCGTTGAAAACGTAGTTCTCATCGCCCTCTACCATATTGCAGTTGACACTTTTTGTTAATTCTCGATGGATTGAGAGATTTGGGGGAAAGAAATTGAGAGTTTTCTGTCCTTTGATTTCGTCACTGGCGGCTAAGGTTTTTAAAACCCTAATATATATTTTTATTTGTGGAGAGGATGGTCTATTTATAGAAGTTTGAACGACACTATTCATTCCGGAATTTCCAAACTCCGATTTATGCGCGGTGACCGGCGTTTCTAGGGTTTATCCCCCGTTCTGGACGCAATGGAATAGGTTTCGGGAGCTAATTCGATCATCTGTGCGAGTTATGGCAATAAACGTTCGATTTAAAATTAAACCGATTAAACGATTTTCTAGGCGTTTTCGCTTGCACCGGACAAATGGTAAATCCGATTGACATGAAATTTGAAACCATACAATAATATCACATTACAGATCCGATGAAACTAGTTTCGTCGAAATCCTAGACTTTTTGAAAAATGGCTATTTTAACTCGCCAATTTAATATTAAAAACAATTTCGATGCGTTTCGAGCTGCCACGATCAAACGATAACTCCGATTGCTACGAAAATTGAAATCCGATAATAACAAACTATTACGGATCCAATGCAACTAGTTTCGTCCAATTCTGAGACTGTTCGAAAATTGACTAATTTCACTAGTCGATTTAATATTAAAATATTCAATTTTCACAAATTAACTTTTAATTCGATTTTAAAAGTTCTATAACATCATTCTAACTTCAATATGATAAAATAAAATTTTACAAATCATTTTCAATCATATCTAACCCAATTTTCAATTATTTTCAGAAATTTCAACTATTAAATAATCGATTTAATCATCCAATTAAATCCAATATTCGAAAATAAAATTTATCCGACTTATAAATTTCACTTATTAATATTTAAAATCAATTTAATATTCGAATTTTAATTGACAGAAATTCTGGGTCGTTACAAGCCAAGGGATTTAGGTTTGCTTGACAATTTCTGGAGGAGATATGAAGCAGGAGGCTTCAACGTATGTAGATATATAGTGGTTCCGCTGTGTTGATCTCTGTGTTGTATCTTAAGTTATATGATATACAGGTTTTATACTGTCTAATGTATTGTGATATAAAGCTGTGTAACTCTGGTAGATGTTGTATATTATGTAATAACTATGTGATTAATATATTTTATTCGATCCGCCGTGAGATTATGATATTGTTTAGTTCTTTCTTTTCCATCTTTCTCTTTTCTATCCCTTTCTTTCTAAATAATGATGCATCTTCTGTGGAATGAAAGGCGGGTCGTTACATTGTGGTATCAGAGCACTAGGTTGAGAGAATACCTAGGCATTGAAGTGAATCTTTCTTGAGAGAGCGTACTTGTATTTATATATATATATATATTTATATATATATATATATATATATACCTATTTTGTTGGGCTACCTGTTTGGGTATGCCAACATGAGTTCTAGAGGTAGGCGGGGTAGCGGTGTGCATAGCACGACTAACACTAATGGAAGAAGCCATATATTGAGATTGGAGGTGTATCTGTCGAGACTACAGACCCAATATCCTCTCGAGTGAGCTTAGCAGCATGGTGTATGGATTTCACCAATCTCGGAGGAATGCCTTTTAAGGATCGAAGTCCCTCATTGGAGTACAAGCTTGGATGTGCTCGTATGAGCGAATTTTCAAGAGTTTGGATCTGCTGGATGAGCAGAAGCGAGTGATGGTATCTTGGCTACTTCAGGAAGGAGCAGCCGCGTGATGGGACGTGGTGACTATGGATGTTCTCAAAGGTGTTTTCTTTTGGAGCAAGCATTTAAGGAGCTTATGGATAGAATTCTTTGGCATCTGTTGTAGCAGTGCAGCTCGGAGGTGTTTTGTGTGTCAGCAGGAAGGTCGTCTGGCTAAGCAGTGCCCTTGAGGTGGAGTTCAAAAGATTTATGTTTCATCTGTCAGCAGTTCGGGCATTAGGTGAAAGCTTGCCGACTTCTTCGGGAAGCCAAGCAATCAATGTAGTGCATTTGAAGATGGATTGGTTAGTCAAGCACAAAGATGTTCTTGTTTGTGAAGAGATTATAGTTTCTTTGGAAACTGAATTGGGTAGGATTGCAAAAGTGACTTGCGATAGTTGAGTGTTCTCTTAGGTAATCTTTTGCATAGGATCTAGGTGTCTCAAGAAGAAGTTGGAGTTATCGAAGTAGTCAGAGATTTTTCTGGATGTCTTCGTAGAAGTCAAGGTTTGCCTTAGCATATGGAGATTAAGTTTCGTATCGACTTGGTTCATGGAGCTATACCGGTGGTTCAGCTAGGTAGAAGGATGGCTCCCAGAGAAAGGATTTATTGGAACAACTCAGGATTCCGTGGAACTTCTGTGTTTTCTCTTTATGGATCTGTTGAACCATGTCTTTCGGGATGTGTTGGACAAGTTTGTGCTCATGTTCATCAATGGCATTCTTATCTACTCTAGATCAAAGTTGCACAGCGGAAGCGAGGTAGCAATTATGAAAGAGTGGAAGCTACTGCAGACTCCTATGGGAAGTTCATTCAGGATCTGAAGGCTGGGATGTCTGGTGCACCTGTTTTGGTTACTTCGGATGGGAGAAGATAGTACGAAGTCTACTGATGTTTGTAGAGTAGAGCTTGTATTCTCGATTTCGGTAGATGTTGTGAGGACCATTTTGTGGGTTGGATCTGGAGATCTTCTTGTTCTTGGTCCAGATTTGTTTCGAGAGGCATCTGCAAAGGTCGAGCTTATCCGGAAAGAATGCAGGCAGCCCGGGATAATCAGAAGAGATATGTGGATAAGAGACAAAGGAATTTGGACTTTGAAGTTGGAGACTTTGTTTTTGGTTGAGGTTTACTCCGGTCAAAGGAGTAATAAGATTTTGGTAAGACCGGAAGCTAGCTCCGAGGTATATTGGACATTTCTGTATTCTCGAAGGGATAAGTACTTTGGCCTATAAGGTTGGATTGCTAGTTTGGATGAATGGGATTCAAGGTATTTCACGTATCTTTAAGGGAGTACGTGTTTGATCCTACACTGGTTTTAGAACCAGCAGTTCGGGTAGGATTTGCAAGTTGAACCGGACTTGATTGTGGTCCGGTGTCCTGTTCAGATTATAGATCATTTTGAGAAGGAGCTTTAGAGCTAGTAGTATAGTTTGTTTAGGTTCAGTAGAACGAGTATCCCAGTATTTGTACCTGGGATACTCTAGATTGTGTTAGAAAGGTCTATCCTGGTTCGTGTCAAGATAGTTAGTTGGATTTGTTGTTTAAATAAAATGGTTGCTATAGTTGTTGGTATTTGGCTGTGATGTATGCTTTGTAATTTGAAATTAAAATCCTTGTTAGATTATCCAATTATCTTTGCTTTTAAATTTTGGGGAAAAAATTCTTTTAAGGGGGAAGGAATGTGATGACTTGGAAATTTTGGCAATAACAATTTGACAATCTTCATCTATAATAATTTGAATAGACAATATAATTTGATAATCTTGTTTTACAACTATTTAAATTAGGCAATATTGATTTAATGATATCTTTTATAATCATTCAAATTTGATAATATTGGCTTGATAATTTTCTTTTATAGTTATTTTAAAATTTGCAAGTTTATTCTTTCAAAGCTAATAAAAATATTTTCTATTTATAATGTATATATTGGTATATATATTGTAAATAGGAAGGCTTTGGTATAAATTTAATAAAAGATTGTATTTTTTAAAATTGAAGTATGTATGTATATATTGTAATTTGAAGTTATGTGTTAAATTCAATCTAAACTAAATATAAGAATATTTTCTAATTATTATACATACATACATATATATATATATATATATATATATATATATATTGGTATATATATTTTAAATAGGAAGTCTTGGATTTGAATTAATAAAAGAAATTTTTTCAAATTGTAATATATATGAATGTATATAGTGTGATTTGAAGTTATGTTTTAAAATGCAATATAATAATTTCAAGGCTAATATTAAAATGTTTTCTATTTATAATGTACATATATATATATATATATATATATATATATATTAAATGGAAAGCCTTGGTTTGAATTTCACTAATAAAACCGTATTTTCAAATTTTAATACATGTTTTATAATTTGGAAAGTTATGTTTAAATTCAATTTAATATTTTCAAAGCTATTTAAAAGTTAACTATATGTTTTCAAAACACATAAAGAAAATGTTTATTTGTTTAAAATATATTATATTTTTACTTAAGTTTAAAATTTAAATAAGATAGTTTGTAAATATATAAATAAATATAAAACATAAATTAACAAATCACATTTCATAAATATATAAAACATAAGTACTTTAATAAGGATTTAAACTGAATAATGCATATATTCCACATTTGTAAGAAATTTAAAGCATGCATTTACATTTGTAAGCTAAGGGTAGGTAATTGGAATTAACATGTGGCAACCCTTGTTTCTTTTAATTGCAAAACACTTAATATGTTATTAAAGGAAATCAGGTTACTCATTCTGTTTTTAAAACTCCATTTTCTTTCTTCTTCTAAACTAAAGATAAAAAGAAAAACATAAAAACTTAAATCAAATAAAATTGAAGGTTTCCAATCTGAAATCAAGCAAACATAATGAAGATTTAAATCAAACAAAACAACTACAAGCTTCAACCTAGTTTAGGCAGCAACTTCAAAAATTCAATAACATCAACTGCTGATATAACCTGATCTGTAGCAAAGTAGACAACAATTTTATCAAATCTTCAACTTAATCAAGTAATCAATGTAAAAGATTAAGATCAACTCAAACAACAACATCAGGCTACAACAATCAATTGACAAAAATCCAGATCAAAGTAAAGTTCCTGATCTAAGATATTAAAGCCTGTTCCTCTATTCATTTCAAGTGAGTAAACACTTTTTAAAATATTGAATATATGTTTAATCCTTAATCTAAGTGGTAAATTCTCCTGGTCATGTTGTGATTATGATGTGCATGAATGTTTAAACCGAAATAAAGTTTGAAGTTAGTGAAGTTCAATGTGTATATATCTGAATGCATGTTTGTTAACCCGCCTTTCGGCAAGGCCACGGACAGGCGGATTTAGCTAAGTCGAATTCATGATTATCAAGGTTGAAATATGATGGATTCGGTTTAGAGGGATGGAATTCACCATGTTATGCCACTCGGCATTGAGGTGAGGATATGCCGCTTGGCATTAAGTTGAGGTTATGCCGCTCGACATTGATGTGAGGTTATGTCGCTTGGCATCGAGGGTTATGCCGCTCGGCATCGAGGTGAGGTTATGCCGCTCATCCTAGAGTTGAGGTTATGCCGCTCAGCATCGAGGTGGAGGTGAGGTTATGCCGCTCGGCATGGAGGTGAGGTCATGCCGCTCGGCATGGAGGTGAGGTCATGGCGCTCGGCATGTAGTTGAGGTTATGTCGCTCGGCATGGAGTTAAGGTTATGCCGCACGACATCAAGGTGAGGTTATGCCGCTCGGCATGGAGATGAAGTTATGCCGCTCGGCATCCTGGTGAGGTTATGCGCTCGGCATGGAGTTGAGGTTGTGCCGCTCGGCATCGAGGTGAGGTTATGCCGCTCGGCATGGAGTTAAGGTTATGCCGCTCGGCATCGACGTGAGGTTATGCCGCTTGGCATCGAGGTAAGGTTATGCCACTCAGCATCGAGGTGAGGCTATGCCGCTCGGCATTGGTGAGGTCAAGGCTGTTCAGCATGGGATGAATGTGGCTCGGTGGAAGGTTGATTGGCCTTGGAGGTATGTGGTTTGGTGGAAGTTCTTTGTGATATCCCGGAAATTTGGGCAATATAAATTTAATAATCTGTGTTATAAATTTAATTTGATTTGATAATTTTAATAACAAATTGGGAACTTGATTTGATAATCATGTTTTAATAAATATTTAAATTAGAGGATTTTATCTTTTTGAATAAATAAATTGTTTTCTGTTTATAATATATATAATTTTATATGTTGTAAATTGATAAATTTTGATTTTGAATTTAGTAAATAAATTAATTTTCTAACTCTAATTTATATTTGATAAATTGGAAATTTGATTTAAATTTAACATATAACTTTTCAAAGCAATTCAAATAAATAATTATATGGTTTATATTAGAGGAAAATCTTATCTGTTTAAATTTTTATTTTTAATTAACTTAAAAATGAAGTTAAATTTGATTAACATCAAAGCCTTGTTTTTTTTTTTTTTAAAATATTGCTTGAAAATGTTATATAAGAATTTAAAATACAATTTACTTATGGTTTTAATATATTGAGTGATAAAGGAAATTTATAATCTCATTTATAAATTATTTAATATTGTTTAATTTGTTATTTTTGAATAAAAATTATAATACTTAAATTCTTTTGAACATAAATAGATTTGTAGTAATAGGATTTGTTATTTTAAATATTTAATAAGAGTTATATATGCATATATATAACTTGATTTTAAAATTGGAGTTTATAATTTAATTTAAATTGGAATTCAATGTTTTAAAAATTTAAAAGAATAAACACTTAAAAATATTTGAATAAGCTTTTGTTTATAACTTGTTTTGTTTTGATTTCTAAAATTAAAAGGAAATAAAATTCATTTATATATACATATGAAATAAAATAAGTTAAAGTATTTATAAACAATTTAAATTAAAATTTAAAACACTTTTAATATACATGTGTAAGTTTCTTAGGATATAAATTGACATGTGTTATCATGTAATAAACTTAAGTGACAATTGTTAAAATGTGAACAAGTGTAATGTTAAAATTTTATTTTCATTTTATTTCTATTAAAATAATATACTTATACAAATACATTTCCTTAAAGATCATTCTTCCTTTCCATTTTTCTTTTTCAAAAGTTAAGATTTTCAGCCATGAAAATCTGAAGCTTTCATCTTCAAATCAAAATCCATGTTTCCACTTACCAAACTAAATCATAATAACCTGATCATCAAATTCTACAATTCTTAAACCTGAAATCAATCTGCAATTTCTAAAACCTACATGCAACTTCAAAAGCTCAGTCAAGCCTGCAGTCCTCTAATTGAAATCAACATTTAAACTTGCATGCATCCTTTCTCTAGAAGCCTGCAAGTGATGACCTGGAAACAATTAGGCATGTAGATCAGGGAGCATTTCTGTAAGCAAGATGAAGTTAAAGCATCTGCAGTTTTTAAAGCAAATAAAATAAAATAAAATTTGAAGCTTTGCAAGTAAAAATGGATGCTCTGCTCCTAAAAACTGTGAGTAACATTTTATTACATAAATAAGCCTAAGTATAATTCAGTTGCTTATATTCTCTGAAAATAATTGCGTGCATGCAAATTTACAAGCTCATTTCTGCTATATGAATGATTGTAGTATGCAAGTTGTTGTGTAATTATTTTGCTGTGTATGATATCCCAGGCTCAGAAATTTGTTAAATCCATTCCTTTTGATTTAAATCAGTGTAAAGCTTAAGATTAAATCAATATGGTGTTGTATTATGAGTTTAAAGTTTAGAATTTTATAAAAATAAAAAGGAAAAAAATTATGTAGTGCCTCTGAATTATAAAAAAATAACAGAGCACATTGAAAATAAATAAGGATTTGATTTTCTAGAATCATTGATTAAAGTAGACAAACTGATTTCATTATCTAAAACTTGAATTTTAAAACTAAAATTAGGATTTTTAGCTTGGAAATGGTTGAGCATTACTGCTTTCTCTAGAAAACCTGTCTTGGGATGATTCTGTCGATCTAAGGTGATTTGGTGGCCAGTGATGTTCCTGGTGATAGGAGAATTTAGGAAAAATGGTAATTGAGGAATCAAGGCAGTGGGGAAGTAGTGACTAAGGGTTAATGTTTATAACCCTAGTTTTACTGTGTTCAAGAAATTTAATCACTGTGATCAAATTAAGATACCGAGCTTTACCTGATTTGAGGTGATGGTAGCTGGGGTATGGAGGAGTCTATGGTCGGAAGTGGTATCCATTTTAGTGGTCGGAGGCGAGGGAATGCTGATGATCTTCATTTCGACATTTTCCTGTTTTGGGTACTCGAGTGCTTTTGATTTAAGGTTTTTGTAGTTGGATTGAGGGTTGATTTGGGGTTTGGAGAGGGCCGTTGACTTGCGTAAGGGGTCGCGATAGGATGGAGATGGTCGCCGTGGTGGTGCAAGTGCACGGGGATGCTAGTGTATCAGTTAGCAGTTGGGAGAAGAAGAAGCTCGTGTGTATCGGGTAGTTTTGTGATGGTCTCGAAGCTGGGGAATATCGAATCGAAGTCACTGCTGTTTAGTCTCGGGTGTTTGTTTTAGTTACAGGGTTGGTAAACCTGTTAGTACAGGTTTATGTATAAACCTGTTTTTATTTGAAAATCTAAATTGATTTTTAAGATGAATTTGAAAGAATTGTTACTCGAGTTGCTTGAGTCAGCTCGAGCTAGTTATTGAGGTTTAGTAATTGTTATGTTTCAAATTTTAAATTGGAATTTGAAAAAATAAAGCAAAGATTTAAATTAAGTTTTAAATCTAATTTAAATTATAGATTCAAGTTGAATTGATCTTAAGGTCGGAAATGATTAGGTATTAAAATTCAAATTTGCTTTAAAATAACTTTGAAAGAGTTTAATGTTTAAAATATTTTAAAGAATTTGAATTTAAATTTGAAATTGAGATATGAAGTAATGTTTAAATAAAGTTTAAATTTGATTCAAATCTAATTTTGAATCTTTGGTTTAAAATGAATTTAAGTTTATAAATTTAAATGTTAAACCAAATTTGAATGATAATGTAAATTTAGATGGTTTTAATTTTAAAAGGAAATTTGTTTGACTTTTGTAAAAATTACTTTTATAATAAAAGTATTATTGTCAATTAAGGATTTTAGATTGATTTTAAACTTGTTAAAGTTAATAATAAATTAATGTTTTGTATTTCATTTAATTATTAGAGAAATTAAATGAATAATTAATTTATTTAATAAATTAATGAAGTAAATAATTACTTAAAGTAATTAAGGGTTTAATCTTAAGGATTTAGGATTAATTATTCTTTGAATAATTAACTTGTAATTAAGAATAATTAATTAAATAAAATTAGTTTTTAATTAATGATTAATAATTAATTAATCAAGTAATAATGGATTAATTAAGTTTTAATTAACACTTAATTATTTAATTAATCTGGAATTAATTAATGGGTTATTAATGATTAATTAATTTGTAATTAATAATGATTAAAATAAGTTAGTTATTTTAGAAAATAATTAATGAGTTGTTAATAGTTAATGAAGATCATTAACTAATGATTATTTAATAATTAATTAATGTGATTAATTTTAATTATTAATTAGATTAATTAATTTAAGGATAATCAAATGTGTAAGTTATTAAGTATAATTACTTATGTAACAGTACGGATTTTCGTTGCCGAAAAACCGACATCGACACTCACTTTATCGACTGCCGAGAAATCAAAGGCCGAAAACCGAGATGTTATGGGTTTTAAAAAGAAAAGAAAAGAAAGAAGAGAGAAAAAGAAGAAAGAAAAAGAAAAATAGAGGGAAAAGAAGATAGACAATTTTTAGAAAACAGAGAATTAGAAAAACAGAAGATAGAAGAATTTTTAAAAATAGAACGGGAAGAAAGAACAACAACAGAACAACATCAGAATCTCACAATTCGCAGCGGAACAACATATAATAATAAATGAATAATCTTTAAACAAAGAACTATATCAGTTATTACATTACATTTCATTTCATTACATCATATCATCAGAGTGTACAACATCAACAACATCAAACAGTGCAGCGGAAAAAGAAATACTATATACTAGTAATACGCCATGCCATCCAGCTTGCCTCCAGCAACTCCAGAATATCCAGAATATCCTGATAAACCTTAACTCTTGACTGCCCGTGTGGAAATTGGTGGGCACCCAGAGTTTAGGAAGGAAAACAATAAACTCCAAGTCAGTCATGTGACTGGTGTGAGAACTCAAAACAGTTTATTTACTTTAAAATCAAAATAGAGGAATATTTTTAAATCAATTCGCAATGCTTTTAAAAATGAGACTACCATAAGGCCTCCCGCACACACACACAATGCAAACGCAGAATCGGAGGAGATTTCTCCTTATGATAGTCAAAGATGCTTGATACGCATTTAAAATAACATTTTATATTATTATTAGTGCATAGTGTAGAGAAAAATTCATTTCGAAAGTAGAATATAAATCTTAGCCAACATACGACCATTATCGTATGCCTACTATAGCTACTATTCAAACAGTGGTGACCACCATAAGTGAATAGCAGGTTCTACAACTAATACCGTACAAGTTTCGTATTGGGAATTGGATTTCCAACAAATGGTCAGGCCAAGGAACTTCCCATTGCCACTGAGAATGCCTCTGGATGGACATCCCCAAGAACCAAACCGGATCTCTACCAACACAAGGCCGGGTTACTCCTAACTGAGTAACAACTGACCGAATATGCCATCCCCCGGTCCTTTGGGACCTTTTTCCGAGAGCGCTCTCTAATCAATTCACACAATCATAACAAAGTGTTTTCAACATGAGTAAGTATCTGGGCTCCATACCATGATACCACCCTTTTCCAGAAGGAAATGGACACATCCTAAAGGGTGCTACCCCTCATAACCTTGCTGCTTCTTTCCTGTTTTGACCATTTCCGGGATGTGAGGCTCGACGAATTCACGTCCACAAAAACATACTTTATACAAAAGCCATGCTTTGGGTCAATAAATGATCAACACAATGATCACTAAGATAGACGATCAAATAAATGATCCTATCACAATAATCAACACAATGATCATTTCAGCATCACTCAGCATGTCACATTACCAAACTGGGAATATATCGCTGATAACTTCAACTATATAACCTCTGAGCTCGTACGTCACAGAGAAGGGTGTTAAGCAAAGAATAAATTCTCCGCCACCAACAGAAATATATTTGAAAGAAATCGGCTTTATATCTCAACTTGTAATGTCAGACATACAATCCATACAAGTCTGTTCCGGGATCGAACAAAACCGAAGGCACTTACAAAGAAGTCCTTGCAATCCGGATATTCACAATCCTGATCGGATTTCCCATCACTTAGGGAGTTTCTATACCGGCGCGACTCGGTGCAGAAACAATCGATAGGTCATCCTATCGCTCTTGCAAATACCGGTCTTCAACACCGATCTTCAAATGCAATTCACAACGACGTATCACATATTCGGAATGGGTTATACGACCCCATGGTCCTTTCCCGGTTAACCCGAATAGTGAGCGCTTATTCAAAAATAAGTGTGCATTCAAATTCAATCAAATCACATCAAATACCCATTCAAAGGGAAATATTGATAGTCGGTTATTGAACTATCACTGGATATGCATACATCACCAGATTCCAAATAATTTTCCAAATTATTTATTTTCCAAAATATCTTTACTATATATATAGTTTCAACACTTCAAAAATAAATCAATATTTATTTTTAACCAATTTCACTTTTCACATATAAATTCCATAATGAATTTGTATTTCAAAATATTCGTGCATATATGATTTCAATAATTCATTTCAATTTATCTTTAAAAAGATAAATTCTAATTTTTCACTTCATATTGGAAAACATTCCCATACTTATTAAATAAGTAATTCACAATCTTTTATTTTCAACACTTAGAAAATATTCAATACACTTAAACCGAATTAAGTATATATTTCTTTCTTTAAGGAAATCATTCACTTAACATATTTATTTGGGCCAAAACGAATGTTGCGTAAAACATCGTTACGACAACCCAAAATCACTAGTATAGGGATTCGAAATTAAAATAGATATATAAATCCCAATACTAAACCAAAACATTTCCATTCGGAAATCATTTACTATAACAACAATGTTATAGTCCACTATTTCCTTTTATTTCTCGAAACATCTATTTCAACAATAAATGTTGAAATCTATGGTTTCGAATCTCTATACCTTTTAAAACATCGTTGGATCGTTTTAATTCTATTTAAAACATTCACATTCTAAACAATTTCTTTAACGTGTTATTCACTATTCAAAAACGTGAATAAACTACGTTAACCAATTTCATTCTTTTATTCATTTTAATTCAAAGGATTATTCACTATTAAAAAATGTGAATATAACTCCATTTCTAAGTTATAACAATTAACTTGTCAAAATAAGTCCTTTGCGAATTTATAAAACAACGTTTATAAATTCCTTTTCTATTTATTTATAAAAACTTCCTTTTTTATAAATTCCTTTATTAACATATTTGATTTCATATCTCAATTATAAACTAAAAGTTCATATTATAAGTCAATTGCTTATAAAACGATTATTTTACAAAATCGTTCTTTTTAAAGACTTTTCAATTTATAAACCTGATAACTTATAAGATTTATTTATTTAATAAATCTATTCTTCAAATAATTTCACCAAATTTATAAATCTTACTATTTATAAATTTCGTTTATAACTTCACAGTTTATAATTCTATAAATTTCATTCTATTATGAAATTCATTTTCACTACATTCAAACACTTATAAAAACTCGTTTTATAATGTCTATATTTCAATTTATAAATATCCATTTATAAATCTCTTAATATAAATCAGTTTATATTATTATTCTAAAACGTCTTTAATTTCCTTTATAATTTCATCATTTCGATTTATAAAATAATCAAATTTTATAAATCCTATATTTAAACTTTTATCATATATTCAAAAATCCAATCTAAATTATTTTATAAAATCATTAGTTCATATTTCTCAAAAATCGACTTTTAATCGTATTTCTAAAAATCAGCTTTTTAACTATATTTCACAAAAACCATAATTTTTATAACTTTAAAAATTATAATGTTTATTTATTTATAATGGATCAATTCCAAAAATATAGTATATTTTCTAAAATCACCTTAAAACCATTTTAAAATCCCAAAATCTGGGTCCAATGATGCTACATACCAAATAGTCAATCATGACAACAACGATATCATATATCGATATGATAATCCATCAAATATCAAAATATCTGAAATAAAATAAATACTGTTGAGGAATCCAGTTGGATCCCTCCAACCTGTTTTCCTGCATCCAAAAACATTAGCACAATACCAATTTCGCTCCAGTACGAAATTATCGCGGTACATGTTCTTATTAAATATTATCCGCTTAATAACGGCGTAATAGGGTCTCATCCGCTAAACAAAAATGCGGGAAATCAACAACTGCAATATATACATATGCCAATATATATATATTGATATTATATATAATACCAATTTCACTGTTTATGAAATATTCGCGATATATGTTTATATTAAATAACATCCGCTTACTAACGGCGCATAATGTCTATTTTAACAATCAATAGATATTATTATCATTCAAACATGCATTCAAATATTTTAAATCTAACTATTTAAAATAAAATCGAAACCTATTCGATTGAGTGAGAAGTTCTCACCTTGGTTTTAATTTCCGTTTTAGCTTTTATTTCGAATAAAATTAAACGCGCGTTTAATTTTACCCAAAATTCTCACTAACTCCAAACGACTCCAAACCAACTCCATCGCGTAGTGCTCGTCCATACGATTCCAACGCAACTGAGTTTGCATTTTTTCGACCTCGTATGAAAAAGTTATGCATTTTACAAGATTGTACACGTTTTTAATAACTAAATTCAACATAAACTTTATATTATAACCTAACAGCAAATCCTAGCCATCAGATCCCACTCCCTCTTCATCAGGCCGTTCCCCTTTTCTTCCCAAATCACGTTCACCCTACAGGTTTTGGCCGACACAAAGAACCCATATCCAAGACATTAGGGTTTCGATTTGCACCACTTATACTCGATGAAACTTCATCACGTCGCCTCCACGTCGAAGCCTGACCCAACCCCCATGCTCGGCCCCAAGGAGAGTGAGCTCGGCCATGTCTACAGCCTCGTTTTGCGCGCAAAAACTGTAGAGAACGGCCCCACATATCTTGCTCCACGTTGCTCCGTTTCCGATCATCACCGTATGGAATCGAAGCTCTCTCCGTGCTCTTCGACTTCCGTGTTGAACACCTTCGCTAAATCCTTGTAGATTGAGAGAGATTGAGAGGAGAAGATCACTCATTTCTGGCCCTTCATACCTAGGTGGCGGCTGTGCTTATGAAGTTAGGGTTTAGGATATTTTTTTTATCTTTGTGAAGGGGTAGGGTGCATATTTATAGAGAAACAATCGACACTATTCACCCGGAAATTCCGAACTCCGATTTAGACGCCGTAACCAGCGTACCTAGGGTTTATCCCGCGTTCCGGACACAATGGAACAGGTTTCGGAAGCTAATTCGGAAGTATGTGCGAGTTATGGCTGAAAACGTTCAATTTGAATTAAACCGATTTAAATCGATTTCTAGGCGTTTTAATTTGTACCGGACAAACGGTAAATCCAAACGACTTGAAATTTGAAACCTTACAATAATATCACATTACGGATCCGATGAAACTGGTTTCGTCGAAATCCGAGACTTTTTGAAAAATGGCTATTTTGACTCGTCAAATTTAAATTAAAAACGATTCGATGCGTTTCGAGCTGCCACGATCAAACGATAGCTCCGATTGACACGAAAATTGAAACCCGGTAATAACTAACTATTACGGATCCAATGAAACTAGTTTCGTTCAATTCTGAGACTGTTCAAAAATTGGCTATTTTACAGTCGATTATTAAATATTAAAATATTCAATTTTCACAGATTAACTTTTAATTCGATTTTAAAAGTTCTAAAATATTTCTATAACTCCAGTATGATTAAATAAAATTTTCCAAATTATTTTCAATCATATTTAACTCAATTTTCAATTATTTCCATAATTTAACGTATTAAATTATTAATTTAATTATCCAATTAAATCCAATAAATCAAAATAAAATTTATTTGACTTAAAAATTCACTTATAAATATTTAAAATTAATTAAATATTCAATTTTTAATTAATAAAAATTCTGGGTCGTTACAATCTTTCCCCCTTAAAAGAATTTCGTCCTCGAAATTACAAGTAAGAAAGGTTACAAAATCTATTAACTTTCCAAAATTCATAATTAAACTTCTTACAAATCTTTACTAAGTTTTCAAATCATACTTAGTTATCTTTTCAAAAACAACTACTATTGTTTAACTTTCAATTCCAAATCAAAGTTTAAAGTTTTCAAAATTTTTCCAAAATTTTCTCAAATTTTTCTAACGCCTTAAATTTCCGGAAAAATTCGCCATAGTCTCCTTTGCGCGGCTTGATCCGAAAAAAAAATGACAGTATATATATCACAAATATACATCTCATCAAGTAATGAGGCATCCCGAAGGGAAAAAAGTGTAAAAGTACGATATTTAATCCGAGATATGTACCTTATATTTTATTAGCAAGCATATACGGCTAATATAGCGCTAAAGCGAACTCCAAATGCGAAGCAAACGCGATCCGCACCTACTAAACTCAACAAACAACATGAGAATCATGTATATAAAGCATATAATCTCAATATACAACATATATCTCCATAATAACTATATATGTCACATAGCACATGTAGTAAAACAACAAATGCAATATATATTCAACCATCAACCAATTACATCCATAACCAATCAATATTCATTTATATTCAATGAAACAGATTTTCAATATCAAATCACATTTGATTTATTAATGTTGGAATTTACTAACATTCATTCTCATTAATTTCAATTAGTTAACATTCACTAATTAAATCCAATTCACGTTCAATTCTATTCAAATTTATTTATCTTTAATTTGAATTCAATTACATAGCTTTCAATTTCATTAACACTTAATGAATTTCATACAATCAATCAACAATCATATAACAATCAATGTATATTAATTTCAACCAAATTCCTTTACTTATATTCATTCAATTTGGTTTAACACCATCACTTTCAATTGGTTTAATTAAATTGATTTTCATTCAATTATTCAACTTTCTAATAACATTAGATTTTAATGAATTATCACTTATATTCATTATTTCATATCAATTTAATTCACATTTAATTGATTAACATTCAATTCATCCATTCAATTACAAAAGTTGAATTTCTATTCACATAACTTAAGTTCATATCCATCACTTAACTTAATTAATTTAGTTTGATACCAATATCAACTTCATTCAATATCTCTTAAGTTATATTCCATTTAACTTGAAATTCACCTTTATTTACAACTCATATTCATATAGCTTCACTTCTTATATATATAAGTTTATTTCACGATTGTAAATCACTTTAATTATAATTCAATTCTTATAATTCATTTGCTTATACAATTATTCTTTCATTTAGATTATTCAAACAACCTAACAATCAACTTATATACACTTTAATAATTCTGAAAAATTATTCCTTTATATATAAAATATAATTAAGGTAAAATCATTCCATTTACCCAATTTAAAACAATATTATGTCGAATTGTTCTATTCAAGTGTTTAGAAACCCCTTCGGCTCAGTTTCGAGGCTGTGCTGACGAAAGTTCATATACCACTCAATAAACCAATCATCACAATATAAAACAAATTTTATATTCACTAACAAATACGCTCTCATAGCTATTATTACACTCAAACTCATTCTAGAGTACTACTGACTCTATCTCTAATGAGTAATACCCAACAGAACCATGGTTGTCGCTTAACCATCAGCTCTGATACCAAATGTAACAGTACGGATTTTCGTTGCCGAAAAACCGACATCGACACTCACTTTATCGACTGCCGAGAAATCAAAGGCCGAAAACCGAGATGTTATGGGTTTTAAAAAGAAAAGAAAAGAAAGAAGAGAGAAAAAGAAGAAAGAAAAAGAAAAATAGAGGGAAAAGAAGATAGACAATTTTTAGAAAACAGAGAATTAGAAAAACAGAAGATAGAAGAATTTTTAAAAATAGAACGGGAAGAAAGAACAACAACAGAACAACATCAGAATCTCACAATTCGCAGCGGAACAACATATAATAATAAATGAATAATCTTTAAACAAAGAACTATATCAGTTATTACATTACATTTCATTTCATTACATCATATCATCAGAGTGTACAACATCAACAACATCAAACAGTGCAGCGGAAAAAGAAATACTATATACTAGTAATACGCCATGCCATCCAGCTTGCCTCCAGCAACTCCAGAATATCCAGAATATCCTGATAAACCTTAACTCTTGACTGCCCGTGTGGAAATTGGTGGGCACCCAGAGTTTAGGAAGGAAAACAATAAACTCCAAGTCAGTCATGTGACTGGTGTGAGAACTCAAAACAGTTTATTTACTTTAAAATCAAAATAGAGGAATATTTTTAAATCAATTCGCAATGCTTTTAAAAATGAGACTACCATAAGGCCTCCCGCACACACACACAATGCAAACGCAGAATCGGAGGAGATTTCTCCTTATGATAGTCAAAGATGCTTGATACGCATTTAAAATAACATTTTATATTATTATTAGTGCATAGTGTAGAGAAAAATTCATTTCGAAAGTAGAATATAAATCTTAGCCAACATACGACCATTATCGTATGCCTACTATAGCTACTATTCAAACAGTGGTGACCACCATAAGTGAATAGCAGGTTCTACAACTAATACCGTACAAGTTTCGTATTGGGAATTGGATTTCCAACAAATGGTCAGGCCAAGGAACTTCCCATTGCCACTGAGAATGCCTCTGGATGGACATCCCCAAGAACCAAACCGGATCTCTACCAACACAAGGCCGGGTTACTCCTAACTGAGTAACAACTGACCGAATATGCCATCCCCCGGTCCTTTGGGACCTTTTTCCGAGAGCGCTCTCTAATCAATTCACACAATCATAACAAAGTGTTTTCAACATGAGTAAGTATCTGGGCTCCATACCATGATACCACCCTTTTCCAGAAGGAAATGGACACATCCTAAAGGGTGCTACCCCTCATAACCTTGCTGCTTCTTTCCTGTTTTGACCATTTCCGGGATGTGAGGCTCGACGAATTCACGTCCACAAAAACATACTTTATACAAAAGCCATGCTTTGGGTCAATAAATGATCAACACAATGATCACTAAGATAGACGATCAAATAAATGATCCTATCACAATAATCAACACAATGATCATTTCAGCATCACTCAGCATGTCACATTACCAAACTGGGAATATATCGCTGATAACTTCAACTATATAACCTCTGAGCTCGTACGTCACAGAGAAGGGTGTTAAGCAAAGAATAAATTCTCCGCCACCAACAGAAATATATTTGAAAGAAATCGGCTTTATATCTCAACTTGTAATGTCAGACATACAATCCATACAAGTCTGTTCCGGGATCGAACAAAACCGAAGGCACTTACAAAGAAGTCCTTGCAATCCGGATATTCACAATCCTGATCGGATTTCCCATCACTTAGGGAGTTTCTATACCGGCGCGACTCGGTGCAGAAACAATCGATAGGTCATCCTATCGCTCTTGCAAATACCGGTCTTCAACACCGATCTTCAAATGCAATTCACAACGACGTATCACATATTCGGAATGGGTTATACGACCCCATGGTCCTTTCCCGGTTAACCCGAATAGTGAGCGCTTATTCAAAAATAAGTGTGCATTCAAATTCAATCAAATCACATCAAATACCCATTCAAAGGGAAATATTGATAGTCGGTTATTGAACTATCACTGGATATGCATACATCACCAGATTCCAAATAATTTTCCAAATTATTTATTTTCCAAAATATCTTTACTATATATATAGTTTCAACACTTCAAAAATAAATCAATATTTATTTTTAACCAATTTCACTTTTCACATATAAATTCCATAATGAATTTGTATTTCAAAATATTCGTGCATATATGATTTCAATAATTCATTTCAATTTATCTTTAAAAAGATAAATTCTAATTTTTCACTTCATATTGGAAAACATTCCCATACTTATTAAATAAGTAATTCACAATCTTTTATTTTCAACACTTAGAAAATATTCAATACACTTAAACCGAATTAAGTATATATTTCTTTCTTTAAGGAAATCATTCACTTAACATATTTATTTGGGCCAAAACGAATGTTGCGTAAAACATCGTTACGACAACCCAAAATCACTAGTATAGGGATTCGAAATTAAAATAGATATATAAATCCCAATACTAAACCAAAACATTTCCATTCGGAAATCATTTACTATAACAACAATGTTATAGTCCACTATTTCCTTTTATTTCTCGAAACATCTATTTCAACAATAAATGTTGAAATCTATGGTTTCGAATCTCTATACCTTTTAAAACATCGTTGGATCGTTTTAATTCTATTTAAAACATTCACATTCTAAACAATTTCTTTAACGTGTTATTCACTATTCAAAAACGTGAATAAACTACGTTAACCAAATTCATTTTTTTATTCATTTTAATTCAAAGGATTATTCACTATTAAAAAATGTGAATATAACTCCATTTCTAAGTTATAACAATTAACTTGTCAAAATAAGTCCTTTGCGAATTTATAAAACAACGTTTATAAATTCCTTTTCTATTTATTTATAAAAACTTCCTTTTTTATAAATTCCTTTATTAACATATTTGATTTCATATCTCAATTATAAACTAAAAGTTCATATTATAAGTCAATTGCTTATAAAACGATTATTTTACAAAATCGTTCTTTTTAAAGACTTTTCAATTTATAAACCTGATAACTTATAAGATTTATTTATTTAATAAATCTATTCTTCAAATAATTTCACCAAATTTATAAATCTTACTATTTATAAATTTCGTTTATAACTTCACAGTTTATAATTCTATAAATTTCATTCTATTATGAAATTCATTTTCACTACATTCAAACACTTATAAAAACTCGTTTTATAATGTCTATATTTCAATTTATAAATATCCATTTATAAATCTCTTAATATAAATCAGTTTATATTATTATTCTAAAACGTCTTTAATTTCCTTTATAATTTCATCATTTCGATTTATAAAATAATCAAATTTTATAAATCCTATATTTAAACTTTTATCATATATTCAAAAATCCAATCTAAATTATTTTATAAAATCATTAGTTCATATTTCTCAAAAATCGACTTTTAATCGTATTTCTAAAAATCAGCTTTTTAACTATATTTCACAAAAACCATAATTTTTATAACTTTAAAAATTATAATGTTTATTTATTTATAATGGATCAATTCCAAAAATATAGTATATTTTCTAAAATCACCTTAAAACCATTTTAAAATCCCAAAATCTGGGTCCAATGATGCTACATACCAAATAGTCAATCATGACAACAACGATATCATATATCGATATGATAATCCATCAAATATCAAAATATCTGAAATAAAATAAATACTGTTGAGGAATCCAGTTGGATCCCTCCAACCTGTTTTCCTGCATCCAAAAACATTAGCACAATACCAATTTCGCTCCAGTACGAAATTATCGCGGTACATGTTCTTATTAAATATTATCCGCTTAATAACGGCGTAATAGGGTCTCATCCGCTAAACAAAAATGCGGGAAATCAACAACTGCAATATATACATATGCCAATATATATATATTGATATTATATATAATACCAATTTCACTGTTTATGAAATATTCGCGATATATGTTTATATTAAATAACATCCGCTTACTAACGGCGCATAATGTCTATTTTAACAATCAATAGATATTATTATCATTCAAACATGCATTCAAATATTTTAAATCTAACTATTTAAAATAAAATCGAAACCTATTCGATTGAGTGAGAAGTTCTCACCTTGGTTTTAATTTCCGTTTTAGCTTTTATTTCGAATAAAATTAAACGCGCGTTTAATTTTACCCAAAATTCTCACTAACTCCAAACGACTCCAAACCAACTCCATCGCGTAGTGCTCGTCCATACGATTCCAACGCAACTGAGTTTGCATTTTTTCGACCTCGTATGAAAAAGTTATGCATTTTACAAGATTGTACACGTTTTTAATAACTAAATTCAACATAAACTTTATATTATAACCTAACAGCAAATCCTAGCCATCAGATCCCACTCCCTCTTCATCAGGCCGTTCCCCTTTTCTTCCCAAATCACGTTCACCCTACAGGTTTTGGCCGACACAAAGAACCCATATCCAAGACATTAGGGTTTCGATTTGCACCACTTATACTCGATGAAACTTCATCACGTCGCCTCCACGTCGAAGCCTGACCCAACCCCCATGCTCGGCCCCAAGGAGAGTGAGCTCGGCCATGTCTACAGCCTCGTTTTGCGCGCAAAAACTGTAGAGAACGGCCCCACATATCTTGCTCCACGTTGCTCCGTTTCCGATCATCACCGTATGGAATCGAAGCTCTCTCCGTGCTCTTCGACTTCCGTGTTGAACACCTTCGCTAAATCCTTGTAGATTGAGAGAGATTGAGAGGAGAAGATCACTCATTTCTGGCCCTTCATACCTAGGTGGCGGCTGTGCTTATGAAGTTAGGGTTTAGGATATTTTTTTTATCTTTGTGAAGGGGTAGGGTGCATATTTATAGAGAAACAATCGACACTATTCACCCGGAAATTCCGAACTCCGATTTAGACGCCGTAACCAGCGTACCTAGGGTTTATCCCGCGTTCCGGACACAATGGAACAGGTTTCGGAAGCTAATTCGGAAGTATGTGCGAGTTATGGCTGAAAACGTTCAATTTGAATTAAACCGATTTAAATCGATTTCTAGGCGTTTTAATTTGTACCGGACAAACGGTAAATCCAAACGACTTGAAATTTGAAACCTTACAATAATATCACATTACGGATCCGATGAAACTGGTTTCGTCGAAATCCGAGACTTTTTGAAAAATGGCTATTTTGACTCGTCAAATTTAAATTAAAAACGATTCGATGCGTTTCGAGCTGCCACGATCAAACGATAGCTCCGATTGACACGAAAATTGAAACCCGGTAATAACTAACTATTACGGATCCAATGAAACTAGTTTCGTTCAATTCTGAGACTGTTCAAAAATTGGCTATTTTACAGTCGATTATTAAATATTAAAATATTCAATTTTCACAGATTAACTTTTAATTCGATTTTAAAAGTTCTAAAATATTTCTATAACTCCAGTATGATTAAATAAAATTTTCCAAATTATTTTCAATCATATTTAACTCAATTTTCAATTATTTCCATAATTTAACGTATTAAATTATTAATTTAATTATCCAATTAAATCCAATAAATCAAAATAAAATTTATTTGACTTAAAAATTCACTTATAAATATTTAAAATTAATTAAATATTCAATTTTTAATTAATAAAAATTCTGGGTCGTTACATTAAGGAATTAATTACTTATTGTAATTAATTGAGTTTAAATTTGATTATTTTAAGTTAATTAATTCAGTTTAATTAATTTAAATTAATCATATGATGATTTATGGAGGATAATTACTTAATGTAATTAAATGAAGAGGAATTACTTAGAGAAGTAATTAATGTGTAATTACTATATGTAATCAATTAGAAGTGATTTGATAATGAAGTTATTTAAGTATAATTACTTTGTAAATTAATCAAGGGATTAATTATAATTAATTAAGGAGTAATTAATTTATTTGGTGAAGTAATTTAAGGGAAGTTAATTACTGCATTGGGTTAATCAAGGGTGATTAACAGTTATGATTTAAATAAAGATTAAATTACTTAATGTAATTAATTTAATTTGAAAATGTAATTAGAGATCATTAATTAATATAATTAATGATGTAATTAAGATTAATTAATTAAGATTAATTAATCAATAAGAAGTAATTAAAGGTAATTAATTAATGTAATTAATTAAGGATTAATGTAATTAATTTAGTAATTAATTAAGGAAGTTATTAAGGGTTAATTACTGTATTTGGTTAAATACAATTAATTTGAGGAATTAATTAGTAAATAATTACTTGAATGTAATTAAGGGTTAATTAATCAGGGATGATTAATTAAAATGAATAATTGGATGATGATTAATTATTTGATTGATAATTAATAATGATAAGCAACGATGATATTGGTGAAGTAATTAATTTAATTTACTTTAAATTAATAGTATGATGTAATTAATTTAATTCATTTTAAATTAATTATATTTTGGTGTGGTTAATCATTGCTTATATGGTTGGATAGTGTTGTTTGCTTTGGATGGTTAGAATCTCAGATATGAGATAGATAATGTTGAGTAATTTGGATGCATTGGTTGCATGGTGATATTGATATAGATTATCTTTTTGAATAATGGTGATATGGTTTATCTGATATGATAATTACCTGTTGTGTATTTGTGATTTATCTATTTGTATATATAGATAATTGAATTGTTTTAAACCTTTAAAATAACTTGGCCTTAAAAGACACGCTTTGGATTTCGATGAGACCGGGATCGGGTTTTCATATTTGGATATCCGAAAACCACATCGTTTCTAAATAACGTTAGGTCGTGAATCTAAGTGGAGCAAGTGAAGACTCGAGGTATAAGGGCTATACGTCAGTATAACTCTGTGGGTGATTCCATAATGAGTTGACGGAATAGTACTTATAGATTCGAGATGTAGGTTTAGAGTGCAAGGGTTATCGTCGTTAACTCTGAGGGTGATTCCAAAATGAGTGTAACAAGATAATGCCTTCGGTTTCGTTCGAACCCGAAACGAACTTGTATGGATTGAATGCTTTCAGAACATCGTCAGGTGGACGATGAGCATTCTAAGATTATGTGTCCTCTAAAGGTAATCGTAGCCTCAAGCCTCATCAACCGGGAATGGCTAAAACAGGGGAGCTTCAGCAAGGCTTCGTGGGTAGCAACCACTGGAGAGCAAGATTGATCCCTGTCTAGAGGTCCCTTTTTATTTGGCTTAGTGGGCAGTGTACACCAACTGCGGGGTTGTCTTGTTCGGAACTATTCAGTAAGGAATGGGTCCGGCTTTGTGTTGCAGGGGAGTGGGAGTACTCCTCGGTACGTTGATCTAGGCCACGTACTGTGACGGGCGGTATCCCAGTAGCCCTGCCATTGTATGGAATCCACAATCCAATAAGTGCCAACGATTTTGATTGTATTAACCACTTTTGTGGCAAGTAGCTGGAATTTAATGAATGTAACAATTTCGGCTATTTCATATTTACTGGAAAACCCTAGACACTATTATAATATCACTGGATTTCCTATCAAATGTTTGGGTTAGCGTAAGGTAAAAACTTTTCCATGTTTATGTGTGGGAAGTCTTACGTGATACCTTTCTTTTCAAAAGGTTTTTTTCAAAATTAAACAACTTTAACCTGTTACTCACACCAGACCCATGTCTGACCCGGAGTTTTTTTTTTCATAAACTCTTGGGTACTCAAATTTTTACGAGTAGCCAAGGGATTCAGGTTAGCTTTGATGAATTGTGGAGGAGCAATGGAGCAGGAGGATTCTGCGTTAGATATATAGTATTCCGCTGTGTGTTCTGTGTTGTCTCTGAGTTGTATTATGTTGTAAATACTAGACAGGTGTTTATAACTGTCTAGTATGTGTTGTATATCTGTGTACTCTGATAGTGGTTGTAAACTATGTAATATTTTATGTTATTAATATAATTTATTGGTTCCGCTGTTGAGATTCTAGTGTTGTTCTTCTTTCTCTTCTTTCTTTTCTCCTTCTATCCCTTTCTTTCTTAATTGATGATGCGATTTTCTGGGAATGGAAAGTCGGGTCGTCACAGGTGGTATCAGAGCATTAGGTTGAGTGAATACCTAGGCTCTGGAGTGGTGTCTATCTTGAGAGAGCGTATTTGTATTTTTATTATATATATTTATATAATTACTTCTACCTATTTGTTGGGTTACCCGTTCGGGTTATCCAATATAGGCTATAAAGGTAGGTAGGGTAGTGGGGTGTGTAACACAACTACTACCCTTGGTTGAAGTTTGGTGCTTGAGATTGGTAGTGTATTTGTCGAGACTGTAGACCTAATACCGTCTCGAGTAAGTTGTGCAGAGTATAGGATTTCATAGATCTCTGAAGGTAACCTGTAAAGGTTCGAAGTCTATCTTTGAATTGGATGAGTAGAGTTTGGATCTGTCGGTTGGGCAGAAGAGAATGATGGTATCTTAATATCTCAGGGAGTAGTAGCTGTGTGATGAGATGCAGTGACTATGGATGTTCTCGAAGATGTTTTCTTTGGAACAAGTTAAGGAGGTGAGTCTGCTTCAGTGTTGTGGCTGGATTCAGCAGGATGTTTCTGTCCGATTTGAAGTCCGAGTTTCTCGAAGAGCTTTGGTTTAGGAAGTCTTTGGCGTCGGTGTCAGCAGTGCAGTTCGGGTATTCTGGGTGCTGGCAAGAAAGTCTTATGTTTAGCAGTTTTTCTGAAGGAGTTCAGAAGTAGCTAAGTGGATCCATTTTTTTCGATGGATTGGCTAGTTAAGCGTAAGCTGTTCTGATTGGTAAAGAGAGAACAGTTTTCTTTGGATAATAGGTTGGGTTGATCGCAAAAGTGACTTGCGATAGTCTGAGTGTTCTCTTGAGCTATGAGAAGTTTGTCCATATTGGGAGGTTGAGTTTTCTTATCGACTGGATTCTAGGAGTGATACCGAAGGTTTAGTGAAGCAGCTTTGGTTCAGATAGGGCATCTGAGATTTCTTTTATGGATCTATTGAACCATATTTCTATGATGTGCTAACCAGTTTGTGCTCGAGTTTTTCTTCTGCTTCAGATCAGAGTTGTGCAGCGGAAGCAGATTGGAAGTGCTTTTGTTTTATCTTTTCCGGATAAGAGAAGAATTTAATCTTCTGATATTTGTGGAGTAGAGTTGGTGTTCTTGGATTGGAATTGTTCTTGAGGAGATCACTTTGTTGGATTGTTTTTGGTTCTGTATGTTTCTAGAGACATCAGCGAAGGTTGAGTTGATCAGGAGAGTTGAGGCAGCCCAGGATCGTCAGTAGTATTTTGTGGATAAGAGACGAAGGAATTTGGATTCCGGAGTCGGAGATTTGATCTTGGGAAAGTTTTCTCCAATCTAAAGAGCCATAAGATTGAGTAAGACTGGGTAAGTCAGCTCCGAGATGTTTTGGATCTTTTCTGTGTTCTTGTGAGAATTGGTGTTTGGTTTTCAGGGTTGAATTGTCAGTTTGGATAACTGGGATTCGATGTGTTTTACGTATCTCTGAGGGAGTACGTGTATGGTTTATCTCTGGTTGTGGAACCAGCAGTTCAGGAAGATGTGATTGTAGATTCAGACTCGTCTGTAGTCTGATACATTGTTTTCTTAGTAGATATGGTTGGATAGGAGCTCTATAGCTTAATAGTATTGATTGTTTAGATTCTATAGAGCGAGTATCCAGATATTTATACCGGGGAAACTCGTGAAAATTGTATCCAGGTTTTTCTGGATGATTAGGTTTGTTTTGTTTGAATTGGTTGCTATAGTTGTTAGCATATGTTTGATAATATATGCTTGTATATTAAAATAAAATCTTAAGATAGATTATTAAATTACCTTTGCTTTTAAATTTCGGGGACGAAATTCTTTTAAGGGGGGAGGAATATGATATCCCGGAAATTTGGGCAATATAAATTTAATAATCTGTGTTATAAATTTAATTTGATTTGATAATTTTAATAACAAATTTGGAACTTGATTTGATAATCATGTTTTAATAAATATTTAAATTAGAGGATTTTATCTTTTTGAATAGATAAATTGTTTTCTATTTATAATATATATAATTTTATATATTGTAAATTGATAAATTTTGATTTTGAATTTAGTAAACAAATTAATTTTCTAACTCTAATTTATATTTGATAAATTGGAAATTTGATTTAAATTTAACTTATAACTTTTCAAAGCAATTCAAATAAATAATTATATGGTTTATATTAAAGGAAAATCTTATCTGTTTAAATTTATATTTTTAATTAACTTAAAAATGAAGTTAAATTTGATTAACATCAAAGACATGTTTTATTTTCTTTTAAAAAAAAATATTGCTTGAAAATGTTATATAAGAATTTAAAATACAATTTACTTATGGTTTTAATATATTGAGTGATAAAGGAAATTTATAATCTCATTTATAAATTATTTAATATTGTTTAATTTGTTATTTTTGAATAAAAATTATAATACTTAAATTCTTATGAACATAAATAGATTTGTAGTAATAGGATTTGTTATTTTAAATATTTAATAAGAGTTATATATGCATATATATATAACTTGATTTTAAAATTGGAGTTTATAATTTAATTTAAATTGGAATTCAATGTTTTAAAAATTTAAAAGCACTTAAAAATATTTGAATAAGCTTTTGTTTATAACTTGTTTTGTTTTGATTTCTAAAATTAAAAGAAAATAAAATTCATTTATATATACATATGAAATAAAATAAGTTAAAGTATTTATAAACAATTTAAATTAAAATTTAAAACACTTTTAATATACATGTGTAAGTTTCTTAAGATATAAATTGACATGTGTCAGTCATATAATAAATTTAAGTGACAATATTTAAAATGTGAACAAGTGTAATGTTAAAATTTTCTTTTCATTTTATTTCTATTAAAATCAAAATATACTTATACAAATACATTTCCTTAAAGATCATTCTTCCTTTCCATTTTTCTTTTTCAAAACTTAGGATTTTCAGCCATGAAAATCTGAAGCTTTCATCTTCAAATCAAAACCCATGTTTCCACTTACCAAAATAAATCATAATAACCTGATCATCAAATTCTACAATTCTTAAACCTGAAATCAATTTGCAATTTCTAAAACCTACATGCAACTTCAAAAGCTCAGTCAAGCCTGCAGTCCTCTAATTGAAATCAACATTTAAACTTGCATGCATCTTTTCTCTGGAAGCCTGCAAGTGATCACCTGGAAACAATTAGGCATGTAGATCAGGAAGCATTTCTGTAAGCAAGATGAAGTTAAAGCATCTGCAGTTTTTAAAGAAAATCAAAAAAAATAAAATCTGAAGCTTTGCAAGTAAAAATGGATGCTCTGCTCCTAAAAACTGTGAGTAACATTTTTTACATAATAAGCCTAAGTATAATTCAGTTGCTTATATTCTCTGAAAATAATTGTGTGCATGCAAATTTACAAGCTCATTTCTGCTATATGAATGATTGTAGTATGCAAGTTGTTGTGTAATTATTTTGTTGTGTATGATATCCCAGGCTCAGAAATTTGTTAAATCCATTCCTTTTGATTTAAATCAGTGTAAAGCTTAAGATTAAATCAATATGGTGTTGTATTATGAGTTTAAAGTTTAGTATTTTATAAAAATAAAAAGGAAAAAAATATTGTAGTGCCTCTGAATTATAAAAATATAACAGAGCACATTGAAAATAAATAAGGATTTGATTTTCTAGAATCATTGATTAAAGTTGACAAACTGATTTCATTATCTAAAACTTGAATTTTAAAACTAAAATTAGGATTTTTAGCTTGGAATGGTTGAGCATTATAGCTTTCTCTAGAAAACCTGTCTTAGGTTGATTCTGTCGATCTAAGGTGATTTGGTGGCCAGCGATGTTCCTGGTGATAGAATGGTGATAGGAGAATTTAGGAAAAATGGTAATTGAGGAATCAAGGCAGTGGGGAAGTAGTGACTAAGGATTAATGTTTATAACCCTAGTTTTACTGTGTTCAAGAAATTTGATCACTGTGATCAAATTAAGAGATCGAGCTTTACCTGATTTGAGGTGATGGTAGCTGGGGTATGGAGGAGTCTATGGTTGGAAGTGGTATCCATTTTAGTGGTCGGAGGCGAGGGAATGCTGATGACCTTCATTTCGACATTTTCCTGTTTTGGGTACTCGAGTGCTTGATTTTGATTTAGGGTTTTTGTAGTTGGATTGAGGGTTGATTTGGGGTTTGGAGAGGGCCGTCGACTTGTGTAAGGGGTCGCGATAGGATGGAGATGGTCGCCGTGGTGGTGCAAGTGCACGGGGATGCTAGTGTATCAGTTAGCTGTTGGGAGAAGAAGAAGCTCGTGTGTATCGGGTAGTTTTGTGATGGTCTCGAAGCTGGGGAATATCGAACTTGAAGTCACTGCTGTTTAGTCTCGGGTGTTTGTTTTAGTTACAGGGTTGGTAAACCTGTTAGTACAGGTTTATGTATAAACATGTTTTTATTTGAAAATTTAAATTGATTTTTAAGATGAATTTGAAAGAATTGTAACTCGAGTTGCTTGAGTCAGCTCGAGCTAGTTATTGAGGTTTAATAATTGTAATGTTTCAAATTTTAAATTGGAATTTGAAAAAATAAAGCAAAGATTTAAATTAAGTTTTAAATCTAATTTAAATTATAGATTCAAGTTGAATTGAATCTTAAGGTTGGAAGTGATTAGATATTAAAATTCAAATTTTCTTTAAAATAACTTTGAAAGAGTTTATTGTTTAAAATATTTTAAAGAATTTGAATTTAAATTTGAAATTGAGATATGAAGTAATGTTTAAATAAATTTTAAATTTGATTCAAATCTAATTTTGAATCTTTGGTTTAAAATGAATTTAAGTTTATAAATTTAAATGTTAAACCAAATTTGAATGATAATGTAAATTTAGATGGTTTTAATTTTAAAAGGAAATTTGTTTGACTTTTGTAAAAATTACTTTTATAATAAAAGTATTATTGTCAATTAAGGATTTTAGATTGATTTTAAACTTGTTAAAGTTAATAATAAATTAATGTTTTGTATTTCATTTAATTATTAGATAAATTAAATGAATAATTAATTTATTTAATAAATTAATGAAGTAAATAATTACTTAAAGTAATTAGGGGTTTAATCTTAAGGATTTAGGATTAATTATTTTTTGAATAATTAACTTGTAATTAAGAATAATTAATTAAATAAAATTAATTTTTAATCAATGATTAATAATTAATTAATCAAGTAATAATGGATTAATTAAGTTTCAATTAACACTTAATTATTTAATTAATTTGGAATTAATTAATGGGTTATTAATGATTAATTAATTTGTAATTAATAATGATTAAGATAAGTTAGTTATTTTAGAAAATAATTAATGAGTTGTTAATAGTTAATGAAGATCATTAACTAATGATTATTTAATAATTAATTAATGTGATTAATTTTAATTATTAATTAGATTAATTAATTTAAGGATAATCAAATGTGTAAGTTATTAAGTATAATTACTTATGGAAGTAATTAAGGAATTAATTACTTATTATAATTAATTGAGTTTAAATTTGATTATTTTAAGTTAATTAATTCAGTTTAATTAATTTAAATTAATCATATGATGATTTATGGAGGATAATTACTTAATGTAATTAAATGAAGAGGAATTACTTAGAGAAGTAATTAATGTGTAATTACTATATGTAATCAATTAGAAGTGATTTGATAATGAAGTTATTTAAGTATAATTACTTTGTAAATTAATCAAGGGATTAATTAGAATTAATTAAGGAGTAATTAATTTATTTGGTGAAGTAATTTAAGGGAAGTTAATTACTGCATTGGGTTAATCAAGGGTGATTAACAGTTATGATTTAAATAAAGATTAAACTACTTAATGTAATTAATTTAATTTGAAAATGTAATTAGAGATTGTTAATTAATATAATTAATGATGTAATTAAGATTAATTAATTAAGATTAATTAATCAATAAGAAGTAATTAAAGGTAATTAATTAATGTAATTAATTAAGGATTAATGTAATTAATTTAGGTAATTAATTAAGGAAGTTATTAAGGGTTAATTACTGTATTTGGTTAAATATAATTAATTTGAGGAATTAATTAGTAAATAATTACTTGAATGTAATTAAAGGTTAATTAATCAGGGATGATTAATTAAAATGAATAATTGGATGATGATTAATTACTTGATTGATAATTAATAATGATAAGAAACGATGATATTGGATAAGTAATTAATTTAATTTACTTTAAATTAATAGAATGATGTAATTAATTTAATTCATTTTAAATTAATTATATTTTGGTGTGGTTAATCATTGCTTATATGGTTGGATAGTGTTGTTTTCTTTGGATGGTTAGAATCTCAGATATAAGATAGATAATGTTGAGTAATTTGGATGCATTGGTTGCATGGTGATATTGATATAGATTATCTTTTTGAATAATGGTGATATGGTTTATCTGATATGATAATTACCTGTTGTGTATTTGTGATTTATCTATTTGTATATATAGATAATTGAACTGTTTTAAACCTTTAAAATAACTTGGCCTTAAAAGACACGCTTTGGATTTCGATGAGACCGGGATCGGGTTTTCATACTTGGATATCCGAAAACCACATCGTTTCCAAATAACGTTAGGTCGTGAATCTAAGTGGAGCAAGTGAAGACTCGAGGTGTAAGGGCTATACGTCAGTATAACTCTGTGGGTGATTCCGTAATGAGTTGACGGAATAGTACTTATAGATTCGAGATGTAGGTTTAGAGTGCAAGGGTTATCGTCGTTAACTCTGAGGGAGATTCCAAAATGAGTGTAACAAGATAATGCCTTCGGTTTCGTTCGAACCCGGAACGAACTTGTATGGATTGAATGCTTTCGGAACATCGTCAGGTGGACGATGAGCATTCTAAGATTATGTGTCCTCTAAAGGTAATCGTAGCCTCAAGCCTCATCAACCGGGAATGGCTAAAACAGGGAAGGTGCAGCAAGGCTTCGTGGGTAGCACCCACTGGAGAGCAAGATTGATCCCTGTCTAGAGGTCCCTTTTTATTCGGCTTAGTGGGCAGTTGTCAGTGTACACCAACTGCGGGGTTGTCTTGTTCAGAACTATTCAGTAAGGAATGGGTCCGGCTTTGTGCTGCAGGGGAGTGGGAGTACTCCTCGGTACGTTGATCTAGGCCACGTACTGTGACGGGCGGTACCCCACTAGCCCTGCCATTGTATGGAATCCACAATCCAATAAGTGCCAACGGTTTTGATTGTATTACCCACTTTTGTGGCTAGTAGCTGGAATTTAATGAATGTAACAATTTCGGCTATTTCATATTTACTTGAAAACCCTAGACACTATTATAATATCCCTGGATTTCCTATCAAATGTTTTGGTTAGCGTAAGGTAAAAACTTTTCCATGTTTATGTGTGGGAAGTCTTACGTCATACCTTTCTTTTCAAAAGATTTTTTTCAAAATTAAACAACTTTAACCTGTTACTCACACCAGGCCCATGTCTGACCCGGAGTTTGTTTTTTTTGTTTTTCATAAACTCTTGGGTACTCAAATTTTTACGAGTAGCCAAGGGATTCAGGTTAGCTTTGACGAATTGTGGAGGTGCAATGGAGCAGGAGGCTTCTGCGTTAGATATATAGTATTCCGCTGTATGTTCTGTGTTGTCTCTGAGTTGTATTATGTTGTAAATACTAGACAGGTGTTTATAACTGTCTAGTATGTGTTGTATATCTGTGTACTCTGATAGTGGTTGTAAACTATGTAATATTTTATGTTATTAATATAATTTATTCGTTCCGCTGTTGAGATTCTAGTGTTGTTCTTCTTTCTCTTCTTTCTTTTCTCCTTCTATCCCTTTCTTTCTTAATTGATGATGCGATTTTTTGGGAATGGAAAGTCAGGTCATCACAGTCTTGATAGGCCTATACCGTCCAGAAAGCCCAACAACACAGAATTTGCCTATAAATACAACATGTGGAGGTTCAGAAAAGAAATCTTCTTTCTGCTCTCTGACTTTCTCTTCTCTAAGGCTAAGGCACCGAGCCATAGTTAAACTTTGGATTGTAACTATAATCGATTATTACAGCAACAAAAAGAAAATTTCTAGAGTGGACGTAGGCCGGAGTTAGACGAACCTGTGATATGCCGGAAATTTGGCAATATAAATTTAATAATCTGTGTTAAAATTTAAATTGATTTGATAAATTTTGATAATAAATTTTGAATTGATCTAATAATCTTCTTTTAATAAATATATAAAATCGGATGATTTTATCTTTTTAAAGCTAATAAATGATTTTCTGTTTATAATATATATAATTGTATGTATTGTAAATAGATAAACTTTGATTTGGAATTAATAAATGAATCAATTTTCTAATTTTAATTTATATTTGGTAAATTTGAAATTTGATTTAAATTTAAGAATTGGCTTTTCAAAGCAATTTAATAAATAATGTTATGGTTTATACTTATGATAAATTTTATTTGTTCTAAAATTTTATTTAGCTTAAAAATATGAATTTAAATTAGATGAATACAAAAGCTAAGTTTTATTTTATACTACTTGAAATTTATATATAAGAATTTACAATAAAAATCACAAATGATCTTAATTATAAAAACCTCTTTCATAAATTATTTAATATTGTTTAAATTGTTATTTTTAATTTTAATAAGAATTATACATGCATACATATATAATATGATTTTTAAAATTGGATTTGATAAATTAATTTTAAATTTTAATTTGATGTTGTCAAATTTAAAAGAATAAATATTTAAATATTTTTGAATAAGCTTTTGTTTATAAATTGTTTTGTTATATTTTCTAAAATTAAAAAGGGAAGAAATTTATTTATATATATACATAAAAAGAAATAAAATAAGTTAAAGGTTTTTATAAAACAATTTAAATTAAATTAAAAATACTCTTAAATTACATGTGTTAATTTATTAACACCTAATTGACATGTGTAAGCATAGAATTAACTAAAGTGACAAATGTTTAAAATATGAACAAGTGTTCTTTTTATTTTCTTGTTTCTTTTATTTTAATTAAATCAAAATTTTTCTTATATAAACCTATTACATCTCATTCTTATTCTTTTTCTATTCTTCTTTTTTTCTAAAACATGAGAAATCTTCAGCTGTAACAGAATCTGAAATCTATAATCAAAACCAAAATCCGTTTTCCCCTCAAATTCAAATCAAAATCTGTTTTCTATTTAAATAAAATCTGCAAAATCCTCACAGAAACCAATCTACACAAATGTTTCTTCTCACCAAATCAATATTCAAACCTGAAGCAAATTTGCAAATTTCCAAAACCTGCATGCACTTGGAAAATCACTGCTTTTCTTCATATTCATCAACACTGGAAATCAATTTGCAATTAACAAGCCTGCAGTTCTTTTCTGTTTTGAAACTTTATCAAAACCTGCATGCAACAACAAAGTTCAATCAAAGCCTGCATTTTCCTTTCTCTGCAATTCTTTATTTTCTAGAAACATGCAAATGAAATCTGGAAGCAAAAGCATGTAGCTGTAAAATCACTTGCAACATCTAAAATCTGCAACTTCATCTAAAACATGCATGCATTTTCTTTTCTGGAAGCCTGCAATTCTTTTTTCTAGAAAGGAATATGAATGTTTTAAAAGCATCTGTAGTTTAAACAACAAAACTGAAGTTCAATGTCATAAGAAAAAAAATAAAAGAAGAATCTGATACTTTCAAATTCAAAGCACCATTCAAGTTCAAGCTTTTCAAAAACATGTGCTATGCCCCTAAAATTCTGTGAGTAACACTTTTATTTAAAACTAACTTAAGTATTAAATTAGTTGATTGTTTATTTCTGAAGATAAGTGTGTTTGCATGTTATATTTCAAGTTCATTTTGATAGATACTGAATACATATGCTTGCTATTGAATATATTATCTTGCCTATCCAGAATTCATATTTTAATCCTGATCAAATTTCATGATTTCATATTCAAACCCTTGTTATAGTTCAAGATTTAAACAAAGTATGTTTGTAAAGTAAGTTAAACTTTAATTTTATTTAATATAAAAAAATGAAAATGATGATAAAAACTGTGATGACTCTGGAAAAATCAAAATGCAACAGAGCAAACTTTTGTAAGTAATATTTAAATGTTCCAGATTCATTGATTAAAGTTTATAAACCAATTACATGATCGATGACTTGATTTTAAAAAATAAGATTTGATTTTTTAGTTTGCATTCGACTGTGTATTTCTGGTTTGACCGAAAAACATGTTTGGGGTTAGAACTGTCATCTTTGGGGGTCGGGGTGGCCATGGTTTTTTCTGGGGATTGTGTGATGATCATAGATTAAGGGAAAATTATTGTTAAGCGGATTAATGCATTTAGGCAGTTGTGATTTAGGATCAAATTTTTTTAACCCTAAGTATTCTGTTCACCTGAAAATTGATTGCCGCAATCTCTAGAAGCGATCGAGTTCTTCCAAATTCTAGTAGGTGGTGGATAAGGTATAGAGGAAGTAGTGGACGGAGGTGTAGATTCGCTGATGATCAGAATTTTGAGTTTTGAGGCGAATTGCAGTTCGACGTTTTGTTCCAGTTTCGAGCTCGATGCTCGATTTTTGATTTGGGGTTTCTGCAGTTGGATTGAAGGTCGATTTGGTGTTTGGTGATGATCGGTGACTTGCGAGTGGGGTCGCGAGGGGTCGGAGTAGGTTGCTCTGGTGGTGCGGGTGCACATTGAACTTGGGTATCAGCTGTGTTTTGGGAGAATGGTTCTCATGTTTTGTTCGGGTCATTTCTTGTTTCTGCTCGAAGCATTTGGATGATGGTCTCGAAGTTGTAGGGTTGTAGGATCGGGTATTTTGTAGATGCAGGTTTTGTTAAACCTGACAGTACTTTGAAGTTTTAAATAATTTCAAGATGAATGTGTTACTCGAGTTACTCGAGTTGCTGTGAGATTTTCTCGGGTTAGTTTTACTCAGATTAGAAACTTGCCTATTCAAAAATTTAAACTGAAAATTTAAATCATTAAGCAAAGATTTAAAATATGTTTTAAATCAAATTTTATATTATGGATTCAAGTTTTGATTTGAATCATAGCTGGAAATGAATGAAGTTTTAAATTCAAATTTGTTTAAATAAACTTTAAAAGAGTTTACTGTTTAAAAATGTTTTTAAAGAAATTTGAATTCAAAATTGGAATTTGAAAATGTAAAGAAATGTTTTAAACAAAGTTTAAACTGATTCAAATTTGATTTTGAATCTTTGGTTTAAATTAAATTTAAGTTTTATAAATTTAAGTATTTTAACAATTTTAAATGATAAGTAAAATTTAGATGTTTGAATTTAAAAAGTAATTTGTTTTTAAACTTTTGTAAAATCTCTTTTATAAGAGAAGTATTATTTATCATTTAAAGGTTTTAAATTGATTCTAAAACTTATTGAAGTTAAATTATAATTTAATAATTTGTTATGCATTTAATTACTAGGGTAATTAAAATGAATAATTAATTTATTTAATAAATTAATGAAATGGTAATTAAGGATTTAATCTTAAAGGTTTAAGATTAATTATTCTTAGAATAATTAGCTTCTAATTTAAGAATAATTAATTAATAAGATTGGTTTTTAATTAACGATTAATAATTAATTAATCAAGTAATAAAGGATTAATTAAGTTATAGTTAACACTTAATTAATTAAATAATTAGGGGTTAACTAATGGATTATTAATGATTAATTAATTTGTAATTAATAATGATTAAAATAAGTTAATTATTTTAGAAAAATAAGTTAATTATTTTCGAAAAATAATTAATGAACTGTTAAATAGTAAATGACGTCATTAACTAAGGATTATTAAATGATTAATTTATGTGATTAATTTTTAATAATTAATTAGATTAATTAATTTAAAGATAATCATTTGTGTAAATTGTTAAGTATAATTACTTATGGAAGTAATTAAGAAATTAATTACTAATTGTAATTAATTGAGTTTAATTTGATTAGATTAAGTTAATTAATTCAGTTTAATTAGTTTAAAATAATCATTTGATGATTTGTGAAGCATAATTACTCAATGTAATTAAATGAAGAGAAATTACTTAGGGAAGTAATTAATGGGTAATTACTGTATGTAATTAATTGAAGATGATTTGTTGATGAAAGTAATTTGAGTATAATTACTTTGTAAATTAATCAAGGGATTAATTTGAGATAATTAATTATTGAGTAATTAATTTATTTTAGTGAAGTAATTAAGGGTAGTTAATTACTAAAAGGAGTTAATAAAAGGTGATTAACAATTATGGATTAATTAAAGATTAATTACCTAGTGTAATTAATTTAAAAAGAAAATGTAATTAGAAATCATTAATTATTATAATTAATGATGTAATTAAGAATAGATTTATTTGGAAATAATTAATAAATGAGGAATTAATTAATGTAATTAATTAAGAAGTAATGTAATTAATTTATAGTTGATTAATAAAGGAAGTAATTAAAGATTAATTACTATATTGGTTAAGTATAAATAATTTGAGAAATTAATTAGTGGATAATTACTTGAATGTAATTAAAGGTTAATTAACCAGGGATGATTAATTGAAATGTATAATTGGTTGATGATTAATTAATTGACTAATAATTAATTAATGGTAATATAAGCAAGATTTATGTTGATGAAGTAATTAATTTAATTTATTTTAAATTAATTAGAGATGATGTAGTTAATTTAATTCATTTTAAATTAATTATATTTGGTGTGATTATTAATCCTTGCTTATATGGATGGATGATGTGTGTTTGCCTTGGATGGTTGAATCTCAGTTATGAGATAAGTAAGGTTGAGTGATATGGATGCATTGGTTGCATTGTGATGATGATTTGGATTACCTTTTGGATAATGAAAATATGGTTTATCTATTGTGATGATAATATTGATTATCTATTGTGAATCTGTGATTTATCTATCTATGTATATAGATAATTGAATTGTTTTAAACCTTTAAAACAACTTGGCCTTAAAAGATACGTTTTGGATTTCGATGAGACCGGGATCTGGTTTCCATATTTGGATATCCGAAAACCACATCGATCCAAATTAACGATAGGTCGTGAATCTCTTGTGAAGAGTGAAGACTCGAGGTGTAAGAACTATTCGTCAATATAACTCTGGGGGTGATTCCGTGATGAGTTTGACGGAGATAGTTCTTATAGGTTCAAGATGGTGATTTAGAGTGCAAGGATTATCGTCGTTGACTCTGAGGGTGATTCCAAAATGAGTGTGACGAGGTAATGCCTTCGGTTTCGTTCGAACCCGGAACGAACTTGTATGGAGTGAATGCTTTCGGAAAATCGTCAGGTGGACGATGAACATTCTAAGAGATGTGTTCTCTAAAGGTAATCGTAGCCTCAAGCCTCATCAACCGGGAATGGCAAAAACATGGGAGGTGCAGCAAGGCTAAGCGGGTCATGCCCAAGTAGGACAAGATTTTCCCCCGTCTAGAGGTCCCTTTTTTTATTTCGGCTGTGTGGGCGGTTGGATGTACACTAACTGCGGGGTTATCTTGTTCGGGACTGTCCATTAAGTGATGGTTCCGATCTTGTGTTGCAGGGGAGCGGGCATACTCCTCGGTACGTTGATCTAGGCCACGTACTGTGACGGGCGGTACCCTATAGCCATGCCATTGATGGAATCCAAAATCCAATAAGTGCCAACAATTTTGATTGTATTACCCACTTTTGTGGCTAGTAGCTGGAATTTAATCATGTAACAATTTCGGCTATTTCATATTTACTTGAAAACCCTAGACCTATTATAGTATCACTGTATTTCCTATCAAATGTTTTGGTTTGCATAAGGTAAAAACTTTTCCATATTTATGTGTGGGAAGTCTTACGTGATACCTTTCTTTTCAAAGGTTTTTCAAAGTTAAGCAACTTTAACCAATTACTCACACCAGACCCATGTCTGACCCAAAGTTTATCTTCTGTTTTCTTATGCTCTTGGGTACTCAAATTTTTACGTGTAGCCAAGGGATTCAGGTTAGCTTTTGATGAATTATAGAGGAGCAATGGAGCAGGAGGCTTCGACGTTAGATATATAGTTCCGCTGTGTATTCTCTGTGTTGGTATTTCTTTGTTGAGTTGTATTGAGTTGTAATAACTAGACAGGTGTTTATAACTGTCTAGTATGTGATGTAATTTCTGTGTAACTCTGATAGTTGTTGTTTATCTATGCAATACGTTTGTTATTAATATAATTTATTTGTTCCGCTGTTGCGATTCTGATGTTGTTCTTCTTTCTTCTCTTTCTTTTCTCCTTTCTATCCCTTTCTTTGTTCATGATGATACAAATTTTCTGTGGAGAAAAAGTCGGGTCGTCACAGGTGGTATCAGAGCACTAGGTTGAGTGAATACCTAGGCTTTGAGGTGATTTCTTTCTTGAGAGAGCGTATTTGTAATTTTGAATATATATATATATATATATATATATATATATATATATATATATTTACCTCTACCTATTTGTTGGGTTACTTGTTCGGGTTTTTCCAATAAAAAATATAAAGGTAGATTAGTTAGTGGGGTGTGTAACACGACTACTACCAACGGTTGGAGTTTGAATGTTGAGGTTTGAAGTGTAGTTGTCGAGACTGTAGACCGAATGCCGTTTCGAGTGAGTTTTGTAGAGTGTAAGGATTCCATAGATCTATGAAGGTAACCTGTTAAGGTTCGAAGTTCATCTTTGAAGTTGGATGAGTAGAGTTTGGATCTATCAGTTGGGTAGAAGAAAATAATGGTATCTTGATACCTCAGGAATTAGTAGCTGTGTGATGAGACGCAGTGACTATGGATATCTCCGAAGATTTTTTCTTTGGAACAAGTTTAAGAAGTATGTCTGCTTCGATGCTGTGGTTGGGTTCAACAGGATGTTTCAGTCTGGTTTGAGGTCTGAGTTTCTCAAAGTGCTTTGGATTAGGAAGACTTTGACATCGGTGTCAGCGGTGCAGCTTGGAGTATTCTGTGTGCTAGCAAGAAGGTCTTCTGGTTAGCAGTTTTTCTGGAGATGGAGTTCAGAAGTAGCAGAGTGGATCCATTTCTTTGATGGATTGGCTAGATAAGCGTAAGCTGTTCTGATTGGTAAAGAGAGAACAGTTTTCTTTGGATATTGGACTGGTTGATCGCAAAAGTGACTTGCGATAGTTTGAGTGTTCTATTGAGTTATCAAAGGTTTGTCCGTACCTGGAGGCTGAGTTTTCTTATCGACTGGATTCCAGGAGTGCTACCGATGGTTCAGTTTAGTGGAAGGATCAGATGGGACATCTGAGTTTTCTTTTATGGATCTGTTGAACCAAATTTCTGAGAAATGTTGTCCAGTTTATGCTCGAGATTTTCTTCTACTTCAGATCAGAGTTGTGCAGCGGAAGCAGTTTGGGAGTGCTTTTGTTTTGTCTTTTCCGGATAGGAGAAGTAAGTTAGTCTTCTGATGTTTGTGGAGTAGAGTTGGTGTCTTGTTTTGGATTGATCTTGAGGAGATCATTTTGTTGGATTGTTTGGGTCCGGTTTGTTTCTAGGGACATCAGCAAAGGTTGACCAGATTGGGAGAGATGAAGGCAACCCAGGACGTCATAAATATTTTGTAAATAAGAGATGAAGGAATTTGGATTCCGGAGTCGGAGATTTGATTTTGGGTAAGTTTTCTCCGATCTAAGGAGCTTTAAGATTGAGTAAGACCGAGTAAGTCAGCCCCGAGGTGTTTTGGTTCCTTTCTGTGTCCTTGTGAGGATTGGTATTTGATTTTCAAGGTTGAATTGTCGGTTTGGATAACTGGGATTCGATGTGTTTCATGTATCTCCGAAGGAGTACGTGTATGGTTTATCTCTGGTTGAGGAACCAGCAATTCAGGAGGATGTGATTGTTGAGTCAGACTTGTCTGTAGTCTGATATCCTGTTTAGTTTTGTAGACCTAGTTGGATAGGAGCTCTATAGCTTAGTAGTATTGATTGTTTGGATTTTGTAGAGCGAATATCCCTATATATATATATATATATATATATATATATATATATATATATTTGGGGAAACTCGGAGAAATTTTATCAAGAATTTTTCTGGATAATTGGATTTGTTTGTTTAAATGAATTGGTTGTTATGGTTGTTAGCATATGATTAATATATGCTTGTGTTTTTAAAATAAAATCTTAAGATAGATTATTAAATTACCTTTGCTTTTAAATTTCGGGGACGAAATTCTTTTAAGGGGGGAGGAATGTGATATCCTGGAAATTTGGCAATATAAATTTAATAATCTGTGTTAAAAATTAAATTGATTTGATAAATTTTGATAATAAATTTTGAATTGATCTAATAATCTTCTTTTAATAAATATATAAAATCGGAAGATTTTATCTTTTTAAAGCTAATAAATGATTTTCTGTTTATAATATATATAATTGTATGTATTGTAAATAGATAAACTTTGATTTGGAATTAATAAATGAATCAATTTTCTAATTTTAATTTATATTTGGTAAATTTGAAATCTGATTTAAATTTAAGAATTGGCTTTTCAAAGCAATTAATACATAATGTTATGGTTTATACTTATGATAAATCTTATTTGTTTTAAAATTTTATTTAGCTTAAAAATATGAATTTAAATTAGATAAATACAAAAGCTAAGTTTTATTTTATATTACTTGAAATTTATATATAAGAATTTACATTACAAATTACAAATGATCTTAATTTGTTTATAACCTCTTTTATAAATTATTTAATATTTTTTAAATTGTTATTTTTAAATTTAATAAGAATTATATATGCATACATATATAACTTGATTTTGAAAATTGGATTTGATAAATTAATTTTAAATTTGAATTTGAAGTTGTGAAATTTAAAAGAATAAATACTTAAATATTTTTGAATAAGCTATTTTTTATAAATTGTTTTGTTATGTTTTCTAAAATTAAAAAGGGAAGAAATTTATTTATATATATACATAAAAAGAAACAAAATAAGTTAATGGGTTTTATAAAACAATTTAAATTAAATTAAAAATACTCTTAAATTACATGTGCTAATTTATTAACACCTAATTGACATGTGTAAGCATAGAATAAGCTAAAGTGACAAATGTTTAAAATATGAACAAGTGTTCTTTTTATTTTCTTGTTTCTTTTATTTTAATTAAATCAAAACTTTTCTTATATAAACCTATTACATTTCATTCTTATTCTTTTTCTATTCTTTTTTTTTTCTAATACATGAGAAATCTTCAGGTGTAAAAGAATCTGTAATCTATAATCAAAACCAAAATCTTTTTTCCGCTCAAATTTAAATCAAAAACTGTTTTCTGTTTAAATAAAATCTGCAAAATCCTCTCAGAAACCAATCTACACAAATCTTTCTTCTCACCAAATCAATATTCAAACCTGAAGCAAATTTGCAAATTTCCAAAACCTGCATGCATATGGAAAATCACTGCTTTTCTTCATGTTCATCAACACTGGAAATCATTTGCAATTCACAAGCCTCCAGTTCTTTTCTGTTTTGAAACTTTATCAAAACCTGCATGCAATAACAAAGTTCAATCAAAGCCTGCATTTTCCTTTCTCTACAATTCTTTGTTTTCTGGAAACATGAAAATGGAATCTGGAATCAAAAGCATGTAGCTGTAAAATCACTTGCAACATCTAAAATCTGCAACTTCATCTAAAGCATGCATGCATTTTCTTTTCTGGAAGCCTGCAATTCTTTTTCTGGAAAGCAAGATGAATGTTTTAAAAGCATCTGCAGTTTAAAAAGCAAAATTGAAGTTCAATGTCATAAGCAAAAAAATAAAAGAAGAATCTGAAGCATTCAATTTTAAAGCACCATTCAAGTTCAGGCTTTTCAAAAACATGTGCTCTGCCCCTAAAATTCTGTGAATAACACTTTTATTTAAAACTAACTTAAGTATTAAATTAGTTGATTGTTTATTTCTGAAAATAAGTGTGTTTACGTGTAATATTTCAAGTTCATTTTGATAGATACTGAATGTATATGCTTGATGTTGAATATATGATCTTGCCTGTCTAGAATTCAGATTTTAATCCTGATCAAATTTCATGACTTCATATTCAAACCCTTGTTATAGTATAAGATTTAAACAAAGTATGTTTGTAAAGTAAGTTAAAGCTTTAATTTTATTTAATATAAAAAAATGAAAATGATGATAAAAATTGTGATGACTCTGGAAAAATCAAAATGCAACAGAGCAAACTTTTGTAAGTAATATTTAAATGTTCCAGATTCATTGATTAAAGTTTATAAACCAATTACATGATCAATGACTTGATTTTTAAAACAAAAATTTGAATTTTTAGTTTGCATTCGACTGTGTATTTCTGGTTAACCAGAAAACATGTTTGGGGTTAGAACTGTCATCTTTGGGGGTCGGGGTGGCCATGGTCTTCTCTGGTGATTGTATGATGATCATAGATTAAGGGAAAATTATTGTTAAGTGGATTAATACATTTAGGCAGTTGTGATTTAGGATCAAAAATTTTAAACCCTAAGTATTCTGTTCATCTGAAAATTGATTGCCGCAATCTCTAGAAGCGATCGAGTTCTTCCAAATTCTAGTAGGTGGTAGATGGGGTATAGAGGAAGTAGTGGACGGAGGCGTAGATTCGCTGATGATAAGAATTTTGAGTTTTGAGGCGAATTACAGTTCGACATTTTGTTCCAGTTTCGAGCTCGATGCTCGATTTTTGATTTGTGGTTTCTGCAGTTGGATTGAAGGTCGATTTGGTGTCGGGTGATGATCGGTGACTTACGAGTGGGGTCGCGAGGGGTCGGAGTAGGTTGCTCCGGTGGTGCAGGTGCACATGGAACTTGGGTATCAGCTGTGTTTTGGGAGAATGGTTCTTGTGTTTTATTCGGGTCATTTCTTGTTTCTGCTCGAAGCATTTAGATGATGGTCTAAGTTGTATGGTTGTAGGATCAGGTATTTTGTAGATGCAGGTTTTGTTAAACCTGACAGTACTTTGAAGTTTTAAATAATTTCAAGATGAATGTGTTACTCGAGTTACTCGAGTTGCTCCGAGATTTTCTCGGGGTTAGTTTTACTCAAATTAGAAACTTGCCTATTCAAAAGTTTAAACTGAAAATTTAAATCATTGAGCAAAGATTTAAAATATGTTTTAAATCAAATTTTATATTATGGATTCAAGTTTCGATTTGAATCATAGTTGGAAATGAATGAAGTTTTAAATTAAAATTTGTTTAAATCAACTTTCAAAGAGTTTATTATTTAAAGATATTTTGAAAGAAATTTGAATTTAAATTGGAATTTGAAAATGTAAAGAAATGTTTTAAGCAAAGTTTAAACTGATTCAAATTTGATTTTAAATCTTTGGTTTAAATTAAATTTAAGTTTTATAAATTTAAGTATTTTAACAATTTTAAAAGATAAGTAAAATTTAGATGTTTGAATTTAAAAAGTAATTTGTTTTTAAACTTTTCTAAAATCTCTTTTATAAGAGAAGTATTATTTATCATTTAAAGGTTTTAAATTGATTCTAAAACTTGTTGAAGTTAAATTATAATTATTAATTTGTTATGCATTTAATCATTAGGGTAATTAAAATGAATAATTAATTTATTTAATAAATTAATGAAATGGTAATTAAGGATTTAATCTTAAAGGTTTAAGATTAATTATTCTTCGAATAATTTGCTTGTAATTTAAGAATAATTAATTAATAAGATTAGTTTTTAATTAATGATTAATAATTAATTAATCAAGTAATAAAGGATTAATTAAGTTATAGTTAACACTTAATTAATTAAATAATTATGGGTTAACTAATGGATTATTAATGATTAATTATTAATAATGATTAAAATAAGTTAATTATTTTAGAAAAATAATTAATGAATTATTAAATAGTTATGAGGTCATTAACTAAGGATCGTTAAATAATTAATTTATGTGATTAATTTTTAATAATTAATTAGATTAATTAATTTAAAGATAATCATTTGTGTAAATTGTTAAGTATAATTACTTATGGAAGTAATTAAGAAATTAATTACTAATTGTAATTTATTGAGTTTAATTTGATTAGATTAAGTTAATTAATTCAGTTTAATTAATTTAAAATAATCATTTGATGATTTGTGAAGTATAATTACTCAATGTAATTAAATGAAGAGAAATTACTTAGGGAAGTAATTAATGGGTAATTAATGTATGTAATTAATGTAAGATGATTTGTTGATGAAAGTAATTTGAGTATAATTACTTTGTAAATTAATCAAGGGATTAATTTGATATAATTAATTATTGAGTAATTAATTTATTTTGGTGAAGTAATTAAGGGTAGTTAATTACTAAAAGGAGTTAATCAAAGGTGATTAACAATTGTGGATTAATTAAAGATTAATTACCTAGTGTAATTACTTTAAAAAGAAAATGTAATTAGAAATCATTAATTATTATAATTAATGATGTAATTAAGAATAGATTTATTTGGAAATAATTAATAAATGAGGAATTAATTAATGTAATTAATTAAGAAGTAATGTAATTAATTTATAGTTAATTAATAAAGGAAGTAATTAAAGATTAATTACTGTATTGGTTAAGTATAATTAATTTGAGAAACTAATTAGTGGATAATTACTTGAATGTAATTAAAGGTTAATTAATCAGGGATGATTAATGAAAATTTATAATTGGTTGATGATTAATTAACTGACTGATAATTAATTAATGCTAATATAAGCAAGATTTATATTAATGAAGTAAAATTTAATTTAAATTAATTAGAGATGATGTAATTAATTTAATTCATTTTAAATTAATTATATTTGGTGTGATTATTAATCCTTGCTTATATGGATGGATGATGTGTGTTTGCCTTGGATGGTTGAATCTCAGTTATGAGATAAGTAATGTTGAGTGATATGGATGCATTGGTTGCACTGCGATAATGATTTGGATTACCTTTTGGATAATGACAATATGGTTTATCTGTTGTGATGATAATATTGATTATCTATTGTGAATATGTGATTTATCTATCTATGTATATAGATAATTGAATTGTTTTAAACCTTTAAAACAACTTGGCCTTAAAAGACACGTTTTGGATTTCGATGAGACCGAGATCGGGTTTCCATATTTGGATATCCGAAAACCACATCGATCCAAATTAACGATAGGTCGTGAATCTCTTGTGAAGAGTGAAGACTCGAGGTGTAAGAACTATTCGTCAGTATAATTCTGGGGGTGATTCCGTGATGAGTTTGACGGAGATAGTTCTTATAGGTTCGAGATGGTGATTTAGAGTGCAAGGGTTATCGTCGTTGACTCTGAGCGTGATTCCAAAATGAGTGTAACGAGGTAATGCCTTCGGTTTCGTTCGAACCCGGAACGAACTTGTATGGATTGAATACTTTCAGAACATCGTCAGGCGGGCGATGAGCATTCTAAGAGATATGTTCTCTAAAGGTAATCGTATCCTCAAGCCTCATCAACCGGGAATGGCTAAAACAGGGGAGGTGCAGCAAGGCTAAGTGGGTCATGCCCAAGTAGGATAAGATTTTCCCCTATCTAGAGGTCCCTTTTTTTATTTCGGCTGTGTGGGCGGTTGGATGTACACCAACTGCGGGGTTGTCTTGTTCGGGACTGTCCATTAAGTGATGGTTCCGATCTTGTGTTGCAGGGGAGCGGGCATACTCCTCGGTACGTTGATCTAGGCCACGTACTGTGACGGGCGGTACCCCTGTAGCCCTGCCATTGATGGAACCCAAAATCCAATAAGTGCCAACAATTTTGATTGTATTACCCACTTTTGTGGCTAGTAGCTGGAATTTAATCATGTCACAATTTCGGTTATTTCATATTTACTTGAAAACCCTAGACCTACTATAATATCACTGGATTTCCTATCAAATGTTTTGGTTAGCGTAAGGTAAAAACTTTTCCATTTTTATGTGTGGGAAGTCTTACGTGATACCTTTCTTTTCAAAGGTTTTTCAAAGTTAAGCAACTTTAACCTGTTACTCACACCAGACCCATGTCTAACCTAGAGTTTATCTTCTGTTTTCTTAAACTCTTGGGTACTCAAATTTTTACGAGTATCCAAGGGATTCAGGCTAGCTTTTGACGAATTATGGAGGAGCAATGGAGCAGGAGGCTTCGGCGTTAGATATATAGTTCCGCTGTGTATTCTCTGTGTTGGTATTTCTTTGTTGAGTTGTATTGAGTTGTAATAACTGGACAGGTGTTTATAACTGTCTAGTATGTGATATAATTTCTGTGTAACGCTGATAGTTGTTTTATATCTATGTAATACTTTTGTTATTAATATAATTTATTCGTTCTGCTGTTGAGATTCTGATGTTGTTCTTCTTTCTTCTCTTTCTTTTCTCCTTTCTATCCCTTTGTTTCTTCATGATGATACGACATTTCTGTGGAGAAAAAGTCGGGTCGTCACAGAACCACTATAAATTCTATTTTTCTTTATTTCTTTATTTTTATTTTTATTTTTCTTCATATTTATACCTTCTACATAAACTCTGTCTGTGAGTTGTGACTGGTACTAGGTGCTTTCATCAAGATTTGGGTGTTAGTGACCAATTTTTGCGCTAACATTTTGGTGCTTTCATTGTGAAAGCTTGCACTCAGGAATTTTGGAGCTTGGAATTTGGATTGAAAAGCTTAGGAACTCGGATTTTGGAAAGCAATGTCTAGACCACTAACAAGGAAGCAAGCAGCGGAAATAAGCAATCATGAAGGAAGTCAATCGACCTCTTGTGGTGCTGGAGAGGATCATGCATCCGTTTATATAACTTGGGATGAGATGCACGTTATGATAAATTCTATGTAGGAGAAGATGATGAAACGACAAGAGGAGAAGATGTGGGCTCTTCTAAGGATTGGACAACAAGGAACTACAGGTGCTCAAGTTCTAGGAACTGGACCAGAGAAACTCGACCAGCAAGTGTATGGAGTGATTCAGCAGGATGCAGCTCCCAATCAACAAACAACTAGCAATCTGGATGGACCAAGACTCGGGAGCACACCACCAGGTAATGCTGTACCAGTTCATGGAGGGATACTGGATGACTCTATGCGGCCCGACACCAACAGGAATACTGGAGTATGTGATGAGGAATATGTGCCAGAATTTCCTTGGGGACTTAGAGGGAAGTTTAGAAACATGGATAGGGGGAAACCCTTGGTTGGAAATGCCAGATTGGCTGACATTATCAGGTGCACTATTCACGTAGGTCTAACAAATAGGGATTCAGATGAATTCAACAGAAGTCCTTTTACCCGAAACATCAAGACGGCTAGAAATCCATCTGATTTCAAACTGCCCACTCTGGAAGTGTACAATGGGAAGACGGATCTAACTGACCACTTGATGAGGTACACTAGGCATATGAAAGTGCTAGGGGCAACAGAGGAGGTTACGGCCAGTTGTTTCCCCCTGTACTTGGCTGATATAGCTTCCATGTGGTTCAGGCAGCTAAAGGATAGGTCCATTGGAAGATGGACGGAACTAATCGATAGGTTCTTAAGTCAGTTTCGAGTTCATGTACAAAGACCAAAGAATGTGATGACGTTGACGTCGGTTAAACAAGGGGTGGATGAATCGCTTAGGATATTCTTAACTCGGTTAAATGCAGTAGTTGCTTCGGTGGATCGGCCGGATCCATCAATGGTTCTGATGGCTGTGGTATCAAGAGTCAGAGATAATTCGGGTTTCAAAATATCGTTGATATGAGACCCACCATTGAATCTTGGGGAATTCTTTCATGAAGCTGAGAGATTTCTTCGACAAGAGGACGCATGTTTGGACATGAGATCAAAGGAAGTAAACCTGGTTAAGGATGGAGGACTACCTGGAGAAAGCTCAGGTAAGGACAAGGATAAAGTGAAAAGGAAGTTCCAGGGAGAACCAAAGTTCTCCACTTACACAGGACTGAACGCAACATTGGAAAACCAAAGTTCTCCACTTACACAGGACTAAATGAAACATTGGAACATGTATTCTTGGATACTCAAGATCGCATTCCGTATCGAAGGCCAGCGAGGAGGGAGCCCTCAGAACGCGAAAGGGCGTCTGAAAGCCACTGTCTTTTTAATGACCTGGACGGGCATGATACTAACAGCTGTCAGCATTTGAAGGACATAATCGAAGAGCATGTTAGGAATGGTCAGTTGCAACAATATGTCAGAACTCGGAATGTGGCGGTAGAACAGGAGCAACCAACGTCTACCTTTAACGACGAGGGCAAGAGGCCCAGCATTGGTGGCCAGTTGGTCATTAACTAATCTTGATGGTTTGAAATAAGTAACAAACTCTAGGCAATCGGCTAAATCACTTACTTATGTACGAGGTCGAAGACAACCCTCAGGCATGCTCTAAGATGATGGTTTACCGAGATGCTTTGGTTTGTGAAATCTATTTTTTCCCTATGACTTGGACATTTGCTTTTTCTAATTTGGTTTTGGAGTTTGGTTTGAACTCCCTGTTTTGCTCGTTTTTTGGTTTGGATTTTTGATATGGATTTCTGTTTTTCTGGTTGGATTTGGATTTCGAATTGGATTTCGATCAGATTTTCCTTTGGATTTTGGCTAAAAGGTCGTCGAGCATGGACTATGCTCGGCAAGGGTCCAGAGAGACCAGGATTCGGCCTAGGAATTAGGCCATATATTATCGGTTATTTTTTCGGGTCGTCGAGCATGGACTATGCTCGTCAAGGGTCCAGAGAGACCAGAATTCAGTCTATGACTTAGGACCCATATTATCGGATATTATTACAGGTCGTCGAGTATGAACTATGCTCGGTAAGGGTCCAAAGCGACCAGGATTCGACTTAAGACTTAAGCCATGGCATTATTTGGCATTCACGGACACTGAACCAGGAGCACCACGGAATTGCTTAAAATAGTTCGTCAACTGTGGATTGCGATTGGCCAGAACCCGGAGAAGTTACAGATTTGGATACTGGCTATGAACGGCTAAGGATTTGGGCATGGACCCGGAATGGTCCAAGATTTAGACATCGACCCGAAGAGGTCGTGGATGTGGTTATTGGTTGTTGGATATGGGTGGACTAGAAGTCTGTTGTCGAGTTCAGATGAATATGGATTTGGCTAAGGATTTGGTTACTGGATTCGGAATCGGATGTCGACTCAAAGTAATTGTAGACTCGGATAAGGATACGGTGATGGCATTTGGATTAAATGGGTTGGATTATGAAGTAGAAAGTATGGATGTAACTATTATACATACTTCGGATATCAGACTTGAGGCTATTCAAAACACACCTTCCAACAGCAAGGCATGTTTCTGGGGGCAAATGTTAACCCACCTTTCGGCAAGGCCACAGACATGCATATTTAGCTAAGTCGACTTCATGATTATCGAGGTTGAAATATGATGGATTCGATTTAGAGGGATGGAATTCACCATGTTATGCTAATCGGCATTGAGGTGAGGATATGTCGCTCGGCATGGAGTTGAGGTTATGCCGCTCAGCATCGAGGTGAGGTTATGCCGCTCGGCATGGAGGTGAGGTTATGTCGCTCGGCATCGAGGTGAGGTTATGCTGCTCGGGATGGAGTTGAGGTTATGCCGATCGGCATGGAGGTGAGGTTATGCCGCTCGGCATCGAGGTGAGGTTGTGCCGCTCGACATCGAGGTGAGGTTATGCCACTCGACATCGAGGTGAGGGTGTGCCACTTGGCATCATAGCGAGGCTATGCCGCTTGGCATTGGTGAGGTAAAGGTCGTTCGGCATGGATGAATGTGGCTCGGTGGAAGGTCGGTTGGCCTTGGAGGTTTGTGGTTCAGTGGAAGGTCTTGATGGGCCTATACCGTTTAGAAAGCCCAACAACTAAGGATTTGCCTATAAATACAGCATGTGGAGGTTCAGAAAAGGGATCTTCTTTCTGCTCTCTGACTTTCTCTTCTTTAAGGCTAAGGCACTCATCCATAGCTAAACTTTGGATTGTAACTGTAATCGATTATTACAACAATAATAAGGAAATTTCTGGAGTGGACGTAGGTCGGAGTTAGCCGAACCATTATAAATTCTGTTTTTCTTTATTGCTTTCATTTTAATTTTCATTTTTCTTTATATTTATACCCTCTACATAAACTCTGTCTGTGAGACCTGACTGGTACTAGGTGCTTTCATTGGGATTTGGGTGTTAGTGACCAATTTTGGCGCTAACAATGTCTGTCTATTGGAAATCATACCTCTGTTTGTTTGACATGCCAGAAAATAATTCAAAAATCATTTCCTGTCTCCCCAATCTTTATTTGGCTGTGATCTTTAAAAGAAAAATGATTGCATTGACGTAGATTTATGTTTAAAAATGGTTTCAAAAATTTATATTTAGCAAAATAGGAAATTTACAATAAAAATCAAATTTAGGACAAAAATTTATGATCATAATTTCAAGTTTGGATTTTATAATATGATTCGACTTGGCAGTTGATAAATTTAGGTAGAAAAATCCTAATTTTTTAGTTTTCTATAAGTCGAGATATGCAAAATTGTTCGAATTTAGGTTTATCTCGGTTGCCTTCAATCGGAGGTGAGGTGGGTGTCAGGGTTAAGTTTGGAGGTGGCTTAACAATTGATGATCATTGGAGAAATGATCGGAGAGTTTGTAGTGCGTCATGGTAGCCGTAGGTTGGCGTAGTAGGGTTTTATTGAGAGTTTGGTAGTTGGTGTATTCGAACCGTTTCCGTCGCTGTGGGAAGGCCGGAAGCTATCGCGGGCGACGGTATCAGAGTATCGAGTTGAGACAGAGTTCTGGGGTGGTCACTGGGGATTCTTGGGGTTAGGTGGTGACTTTCCGATCGGAATGGATTCCTGTTTCCCATCATTTTGCTCGATTTTGTTTTGCTATCAGAATCTTTCTTTTGGGTGGTCAGGTCGTCAGAGGAGATGGCCATCGACACGAGGAGGGTTGCTGCGTTGATCGTTGGTTGCTAGAACCTTCATGCATGTGCACGTGTGCACTATGATTTTCCTAGGTTTAGTTGATTTTTGGGTAGAAGGAAGCTGCTCGGGTCGACTTTTGTGTTATCTGTGCATGTGGCTCGAAGTAGTAGTGAGAGAGTGAGGGTCAGTGTAGATCAGGAATTGTCTCGGGGTTTATGTGGGAAAATGATCGAGCTAGCTCTGGTCGATTTATCTTCGTAACCAGGTTTTGGATTTTGAAGTAAGTTTTGTTCCAGGTTTTTAAAACTTAAAGTAAGGGGGTGCTAGGAATTATAGGAAAGGAGCTCGAGTTTCTCAAATAAAGAAAAGGTTCGAGTTTGAAGTAAAATGTTTAAAAAAGTTTTAAAGTTTATTTTTAAGTTATTAAAAATAATTTAGTTTTTGAAGTATTGCTTAGCCTTGTTTTTGAACATACTACACCACTTAAATGGCTTAAATATTTAATTACTTTATATAGTAAAATAGCTTCTTCACCTTCACAAATCAACTTTTAAATTCCCAAATAAACCAATATAATTTCCACATATTTCAAAGCTTTAATTATTCCACCATTTCAAAACTTATTCTTTGATAATTTCATTAATATCAATTTCAACTACTATTATTTAGATTTGAAATGTTTACTTAATAAATCAAATATCATTTTAGTAAAACCTTTAGACTTCAAATAACTAGATGTTCTTTCAATTTAATTAACTTGATAAAATTCATTTAAATCAATTTGATATTCATTTAAATCCTCTAAATAAGTTATAAAATCATACCCTTTAAATCTTAATTTTATTTACATTTCAAATCAAATTTTACGAGGATAATTCTTAAATACTTTAATTCAAATCAAATTCACATTTATCTTTCAATCTTAATTTTATTTTAGTCAATATAAACTCTATATACAATAGAATTTAAATAGATACTTAACCATATTATATAAAAGAAATCAAACTTTATTATTTAGCTTATTTTATAATCCAAAACAAATTTATACATAGCAAAAATCAATGATAAAATATCATTTATATAACATCTAAAATCAATATCTATATAACCCACATATTTCTTTACAAAACCATAGAAATCATTTCAAAATAATTTCATATATATAGACCGCGGTGTCTATATAAAATTTTCTATCCTATGGTCAAGTGATACGGATATTTATCCTTTCAATCCATAATTTAAAATAAAAATTTACGGTTATATATCATTTCAAACTGCAATCCCGAATGAAATAAAAATGCATAATAACTTGCAGATTATAACGATATAATCAAAACATCCATTCATCCATCATAAAATCATACATCCATCACAATCATCATTTAAAACAATAAATCAATATCCATATATAACTGATAATATATAACAGGTAATTAACTGACAGTTATATTTAATAATAAATTAAATAACGATTTACTTTAAATAAGTGCAATTAACTGAGATGATAATTTAAAACTATACGAAAAAGTCATAAATAAATGCATAATCGCAACAAAATTTAATTTAACAAACATAAGAAATTTTAGAAGTTGTGAGTGGGTTAAAACACTCACCTTTTGAATTTAAATTGAATTTGAATCCATTTAAACCCAAAATTTGACAGTCTCAGAATTTGTCCAAACCAAACGCCAAAATGTTCGAAATTTCAAAATGATCCTAACAAAATAAACCGCGCGTGAATCTGAATCCGGATGTGAAAGTTATTCGAGTCAACTTGTTTGAAAACAAAATTAAATTTTAAAACAAAATAAATAACCTAACCTTGCCACGCCACACAAAGCTACAGCACACACCCTTCTTCCCAGTATGCATGCACGCAAAGCTAACCCTACAGTTTCGAAAGAAACTGTGCCGTCCCCTTCCCATCAGAAACGCCACCGCACGACGCCACCGTAGGCCGCCATACACCATCGTTGTTGAACGCTGTCGTCCCCCCTTCGATCCTGACCCTCGCGACCACGCGACGTAGTCGCATTCTCCTAGAATTTTACAGCGGCTGCCATACTTTATGAACCCTTATCGAATTTTGGCGAGCAATCCAACCGTTAACTTGCCAAAATAAGCACACCGATGGTCTCCACTCGTTCCCCTCTACCCAATAGTGCCTTCAATTTCTCGATCGGATGAAGGTCATCAATGCGTGATGAACGGTTATGAACAATCCCTTGAATTCCGAGCACTCAGAAACTAAAAATGAAAAAAGAATTACAGATCTGAGTTACGCTCTTCGAAAGCTTCGAATTGATATAAAATTTGGCATATATTGTGGAGTTTGAAATTTTAGCTTTTGATTTGATTTGGAATTGTATTTGGATCTAGAATTCGTTTGTCTGCCATTAGAAAGGAGGAATTGAGAGGAAGATGTATGTACAGACAAATGAGAAATAGAGGGCTAGGGTTTATAATCAGGTATTTATAGACAAAGTTGAAATTAGAATAGATGGATAAGACAGATATACACGCTAACGACAAAGTGGCCCAAAAAGCCCGTTCTGACTCCGGAACGAAATTAGGTCAACCCGTATATCAAAATAGATGTTTTAGAATATTTTAAATGCGATGGAACAACTTTCAAGTCCGAATTTCATCGTATGAAGGAGTTATGCTAAAATCAATTTATTTTAAATTGATTTGAATTGATTTCAATTTCATTGATTTCATGGCGTTTCACGTTCGCACAATCAAATAACAAGTCCGATCGCTACGAAACTTGAAATCCTACAATAATTCACCGTTACGGATCTGATGGAACTGGTTTCGTCGAAATACGAGTCAGTGGCCAAAATGGCTATTTTTCCAGTTAATTCAATAAATTAAAAATTAATTAATTCATTAAATCAACTTTCAATTTAAATCTTATAATCGACAATTCTTATCATTCTTAATTCTTTAAACATTTACACTAATTTAAACAAATTTAACTATCGCTTTAAAATTTATAAATTCATCAATTTCATTAAATTCAACAATTATAAATTAAATTTCCAATAACAAAATTTAATTTACTTTCCATTTATCATTCTATCAATTCCACCTTTTGGTATAATTAGCATGATTTTCATCTTAGCGCCTTACAAATTTCCAATTTCATCTAATTTCAACCAACGTAGTAATTAATCTCACTAATTTGCACAATTTGATTTTCAATTCTATTTAATAGGCTAAATGAAATATGTAACACGTAATAATTGATACCATTAACTTTTTTATTTCATTTATAAGTTTAAATGATACCATTAGTTCCATAACACTAATTTATTTCATTTCCATTCATTATACACTAGTTAAGTAGTAAGTCAACATTTTAAATTATTAATTTACCATTTACATCTCATTATAAATTAATGCACACATAAATTTTCCAATTATTGTGTTTAACTTCCATTTCCATAAATTCAGAAATTATAAATTTACTTGATTTAACTTCAATCCTTTTTTATCAAATCAATTATTATTCAATACACAAAGATAACATTTGTTTTACCCTTTATTACATTAGTACGCTCAAATTTTCATCTTTCCTTTGTATTGACTACCCTATTTCCATTTTTATTATTTCTACCAATATACACGCTAATTTGCGATTACATTCTAAATTAATTCATTTACTTGGGTTCATACTTTCCATTATATCGATTACTACACTACGAACACATTTACAATCCTATTTATTTCATTATTACATTCACCCTTTCTGTTACAATACTTAAATACTTCTTCTTTTATTTAATTACCGTTAACTAAACTATTATTATTCCATTAGCTAGTGAAGTAGTTACATTCGTTTCTTACATTTCAACCTCATAACCAATTATGACAGATTCCAATATCTCACCTGAATTTTCTTTCAAATTTCCATTTATTAAGTCTTATATTAATACAACTTTATTTCCATTCCTTAAATTTACCCTTAGGTTTATGTTCTATTCGACTAATTATTATAACACTGAATAAAATTTACGTTATTCCAATTATTACCCAAATTTACATTAACGTTACATTAAATTAAGATTTGTTGCAATTTCAACATTTATTATAACTACTTACATCATATGAATTCATTCTATTACCCTAAATTAGACATTAATTCATATACTCATACAATACTTACATTTATTTACTTAATTTTCATTTATAACTAAGTCCTAACATTTAAATTTATTTTTATTAATTGGAATTTCCTTCCATTCATTTAGTATTAACTTTAATTAGTATTGTGTACCTTGCATTAACATTATTGCCTAAATTTACAAGTAGTTACTATCATCAATATATTATTTCATTGGTTAATTAAATGCTTACCTTTAATTACTTATTTTAAATTTTTATACTCAAGTGCAACAATTATACTATTTCTTTATTGGGATTTTATTCCAATTATCAAAAATTAACTTTTATTACCATTGCTATACTTCTTTTTAGCATTCATTTCATTTTAAATTTTAAATTTTTTATTTCTTTCTAAAGTTAATTACAAAGATCCAATTAAATTAACCAATTTATTTATTAAAATTTACGGGTCGTTACGCTCTCCCCCACTCAAAACTTTTTGTCCCCGAAGAGGAAAAGAGAGGAAAAGAGTAACTTATAAATCAATATATATTATTCAAAACATTATATTCATAAAAATAAGTTTATAGAATTGGATAATTTAAATAAAATTTATAAATAATTAAATCCCTTTTTTATTTAAATTTATGAAGTTGGGAAACCATTTTAAAATTTTCTAAGTCCAAAGTTTACGGAAAATTTCGACAGAGTCTCCTTTGTACGAAGATGATCGTACGAAAATATAACATCATATATACAATATATAACATATAATTTCCAAAATAACATATATCCCAACCAGGGAAAAATAATATAATAACGCTATAAACCGTAATCCGAAAACATACCTATTTGTCGGGTAATTTACGTTTAATTATGAAACCAAAAGCAGTAGCAATTGCTTCCATAACTTGTATTCCCCTTATATATTCCAGAACAGTTAATAATTATATAAAATGAAATATTTAAAGTGGTTTCAACCATAAACAAACAAATCAATATAAACATCAATCACTTGCACAAGGAATACAACCATCACATAGAATCATCACAAATCAATCATTCATTCATATCAAACAAAACAAATAGTTGTTTGGGTTCAACTTTAAATTGCACAGACGGGAAAATAAACTACTTAGTGCACCATTTTCTCAACAGTCTTAGATGGAGCTAAATAGATTATTCATACATCTAAACGAAATTTAAAGTATCCTTGCCCAAACAACCATAAACAAAACAAACAACGATTTCAATCAATAGATATGATTTAGTTTATTCTTATTAATACCATTCATACATTTATTGTTTGATTTCTTTTTCATTCATATAATGGTTTATCCCTTTTTATTTTACATTTATTTCTTACGATTTTATTTAGAAATAACTTCAACTTATTTACTTAAGTTTAAAATCATTTATTTATAATACTTACCTTTCAATTATATCAAATTAGAAGTATTTTCAATTATACTTAAGTTTATAACACTAGACCATCAAATTCTTATTTATTAAAGAAATTCATCGAACCTTTCCATTTATAAGTTTACTAGCACAACTTCTATTACATTTCTTATTAAACATTACAACTTTTGATATTTTATAAGTTACATATATGCCTTTAAGAATGTAACTGAAAGTTACACAAGTTTATTTTACTACTCTTAATTAACTTAATGCTTAAAAATAATATCCTTTGTATTATAGGTTCCAAATTATAGATTAGTTATATTCCATTTTACTACAATTAATTGAAACTATTTATTACGAAAACTTAAGAATTAAATACCGGGTTTTATTCAAAACCATTTTAAAATAACAGATAAACATATGCTTGAAATTTATATATCCAACTATAATTAAAATATTTTAAAAATTTATATTTATTTATCAAAATAAGTCTGTAGTAAAACTACTATAGTGGCATTCCCACTTCGAAACTCGAAAATGAATGTCGATGATGCGGCCACCATCACCAAAATTATTTCCCAGTGAAAGAGAGGGAAGTACAAAGCTTATTTCTTTTCAAATTTCTTAAAACGATACTTTCAAATTATATTGAAATATTTATATCAGAAATTACTTCTTAATAATATTATTATATTTCAAAATCCTTTGAAAGCAATTTTTCAAAATCCACGACTTAAGTTCTAAAATTTCCAAATTTCATTAATTTTATTTTCTATCTCATTTTACCTATTATTTTTAAATTTTATTACCTAACAACCAATATATTTCAACCAAATATATATATCATTTATATTAAAAACAAATATTATGTCGGTCTGTCTTATTAAGTGTTTAAAAATCCTAATTGATGTCATAGCGTCCCATGCACCAACCCGGATTTATAAATACAAAACGGAACAGATTAACACAATATTAAAACCATTTTATAACACTAACAAGTACGCTCGCTCATATATATACACTCAACGACTCACCATAGGGTATTACTACCCTATTACTAAAGAGTCAAACCCCAAAAAGCTACGGTTTTCACTAAACCAAAGCTCTGATACAAGATGTAACGTCCCGCCTTTTCGCACGCTTTAAACCGACGATATACCACACACGTCAGACTTAAACCATACAAAATGGCGGATTGTTATGGGGTAAATAAGAAAAAGTAAAGAAAGAAAAACAAAATAGATTCTTGCAGCGGAACGATAAAATATAATAATCAAATAACAGTTCAGGAAGCTGTTGTACAAAAACATTTGATTATGTTATACAATACATATCAGAGTATACATACCAGAGAATAATAATTAATGCAGCGGAATTAAATGGCGTAGTGGAATAATATAGTAGATAATAGTACTATAAATCTTCGTCTTCGTCCTCCAGAATAAATTCTTCAAATATTGAAACGCTTGGACGGACCCGAGCGAATTGAAGGGACAAAACACTCGAGTCAGAACTAAAATATCTTATGTAAGTTAAATAAACAGAAATAAATAAGAGTCTAGTAACTTAAGAGATGCTCGGGATTCACATCTCCTAAGGATCCGTTAGACTATTTACTATGTAGTAATACTTCGCTATTATAATAGTGTCTATTAGTGAAATAAACTTACTTTAAAATAGCGTTAAGGAGTGAACCAATATTCCCCTTAACACATAATATATTCCCATAGCCTATACAGTACCGTAATCTCCCTCGTACTGCGCGTCATCATAGGGCACTCCATAGGTATGGTACAAAACCAAATCGTATAAGGCACGCTAGGGTAGGTGACACGGCACAACTAGGCAATGCCAGAGTATATATACCAATTACGCATCCCGACTGGTGGTAACGCATAGCCGCAGCTACCGCCCACCTCGAGCCACACCTCTAAATCAAAAATCAAAAGCGGCCAACGAATCAATCCAAAAGTCATAGTATAATATCGAAGGGATGTGTCCGATAAGAGGGGCTACCTCCTTGGCCCGAGAATCGCTCTTGTTTTAGCCACCTTATGCCAACTCACGGGAGTTGGGTCCACGTACATACCTCAAAGGAAACGCCGCCACCATCCTACTTCATTTTGGAATCTCCACCGCGTACACGGTTGTTAAAGTGGTTTTCGAAGTTGGCAGAGAGTATTGTAGGATCTAGATTAACCCTAGAGGGGGGAGGGGGTGAATAGGGTTATAGCAAATTTTTGCGAATTAAACACAGAAGCAAACTGCAGAAATAAATATGCTGAAAAATAAATCACACACAAAATTTACCCAGCTTCGGCAACCCCTGCCTACTGCTGCATTCCCAGATTTCTATTAGAATTAAACAGTTTCCCGCTTACAAACACTCTAACAGACTTGCAAACCCTGCTACCGCCTACAGAGTTTTGCAAACTTGCAAACCCTGCTAACTGGACTAACTCTAACTAGACAATCTGACAACACCTAAACCCTAAGTGATGATTTACCATGTTTTGTTTTGAAAAGAACAGACAAATAAACCAAATTATAAGAGCAAGCACTAAATTTAAAACAATTTAAATTTATCTTGCCTTTATAATAAAAATAAAGATACCCAACCCAAAACAAACAAAAAATATGCGGTCACTTCCCTTTATCTTATTTCACCCGGTCCATTGTCTTTTGTTTGTGAAAAAAAATGGCGGCCCTCTGTTTATTCGATCTGAATTAGGGCTTCTGTTTCTTTCTCGAATTTGGGGCTTCGGCTTCTTTCTGATGTCTGATTAAGCTCTTGCTTGTCCTCTGCTGATTGATGCTTGTTGCTAGCTCGTTCTCTGTTGATCGAGTTTGTTGATGGTTCGGTATGTAATTTCTTTTGTTGCTTGTTTGATTGCTTGCTTTTTAACTCGATTGTTCTGTGTTCTATGATGATTTCTTGGGGTTTATTTATAGGGTTGAAACCCTAATAACCACTGTCAGATTTGATTTTTTGCACGTCGTTGATTATTTTTCCTGAAATTGCTCTGGATTTGGAGTATTCCTTTCTTGATTTGATTTCGAATTATTGCTGTCCATATTTGTTTTTGAATTAATTAATTCGAAAATTTCTTCCTATATTTGTTGTCTCGGCCCCTATTTGAATTAATACTGACCATATATGAATTCGAGAAATTTGCTGCAGAGATTTCTTTCCAAATTAGAAATCTTTGACTTAATCAAAGACTTAATCAAAAGATACGAATTTGTTCTTTAACTTCGGCTTGATTTCTGCACTGCCTTGTACTTGCCACTGTCTTGTGTTCCCTACTGCACATTCACCTGTTTACTATATATGTGCATATATACATTTGTATGTGTGTATGCATATATTCTTGGGTTTGTACTTGGATTTGAACTGCTTCATGTTCTGTTGATCTTGATTTTGGAGCTGCCACTGACTTCTTTGTTGTAACTTGAAACTGTTTTGTCAATTCGAATTTCACTTGCATACTCCATGTTGCATTATCACTGTGTTGCATTGTAGCTCCATCTTGACTTGGACTTTTTTTACTGTATCAGATGCTACACTTGTTCATGTATTCAACTGTTGCACTTGAGTTTGTTTCCACTGCTTCATCATGTTGTATTCATCCCTGTACATGTGCACAGAGTTTGTTGTTGCACTCGATGTTTGTAGCTTCACTGTGTTTGCTGTTGCAGTGGTTTGTCTGACCTTGTATGCTTCAAGTTGCCTTGAGTTGAACCTATCTTGGGTTTGACCTTGTTTGTGACTTTTGTGCATTGTGCTATATTGTTGTATTTGCATTGTGTTACTGATTTTGGTCGAGACTTTGTTTGTTGCAGTTTGTCACTGCATTTGGTCTGAGTCACTTGTATCCATTCTCGAGTTGCACACTTTAATTTACTACTGTTTCACCTTGTTGAATACCTGTAATTGCTGTTACATCACTTCACACTGTTGCATTTGTTCATGTAGCTCACTGTGTTGCATTGTACTGCCTTTGTGTTGCTCACCATGTTGCATACATGTTTTTATGCTTTGTGACATTCGGGTTTGTTGTGTACTTGTCTACTGCAGTTTCATTGTGACTTGACTGTATTGTTTTGTCTCTGCCCAGTTGATGTTCTGTTCATGTGTGTCTGGTCGTGTTCATTCAATTCATTGATCCTCGTACATGCTGTGCTGTCTGGTCTTTGTTTGCTTGGTAGCAGCTATGTAGTTGCTATGCATCACTATATATATATTCTCTGTTTGGCATTGGTGCAGTTTTCATCACTGTTGTGTCTTCGGGAGTTTGCACTGCTTCATGTTGAATTCATTGAAGTATTGATTGCTCTTGTTGATAACGCACACGAGTTGGCGAGGCAGTGCATACGTGTATACATGTACACGTGTGTATTGCAGCCACTCACGATTATCTGTAAGAACACTGATATGCACAGATATTACACAATCAAAGATGATGATAATAACCCATGTATCTGAGACACAAACAAATTTTTATTTTTGCAAATTCAAATTTGTTTGTTTTCAGATTACTGTTGTAGTTGCTAATTATACAGGTACACAGGAGACAGGACAAGAAGTGAAGCTGGATAATGCAGATAGATGTAGATGTGCAGACAGAGTGAAAAAACTGAGTATTGAGTGTTGTAGTGTAAAATGTATGAACTGGTGTATGTATATATAGAGAGACCTGAAAACTTTGTATTGTTTAAGTGTTGTAATAAAATATTATATTGAATAAAAAATACTGGTTGAATTATATAAATTCTGTGAAATAGTATAATTATTCAATATGAATATTTCTTCCTTTCTGTATATAGTCCAAACTGCAAACACATATATGGATTGATATATATTTTGTTATCATCAAACAAAAAATCACATCAAACAATCTCCCCCTTTTGATGATGACAAACATATATATTAAAGATTTTGAAATGCTAATACATGTGTTTGAGCATGAAATGTTTTAGCTCCCCCTATTTGAATGCTCCCCCTTCAACCAAGACCACTCCCTATTTAGAAGATAACAAAAATTACCGATGAATAAACGAACTAAGGAAAATTATCTAATAACATTAAACAAATATTGTTGAAGTATTCCAAAAAATATTTACTTCCTTATCAAAATCTAGTTCTTTTCTCCCCCTTTTGGCATTATCAAAAGACTGACAAACAACAATGGAACATTAGGAACAAAAAATAATATATCATAACGAGATAACAACTTCCACATTGTAGAGAATGGATCGATGATCGGTTTAAGAAGAGAGATATTTTAACATTAATTTGACATTTTAAGCACAAAAAAAATAAGCACTGCATAACCACGCATAACCATAAGGACTTTTAAATGGAATTAGAAGTTACTTATTAGTCTAAGCATCCGGACTTTTAAGTGAGACCAGAATACTTAGTTACCATACTCCATCCATGCATAACCATAAGGACTTTTAAATGAGAATGGAGTAATGATAAAAATAATTCACTCACATGCTCCATCCATGCATAACCATAAAGACGTTTAAATGAGAATGGATGCATGAGAGTTATTATTATTTATTGTTATAATTGTATATATATATTTATATATATATATATTTATAAATAATTCACTCTTCTTATTTTACAAAACCATTATGAACGATAGAAAGATGGTAGAAATAGAAATGATCGTGGAATAAGTTACCAAGTTAATTATATTATGTAATATCCAGTACTGAATACCATATTCAAATCAATCTTTGGATAATATCCAAAACTGGTTTGAATCCTAGAAATTTAAGTTGAAAGTATATATCCAAGAATATTTCAACAAAGAAAATGAAAAATGGTTAGTCAATTTCTATAATCCCCAAATCCAAACGTAATCTGGAAAATCTTTCTTCTGGGAGGGGTTTTGTGAAAATATCAGCAAGTTGAGTCTCGGTTGAAATATATTCAATGCAAATGTCTTCCTTAGCAATGTGATCTCTAAGAAAGCGGTGTCTCACATCAATGTGTTTTGTGCGTGAATGATGAACAGGATTATTTGATAAGTCTATTGCACTTTTACTGTCACATTTTAATGGAACTTTTTTATAAACTAAGTCAAAATCAGAAAGAGTTTGCATCATCCATAAAATTTGAGCACAACAACTCCCCAAAGCAATATATTCTGCTTTAGTGGTGGATAATGCAACACAGTTTTGTTTTCGACTTGACCATGAAACTAACGAGTGTCCTAGCATAAAGCATGTTCCACTAGTGCTTTTCCTGTCAACCAATGAACCAGCATAATCAGCATCAGAATAGTCAACTAAATCAAAATTTTCACAAGAAGGATACCATAACCCAAGTTTGTTTGTGTGTGAAAGATATCTCAAAATTCGTTTAGTGGCTTTCAAATGAGATTCTTTAGGATTAGATTGAAAATGTGCACACAGACACACAGAAAACATAATATCAGGTCTAGAAGCAGTAAGATAGAGAAGTGAACCGATTATCCCTCGATATTTCTTTTGATCAACAGCACTTCCTTTCTCGTCTTTGTCCAACTTTGTTGATGGGCTCATAGGAGTTCTCAATGGTTTGGAGTTCTCAACTCCAAATTTCTTCAACAGTTCCAACACATACTTGGATTGAGAAATGAAAATGCCATCACTGCTTTGCTTGATTTGAAATCCAAGAAAATATTTCAATTCTCCAACCAAGCTCATCTCAAATTTAGCCTGCATGACTTGTTCAAATTTCTCGCACAAGAGTTCATTAGTAGCGCCATAAATGATATCATCTACATAAATCTGAACAATCAAAAAATCACTTCCTTTATGTAATAGAAACAATGTCGTGTCAGCACTCCCCTTTTTAAAGCCATTTTCCAAAAGATATGTACAAAGGCAGTCATACCAAGCTCTAGGAGCTTGCTTAAGACCATATAATGCTTTTTCAAGTTTATACACATGATTTGGAAAATCTTGATTTTCAAAACCGGGGGGTTGTTCAACAAAAACCTCTTCTTTCAAATCACCATTTAGAAAAGCACTTTTTACATCCATTTGTTTAAGTTTGAAACCTTTATAACAAGCAAAGCTTAGCAAAATCCTAATGGCTTCTAACCTAGCAACTGGAGCAAATGTTTCATCAAAATCTATGCCTTCTATTTGGTTATATCCTTTTGCGACCAACCTAGCTTTGTTTCTAATTACATTTCCTGATTCATCAAGTTTGTTTTTGAACACCCATTTAGTTCCTACAATTGGATAGTCATTTGGCCTAGGAACTAATTTCCAAACTTTATTTCTCTCAAATTGATTAAGTTCATCTTGCATTGCTAGAATCCAACTTTCATCATTAAGAGCCATTTCAACAGAATCAGGTTCAATTTCAGAAATAAAACCACTATGACAACAAAACGCACACAAATTTTTATCAAATGAAGAGCGAGTGCGTATACCTTCCGTAGGATCTCCTATAACCAATTCAGGAGGATGATTGGTTTTGAACTTCAATCTATCAGCATCAACAGTCCTACTTTCATCTTTCTCACTAGATGTCCCTTCTTTAATGCCTTCATGATCTACCCCATCATCAATCGTTTTTTCAGTCGTCCTTTCCAGATCAGATTCATCAAATTTCACATTGATTGATTCAACAATTGTCTTTGTTCGTTTGTTGTATATCCTGTAAGCCTTGCTCCTGGTTGAATAGCCCATGAAAATTCCCTCATCGGCCTTTGATTCAAATTTTCCAAGTTGATCACCTGTGTTAAGAATGAAACAAGGGCATCCAAAAACACGAAAGTAAGAGATGTTAGGTTTTCTTTCATGCCACACTTCATAAGACGTTTTGCCAAGTATTGGTCTAATCATTACTCTATTCATTACGTAGCACGAAGTATTCACCGCCTCTGCCCAAAAAGTTAGAGGTAGTTTATACTCACTCAACATGGATCTAGCCAATTCTTGCAATGTACGATTTTTCCTTTCAACCACCCCATTTTGTTGAAGTGTTCGTGGAGCAGAAAATTCATGTTTTAAACCATTTTCTTCACAAAAGTTTTCAAATTCCGAATTTTCAAATTCGCCTCCATGATCACTTCTTAAAGTTTTAATTGAAACTCCTTTTTCATTTTGAACAAGTTTAGCAAATTTTGAAAAATAATCAAAAGATTCAGACTTTTTGGCTAAGAAATAAACCCATGTAAATCTAGAATAATCGTCAACCAATACATAACAATAACGTTTTCCATTCAAGCTTGCAATTTCATTTGGTCCAAATAAGTCCATATGAATTAATTCGAGGACCCTTGATGTGCTAACAATGTTTTTAGGGCGAAATGATGATCGACTAAGCTTGCCCAAGGAACATGCTTTACACACTTTGTTATCTTTAAATTTCTGATGTGGTAACCCTCTGACTAATTCTTTCATTTCAAGATTTTTTAAGAGACTCATGCTAGCATGTCCAAGTCTCCTATGCCATAAAGATGCTTCTTCGTCAGTGGCTACCAAACATCTGGAAAGATTTAGATTGTCAAACGAAAGCGAGTAGACATTTCCTTTTCTTTTGCCCATAAAAACTATGTTATTAGAAGTTTTATCAATGATCTTGCAAGTATCACTATCAAAAACCACATTCATACCTTTGTCACATAGTTGGCTAATAGAAATGAGATTGTGATGCAAATTATCAACGTATAAAACATTAGTCAATGAAAAAGTACCGTTACTTACTTCACCTTTCCCAATAATCTCACACTTGCTATTGTCTCCCATGATCACATTTCCACCTCTAAAATTCTCTAGGCTAAGGAACTTAGATTTATCACCTGTCATATGTCTAGAACAACCTGAGTCTAGAAACCATTCTTGTTGCTACTTAGCCCGCCAACAGACCTACATAAAGAGAGAGAAGGATGACCTAGAGAAACTCTTAGGTCCAATGATATTAGTAACTGAAGCATTGTGAATGAACAATCCCTTTGGAACCCAAACTTGTTTTGTCCTTTCATTTTTGTTCCTATAGACATGAAATTTGTTTGTAGAATTCTTAGGAACCCAAACTTGTATAAATTTTGTGTTCTTGTTCCTATGACTACAATTTTCAACACGATGTCCAATTTCACTTCTAACAAAGACACTCTTACCTTTTGCACAATCATCAACCTGTGTTTTCCCAAAACCTAGTCCTTTTCTGTTATTAGCAAAGAGTTGATTTCCCAATAACATGTTAAATGATTTTTCTCCTCTTGAAAAGTTATTCAGAGATTTCTCAAGATTTTGGACTTTGGTTTTTAGTGTTGTGTTTTCAGTTACAAGTGTGGTGCATCTATTTATAAAATCCTTTTTCCTAGTGTCAATGGTTTCCTTAAGACTTGAGTTTTCTTTTTCAAGATTGTCGAAGCTATTCTTAAGTCTTGATATCTCTGAATCTAAAATTTTACATTTTTTAGAGTCTAGGTTTTGAATATTTTCAAGTTCAGTTTCTAACCTAGTATTCTCATGAACAAGTTCTCTCCTGTCAGACTTCAATTTTTCAATTTTAGTTTCAAGAGTATCAATTGTATTAGTAAGATCATAACACATCAAAACAAGTTCTTTATAAGAATAGTCACGTACCTCACTGGATTCCTCTGAACTTGTTTCTGAATCTGATTTTGCCATAAGGCATAAGTTAGCCTCTTCTGAGCTATTATCCGAAACTTCTTCTCCTTCTTCATCATCCTAAGTTGCTGCAAAGGCCTTCTTCTTCTTTTTCTTTCCTTTGTTGTTTTTGAGAAGTGGACATTTTTGTTTGAAGTGGCTAGGCTTTTTGCAGTTAAAGCATGTCAATTCATTATCGGAATTGTCAGAATCTTTTGACCTATTACCACTTGTTTTCTTCTTGCGTGGCCTGAATTTTGACCATTTTCTAAGATTATTGACAGCCATCGCAAGCTCTTCAATTGGATCTTCTTCTGCTTCATCGCTTTCTTCTTTGCTCTTCAAGGCAATTGTCTTCTTTTTTGATTCGGAGTTGTTACGTTCCTCCTTTGCCTTTAGCTCAAGCTCATATGTCATCAAGTTTCCGATCAACTCCTCCATGCTTAGTTTACTCAGATCTTTCGATTCTTGTATTGCCGTGACTTTTGCCTCAAAGTTCATTGGTAAGACTCGCAGTATCTTCCGCACAAGCTCTACTTCAGTGAAGACCTTCCCAAGCGCTCTAGCATTGTACACCAAAGTTGAAAATCGTCCAAACATATCCTTTATGCTCTCGCCCTTTTCCATCACAAAGTTTTCGTATTCATTGCTAAATAGAGCTAGACGTGACTCCTTGACTTGAGAAGTTCCTTTGTGTGTCACCTCCAAAGTGTGCCAAATTTCCTGTGCTGTTGTACAATGGGAAATTCTATTAAACTCATTTTTATCAAGAGCAGAGATCAAAGCGTTCATTGCTTTGGCATTTGTAGTTTTTAGTTTCTTATCGTTAGCATCCCACCTATCCTTAGGTTTAGGAATCTCAGTATCACCAATAACTATAGTGGGAGATTTATAGCCAGTTTCAATAATATCCCAAACATCATAATCGACAGAACTAAGATAAATACTCATCCTAACTTTCCAATAAGCATAATCATTCCCATTAAACATGGGTGGCCTAGCAATAGATTGCCCCTCAGAAAAAGCATTATTTGGTGGATTCATGACTCTAGAGTTAAAGTAAAATACCTAGCTCTGATACCACTTGTAGGATCTAGATTAACCCTAGAGGGGGGGGGGGGTGAGTAGGGTTATAGCAAATTTTTGCGAATTAAACACAGAAGCAAACTGCAGAAATAAATATGCTGAAAAATAAATCACACACAAAATTTACTCAGCTTCGGCAACCCCTGCCTACTGCTGCATTCCCAGATTTCTATTAGAATTAAACAGTTTCCCGCTTACAAACACTCTAACAGACTTGCAAACCCTGCTACCGCCTATATAGTTTTGCAAACTTGCAAACCCTGCTAACTGGACTAACTCTAACTAGACAATTTGACAACACCTAAACCCTAAGTGATGATTTACATTGTTTTGTTTTGAAAAGAACAGACAAATAAACCAAATTATAAGATCAAGCACTAAATTTAAAACAATTTAAATTTATCTTGCCTTTATAATAAAAATAAAGATACCCTAACCCAAAACAAACAAAAAATATGCGGTCACTTCCCTTTATCATATTTCACCCGGTCCACTGTCTTTTGTTTGTGAAAAAAAATGGCAGCCCTCTGTTTATTCGATCTGAATTAGGGCTTCTGTTTCTTTCTCGAATTTGGGGCTTCGGCTTCTTTCTGATGTCTGATTAAGCTCTTGCTTGTCCTCTGATGATTGATGCTTGTTGCTAGCTCGTTCTCTGTTGATCGAGTTTGTTGATGGTTCGGTATGTAATTTCTTTTGTTGCTTGTTTGATTGCTTGCTTTTTAACTCGATTGTTCTGTGTTCTATGATGATTTCTTGGGGTTTATTTATAGGGTTGAAACCCTAATAACCACTGTCAGATTTGATTTTTTGCACGTCGTTGATTATTTTTCCTGAAATTGTTCTGGATTTGGAGTATTCCTTTCTTGATTTGATTTCGAATTATCGCTGTCCATATTTGTTTTTGAATTAATTAATTCGAAAATTTCTTCCTATATTTGTTGTCTCGGCCCCTATTTGAATTAATACTGACCATATATGAATTCGAGAAATTTGCTGCAGAGATTTCTTTCCAAATTAGAAATCTTTGACTTAATCAAAGACTTAATCAAAAGATACGAATTTGTTCTTTAACTTCGGCTTGATTTCTGCACTGCCTTGTACTTGCCACTGTCTTGTGTTCCCTACTGCACATTCACCTGTTTACTATATATATGCATATATACATTTGTATGTGTGTATGCATATATTCTTGGGTTTGTACTTGGATTTGAACTGCTTCATGTTCTGTTGATCTTGATTTTGGAGCTGCCACTGACTTCTTTGTTGTAACTTGGAACTGTTTTGTCAATTCGAATTTCACTTGCATACTCCATGTTGCATTATCACTGTGTTGCATTGTAGCTCCATCTTGACTTGGACTTTTTTTATTGTATCAGATGCTACACTTGTTCATGTATTCAACCGTTGCACTTGAGTTTGTTTCCACTGCTTCATCATGTTGTATTCATCCTTGTACATGTGCACAGAGTTTGTTGTTGCACTCGATGTTTGTAGCTTCACTGTGTTTGCTGTTGCAGTGGTTTGTCTGACCTTGTATGCTTCAAGTTGCCTTGAGTTGAACCTATCTTGGGTTTGACCTTGTTTGTGACTTTTGTGCATTGTGCTATGTTGTTGTATTTGCATTGTGTTACTGATTTTGGTCGAGACTTTGTTTGTTGCAGTTTGTCACTGCATTTGGTCTGAGTCACTTGTATCCATTCTCGAGTTGCACACTTTAATTTACTACTGTTTCACCTTGTTGAATACCTGTAATTGCTGTTACATCACTTCACACTGTTGCATTTGTTCATGTAGCTCACTGTGTTGCATTGTACTGCCTTTGTGTTGCTCACCATGTTGCATACATGTTTTTATGCTTTGTGACATTCGGGTTTGTTGTGTACTTGTCTACTGCAGTTTCATTGTGACTTGACTGTGTTGTTTTGTCTCTGCCCAGTTGATGTTCTGTTCATGTGTGTCTGGTCGTGTTCATTCAATTCATTGATCCTCGTACATGCTGTGCTGTCTGGTCTTTGTTTGCTTGGTAGCAGCTATGTAGTTGCTATGCATCACTATATATATATATATATTCTCTGTTTGGCATTGGTGCAGTTTTCATCACTGTTGTGTCTTCGGGAGTTTGCACTGCTTCATGTTGAATTCATTAAAGTATTGATTGCTCTTGTTGATAACGCACACGAGTTCGCGAGGCAGTGCATACGTGTATACATGTACACGTGTGTATTGCAGCCACTCACGATTATCTGTAAGAACACTGATATGCACAGATATTACACAATCAAAGATGGTGACAATAACCCATGTATCTGAGACACAAACAAATTTTTATTTTTGCAAATTCGAATTTGTTTGTTTCTAGATTACTGTTGTAGTTGCTAATTATACAGGTACACAGGAGACAGGACAAGAAGTGAAGCTGGATAATGCAGATAGATGTAGATGTGCAGACAGAGTGAAAAAACTGAGTGTTGAGTGTTGTAGTGTAAAATGTATGAACTGGTGTATGTATATATAGAGAGAGCTGAAAAAATTTGTATTGTTTAAGTGTTGTAATAAAATATTATATTGAATAAAAAATAGTGGTTGAATTATATAAATTCTGTGCAATAGTATAATTATTCAATATGAATATTTCTTCCTTTCTGTATATAGTCCAAACTACAAACACATATATAGATTGATATATATTTTGTTATCATCAAACAAAAAATCACATCAAACAAGTATGACAACTTCCGACCCCGGTCTCTTTAACTACCCAACGTTATTATAACACCGCGGTCAATTTAAAATAATTTATGCTTTTAAAACCAGAATGTAATATCCATTTCAAATCCATATAAATACAATATCATTTCATCTTTTTAAAAACCCAAATCAAATTTGATATCATTTCAAATATATCCTTTTCTAAAACTATAACATTTCAAAGTTATAATATTTCGAAACCAAAACTTGAAATATAGCCTTTCAAAACATAAAAATTTGAATTTCATAACTTTGAAACATACTACACCACTTAAATGGTTTAAATATTTAATTACTTTAAATAGTAAAATAGCTCCTCCACCTTCACAAATCAATTTTTAAATTCCCAAATAAACCAATATAATTTCCATATATTTCAAAGCTTTAATTATTCCACCATTTCAAAACCTATTCTTTGATAATTTTATATATACCAATTTCAACTACTATTATTTAGATTTGAAATGTTTACTTAATAAATCAAATATCATTTTAGTAAAACCTTTAGACTTCAAATAACTGGATATTCTTTCAATTAATTAACTTGATAAAATCCATTTAAATCAATTTGATATTCAATTAAATCCTCTAAACAAAAATCAAGTTATAAAATCATGCCCTTTAAATCTCAATTTTATTTACATTTCAAATCAAATTTTTCAAGGATAATTCTTAAATACTTTAATTCAAATCAAATTCACATTTATCTTTCAACCTTAATTTTATTTTAGTCAATATAAACTCTATATACAATAGAATTTAAATAAATACTTAACCATATTATATAAAAGAAATCAAACTTTATTATTTAGCTTATTTTATATTTCAAAACAAATTTATACATACCTAAAATCAATAATAAAATAGCATTTATATAACATCTAAAATCAATATCTATATAACCCATATATTTCTTTACAAAACCATAGAAATCATTTCAAAATAATTTCATATATATAGACCGCGGTGTCTGTATAAAATTTTCTATCCTATGGTCAAGTGATATGGATATTTATCGTTTCAATCCGCAATTTAAAATAAAATTTTGCGGTCATATATCATTTCAAACCGCAATCCCGAATGAAATAAAATGCATAATAACTTGCAGATAATGATGATATAAACAAAACATCCATTCATCCATCATAAAATCATACATCCATCACAATCATCATCCAAAACAATAAATCAATATCCATATATAACTGATAATATATAACAGGTAACTAACTAGCAGTTATATTCAATAATAAATTAAATAACGATTTACTTTAAATAAATGCAATTAACTGAGATGATGATTTAAAAATGTACGAAAAAGTCGTAAATAAATGCATAATCACATCAAAATTTAATTTAACAAATATAAGAAATTTTAGAAGTTGTGAGTGGGTTAAAATACTCACCTTTTGAATTTAAGTTGAATTTGTGTGACGCCCCACCTCTATACCCACGCTAGCCAAGAACACTACGCTGTAATGCTGTCAACTAGCATGGAGAATAAGGCTGTTGAGGAGCGACCATCCGTGTAATTTCTTTGCGTGAGCACCGATATGTCAGATAGTATAACATGCATTTCATCTGAAGAGGGATCTGACATACCGACACAAACTCAAAGCTACTACAAAGTGGCTATAATAACCTTCGTAAACAAATATAGGAATAAGCATAACACAAATGAGTCACAGATAGTTCATATCACAAAGGCGGAAGAAGATATGAATATATAACTAACACATGAAAGTGTATATCAGAGTAGTGGTTAAAAAGATCCACAATAATACAAAAGAATACAACTACGAGTCTATATCTCAAGTGTATACAACAAAAACTACTAATCTAAGTTGTTAGCCAAAAGTCAGAGTAGTAAATCCCTGGAGAGAAGTCAAGCAGAAGCACCTGTAACATCTCGGTCTGACCCGAGTATTATTTAATAAGAAAATAATAAACGGATCAGTCTAACTATAAATATCAGATGAAACGATATAGAATAAGTGGTATGACCAAACACATAATAATCACAATGCCAAGCTGTGATATATAAATAATTGAAAATCAACAAGAGATTATTCAATATCACAAAAATCTTCACAAAGATCCAAAAAGGGTTTCGTACCCAAAACCTGTACTCACAACAAGTCAATGACACATGAATTCACCAATGAACAAAAACTGACAAATCATATCAATGAAAATCACTAAAATTGGTGAAGCATAGATTCCAGAATTCAACACACGAAATCCAGAAATCACAAAAAGAGGGGGGGGGGCCTATCACACGAACGGGAGCATAAAAACTCACCAACATATGTATCACACGAACGAGAAGCTATCTCATGGTAGCTAGCCATTAATTTTTGACACACGAATGGCCCGAAGACCATGGGGAGCTACCCCACAAAGAAATGAGACGAAGCTCAATAAAACGAGTTACTGTCCTCCATGTGGACAAAGAGACATCGCACAATTGCTAGTCTAAATCACAAAAATGATCGTCATGATCATCAAGAAGTGTCAATTACAGTAAGCTAGTAAATATATGAGCTTAGCTTCATGTCCCATAACCACTAGCTTAACTTAAATATTTACGAACAAATTGTAGATCTCCACTAGAAAATTGTCACAAGCGTTTCAATCGAACAAGTCCAAGAATTAACCGACGAAGTAAATGTTGGGCGAATTCTCACCCATGGAATCGCGAGACCAAGGAACATCAATGTCGTCCAGAGTCACCATTTACATACGGTACCCATTCTCATTCGGTACCTATGCCTAGCCGGACCAAACCCCGTCCCTCACCTGCCGAACCAACACTTCTCCTTCCCAACACCGAACTAGCACGTCTTCAAGCCTCCGCCGAACCAACCTCCCTGCCGAACCAACTCCTTCCTACACCTACCGGACCAGACCTACCACCGAACCAGGTGACTACCGGACCACCCCTCAGCCGAACCAAAGCATCTCCTCACTACCGGACCACTCACCACCGGTCCACCATACACCCACTACCCTGCATGCCGAACCATCCAACACCGGTCTAAGTCTCCATCTCCACGCAACACCGATCCATTTATCTCCTGCCACCGAACCAGATGTGCCAGTCCAGATCGCTTCAGCCCAGGCCCACCAGCAGCTATATACATCCAAGACCCCTGCCCCCAGCCTCACTCTATAAATAGAGGGGCAGGGGTACAACAATGGCAGACAAGTTTGAGAGCTCAAGCAAGGAAGGAACTTTCAAACAACTTTCATATACTTGTATACAAAGCTTTGTACTTGTAATCTGAAAGAAAAGAGGGAATAACATATAAAGTGGACGTAGGTACGTTCTGGCCGAACCACTATAAATCTGCATGTCTTTTTACAATTTAGCCCCTGTTTTTTACTTATTTGCATAACTCACCCAAATTACTAAGAACAACATAAAATCAACTAAATTATACGGATTGGAGGTGTTTGCCCATTTTTTGCGCAAACATTTTTGGTGCTTTCACTGAGAACTTGGAACTCGAAGCTTCAGCTTCCCTCATTCAACCTTCTTTCCCAATAGCACCCTTCATTGCCTCCGAAACATGACTTCCAGGCCGAGAAAAGACGCCAACAAGGGAAAGAACGTTGCAACCAGCAGCGCTCCAGATCCAGTGGATCCAGATCAAGAGAACCATCCCACTACAATAGCAGATCAGGCGAATCCGACAGCCCCTGCCGCGGAACAACCGGCAGCAATCACTAGGGCAGATCTAGACAGAGTTGTGACTGAAGTAACTAACCGCTTCGCATCCCAACAAGAAGCTTTGGTGAACCAACTCATGTCACGCTTGAGGGATGCCGAAGAATCCAACCGCAACACTGAATCATGGGGTGAGTCTCAATTTGGAGGATCTCAGAGACAACAAAGGTGTTACCTCTTCGAAGAAGCTATCAACAGGAACAACAATGATAGGGGCCGCGCCCGGACTCAGCCCGAACTCCGACTCGAGGAAGCGCTTGGAACCGAACCCAATGGGGGAGGCACCAGGCGAGGGTCGGATGTAGCTGACCCGGTCATGACGCCTAATCATAGAAACCCCGCTGAACGGAGCCGAGCTAGAGCCCAACCCGAAGTTGACCCAATGGAAACGCTCGAAGCAGAACCCCACAGGGGAAGATCAAGGCAGGGGCCAACTGTAGCTGGTCCTAGCATGCATCCGAGCAGCCAAAGACAGCCACTGGATAACGTCAGAAGTGATAGGATATACCATCCCTACAGGTCATCTGGACGAGATCGATCCCGCAGGGAAGAACCAAGCTCATTTTTTTCCGCTCCAAACTCTGATGAAAGAATGGCACGATTATTCAGGGAATGCGTCCGACGGGAGCAAAGAGATCGAGGGATAGGCGCTAGGGTAACCAGCCCTTTCGCCCGCGACATCGAAACCGCCATCACCCCTCGAGAATGGAAAATGCCGACGATGGAACCATACAAGGGAACTTCCGACCCCGTTGTACACCTGCAAAGATACACACAACATATGCTCATGAGCGGGGCAACGGAAGGAGTATTATGCAAATGCTTTCCACTATTTCTAGCAGATCTAGCTACCTCCTGGTTCTGCCATCTACCCCAAGGATCCATCAGTTCATGGGAAATGTTGAAGGAAAAGTTCATTAGCCAGTTCCGCATTCATGTGGAACAACCCAAGGATGCTTATTCTCTATCCAATGTCAAACAGAAATCCGGAGAGACACTACAACAATATCTAACCCGGTTCAACGCCACAGCGGCCGCAGTCCAAGATGCCGATGAGAAACTCACCCTAATGGCCCTCTGTAGTGGTGTACACCCAGATACCAATTTTGCTAGAAGACTAACTAAAGAAAAACCAGCTACCTTGCCCGATTTCTTCCATGAAGCTGGGAAGTACATGAGACTCGAAGGGGCTGCCACTGAAAGGCAGACAGGACCACAGGCTAAAACGGCCCATGGAAACGCCCCCGCCGTAGCGAAGGACATTCGGAGAAACGACTCCAGAGACAATGCAGGGGGCAAGAAGGGAGAAAAGCGCTTGTACCGACCAGGACCGAGATTCGACGCTTACACTCCCTTGAATGAAACAGTCGAGAACATCTTCCTGGCCACCCAGGACGAACTTACATACAAGCGCCCCCCATACAAGAAAGAGTCAGATCGCGCAATCCAGTCCGGAAAATTCTGCCGTTTTCACGAGTCTCATGGGCACGATACCAATGAATGCCGTCATCTCCGAGATCTAATTGAAGAACACATCAGGAGAAAGAAGCTGGAACGCTATGTAAAGGGCCAGGACAGGACTCCAACTCCTACCAAGGAAAACCCAGGACAGCTCCACCCAGAGACAGGCGGAGGAAATCACAACACAAGCGGTTCCAGCCAAGAGAAGATAATGGTCCATACAATATCAGGAGGGCCACACATCGCTGACAAGAGCTGGGCACAAATGGAAAGATATGGAAACTCACTCAGAAGCGAGGGAGACTGCATCAATTCTGTTATGGAAGAACGCCACCCTAAGCGGAAGGAAAGTAATGATATCACATTCAGCGGGCGCGACCTAGAAGGAAGGCAATACCCTCATATGGATCCTATGGTCATATCTGCCTGGTTCGGTCCAGCCAAAGTTTTCCGAATTTTAATAGACACTGGAAGTTCAGTAAATATCTTATTCAAGCATGCTTTCGACAAAATGAAGCTATCAATGAAGGATGTACCCCCCTGCAACAAACCACTATACGGTTTCACTGGAGAAGCAAAGATGCCCCTCGGACAATTGGATCTCTTTGTTGAATTGGGAAGTCATCCCCGCTCCGCCGTTCGGAAACAAACGTTCGTGCTAATAGACAACCACTCGGCCTACAATGCCTTTTTAGGAAGACCAGCCTTGTCCGACTTCCAAATTGTCCTTGCCCCATGGCGCCTGAAGATGAAGTTCCCAACGGATAATGGAGTGGGAGAAGTAGAAGGGGATCAAGACGCCGCTCGGGACTGCTATGTAACCGAACTTCGCAATAATTGCAGGAGAGATAAAGGGAAAAATGCAGAGACTATTCTCTGCATGAAAAGCTTGGAAGCATAGCAACTAAAGAAAGCCCCTCCTCTTCGGTATACCAGTGATCCTTTCAATGAATTAGACCCCAGGGACAAAGAGGAGGAGGCCACCGCCGAGCCTGCAGAGGCTATAGAATTCGTATCTGTAGACAAACGCGACCCAAGTAAACTGCTAAGAGTCGGATCTCAGTTAAAAAGAGAATTAAAGAATCAACTCATTGATTTTCTTCACCACAACATGGATGTATTTGCATGGATGCACGCTGATATGACTGGAATCTCCCCGGACATAGCATGCCATGCACTAAACATCGATCCTACCAAGGTACCGGTAAAGCAAAAGAAAAGAAGTATGGGGGCAGAACGATCAGCGGCCCTCGAGGAAGAAGTAAAGAACTTACTGGCCAATGACTTCATACGTGAAGCCATCTACCCGGAATGGATTGCCAACCCAGTACTGGTAAAGAAAGCTAATGGGAAGTGGCGAACATGCATCGATTTCTCCAACTTAAATGACGCTTGCCCGAAAGACTGCTTCCCACTCCCCCGAATCGACCAACTCGTGGACAGCACTGTCGGACACGAACTTTTATCCTTTATGGACGCATACTCAGGATATAACCAGATCCCTATGCACGCCCCCGATCAAGACCACACTAGCTTCATCACTAACCGAGGATTGTACTGCTACAAGGTAATGCCGTTTGGACTTAAAAAACCCGGAGCTACTTATCAGCGCCTCGTCAACAAGATGTTTGCAGAACTAATAGGACGAACTATGGAAGTTTATGTGGATGACATGCTGGTAAAATCGAGGAAAGCCGACGACCATATAAACCACCTGGACGAGATGTTTCAAGTACTTCGCCAATATGGGATGAAGCTGAACCCTCTAAAGTGCTCCTTCGGAGTGTCATCGGGAAAGTTCTTGGGATTCATCGTCCATGCCAGAGGGATCAAAGCAAACCCCGAACAAGTCCGAGCCTTGCAAGATATCAAAATACCATCCACTCGGAAAGAAATGCAAAGCCTAAACGGGAAGGTGGCCGCCTTAAGCCGGTTCATCTCTAAAGCAACTGACAAATGCATTCCTTTCTTCGAGGCCCTGAAGAAAGACAAAGGAAAATTCAAATGGACCGATGAGTGTTCAACAGCTTTCCTTAACCTAATCGAGCACCTCAAACGGCCACCAGTACTCTCGACTCCGAATGAAGGCGAAGAACTATACCTATATCTTGCTGTGTCATCCCACGCTCTAAGCGCCGCTTTGGTAAGAGAACAAAACCGCACACAACGGCCAGTGTACTTCATAAGCAAGAGGTTTACGGGGGCAGAAGCCAGATATCCTAAACTTGAGAAGCTAGCGTACTTCTTACTAATCACATCACGGAAACTGTGACACTACTTCCAGTCTCATTCCATCCGAGTTCTAACCGATCAACCACTGAGGCAAGTACTTCATCGTCCTGATACCTCTGGGCGGTTACTTAAATGGTGCATTGAATTGAGTCAATATGATATCACCTACCATCCCCGCACCGCCATCAAGGGACAAACTATGGTCGATTTCATTGCCGAATTCACCACCGGTGAAGGTAGGGAGCAATCCGAGGTGACAGAAGACGTCAAATGGAATCTCTTCGTAGATGGGGCGTCGAACGAACAAGGCTCGGGGGCAGGCGTTGTGATCATCACTCCCAGGGGAAGAAAGCTGCATTATGCACTAAGGCTGGATTCGCTGCCACCAACAATGATGCCGAATATGAAGCAGTAATAGCCGGATTAGAACTCGCCCTGGAGATCGGAGTCAGTTCCTTATGTCTTCACAGTGATTCGCAACTCATCATAAATCAAATACTAGGGGAGTTCCAGACTCGAGGAGAGCGGCTCACAGCATATCTGAAAAAGACCAAGCAGATGCTCAATCAATTGGATCACTACTCGATCAAACACATTCCTCGAGAAGAAAATCAAGAAGCCGACGAGCTGGCAAAGCAAGCTAGCATGGGCGATGATACCACTTCTGGAACGATAACTGTCTCAAGGCTACTAACCCCGAGTTTCGATCAAGTAAACCTGATAGCTGCAACCGAAGAAGAAACATGGATGACCCCTATCCGAGAATACTTACAAAACGGCACCCTACCCGACGGGCGAAGTGAAATTAAGAAAATTCTAAGGAAAGCTTCCCGCTACACAATGCAAGAAGGCATCCTCTATCGGCGCGGCTTCTCTAACCCCTTATTGAGGTGCGTTGCTAGAAGAGAAGCCAAGGAAATTCTATCCAATATCCACCAGGGAAGTTGTGGAGACCACACCGGAGGGCAGACCCTAGCAAAAAAGATACTCCGATATGGGTATTTCTGGCCCACCTTGAACAAAGACGCCTTAGACTTCGTCAGAAGATGTGACAGATGTCAAATATTTGCCAAAATTCCTCGACTACCGACAAATGAGATCACTCAAATGACTAGCCCTTGGCCCTTTGCAGTATGGGGAATTGACTTGATTGGTGAACTGCCAATGGGCCAAGGCGGAGCCAAATATGCTATAGTGGCAGTTGACTATTTCACCAAATGGGTGGAGGTGGAACCTCTAAATAAAATATCCTCGGCAAAAGTTATCAACTTCTTGATCAAAAATATTCTGTGCAGGTACGGAGTCCCACTCAAGATCATATCAGATAACGGACTCCAATTTGACAGCGAAGAATTCGCCGATTGGTGCCAAGAGCACGGAATTCACAAAAGCTTCTCATCTGTAGCTTATCCTCAAGCAAACGGGCAAGTCGAAGCTGTCAACAAGATCCTCAAAACCTTAATCAAGAAGAAACTTGAAAAGTCAAAAGGCGCTTGGGTGGACGAACTTCCTACGGCCCTTTGGGCTTATCGCACATCTTACAGAACTTCAACAGGGCATACTCCTTTCTCTTTGGCATACGGATCAGAGGCCATGCTCCCAGTTGAAACTATAGTTCCCTCTCACCGTAGGATCCACTACAGCCCAGAAGAGAACGAAGAACTACTCCTCATGTCTTTGGATCTGATTGAGGAGAGAAGAAATGATGCAGCACTCAAAGCAGCAGCTCACAGACAAAAAGTGGCAGCACTATACAACTCCAAAGTCAAACATCGCAGCTTACAAGAAGGAGATCTTGTCCTCAAGAGAATCTTTCCGCGCCCCGGGGCACTGGACCCCATCTGGGACGGACCATATGTAATTCATAGAGATCTCCATAACGGAGCTTATATTTTGTCAACAGTGGACGGAGAGGTGTTCCAGAGGGCATGGAACATCCGACACCTCCGTCGATACTTTTCTTAACTTGTACTGCCCATATGAATTGAATTAACAAAGAGAATCAGTGGACGTAGGCATTTTCGTCCCGAACCACTTTAAAAAACTTGGCTCTTGTTAACTTGTTTCTTTATATCTTGGCTACTTGTTAAGCTTTATCCTTTGCTGTTGAACAAAATCCTTTGCAGATGACATTTCAATCCAGAGCTTCACAGCACAACTCCACCTGGACAAAATCTAACAGGTACGCTATGCTCCTATGCCCTCACCAATGAGACACTTTGCTCCGGTATCCCTCTACCGCGAGTTAACTCATTGTTTGCCTCGGCCCTTAAAGCCGACTGTAATAAGCCGAGTATAAGTCATCAAAAAAAAGGCCGACTATAGCCGATGGCAGCTCATTACAGCGATTCGGCTCGCCGGCAACTGTGAACCGATTATAAGCCCCAACATAAGGTGTGGCCAGCCAGGGGCAGTTCACAGTTGACGATCGGCCCCCACGCTAGCCAGCCACAGTAAATCGAATAATACCCACGATTACGGGCCATAATGGCCCGGGTAGTTACTGTGCGCGATCGGCTCCGATGTGTCTTAAGTGCGGCCGTGGTAAAAAAGAAAACTCCCCGCAGAGGCGTAAGATGGGTGACAAATGTCTCCAAGACCCACAGCTAGGGAAAGTGACTACAAAACCCGTTTGCCATGAACTTAAGCACATCGGCGGCCTTTCGTGACTGGAAGTTTTACTTTTCCTATATTTCAATTTCATTTAAAACTTTTCTCCTATTCTCCGTAACGGTTCTTGAAAGTACAGGACATGAAACAGGGAACGTTCGCTAATGGGAACAGAAACTTACAATCGGATGTCGAGACACTCAACAGCATTCCGTGCTTAGTCTTACAGGGCGCACGAAGTTGCCGTCCATAGCCGAAACATGAAGGGCGGTACCTTCTACTTTTTATACATTAATGCATAGCTGCAGTTCATATTCACACATCACATTTACGTTGCAAAATGAGAAAATCATACTTTAAGCAAAAAACTTGGCATCAGGCACAGTCAAGTCACTAGTAACAAGCATAGTTACATCGCTTACACAGCACAACAAAATAGCGATGAAATTCCAGCATAAAGGAATCAGCTTATGTTATGAAATTACATAAAGTCATTCATCACAAACAATATTATTACAGTTACATCAATGCTTTGGACTAACATGAACAGCAATAAAAAGAAATCAAAAGGTAACCAGCTGTATTAGTGCTAACCACTACACCTCAGAACCAGCTCTCCGAATCTACTTGGTTGCTGGATTGGAACTCCCAGCATGTTGACCAGAGGTCCCACCTGTCCAATTCAGAAGAAGAATCCATCAGATAAACAGCGAACGATCAAGTTATGAAAAGCTAAAAAGGGAAAACTCACCGACGCCCGCTTCTTGGTCCTCATCCCCCAACTGCACACCGGCTTCCTCCGCAGCAAGCAGCCGCATCCCCTCCTTCACCGCTACCTTCTCCTCCTTTGAGAACTGGGCGGTTACCACGTCCATCCTGAATGCCGCTCCACCTTCCTTATCCGCATCGGCCTTGGCCTCCTCCAAAGCCCGGAGATATATCCTAGCCATGATCCGGGGATAGTCATCCATCCAGGATAGATTACCCTGCTTCCAGGTACGGAAGTACATATCCTGCAACATCTCATCCATCATCCCCTCATTCTCCTCAAACTCCCTCACCCGGGCCTCGGAGGACAACAACTTAGCGACGGCAACATCCCTCTCCGATCGATATCTCAAGCGGTCAGCCTGGAGAGACCTCCTCATTTCCTCCATCTCTTCCTTTAGCTTGGCCTGAGAAAGCTCTGCGGCTTCAAGCCTCCCAGACAACTCGTCAATCCGCTCGAGATCCGCATTCTGAACCCCATCCACTGTCGCAATGGCCATATCAATCCGCCCCTTGCAAGCAGCCTCCATTTTTCGCAATTCTGCCCTACTGGCCTTTTCTAGATTCTCCTTCAACTGCCTAGAGGCTGCCTCGTGCTGAGAAATCTGGATAGCCTGATCGGCAAGCTGCTTAAATTGATCAGAAACCTGTAGCCGCAGCCGGATGTTAGCACTTCCGATTTCCTCCCCAGCCCTAGCCAGTCGAGCATGATGCTCCATCAACTTCTTGACCTCCTCCACGACCCGGTCAATGTTGGCCTTGGCTTCGTCCCCCATAGCAGCTATGCGAGTAGTGAGCAGATCCAAATCCAGGGACTTAGCCTCATCAAGAATCCGAACCATGGGATTGCGGGGGAGAAGATGCTCGCCCGTGGCCTCGTCAAATAATATATCCTAAGAGCTTGGGTCCAAATCCGGGTGGCCGGCAAAGGGATCGCGGGGCACGTCGGGACGTTTTATGCGAATCACGGTAGGATTCTCGGAAGGAGGCGGAGAGGGGGCAAACTCCGTGGTCTCCTCCGCGGTATCTCGGGGAGGCTGAATAGGAGACTGAGGATCAGGTGGTGAATCAAACAAGGAACGCCTCCTCTTCCTCTGCTGGATATCTTCCTCAGTGACTCCAAGAAGAGGGCGATATTTAACAACATCCCCGGAACGGCCAGTTGGCGGCTTAGTAGAAGCTCTCATCAACTTGAATTGTTCAAGGCGGTGTCGAACGTCTGAAGTTTTGGCCACCTCGCCCGCCCCTGTAATAAAGAACAAGTGTTACGAACATACAATGGTCCATAATCCGAGAAATATGTTAAGTTAAAAAGAATGAGAAGACACATTTATTATACAAACCCTGCGGAGAAGGAGAATACTGCAATAAGTCCTAAATCTCAGTCCAGGACGGAAGCGAACCATAAAATATTCCTAAGTCCCTATCATAAATGGAATCTGCAGAAGTCAAGAGTTCACCTTGAATCGCTAGAACCACCTCAGCTGAAGAACTCTTAGGTAATGGATCGGTGCCAGCCCCAGCCTTGTCAACCTCCTTTGCCTTCTTCACCGAGGCTGATCCTTCCTCCAACCCTTCAAAAGTCTGGCGGAAGGCATCATCCGTCCACGCCTGAATCTCCCCGCCTGCTCAGAAGACAAAGCCCCGACACCACTACCACCCTGTCCTTCACCTTCTCCATCTCCTCCGCTCTCCTCTTCGTCTCTTTCCTCCTCTCCACCTTCCTCCTCCGGAATATCTGGACATGTACTAGGAGAGGGTCCATCAGACTTCTTAGGCTTCTTTCCCCCAACGGCTGGAGGCACCGAGAAAGGTATCTTCTTGCTACTCTTCGCAGTAGCCCCATCCTTAGCTTTAGCGGCCCTCTCCTCGGCTGTATCTCTCTGTTTAACCACAGATTGATGTGGCAGAATCAAGTTATACTCCAAGAGAGTGGCATTCCTGATCAGGAAAGAAGCTGATCTATCCCTTCCCGAATTAGCCTTTATTTCAGTAGCCATCCGAGCCAAGGAATCAGTCTCCACGACCGCAAAACCACCTGTCGCTAGCAAGAAATAAAAGCATATAAGAAGAAGCATTGTGATCGGGACAAGGAAAATATAAATGAAGTTCAACTTACAGCCGGAAGTGAAAAGGAGGAAAGAAACAGAGTCATCCCTAATAAAAAACCATTCCTTCTTGAACACACTGAGCTTCGAGTACAGATCTAGAACAGGCTTGAAGGGCACAGCTGCTTCCAAACTGATATATGGGGACCCCTTCTTGTAGCCACTCAAGTTGTACAGATACCGGATCTCCCGGTTGGAAGGGGGACGCCCATATTTCCTCTGAAAGATGACGAAAAGACTCACCAGAATGGCGTAGGAGTTAGGCTAAAGCTGGAATGGAGCCACCTTCAGATATGTGATAAAGCTAACTATCCAAGCGTTAAGAGGCGGGATAGCAACACACATGCAATGATATCTGCTGTAAGCAAAGTAGCCTTCGGGGGGGTCATACGGCATCACCCCGTCCCCCGGCAACCGCATAAGCGCTCTATCTATCCCGAAAGAACGAGATATAACATCAAGTTGCTCCTCCTTTAGGGAGCTAGGAAAGCAATCGGGAGGGGAGACCAGAAGTTCCTGGGGACCATACCCATCCACTAACGACCTCGAGGCAGGTCCATGTTGCGCCGGTCTTGGCTGGGCTGGGGGCACGGAAGAAGACTCTCCTCTATCCTTGGACTTCTTACCATCTGATCGAGTTTCTGCTTTGCGAGACATTTATCTGCAACAAAAAAAATGGTATTAGAACAAGAAGTACGGAAATGTAAGCAAGCAGGTGAATATAGGGTTAGTGTTCCACTCAGGATTCAAATATGAAATCTCATTCGGCATAGCACATTCGGCATAAAATCCATCCGGTATTAAAGGTTTAAAGATCCATTCGGTAGTACATCACATATCTCACTCGGCATATCTCATTCGGCATATCACATTCGGCACTCAAGACACCGGTCTCGTTCGTGTTCATTCGGCGAAAGAAAACATACCTGGTTCGGTATTAGTTTGATTCGGCACTTGCTTGATTCGGCACTTGCTTGATTCGGCTCTCTCTGATTCGGTAAGGGATAATGAAGGTGTGTAGCCCCTATATATAGACAAGCGCAGAAGCACCGGACCAACTGGTTCGGCACACCGGACCATCTTTTCAGCACCCAAACCGAATAAAGCTATACTAGTTATCCAACTTAGAGCAAAGCGCGACACATGCAAGCATGTGCCCCACTTTGGGGGGCAAATGTTGGGCGAATTCTCACCCATGGAATCGCGAGACCAAGGAACATCAATGTCGTCCAGAGTCACCATTTACATACGGTACCCATGCCCATTCGGTACCTATGCCATGCCGGACCAAACCCCGTCCCTCACCTGCCGAACCAACACTTCTCCTTCCCAACACCGAACCAGCACGTCTTCAAGCCTCCGCCGAACCAACCTCCCTGCCGAACCAACTCCTTCCTACACCTACCGCACCAGACCTACCACCGAACCAGGTGACTACCGGACCACCCCTCAGCCGAACCAAAGCATCTCCTCCACTACCGGACCACTCACAACCGGTCCACCATACACCCACTACCCTGCATGCCGAACCATCCAACACCGGTCCAAGTCTCCATCTCCATGCAACATCGATCCATTCATCTCCTGCCACCGAACCAGATGTGCCAGTCCAGATCGCTTCAGCCCAGGCCCACCAGCAGCTATATACATCCAAGACCCCTGCCCCCAGCCTCACTCTATAAATAGAGGGGCAAGGGTACAACAATGGCAGACAAGTTTGAGAGCTCAAGCAAGGAAGGAACTTTCAAACAACTTTCATATACTTGTATACAAAGCTTTGTACTTGTAATCTGAAAGAAAAGATGGAATAACATATAAAGTGGACGTAGGCACGTTCTGGCCGAACCACTATAAATCTGCGTGTCTTTTTACAATTTAGCCCCTGTTTTTTACTTATTTGCATAACTCACCCAAATTACTAAGAACAACATAAAATCAACTAAATTATACGGATTGGAGGTGTTTGCCCATTTTTTGCGCAAACAGTAAACTCAAGCGTTTCATACCACTTGTTTTACTAAGCCGTTTAATTAGATTTCTCATACGAGTGAGGTAAAGGCTTGTATATACTAATAGATTGGAAAACAGTTTAGAAACGAGCTTTGTAATAAAATAGTGTTGAAATCGTTTTGATGAAAGAATTTTGATATTTACTACTAGTATTGAAACCTTTATATTTTTAAAGTGACAAATCACAAAGAAGGTTGTAAGAACAATCAATCACTAAAATTCACATACGAAGGCGTGAATAAAATCCAAAGAAATCGATGCCAAATCCATCCAAATGGATATTTCCAAAAATCCATAAAAAGAAGTCATCATGGTCGATAATAAGTGATAACAACTAACCGGATCAACAAAAATCGATAAACCTTGGAAATTTACTCAGAAATAGCCATAATAGGCAAATTAAACAATTCCAGATGTCTGGTAGGTGTTCCCAAACGTCTGGCCCTAGGTTCTGGAAGTATATGTGTTTTCTCCCTTCTATTTTTAATTCCTGGGCCATTTCAGACGTCTGAAATTTTCAACCAGACGTCTGAATTTGATTTCACACGTCTGGATTTTGTTTTAGACGTCTGGATTTAGTCTCTGCCTTTTCCAGACCCCTTTCCAGATGTCTGGATTATTCAACCAGACGTCTGAATTTGGTTTCAGACGTCTGAAATTAATTTCAGACGTCTAAAATCTTCTGCTAGGCAAAAAAACAGCCTAGACCAAAAATGGCAAATCCAAACCGAAATGCGATCGAACGAGCGATGGATGCTAAGGATTTATGCCAATCGACAACCCAGCACTATAGGCTCTTCGATGCATCACCAAAAACATGTTCAAACATCAAAGATTGGATTTTTAAAGATTTGACTACAAAACACCAAAAATTGGAATATTCACCAATTCAATCCAAATCAAAAGCAAATGAACATAAATAAGTGTTAGGAATTCATATCCAACAATCAAAGATAGTTATAGACATAGATGTGAGATAAAAATCTCACGTTTGAACCCAAACGATTGAAGAAGAAGCTTGGAAGCAAAGGAGAATCAACCACTCTACAAATCCGACTCAAGAAGCTTGATTCTAAGCTTTAAAAGAAGAACATTCCCAAAGTTAGGTTTAGGAATTTCTGAAATTGATAAGAGAATGAGTTGGAGAAGAAGAAAAGAAGCTTACCAATGGGTTCTTCTATTAGTTTGGAGCTAGAGTTTGATTTGCAAAAGAAAACTAGGGCTTGGAGTTTTAATTTCCCATTCCACTCTCCATTGTTATAAAAGCTTGAGTATTAGGAAATGAGGAATGAAGTAATGAAGAGGAGAGGGTTGGAACTGAGTTAAGTGGGGTTAAGGGGCTCAACCCAAACCAAAGCCCTAAGTCAAAAGTAGCAAAAATCAACTAACTCCAAACATATCGAAGCTTTTACTCAAAAAGGTTGCAAACGGCATTTTAAAATCAATAGGAGTGGTCCCGAGTCCTAATTCGACCGTATGCAAAAAGTAGCTTTTCGGACTAAATTCCGAGTATCGATAAAATATTTAAATATAAAAATCGATAAATATACGGGTTGTTACAGACTCCCCTCCTTAAAGAAATTGCGTCCTCGCAATATTTAAGAAGAAAATATAAAGTAACAACCATAAAAGCATATTCAACACAAAAGAAATTTGAAATAAAAGGTTCGCCTTAAAGAGCACGGGAATGTAAGTCCGGATGTGATCGCTCGATGAACTCTCTAGACTCCCAAGAACAATCCTTAGGATTTGAAGACCATTGAACTTTCACAAGCGGAACATCCTTATTTCGAAGTCGTTTGACTTCCGAAACAATAATACGAATAGGATGTTGCTCATAAGTTAAATTAGGCGAAACTTCAATTTCTTCCACAACACCGGGCTCAAGAATAGAATCAGAATCTCGAAGGCACTTCCGTAATTGAGAAACATGAAACACGTCATGCATAGCAGAAAACTGAGCCGGTAATGTGAGGCGATAAGCCATGGAACCAATACGTTCGTTGATAGAAAATGGCCTAATATATCGAGACGCTAATTTTCCTGATCGACTAAAACATACAACACCCTTCATAGGTGAAATTCGAATGAACACAAGATCTCCCACAGAAAATTCTAACTTCCTTCTCTGGTTATCGGCATAGGATTTTTGTCTACTTTGAGCTTCTTTCATCCTATGTCGAATAAGTTCAATCTTTTCTATGGAATCACGAATAAAATGTGGACCTAAAACCAGCTTCTCACCGGCCTCAAGCCAACAAGAAGGAGATCGGCATGGCCTTCCATAGAGTGCCTCGAAAGGTGTCGTACCAATAGTAGATTGGAAGCTATTATTATAGGAAAATTCAACAAGTGAAATATGATCTTCCTAACTTCCACCAAAATCAAGAACACACGCACGAAGAGGATCTTCAAGAGTTTGGTTCACACGCTCGGTTTGTCCATCGGAGTGGGGGTGATAAGCGGTGCTAAAATTAAGCTTCTTTCCCAAAGCTTTTTGAAGACTCTTCCAAAATCCACTAGTAAACAATGGATCACGATCACTAACAATAGAAGTAGGAACTCCATGTACAATCTCTTTAACAAAGAGTTTGGCCAAAAGAGGAACGGTTCGGTTAGACCGAACGAGAATAAAATGGGCGGATTTAGTAAGTCTATCCACTATCACCCATAAGCTATCATGACCCGAACGAGAACGGAGAAGGCCATCTATAAAATCCATGGAAATTTGGTCCCACTTCCAAATTGGAATTTCTAAAGGTTGCAATAACCCACCGGGCCTTTGATGTTCGGCCTTAACGAGTTGGCAAGTCATGCAACTCTTAACAAAGTTAGCAATATCAGATTTCATTCCCTCCCAATAATAAAGCCGCTTCATATTCGCGTACATTTTACTACTACCGGGATGAATGGTAAATTTAGAACGATGTGAATCTTCTAAAATATCTTTTCGAAGATCACTAATATTTGGTACGATAAGTCTACCAAATTTCCGAATGCCGCTACGAGGATCGATATCAAAGTCTTTCAAACTTTCAATATCAATTTTATCCTTAACATTTTGGCCAAGAAGAGCCAATTCGGGATCTAGCCCTTGAGCTTCAAGAATGCGGTCTAAAAGAGAAGGATGAGCCTCAAGGCTACATAAAATAAATGATGAGCATAAATCGGATAAGCGGTCTCGAATCTCACAAGTGGATAAGATCTCGAGATCATTCCATTCAGATATCATCATAGAAACAACAGCTTGTTGTTTACGGCTAAGAGCATCGGCGACACGATTACCCTTACCGGGGGTATAAAGAATATCAAGATCATAAGGAGCAAGGAACTCGAGCCAACGTTGTTGACGCAAATTAAGTTCCTTTTGAGAGAATAAATACTTTAAAGACTTATGGTCGGTATAAAGAATAAATTTCTCTCCCAAAAGATAATGACGCCAAATTCGAAGAGCAAAAACAATAGCCGCGAGCTCTAAATCATGAGTGGCATATCTAGTCTCAGCAGGCTTCAATTGCCTAGAAGCATAAGCAATAACACGTTCTTTTTATATAAGAACGACACCCAAACCAACGCGACTAGCATCGGTATAAACAACGAAATCTGGATTCCCCTCGGGAATAACAAGAATAGGAGCATCAGAAAGGAGTTCTTTTAATTTCTGAAAAGAAGTTTCACATTTGTCTAACCAAATGTATTTAACACCTTTCTTCGTTAAGCTAGTGAGAGGCACGACAATCTTAGAAAAGTCTTTGATAAAACGGCAATAATAACCCGCCAATCCAAGAAAACTACGAATCTCCGTCACACTCTCCGGTCTCTTCCAATATTGAATCGCTTCAATCTTTGAAGTATCCATGGAAATTCCGGATTCAGAAATAATATGACCGAGAAACTTCACACAAGATTGCCAAAAGTGGCATTTAGAAAAATTTGCTTTTAAATGATTACTCCTAAGAGTTTCCAATACAACCCAAAGATGCTTCTCATGTTCCTCCTCGGTTTTAGAATACACAAGAATATCATCAATAAAGATGAGAACAAATCGATCGAGGAAGTCTTTGAAAACTCGATTCATTAGGTTAACGAAATAAGCTAGGGCATTCGTCAACCCAAATGGCATAACGAGCCATTCATAAGATCCATACCGAGTACGGAACGATGTCAAAGGAATGCTATCCTCTGCAATACGAAGCTGATGAAATCCAGTAGCTAAGTCTAATTGTGAAAAAACTCTAGCACCACTAAGTTGATCGAATAGATCATCAATCCGAGGTAAAGGATATTTATTTTTGATAGTAAGATCATTAAGCTCGCGGTAGTCAACGCAAAGCCTAAGCGTACCATCGGATTTCTTCACAAAAATAGCCGAAGCTCCCCAAGGCGAGGAACTAGAGCGAATAAATTGCTTCGTCTCCAATTCGGATAATTGTTTACGCATCTCTTCATTTTCTTTATTGGACATACGACAAGGAGGACGAGTAATTGGTTGAGCTCTAGGGTAAGATTAATTCTGAACTCAATTGCTCGCTTAGGTGGTAATCCTAAAACGGGCTCAAAGATGTCGGAAAATTCACGAACAACGTGAATAAGAGAAATAATATCTTCCTTATCATCATTATCGTCATCATGAGGATTTAAAGAGTATAATGATGCAACCAGGCTGGAATCCGAATCTTTAAGATTAATAGAAATCTGCTTTACAGATTGAGGATGTCGAAGATGAATAGTCCGCTCAGGACATATGATATGAGCTTCATAACGGTTAAGCCAATCCATTCCCAAAATCATTCCAAAGCCTAAATAGCACATAACATGCAAATCGGCTCGGAAAGAAAAATCACACAAAATAATCTCGACATCTTTACACAATAAACTGATTGTTGCGGATCCACCAACCGGATTCGCAATTCTCAAAGAAGTCATTAAACACAAAACATCCAAAGAAAAAGTATCAACAAGCTCTTTTGATATAAAAGAATGGGACGCACCCGTATCAAAAAGAACTCGAATAGGATGATCACGAAATAAAATAATGCCATCAAGGATAGAATGAGAAATACCTTGACCACGAGATGTGTTGCCAGGGGCTTGAGCAACATTAAGCTTTCCCTCCTTCCTATTTTGAAGTTTGGGACAAGAAGATAGATAATGATCCGGGCTTTTGCAATAGCGACAAGTGTGAGGCTTTAAACACTTGTTCGCAAAATGGTCTCCGGAACCACAGTTAAAGCATTTCCCCTCAGTAGTGGATAAGGTCTTTGCAGCGGGAGTTGCTTGCTTCCCTTTCTTATTGGGATAAGGACCTTTGATTTTGTTTGGCCTCTTCTTGTTGTTGAAGTTTGGTTTGGAACCCAACACTTCAACATCACTTTTCCTATCCGCCTCTTCAAGACGAAGAGCGATATCAATGAGTTGGTCGAAGGAAACTTCTAATTTTAGAAGTAATGGCTTCTTGAGATTTTTGTTTAAGCCATAGAAAAATCTTTGCTTCTTCTTCAATGGGGTGTTGATATATTCAACCCCGTATTTAGAGAGAGATTCAAATGACGCGACATAATCTGCCACGGAAGATTCACCTTGAACAAGGTCTATGAAACGGCAAGCCAAAGTCACCTTCTCAGCTTCTGGCATGAATTTTAATTCGAAGCGTTCCCGGAATTGCTCCTAGGTGAGATCCGCCTCATTAATGTCAGAAATAAGAAGTTCGTACCAGTCTAATGCTCTTTCTTGGAGCATACTAGAAGCCACCTGAACTCGGTGAAGATCAATGAGGTTCATGCGAGAAAAGATTCGATCGCATGTCCTTAACCAAGCCTGGACTTCAATAATAGTTTCAGAACCTTTAAATGGCTTCCCACCCAGGTTGGTGTAATCATTGCACAAACGTGCAAACCCAGATTTAGGGTGAATCGGTTCCAGATTAGAACCAGCTGCTTGAGCATTCGTGACAAGGTCAAGAAGTTGTTGGGTAGTCATAAAAACTCCATCTTGGGGTGGAGCACTAGATGGTCCAACTTTGGAACGACCAAGTCTAACCATTTCTCTTCTTTAAGAAAGAAAGAAGAGGAAAAAGTTATTCTCAAGATAAATATCAAGCAATTCTTGATAGATAAAACAAGGAATCATAAAGAAAATAGGATGAATCGGTACGAAGACTCGAATTAAATCCTAAAGCACGACTAATAAGAAGGACTTAGGACTATGATCCTTGCTAGATTACTCTACATTGTTCCGAAGTTTTGCTCCGATACCAAGCTGTGACGCCCCACCTCTATACTCACGCTAGCCAAGAACACTACGGTGTAATGCTGTCAACTAGCACGGAGAATAAGGCTGTTGAGGAGTGACCATCTGTGTAATTTCTTTGCGCGAGCACCGATATGTCAGATAGTATAACATGCATTTCATCTCAAGAGGGAATCCGACACACCGACACAAACTCAAAGCTACTACATAGTGGCTATAATAATCTTCGGAAACAAATATAGGAATAAGCATAACACAAATCAGTCACAGATAATTCATATCATAAAGGCGGAAGAAGATGTGAATATATAACTAACACATGAAAGTGTATATCAGAGTAGTGGTCAAAAAGATCCACAATAATACAAAAGAATACAACTACGAGTCTATATCTCAAGTGTATACAACAAAAACTACTAATCTAAGTAGTTAGCCAAAAGTCAGAGTAGTAAATCCCTGGAGAGAAGTCAAGCAGAAGCACCTGTAACATCTCGGTCTGACCCGAGTATTATTTAATAAGAAAATAATAAACGGATCAGTCTTGTAATAAGAAAATAATAAACGGATCAGAGGTATGACCAAACATATAATAATCACAATGCCAAGCTGTGATATATAAGTAATTGAAAATCAACAAGAGATTATTCAATATCACAAAAATCTTCACAAAGATCCAAAAAGGGTTTCATACCCAAAACTTGTACTCACAACAAGTCAATGACACACGAATTCACCAATGCACAAAAATTGACAAATCATATCAATGAGAATCACTAGAATTGGTGAAGCATAGATTCCAGAATTCAACACACGAAATCCAGAAATCACAAAAAGATGGGGGGAGGCCTATCACACGAACGGGAGCATAAAAACTCACCAACATATGTATCACACGAACGAGAAGCTATCTCATGGTAGCTAGCCATTAATTTTTGACACACGAATGGCCCGAAGACCATGGGGAGCTACCCCACAAAGAAATGAGACGAAGCTCAATAAAATGAGTTACTGTCCTCCACGTGGACAAAGAGACATCGCACAATTGCTAGTCTAAATCACAAAAATGATCGTCATGATCATCAAGAAGTGTCAATTACAGTAAGCTAGTAAATATATGAGCTTAGCTTCATATCCCATAACCACTAGCTTAACTTAAATATTTACGAACAAATTGTAGATCTCCACTAGAAAATTGTCACAAGAGTTTCAATCGAACAAGTCCAAGAATTAACCGACGAAGTAAACTCAAGCGTTTCATACCACTTGTTTTACTAAGCCGTTTAATTTGATTTCTCATACGAGTGAGGTAAAGGCTTGTATATACTAATAGATTGGAAAACGGTTTAAGAAATGAGCTTTGTAATAAAATAGTATTGAAATCGTTTTGATGAAAGAATTTTGATATTAACTACTAGTATTGAAACCTTTATATTTTTAAAGTGACAAATCACAAAGAAGATTGTAAGAACAATCAATCACTAAAATTCACATACGAAGGCGTGAATAAAATCCAAAGAAATCGATACCAAATCCATCCAAATGGATATTTCCAAAAATCCATAAATAGAAGTCATCAAGGTCGATAATAAGTGATAACAACTAACTGGATCAACAAAAATCGATAAACCTTGGAAATTTACTCAAAAATAGCCAGAATAGGCAAATTAAACAGTTCCAGACGTCTCGTAGGTGTTCCCAGACGTCTGGCCCTAGGTTCTGGAAGCATATGTGTTTTCTACCTTCTATTTCTAATTCCTTGGCCATTTCAGACGTCTGAAATTTTCAACCAGACGTCTGAATTTGATTTCAGACGTCTGGATTTTGTTTCAGACGTCTCGATTTAGTCTCTGCCTTTTCCAGACCCTTTTCCAGACGTTTGGATTATTCAACCAAACGTCTGGATTTGGTTTCAGACGTCTGAAATTAATTTCAGACGTCTGAAATCTTCTGCTAGGCAAAAAAAATAGCCTAGACCAAAAATGGCAAATCCAAACCGAAATGCGATCGAACGAGCAATGGATGCTAAGGATTTATGCCAATCGACAACCCAGCACTATAGGCTCTTCAATGCATCACCAAAAACATGTTCAAACATCGAAGATTGGATTTTTAAAGATTTGACTACAAAACACCAAAAATTGGAATATTCACCAATTCAATCCAAATCAAAAGCAAATGAACATAAATAAGTGTTAGGAATTCATACCCAACAATCAAAGATAGTTATAGACATAGATGTGAGATAAAAATCTTACCTTTGAACCCAAACGGTTGAAGAAGAAGCTTGGAAGCAAAGGAGAATCAACCACTCTACAAATCCAACTCACGAAGCTTGATTCTAAGCTTTAAAAGAAGAACATTCCCAAAGTTATGTTTAGGAATTTCTGAAATTGATAAGAGAATGAGTTGGAGAAGAAGAAAAGAAGCTTACCAATGGGTTCTTCTATTAGTTTGGAGCTAGAGTTTGATTTGTAAAAGAAAACTAGGGCTTGGATTTTTAATTTCCCATTCCACTCTCCATTTTTATAAAAGCTTGAGTATTAGGAAATGAGGAATGAAGTAATGAAGGGGAGAGGGTTGGAACTGAGTTAAGTGGGGTTAACGGGCTCAGCCCAAACCAAAGCCCTAAGTAAAAAGTAGCAAAAATCAACTTACTCCAAACATATCGAAGCTTATACTCAAAAAGGTCGCAGACGACATTTTAAACTCAATGGGAGTTGTCCCGAGTCCTAATTCGACCGTATGCAAAAAGTAGCTTTTCGGACTAAATTCCGAGTATCGATAAAATATTTAAATAAAATATTTAAATATAAAAATCGATAAATATGCGGGTTGTTACAATTTGAATCCAATTTAAACCCAAAATTTGACAGTCTTAGAATTCGTCCAAACCAGCGCTGAAATGTTCGGAATTTCAATACGATCTTAACAAAAAAACCGCGCATGAATCTGAGTCCGCATGTGAAAGTTATTTGAGTTAACTTGTTTGAAAACAAAATTAAATATTAAATCAAAATAAATAACCTAACCTTGCCACATCACACAAAGCTACAAGATGCACCCTTCTTCCCAGAACGCACGCACGCAAAGCTAACCCTACAGTTTCGAATGAAACTGCACCGTCCAATTCCCATCAGAAACGCCACCGCACGATGCCACCGTAGGCCGCCATACGCCGTCGTCGTTGATCGCTGTCGTCCCCCTTCGATCCTCACCCTCGCGACCACGCGACATAGTCGCGTTTCTCCCTGAATTTTGCAGCGGCCGCCATACTTTATGAACCCTAATCGAATTTTCGTGAGCAATCCAACTGTTAACTCGCCAAAATAAGCAAACCGATGGCCTCCACTCGTTCCTCTCTACCCAATAGTGCCTTCAATTTCTCGATCGGATGAAGTTCATCAACGCGTAATGATCGGTCGTGAACAATCCCTCGAATTCCAAGCGCTCAAAAACTCAAAACATAAAATGAATTACAGATATGAGTTACGCTCTTCGAAAGCTTCGAATTGATATAAAACTTGGCATATATTGTGGAGTTTGAAATTTTAGCTTTTGATTTGATTTGGAATTGTATTGGGATCTAAAATTCGTTTGTCTGCCATTGGAAAGGAGGAGTTGAGAAGAAGATATACGTATTGAAAAATGAGAAATAGAGGGCTAGGGTTTATAATTAGGTATTTATAGACAAAGTTGAAATTAGAATAAATGGAAAAGATAGATATACGCGCTAACGACAAAGTGGCCCAAAAAGCCCGTTCTGACTCCAGAACGAAATTGGGTCGACCTGTATATCAAAATAGATGTTTTAAAATATTTTAAACAAGATGGAACAGTTTGAAGTTCAAATTCCATCATATGAAGGAGTTATGCTTAAATGAATTTATTTCAAATTGATTTCAATTTCATTGATTTCACGGCGTTTCACATTCGTACGATCAAACGACAACTCCGATCGCTACGAAACTTGAAATCCTACAATAATTCACCGTTACGGATCAAATGAAACTGGTTTCGTCGAAATCCGAGTCAGTGGCAAAAATGGCTATTTTTTCAGTTAATTAAATAAATTAAAATTTAATTAATTCATTAAATCAAACTTTCAATTCAAATCTTATAATCGACAATTCTTATCATTTTTAATTCCTTAAACATTTACACTAATTTAAACAAATTTAACTATCGATTTAAAATTTATAAATTCTTCAATTTCATTAAATTAAACAATTATAAATCAAATTTCCAATAATTAAATTTGATTTACTTTCCATTTATTATTCTATCAATTCCACCTTATGGTATAATTATCATGATTTTCATCTTAGCGCGTTACAAATTTCCAATTTCATCTAATTTCAACCATTGTAGTAATTAGTCTCGTTAATTTGCACAATTTGATTTTCAATTCTATTTAATAGGCTAAATAAAATATGTAACACGTAATAATTGATACCATTAACTTTTTTATTTCATTTATAAGTTTATTGCTTCCAACAAAGGCTACCATTAGTTCCATAACACTAATTTTTTTCATTTCCATTCATTATACACTAGTTAAGTAGTAAGTCAACATTTTAAATTATTAATTTACCATTTACATCTCATTATAAATTAATGCACCCATAAATTTTCCAATTACAATGTTTAACTTCCATTTCCATAAATTCAGAAATTATAAATTTACTTGATTTAGCTTCAATCCTTTTTTATCAAATCAATTATTATTCAATAAACAAAGATAACATTTGTTTTACCCTTTATTACATTAGTACGCTCAAATTTTCATCTTTCCTTTGTATTGACTACCCTATTTCCATTTTTATTATTTCTACCATTATACACGCTAATTTGCGATTACATTCTAAATTAATTCATTTACTTAGGTTCATACTTTCCATTATACCGATTACTACACTATGAATAAATTTACAATCCTATTTGTTTCATTATTATATTCACCCTTTCCGTTATAATTCTTAAATACTTCTGCTTTTATTTAATTACCATTAACTGTACTATTATTATTATTCCATTAGCTAATGAAGTAATTACATCGGTTTCTTACATTTCAACCTCATAACCAATTATGACAGATTCCAATATCTCACCTGACCTTTCCTTTCAAATTTCCATTTATTAAGTTTTACATTAATACAACTTTATTTCCATTCCTCAAATTTACCCTTATGTTTATGTTCTATTCGACTAGTTATCATAACACTGAATAAAATTTACGTTATTCCAATTACTACCCAAATTTACATTAATGTAACATTAAATTCAGATTTATTGCAATTTCATTATTTATTATAACTACTTACATCATAAGAATTCATTTTATTACCCTAAATCAGACATTAATTCATATATTCATACAATACTTACATTTATTTACTTAATTTTCATTTATAACTAAGTCCTAATGTTTAAATTTATTTTCATTACTTGGAATTTCCTTTCATTCATTTATTATTAACTTTAATTAGTATTATGTACCTTGCATTGACATTATTGCCTAAATTTACAAGCAGTTACTATCAATCAATATATTATTGCATTGGTTAATTAAATGCTTACCTTTAATTATTTATTTTAAATTTGTATACTCAAGTGCAACAATTAACGCTATTTCTTTATTGGGATTTCACTCCAATTATCAAAAATTAACTTTTAAATTACCATTGCTACACTTCCTTTTAGCATTCATTTCATTTGAAATTATAAAAAAATTATTTCTTTCTAAATTTAATTACAAAGATCCAATTAAATTAACCAATTTATTTATTAAAATTTACGGGTCGTTACATATAATAGAAATCTCAAATACATAGCATTTTATAAATACCAAGCTGAAATAGAACAACTGAAACTGAAAGGGAACAGACAACTAGACAAGCAGAATCTCCGGCGACTCCTAGCTCTAGAAAAGAAATCTAAAGCTAAACTGTAAATACTCAGGCCGACCCAAGCGTAAAGTAAAACACAAAACACTAGAGTCAGGACATATATACTTATATAATGTAAACCAACTCAAGCGAACTGTAGTAGTAATGTATAATAACATAAAGGATGCTTGGGATCGTCCATCCTTTAAGGACTGGTTAAACTATAAATTATATACATCCCGTGTTTAGAATTTCAAAATAGTAATTTATAATTCGAAATCAAATATCATTTCAAAATTTAATATCATTGAAAATCCATTTCAAAATATCAAAATATCTATCTTTTCAAAATCATATTCATTTTATTTAAAATACCATTTCAACACACATTTCAAAATAGTTTATATTTCAAAACAAATTACTTCATTTTAAATCATTAAAATGAAGTTATTATATTTAATAATTAAATTATTAAATTTCCAAAATTTTAGTCTTTCAAAGTTCATTTATTTACTTAATTTTATTAAGACAATGAAAATTCAACTTTCATAGCATTTAGAAAACGCTACGGAAAGTTACTTTTAAAGCAATTCAATTTAACAAAAGACGGCATTTAAAATGCTATAATAGGGTTACTTTAGTTCAAATAAAGGCTTAGTTAATTTCAGCAACTACAGCGCTTACAAAGTGCTATAATAGCCCTTAATTCAATTTAGCCATTTAGTTCATTTCTATCGACTACGACATTTACAAATGCGGTAATATCCTTTACATTAGAAATAATAACATTTCAAAATGTTGTTAATTAAATTCCAAATATTCAATATAATACAAATAATTAAATTTTTATTTAAATCATTTAAACTTATAAAATCATATATTTTTACTTTTCAAACAATCATTTACATACCTTATATTCATGATTTTATAAAGTTAAATTTTCATTCAAAAATCAATTTAATAATAATTTACTTATGTAATTCAACATTAAATTTCAATCTTTTATAATTAAATTTTTAACTTAACACTTATGTTTAAATTTTCAAATGTAACTTATTTTTCATCTTATTTACTTATCTTAAAATTCACTTTTAAACAAAATTCACAAATTTCCAATTTAAGTTATATTTCAAAATTCAACTTAAATATTCATTAATTTCACTTTTAACTTATTCAAAAATCCTTAACACTTTGCAAAAATAATTTAAATTCATTTTAAATGAAATTATAAATCTATTTTCATATTTCCTACTTAATTTAAATTCCACTTATAACCAAATCATAATTTCCAAAATAACTTATATTTCAAATTTCTAAATTTACCATTAATTTATTTCACTTATAAATTTTTAGAAATTCAATAATAATTTTAAAAAAAAATCATTTTTAATTAAGTTTTAAATAAAAATATTATAATATTTACATTTCTAAAATACTTTAAAAATTTTAGAAAAATATTTACTAACCACGGGTCTGTATATCATTTTCTAGCCTAGGTAAAGTGATACGGATAATATATCATTTCAATCCGTAATTTACAAAGAAAACCTGGGTTTTATCATTTCAAACTCGCAATCCCAAGTAAATGGAATAAACAAAAATCATTCAGGCCTATCGTTTCAGTTCATAACGATTTTTCCTTATTCTAAACTCCGTTCGGATATGTATCATTTCAACCCATAGTGATTCTAATCTAAAGGGAACTTGCAGTGTGATAAAATGATATAAATAAACAGAATAACATTATATAACAGTAACAGATGGTATAACAGGTAAATAAGCATGGGCGAACATCATATGATCATAACATAACAAATATAGCATGGTGATATGTTTTACAGATTCAATTGTGATCAGTTTACTAGTCATATAAGTATAAATTTTTCTGGTGAAAATTACTCACTTGTATAAGCCAAAGATGAAAACCAAATGCACAAACAAGGAAATTCAAAGGCACGATAACATGACAATAATTTGAGAGTGGGAGAGCCAAAGCTAATTGCTTTGTTAAATATAAAACAAACAAATACAAACATGAATTACAACCGTACTATTACAAAACAAGAAGGAGAATACAATATAAAAATCAATACAAAACAATGGGAAAAAAATGAAAAAAGAATGAAAGTTTACCAAAAATTTTCTCTCAGGATATGGAGGCCGTACTTTTTGAGTTTGAGAAAGTTTTGGTACGTGAAAAATGAGGGAAAGTTAGCTGAAGGAATGGTGATCAAGTCAGTAATTGATTGGATATGTTGTTTGGTGTGAAAAGGCAAACTGAATTTGAAAAGGCAAAGAATACTAAAGGTCAAAAACTCTTCAAATATCCAAATTCTTTTTGCATTTTAAGTACATGTAAATAAATATAAATAAAGATAAAAACACAAAAATATAATGAATGAATAAAAATAAATAAATAAATTTTAAATAAATATAATTAAATTAAGAAAATAGCTTAAAAATAGAAACTAGGTTATAAAAATTGAAAATAAATACACTAAGCTTTGGAAAAATTATAACATTACTTTAAAGTATTTTAAAGTAAAAATATATACCTAACATATCATATAACACATATTATAACATAATATGACAAATAAAAATATTATTTATATAAACTAAAATAGACAATTTTATAAAATAAATCAATTTACATACAATATTGTAAAAAGCATAACTTTCACAATATAAATCGGATTTCAACGAAATGAAAAGAAGTATTATTGAAATTTAATATATTTTCATAATAAAGGATAAAATTAAAAATTCAAATAATTGAATTTTAAATTTGAAAGTCAAAGTTTGAAAAAATCCACTTTTCTGGAAAATATTCTATTTATTCAGGTTTGAAATTATAATTCACACAAAAATAAAAAATATACTTTCAAAATTTATTCATTTTAATAAATAAAATAAAGTTTTTAAATTAGGAGTTTCAATTTAAATAATTTAAATAAATAATTAAAATAATCACAAAATACTAGGTTGTTACACTCTCCCCCACTCAAATCTTTTCGTCGTCGAAAAGAATGAAGAAGGAAAATAAGGAAGAACATGATAGACAACAAATAGTACGAGGAAAAACAATTTTGGATTCGAAGCATAAATGCTCGCCTCCGTTTCCCGGGTACAACTCGATCATTAGTACCCCATCGTACTCCGATCAAACTAACAAATTTCCTTCTTAGCTGCTTTGTACCTCTGTCAACAATACGAATTGGCTTACTCTCGACAGTCAGATTATGCTCAATATCCCAACCATCAAGAGCAGAAGACTGAACAAAAGAGATAGGTTATGAAGATACTAGAGAAAATGTGAGACATGGAATACATCATGCACTCCAGACAGCTTCTCGGCAAATCCAGACAATAAGCCAAAGAACCGACTCTTTCCACAATTGCGGAAAGGACCCTCGAAAAGGAAGAAGGTAAAAATAGTTAGAAGGGAAAGTAGGTTGAAAGACAAGGATGGACCATTATTTTAAAACCATATACATTTCAATTTATGGTTTTATATTTACAACATTTTAAACATTTTATAATATGATAGATGGTCATTTGATTCAAATTTGTTAGTTCGAAGTAAACAATATTTAAAACATTTTTAAATTATTTAGAAAAGTAAAATAAATGATCAAAATATCCTTTATATAATATACTTTATCAAAATACTTTTATAACTCAATGTCTTAACAAGTTTACTTTCGTTCTTGTAGACTCTAGCCATGCGTTGATTAGGCGCAAAGCTAGAATTCTTCAGGTACTTAGTAGACTTGTTTCAACACCCAGTGAAAATACTTGAAAAACCTTTTAAAAACAACAGATATGGAATGTAAAATCCAAACAAATCAACCAAACCAAACATGTCGATCATGGATCGCGGATAACAATGGTTACACTTGGATCCCCCAGGAAACATCCGTACACTAGGCTGACTACCGCAGCCCGACGATTACGCCATGAATACTAGTAGTACCACAAATACACAATGGTTACACCTGGATCCCCTAGGAAACATCCGTACCCTTAGGCTCTTGCAGCCCCTGCAGATTACGGTACCAGGCAACCCAATAGATCACAGATACACAATGGTTACGCCTGGATCACCCAGGAAACATCCGTGCCCTGAGGCTCTCAAAGTCCCTGTGAATTACGCTATGCAATAGCGATCATAAGACCATGGAGATCGCCATGGAATTAGATGGACATTCGAGTATCATATCCAGAAAACCCAAATCAGAGAGAATAATATCGATAGAATGAATCCACAGTGTGGCCACAAAGCGGATATCAAGCGGAAGGCACTTTCCATATCTTTACTTCGAAAATATGTATCGTATAGTACCTTTCAAAATCACTGTCAAATATCATACTTATATAAGGTCCATTATATATAAGATTTCATTTCAAATCAAATACTTTCCAAATCAATAGTATATCAAATCATACTTACATAGACTTCGATTATATAAGATTTCTCTTTACAAATTGAGTACCCTTTCAAATCAACAGTTTCAAATCACTTCATACTTATACAAATCAATTTCATACTTATACAAATCCATTTATATAAGTTCGATAACTCCCAAATCAAAGTATTTAAATAAACAAGGTTCTCAATTTCAAACCATTTCAATATCAATTCAGTTTCAAAATCATATATGACTTCGCCAAATCATTTCTTCCTAATTACATATATTCAGTTTCAAAGTTTCTTAAAACAATAGATTTAGAAAATAATCCAAATTTCCAAATCAACAAAATTTATGTCAAACAAATTCATTTCTATTTCAAACATATATTCACTACAAAAATCATAATGCTTTCAAAGTTATAAATCTTTCGAAACCAAAATACTTCAAATCATTACACTTTGAAAAACATAACCTTTCGAAATCATAAAACATTCCTTTAGTTCTTTACATTTCACAAATTTATTCAATTATACCCAAATCTAAAATTTCCAATTTTAATTCAATTCAAACCATCAATTTCAATTCAATTTAGTTTTTCAACAAAACCATTTCAAATATTATCAAATTTCAAATAAAGATTTGATCCGTAAAATAAACAAATAAATCTTTAATATATTTCAAAGCTTAAATATACCATATGCCAAAACTAAATTTTATAATTTCATATATCTCAAATTTTACTTCATTATTACTTAGTTTTGAAATATTCATTTCATAAATCCATCATTTTTAAATAAACTCAAATTACAAGTAAACCAAATATCCTTTCATATGAATATAAACTTCAAATATTCATTTATCAAAATCAATTGTCATTCCAAATTCACATTCTTTATCATTTAAAGATTATACAATTCAAAACCATTTCACAATCAATAAAATGTCTAAAATGGTTACAAAGTTTAAAACCATCTCTTTTTAAAACCTTCAAACTATTTATTTCTATACGAAAAATCAAATTTACCATCGAAAGATTTTTATTCTATATATACACTTTATTCAAAACATTTCAAATCTATATTTCATACCAGAATAATTCAAAATAGTCTTATTTGTTTCACTCAACAAACAGTTTCAAACTTATATAAATCATATTACTTTATACTTTAATCATACCAAACTAAACTTATATTCTTCATCAAATACCCTATACCTTTCAAAATCAATTGGCTTTGAAAAGTTAACCTTGATTTGGAAGTGCTCGAACCTTCAAAACAGTCGAAGGAATCATATTTTCAATCCAAGAGTTGGAAATTACCAACAAATCAGTAAACCAATTCCAAAAGATAGGATTATACCAAAACAAATCTGAATCTTGAGGAACCGAACACCGGCTTACTTTACATCATTTCAAATATATATATATATATATATATATATATATATATATATATCTTTAAAATATCAAACCATACTTCAAAATCTGAAATCAAAATTTGGTTTCACAAAATCACTCGCATAACGAAGCTACTAGAGTGGCCTCACCCCCACTCAGAAACTCGAAAATCAATGTCGATGATGCATGCATTCATCACCAAAATTATTTTCCAGCGACATAAGTAGGTTCTGGACTTTTATTTTCTTGAAACTTCTTTGAAATCTCTTCGCAATCATTGGAATTCATACGAATACATTTAAAACATTTCTTATTTGGAAAAATATCTTTAAATCATATTAATATTATATATTTTCCAAAATCTTAAAACAGGTTTCAAAACACTGGAGTTCGATTCCTCGAAATTCACATTCAAAACCCTTCAATTATAAATCATTTTTTATATAAGTCAAATTCTTATAAATTTTCAAAATTTCAAATCCTTTCGAAACTTCAAGTTTCATTTTAAAAGGAATATAATCCTTATCGAAAACATTTCACTTTTATATACAAAATGAGGTCATCCTTATCAAAATAATAATTTCGATGTATGCACAAATTCCAAAATACAACCAAACACAAATTCCCAAAGAATGATTCAAGGATAGATTTCAAACAAACAGAGATTCAAATTTAGTGGACTCTAATCAAATAGAGTTCTAGTTTGAGGATAAGCTCGAACGAAGATAAGATAATTTAATTACCAAATAGAAGATGATAAGCCTATATAAATCGCGGGCGACCTTAACCAGTCAACCGTGATTTCATGAATATAATCAATTCGGAAATCTAAGGCAAATCAACATTCGATCGCCAAAGATAAAATCTAGATATAGCATAGGGTAGATAGCATCGTAAACCGAGGATGTAGAAATCTCCAGTTAATCAATGCCAATTGTAAAGGAGTTTCACCCCTTTACAAATCATTTAAAGATTGGCAGAATCACCTATCTTTAGACATGTCATTCCAAAGTGGAGTTACAGAATATCCCAAAATCAAAAGGATAAAATGGGAAAGACAAGACTGGATTTCAGAACAAGTGGGAGCATTCCAAAGTTCAAGGAATCCTAATCTATAAGAATCCTAACCAAGATATTTCTAACAAGGTGAATATAGAAGCAATGAAGTTTATAAAATCTTGGTTTCAAAATAAGAAAATTTTTGTACCAAAATAATCTTTGAAAACCCTTTACAAATCATTTGGAAATCATTTTATACTTCGAAAATATGTTCTCTCACAAAGAAAGGATTCTGAGATTGATTTCACTCATTCTAGGATATTTCTACCCTATCTCTAATGAGTTTTTTCTCCACAGGCTATGGTTTGCGAAAAACCAAAGCTCTGATACCTACTGTAACAACCCGATATTTTTAGCCATTCGCATCCAAACATGCCGGACTTGAATTGCTCAAAATACCGCATTGTAAATAAATTTGGAGCAAATGAAATACAAATCACTGAATCACAAACACAAAAATATCATAAAAACTCGCAGCGGAAATTAAAATACCATAGTATTTCATGAAGCTACTATAGCAAACTCTCAAAAAATAATACATAATATCAATCTGAAAAAAATATACAATAGAAATCTCAAATACATAGCAGTTTATAAATACCAGAGCTGAAATAGAACAATTGAAACTGAAAGGGAACATATAACTAGACATGTAGAATCTCCAGCGATTCCTAGCTTCAGAAAAGAAATCCAAAGCTAAGCTGTAAATACTCAGGCTGACCCGAGCGTAATGTAAAACACAAAACACTCGAGTCAGGACATATATACTTGTATAATGTAAACCAACTCAAGTGAACTATAGTAGTAATGTACAATAACTTAAAGGATGCTTGGGATCGTCCATCATTTAAGGATCAGTTAAACTATAAATTAAATACACCCCGCGGTTCAAATTTTAAAATAGTAATTTATATTTCAAAATCAAATATCATTTCAAAATTCAATATCATTCCAAATCCAATTCAAAATATCGTATCTCTTCAAAACCATATTCATTTTATTTAAAATACCATTTCAACACACATTTCAAAATAGTTTATATTTCAAAACAAATTACTTCATTTTAAACCATTAAAATGAAGTTATTATATTCAATAATTAAATTATTAAATTTCCAAAATTTTAATCTTTCAAAGTTCATTTATTCACTTAAATTTATTAAGATAATGAAAATTCAACTTTCGCGGCATTTAGAAAACGCTACGGAAAGTTACTTTTAAAGCAATTAAATTTAACAAAAGACAGCATTTAAAAATGCTGTAATAGGGTAACTTTAGTTCAAATAAAGCCATAGTTAATTTCAGCAACTACAGCACTTACAAGGTGCTATAATAGCCCTTAATTCAATTTAGCCATTTAGTTCATTTCTATCAACTACTGCATTTACAAATGCGGTAATATCTTTTACATTAGAAATAATAACATTTCAAAATGTTGTTAATTAAATTCCAAATATTCAATATAATACAAATAATTAAATTTTTATTTAAATCATTTAAACTTATGAAATCATATATTTTTACTTTTAAAACAATCATTTACATACCCTTATATTCATGATTCTATAAAGTTACATTTTCATTCATAAATCAATTTAATAATAATTTACTTATATAATTCAACATTCCATTTCAATTCATTATAATTAAATTTTTAAATTAACGCTTAAGTTTAAATTTTCAAATATAACTTATTTTTCATCTTATTTACTTAACTTAAAATTCACTTTTAAACCAAATTCACAAATTTCCATTTAAGTTATATTCCAAAATTCAACTTAAATATTCATTTATTTCACTTTTAACTTATTCAAAAATCATTAACACTTTACAAAAATCATTTAAATTCATTTTAAATCAAATTTTAAATCTATTTTCATATTTCCTACTTAATTTAAATTCCATTTATAACCAAGTCATAATTTCCAAAATAACTTATATTTCAAATTTTTAACTTTACCATTAACTTATTTCGCTTAGAAATTTTTAGAAAATAAATAATATTTTACAAATATCATTTTTAATTTAATTTTAAATCAAAATATTATAATATTTACAATTCTAAAACACTTTAAAAATTTTAGAACAATATTTACTAACCACGGGTCTGTATATCATTTTCTAGCCTAGGTAAAGTGATCGGGTAATATACCATTTCAATCCGTAATTTACAAAGAAAACCCGAGTTTTATCATTTCAAACCCGCAATCCCAAGTAAATGGAATAAATAAAAATCATTCAGGCCTATCATTTCAGCCCATAACGATTTTTCCTTATTCTAAAGTCCGTTCGGGTATGTATCATTTCAACGCATAGTGATTCTAATCTAAAGGGAACTTGCAGTGTGATAAACTGATATAAATAAACAGAATAACATTATATAACAGTAACTGTAACAACCCGCATATTTAACGATTTTATATTTAAATGTTTAATTTAAATATAGCGTCGTTAGTTGGATTTGGTCCGAAATGTTACTTTTTGCAAATGGCCAAATTGGAGCTCGAAACTACCTCCATTGGTTCCAAAATGGCGTTTGCGATCTTTTTGAGTATAATCTTTGATATGTTTGGAGTTTGTGAAATTTCGGCTACTTTTTCTATTGGGTTTGGGTTTGGGTTCAGCCCACTAGCTTAACTAATACTCTAGCTTAGCCACTCCTCTCATTCACTTATTCATTTCTTAAAACTTAGGCTTAGAACTGAAAATGGTGGAAGGGAAAGAGAAATAGAAATTTGCAAGCCCTAGTTTCAACTTCCAATTTGATTTCTTGCTCCAAAATCAAAGAGAATCCATTGGTAAGTTCATCTCCATCTTCTCCATCTCTTCTCCTCTTCAATTTCAGTAAATTCCTAACCCTAACTTAGGAAATACTTGCTTTGATTCTAGATTGAAGCTTGTAGTGTTGAAGTGGAGTGTTGTTGGTTGATTCCTTGCATTTGTGCTTCTTTATCTTCTAGTTTTGTGTAAAAAGGTGAGTTTTGAACTCACATCTACTTCTCTTGATTTCATGGGTGTTGGGTATGAATTCCTAACAATTATGCATGTGCCATTGTTTTGGATTTGGAAAGAATTTGCATTTTCATTGAAATAGGGCAGGAAGTGCAAAATCACCAGGTTCGGCCGACCGAGTGCTGGCTTCGGTCGACCGACCTGCTGCCCCGAGCCATAATTGGGTTTCTGCATCTGGCCGGCCGACCGAGCCCTACAGTCCGGTCGACCGACCTGCTCTGTTTTGCCTATTTTGTATATTTTGAGTTGTTTTCCGGATTTTATCGATTCAAGTTGCTTTTTAGTGGTTGTTATTGCATATTTGGCTTTGATAACTTACTCTTGACTTCATCCACGGGTTTTTATAAAATAATTTCTCAAATCGCATTTAAAAGCTCGTTTCTACAATTCATAAATTCTATTTAAAACACACACTTTCGCACTTCGGGCGAAGTGGAAGGGTGATTAAATGGTTGGGCAAAACACGGACCATGAATCTGTGCGTTTATCCTTCTGATTAATCCTCGACCTATTCGATTGATCGTTTTGACCTTCGGGTTTGTTTTATCGATGATATGAGGTAAATTTGTACTGCTTTGAGTGTGAAATAAACTAACGGACAGTAAACTGTTTAGTGCGAACGGGTGGTTATGGGACTCACGTTACCACTTTTCGGATTCCTCTCTGGGAGTTTGTGACACATGCTGCCTTTGGGATAGTGTCTTCGGACTGTCTCCTCTGGCTTGTTTCCTTTAAATATCGCTTTTGGAGTTGGTCCTTTGCCCCGACTCGAAAGATATTTGGGGTTGTCGGTTACCTTTAGTATTGCTTTTGGAGTGGTTTCTTCACCACTGCTCAAGAGATATTGGAGTGGTTTCTTCACCACCGCTCAAGAGATAACGGAGTGGTTTACTCACCACCGCTAATGATGCTTCATTTATATGTATATTCCCTAGGTATTGCTTTGCTGTATTGGTTCTTTGGAGCCACACGAAATATAGCGTTTACCTTGTGGAACCCGTATTTATCGGTATTTGTTGTTTGCCTTTATGGCTTGCTTTGGGATATTCTTATCCTTTGTTTCTATATGTTGCCGATGATATGAGGCTTGATCTATATGATACATCTTTCGTTAGATGATTGTGTTATCTCTTGTAGAGATATCTATTATGCTTTGTAACCTTGCAGGTTTATTGTTGTTCAGTTTATCTAACTGATTTGTTATCTAGACTGACCCGTGTATTTTATACTCGGGTCAGACCGAGATGTTTCAGGTTAGGTGCTTTTGGGACTTAGCCTATTTTGCTTCCGCATGGACTACTCCGCTAGCTTCTTTTTGTCATAGCTTTTTGTGTAGTCCCATTTTGTAGTAACTCTGATATGTATTCATCTGGAACTCATCTGTATATTGTGGTTTGCTATACCACTTGACTTGTATTATTTTGTATACTCTGAAATGTATCAGTATATGGGTATATGATGATTTACTGTTCTGTGATGTATATTACATTTGAGTTGTTATATTTTCTTCTGATAGATCCTATAGCCATTGTAGTTTTGCTTTAAATATTTATTGAATAAGTCGAATTTTTAATGTTTCTACTTTTCGACGTATTTAGTGAATAGTTAGAGTAAGATTACACATGGTCGCTTCCATTATACTCTACTGTCCGCGTTAGCCGACAGTATTATCTATGTAATACTCTTTGTTAACGAGGCTCTCGGAGTGGGGCGTCACAGCCTGGTATCAGAGCGAGGTTCAGAACAAAATATGATAAACACAGAATAGATGCACATATTATGGTACATCAAAGTGTACAAGTGATACAAATCTTTGAATCATCGTGTCTCTTTATTCCATCAAGGTTAGATAGAGTTTGGGAATACATCTAGGATTATTCCGTAGTATCCCATATTGAAATATCTACCTTATGAATAATCTTTTCCTTATCTTGACTTTCAGCTTATGTCTGGAAGAGGCAGAGGTCGACGTTCGGATGCTGGGCAATCTAGTGGCTCACATCCGGATGGCGTATATATGTCTGCCGATCAGTTTTTGGAGTTGTTTAGGAGCACTCAGCCTCCCGTTCCTCCTCGAGTGTCTCCACCTTGCAAGTCTGATTTTGCACGTCAGTGTAGTGATTTTGCTCATCTTGGAAGAAAGCCGTTTAAAGGCTCTGAATCCGTTCTTGAAGTCCAAGCTTGGCTTCGCACGTGCGAACGTATCTTTTCTCGCATGGATCTTTCTGACCATGATAGAGTTCTTGTGACTTCTAGTTTATTACAAGAGCGTGCTCTTGATTGGTATGACCTTCTTGTAGCTGAGATTGATGAGTCTACTCTTTCTTGGACTCAGTTTCGGGGACGATTTATACTCAAGTTCGTTCCTGAATCTGAAAAAGTTTTATTGACCCGTCGCTTCCTTGAGTTGAAGCAAGGGAAATCTTCTGTTTCTGAGTATGTCGCATCGTTCGAGGCTTTATCCCAGTATGGTCTTGAATTCATCAGCACTTCTTACAAGCAGAATTTGAAGTTTGTTTCTGGTCTTAAGAAATATCTTAGGAAGTCCTTGTTGCTCCAGCTTAAACTTTCTTTCGAGGAATTGGTTGATTCGGCGCTTCATCTCGAGACCGTCGAGAAAGAGTGTGATAGTGATGTAGATGTTGAGGCTTCTAAGAACCCCAATAAGAGGCCGTTTCCAATTTAGAAGAAGCCTTTTCCTTCTAAGAAAAAGAAGACTGGTGGTCCTAGTTCTCAGCCTCAGTCTTCCGGAACTCCTTTCGTTCGAAAATGTTTTAATTGTGGTTCTCCGGATCATATTATTCGAGCTTGTCCTAAGCCTCTCTTCTGCCGTTACTGCAAGAGGTAAGGTCATCGTAGTTCCACTTGTCCCATTGCTCCGAATAATTCTTCATCTGGCAAGTTAAATGTAGCGAATGCTTCTGGAGGTCCTTCTCAATCTAAAGGTATATCTCCATCTATTTTGGAAGGTTCTATTTTATTTTATGACCATAGTATACGAGTTCTTTTCGATACGGGTGCTTCACATTCTTTTGTATCGAAAAAGCTCGTTGATGATTTATCTTTGGATGTTTCTTGTATGGTTACTTCTTTAAGGACTGCGAATCCTATTGGGGGATCCGCGACCCTTAGTTTGCTTTGTGATAATGTTGAGATTGTTTTATGTGGCTTTTCTTTCCGTGCGAATCTGCACGTTGTTTCTCATTTGGGTTTTGATATGATTTTTGGTATGGACTGGCTAGTGAGGTACGATGCCAGGATTATTTGTTCCGAGAGAATTTTATATTTTTGTCATCCTGAGTCGCCTTCTCAGTTATCTCTTGTTCTTCGGGATGTGGATAATTCCGAGATGGCTTTATATTCTCTTGATTCGCGAGATGATGATGATATATCTCGTATTCCTATTGCTTGTGACTTTTCAGATGTTTTTGAGCCTGTATCGGGTTTGCCACACAAACGGGCAATTGAGTTCCGCATTGATCTCATTCCAGGCGCGCAGCCAGTTAGTCGTCCTCCCATGAGGATGTCTACAAAGGAAAATGAGGAACTAAAGAAGCAACTTTTAGAGCTCGAGTCCAAGCAGTTGATTCAGTCCAGTTTTTCTCCGTGGTGATCCGCGGTCGTTTTCGTGAAGAAGTCTGATCGAACTCTTAGGCTTTGCATTGATTATCGCAAGCTTAACGAGTTGACCATTAGGAATAGGTATCCATTGCCTAGTATCGATGATATGTTCGATCTATTGAGTGGTGCTAAGGTCTTTTCTCAGCTTGACCTTGCCACAGGTTTTCATCAGTTACGAGTCGCGGAGGATAGCATACCTCTTACCGCTTTCCGTACTCGATATGGTTCTTTTGAGTGGCTCGTTATGCCGTTCGGTTTGACGAACGCTCCTGCTTTCTTTGTTGATCTCATGAATCGGGTATTCCGGGAATATCTCGATAAGTTCGTGCTTGTCTTCATTGATGATATCCTTGTTTATTCTAAGTCTGAAGCTGAGCATGCTAATCACTTGAGAATTGTCTTGAGTACTCTCCGTCATCATCAGCTTAAAGCCAAATTCTCCAAATGCCACTTTTGGGAGAATAAGGTTAAGTTCTTAGGCCATGTTGTATCTTCCGATGGCATTTCTGTCGATTCCTCAAAGGTCGAAGCCATTCAGAATTGGAAGAGGCCTGAGAATGTTCATGAGATTCGTAGTTTCCTTGGATTAGCGGGGTATTACCGTCGGTTCATTAAGAATTTTTCCCATATTGTGCTTCCTCTCACCTGCCTTACCCGGAAGGGCATTCGTTTTATTTGGTCCGACAAGTGCGAAGCTTCCTTTCAGGCATTGAAAGAACTTCTCACTAATGCTCCTATTCTTGTGGTTCCCGAAGGGAATCATGATCTTGTTGTCTGCACCGATGCTTGTGGTAGTGGTCTCGGTGTTGTGCTTATGCAGAGAGATCAGGTGGTTGCTTATGCTTCTAGGCAACTGCGTCCGAATGAAGTTCGCTATGCCACTCATGATCTTGAGCTTGCCGCCATTGTCTTTGCCTTGAAGATTTGGCGACATTATTTATTGGGCGAGCGCTTCATTCTCTATACCGATCATAAATCCTTGAAGTATTTGTTTACTCAGAAGGAACTCAATATGAGGCAACAGCGTTGGCTCGAGTTTCTTGCTTCTTATGACTTTGATATCCAGTATATCCCTGGTAAGGGTAATCGTGTTGCAGATGCGCTTAGTCGCAAACATTCGGCTGTTATTTCTATGATGCTTGCCGAATGGAATGTTCTTGAGACTCTATCTTTTTGTGAAATTCGTGATCGAGGTTCATCTTCTGATTCTCCTATCCTATTATTTAGTTTGGGAGCTCGACCTATTTTGTTAGATCGTATTGCCGATGCTCAGCGGCATGATCCTGAATTGTTGCATCTTATTCAGCTTTGTTAGTCTGGATCTTGTGATGAGGCGTTGCAAGATTTCAGCATTGATTCTCATGGATGTCTTCGTAAGAAGAACCGTCTCTTTGTGCCTTCTGACTTTGCACTTAGGCATGACATTCTTGGTGATTGCCATCGTTCTAAGTATACTATTCATCCCGGTAGTAGCAAGATGTATGCCGATATGCGTCGTCTTTATTATTGGGAAGGCATCAAGGGCGATGTGGCGAGTTATGTGAGCAATTGCATAACTTCTCAGCGTTTTAAGGCCGAACATCAGCGTCCTTCAGGTCTTCTTCAACCTCTTGAGATTCCATTGTGGAAGTGGGATCAAATTTCTATGGATTTCATTGACGGCCTACCTCGTTCGAGATCGGGTCATTCTAGTATTTGGGTTATTGTTGATTGCCTCACTAAGTCTGCTCATTTTGTCCCTATTAAGTCTAATAGGACTGCTTCGCATTTGGCTAAGTTGTATGTCAAGGAAATCATGAGACTTCACGGTGTTCCTAGTTCTATTGTGAGTGATCGTGATCCTTTATGCACGAGTCATTTTTGGAAGAGTCTTCAGCAAGCTTTGGGAACAAAGCTTAATTTTTCTACAGCTTATCATCCACAGTCTGACGGACAGACTGAACGGGTGAGTCGTATCTTGGAAGATCTTCTCCGTATTTGCATCTTTGATTTCGGTGGTAGTTGGGAGGATCACCTACCTCTTGTAGAATTCTCCTACAACAATAGTTTTCAGTCTAGTATCGATATGGCTCCTTTCGAAGCCTTATACGGAAGGCCATGTCGATCACCTTCTTGTTGGTTGGAATCTGGGGAGAAGCTTATTCTTGGCCCGGACTTTGTTCGTCATTCTTCTGAGAAGATTGATCTTATTCGATTGAGAATGAAAGAGGCACAGAGTCGCCAGAAATCCTACACGGACAACCGTAGGAAGCCTCTCGAGTTCTCGATCGGCGATCTTGTTTTTATTCGTGTTTCTCCTTTAAAGGGGGTTATGCGTATCAGTACGACTGGGAAATTGGCTCCTCGCTTTATAGGACCATTTTCTATTACTGAACGTATTGGCCCTGTGGCTTATAGAGTTTCACTTCCAGCTCATCTATCTGGCATTCATGACGTGTTTCACGTCTCGCAACTTCGGAAGTGTCTTCGGGAGTCGGATTCTGTTATTACTTCTCCTGATTTGCAAGAGCTTGAGGTCTAACCGGACTTATCTATTGTACAACAACCTATTCGCGTGCTTGACACAGAGGTGCGACACCTTAGGAACAAGGACGTGCCGCTCGTTAAAGTTCAATGGTCTGCTAATCCCAATGACTGTACTTGGGAAACCAGAGAGTATATCGAGCGATCTTATCCGGGGTTTCTTTCTTAGCTTGAAACCGGTGAGTAAGTTTTTTTCATCTCCAGCTTATTTCCTTTTTCTTTTGATGTTCTATGTATGTAGTTGTTACAAATATTGTCTCTAGAAATTGCGGGGACGCAATTTTGTAAGGAGGGGAGATCTGTAACAACCCGCATATTTAACGATTTTATATTTAAATGTTTAATTTAAATATAGCGTCGTTAGTTGGATTTGGTCCGAAATGTTACTTTTTGCATATGGCCGAATTGGAGCTCAAAACTACCTCCATTGGTTCCAAAATGGCGTTTGCGATCTTTTTGAGTATAATCTTTGATATGTTTGGAGTTTGTGAAATTTCGGCTACTTTTTCTATTGGGTTTGGGTTCAGCCCACTAGCTTAACTAATACTCTAGCTTAGCCACTCCTCTCATTCACTTATTCATTTCTTAAAACTTAGGCTTAGAACTGAAAATGGTGGAAGGGAAAGAGAAATAGAAATTTGCAAGCCCTAGTTTCAACTTCCAACTTGATTTCTTGCTCCAAAATCAAAGAGAATCCATTGGTAAGTTCATCTCCATCTTCTCCATCTCTTCTCCTCTTCAATTTCAGTAAATTCCTAACCTTAACTTAGGAAATACTTGCTTTGATTCTAGATTGAAGCTTGTAGTGTTGAAGTGGAGTGTAGTTGGTTGATTCCTTGCATTTGTGCTTCTTCATCTTCTTGTTTTGTGTAAAAAGGTGAGTTTTGAACTCACATCTACTTCTCTTGATTTCATGGGTGTTGGGTATGAATTCCTAACAATTATGCATGTGCCATTGTTTTGGATTTGGAAAGAATTTGCATTTTCATTGAAATAGGGCAGGAAGTGCAAAATCACCAGGTTCGGCCGACCGAGTGCAGGCTTCGGTCGACCGACCTGCTGCCCCGAGCCATAATTGGGTTTCTGCATCTGGCCGGCCGACCGAGCCCTGCAGTCCGGTCGACCGACCTGCTCTGTTTTGCCTATTTTGTATATTTTGAGTTATTTTCCGGATTTTATCGATTCAAGTTGCTTTTTAGTGGTAGTTATTGCATATTTGGCTTTGATAACTTACTCTTGACTTCATCCACGGGTTTTTATAAAATAATTTCTCAAATCGCATTTAAAAGCTCGTTTCTCCAATTCATAAATTCTATTTAAAACACACACTTTCGCACTTCGGGCGAAGTGGAAGGGTGATTAAATGGTTGGGCAAAACACGGACCATGAATATGTGCGTTTATCCTTCTGATTAATCCTCGACCTATTCGATTGATCGTTTTGACCTTCGAGTTTGGTTTATCGATGATATGAGGTAAATTTGTACTGCTTTGAGTGTGAAATAAACTAACGGACAGTAAACCGTTTAGTGCGAACGGGTGGTTATGTGACTCACGTTACCACTTTTCGGATTCCTCTCTGGGAGTTTGTGACACATGCTGCCTTTGGGATAGTGTCTTCGGACTGTCTCCTCTGGCTTGTTTCCTTTAAATATCGCTTTTGGAGTTGGTCCTTTGCCCCGACTCGAAAGATATTTGGGGTTGTCGGTTACCTTTAGTATTGCTTTCGGAGTGGTTTCTTCACCACCGCTCAAGAGATATTGGAGTGGTTTCTTCACCACCGCTCAAGAGATATTGGAGTGATTTCTTCACCACCGCTCAAGAGATAACGGAGTGGTTTACTCACCACCGCTAATGATGCTTCATTTATATGTATATTCCCTAGGTATTGCTTTTCTGTATTGGTTCTTTGGAGCCACACGAAATATAGCGTTTACCTTGTGGAACTCGTATTTATCGGTACTTGTTGTTTGCCTTTATGGCTTGCTTTGGGATATTCTTATCCTTTGTTTCTATATGTTGCCGATGATATGAGGCTTGATCTATATGATACATCTTTCGTTAGATGATTGTGTTATCTCTTGTAGAGATATCTATTATGCTTTGTAACCTTGCAGGTTTATTGTTGTTCAGTTTATCTAACTGATTTGTTATCTACACCGACCCATGTATTTTATACTCGGGTCAGACCGAGATGTTTCAGGTTAGGTGCTTTTGGGACTTAGCCTATTTTGCTTCCGCATGGACTACTCCGCTAGCTTCTTTTTGTCATAGCTTTTTGTGTAGTCCCATTTTGTAGTAACTCTGATATGTATTCATCTGGAACTCATCTGTATATTGTGGTTTGCTATACCACTTGACTTGTATTATTTTGTATACTCTGAAATGTATCAGTATATGGGTATATGATGATTTACTGTTCTGTGATGTATATTACATTTGAGTTGTTATATTTTCTTCTGATAGATCCTATAACCATTGTAGTTTTGCTTTAAATATTTATTGAATAGGTCGAATTTTTAATGTTTCTACTTTTCGACGTATTTAGTGAATAGTTAGAGTAAGATTACACATGGTCGCTTCCATTATACTCTATTGTCCGCGTTAGCCGACAGTATTATTTATGTAATACTCTTTGTTAACGAGGCTCTCGGAGTGGGGCGTCACAGTAACAGATGGTATAACAGGTAAATAAGCATGGGTGGACATCATATGATCATAACATAACAAATATAGCATGGTGATATGTTTTACAGATTCAATTGTGATCAGTTTACTAGTCATATAAGTATAAATTTGTCTGGTGAGAATTACTCACTTGTATAAGTTCGAGATGACAGCCAAATGCAAAAGCAAGGAACTTCAAAGGCACGATAACATAACAATGATTTGAGAGTGGGAGATCCAAATCTAATTTCGTTGTTAAATATCAAACAAACAAATACAAACATGAATTACAACCAAACTATTACAAAATAATGCTAGGAATAAACATGAAACACAAAGCTAACACTTTTGCACTTGCATTCAATGACTTATGCTTCAGCTATAAGCTGTAAACGCACTGTAATGGGGTGGATTTTGATCAGGTTTGGATCAGGTTGAAGTCCAACAGGGGTCGGCCATAACAATATAAAGGAGATAAAGGGTATGTGTGCATGAATTTACAAAACAAGGCAACACGGGTGGGTTTTATTGCCATTTAAGGTCTCAGCCAAGCATGGATGGACAAGGTCAGATCTGGAAAGGTCAACTAAAAGTGTTACAAAGGTCCAAGGCTCAGGTTGTGGCTGGTGGTGGTGGTGGTGGTGTTTGGGTCGGCCAAAGCATGATTGGAGTGGTGGAGACAATGGGAGTTCGGCTATGGAGTTTTAAAGTGGATTTTTCTTCAAAATTTTGGTGGATCGTCAACTTGGAGGGTCTCAGCCATGGAAGGTTAGTGGAAGGAGGGGATGATGGCTGGTGTAGGTGGTAGTGGAGGTGGCCAAAGTGCTGGAGGAGGGAGGCCGAACACAAGAAGGTGAATCAAGTACAAAAATCAATACAAAACAATGGAAAAAAAATGAAAAAAGAATGAAAGTTTACCAAAATTTTTCTCTCATAAAATTGAGGCTTTACATTTTGAGTTTGAGAAAGTTTTGGTACGTGAAAAATGAGGGAAATTCAGCTGAAGGAATGGCGATAAAGTCAGCAATTGAATGGATATGTTGTTTCGTGTGAAAAGGCAAATTGAATATGAAAAGGCAAAGGATACTAAAGGTCAAAAACTCTTCAAATATCCAAAATGTTTTTGCATTTTAAATACATGTGAAATACATATAAATAGAGATAAAAACACGAAAATATAACGAATGAATAAAAATAAATAAATAAATTTTAAATAAATATAATTAAATTAAGAAAATAGCTTAAAAATAGAAACTAGGTTATAAAAATTGAAAATAAATACACTAAGCTTTGGGAAAAATTATAACATTACTTTAAAATATTTGAAAACAAAAATATATTCCTAAAATGTCATATAACACATATTAAAACATAATATGACAAATAAAAATATTATCTATATAAATTAAAATAGACAATTTTATAAAATAAATCAATTTACATACAATATTGTAAAAAGCATAACTTTCACAATATAAATCGGATTTCAACGAAACGAAAACAGTATTCTTGAAATTTAATATATTTTCATAATAAAGGATAAAATTAAAAAATTCAAAAATTTAAGTTTTAAATTTAAAAGTCAATGTTTGACCAGATTGACCAAAAATCCACTTTTCTGGAAAATATTCTATTTATTCAGGTTTGAATTTATAATTCACACAAAAATCAAAAATATACTTTCAAAATTTATTCATTTTAATAAATAAAATAATTTTTTTTCAATCAAGATTTCAATTTAAATAATTTAAATAAACAATTAAAATAATCACAAAATACTAGGTTGTTACAAATGAGGAGCTTCACTCTGAACTAACTAAATTTACTAAAGAAATCAATTGATGTTTTTGCCTGAACCTATTTAAACAAGGAAAGGACCAATCTATCACTAATCTGTTGTAAGCTAAATATTGACCCAGATACATATCAAGTGTGGTAAAAAGAGGAGGACATTTGATTACAGAAGACAACAAACTGCACGAGGAAGTGAAGAAGTTGAAAGAAAATGGCTTTTTAGAGAATTTTATTACCTTAATTGGATATTCAATATACATCTAGTAAAGAAACTATATGGGAAATGGTAAACCAATATAGGCTTCACTAACCTCAAAAAAGCCTACCCAAAGGATGATTTATCTAAACCAGAAAAGATCAACATGTAGTGCAACTAGTGGCCTTGAACTCTCCACCTTCAGGGATGCATACTCATGGAACAATCATATTGCCATGTTCGAACCTAATCGGGACCATATCAAATTCAATATGGAAAAAGGACTATACTGCTACATAGTAATTTTGTTTGAATGGAAAAACATTAGCGCAGTCTACCAGAGACTAACAAATAAAAATATTTAAGCAAATAGGAATAAATGTAAAGGTATACGTGGTTGATATGCTTGTGAAGTCCAAGAAAGCACCCAGCAATGTAAAGGACTTCAAAGTGACATTCATAACTCTTAGGAAGTTCAACATTAAGCAAAACCTTCTTAACTATACTTTTTCCATTTTATCTGGAAAATTCCTATGTTGTATAGTGAGTGCCCATGGAATTGAAGCTAATCCAAAATAGATGGAAATGGTCATCAAGATGAAAGTTTCGGAGAAACCAAAGGATGTAATGATTTTAAATGGGAATGTTGCAGCATTGAGCATGTTCATATCCAAAGCAATAGACGATTGTATCCAATTTTCGATCGGATAAACAAGGGAGGAAACTTCGAATGAACCAAATAGTGACGAGCTACGCTCTAAATGTTGAAAATTTATCTTGCCACTCCTTTGATCTTCTTAAAACCTACCATAGTTAGGATTTATTTGTGTACTAAATTGTAATAGATCAAGCTAGTAGCTATGGTCAACGAAGGCGAGGGAGTGTAATGCCCAATATACTTTACCACTGTGAACCTATCTGGTCGGAAAAGCTATTACGCGGTCTTCTACTACAACAAAGATTATTTCAAAGCTCATTCAATCAAAGTATTAGCTGATCAACCCTTGAAGAAAATACTACATAAACCTATAATCATTGGGCATGTACTAAAGTGGGTAATTGAGCTCAATCAATATGCCATCTTATACCACGCTAAGAATGCAATCAAAGGACAAGCCTTGGTTGATTTCATTGTTGAGTGCAGTCAACGAGCTTACTAGCAAGTTTAAGAGCTCAAAGAGAAACCTAAGAAAAGGCAAATATGCGTAGATGGATCTTTAAATGAATAGTGTACAAAAATTGGATATGTGTTGACCACACCATATAAAAAAACTTTATAGTGCAGTTCAGCTTGGTATTAAAGCCATGAAGCCAAATATATAACACTTATTATAGGTTTTAAAATGGTGTGGGTGATGTTGGTAATCTATGTCAAAATTACAATGCTTCCCAGTTTCACATAAATAAAGTGCACGAGAGCTACCAAGCAAAGGATTCGAGACTTGCTAAATATATAGAGTAATCCAAGTAGTTGTTGAGCCAATTCGATTAGTTCGATATTGAACAAACTTCCCATAACGAAATCTCATCAGTGGACTCAATAAAAAAGTTATCCAGCTATAAAGTTGCATAAGAGATGGAAAAATTACCATAGGGACAACCGTCTAAACAAAGTATTACCTAAGAAAACCAGATTCTAGTCTTAACACATGCTTAAAAAACCAAAGTTCAAAAAAATAGACCCTAAATGAGGCTACTTCTATGCAGGTAGATTAACCCATACTACTAGTACAGGATGGTAGAACATAAACATGGATGACGTGATGAAATAGCCATTAATAAACGGTATACCGGCAAAAACATTGCTCATAAAATTAGATATCAAGCCCTCTACTTTGTTTCCTTCGATGGAATACTATACAAAAGAGGGTATTCATCCATCTATCAAAGATGTATCACAATAGAAGAAGGGGCAGCAATACTAAGGAAATTTATAAAGAAGATAACTTTGGGGGCTAAAATTAGAGAAAAAAATGTTGATGCAACGGTGTAACGACCCGTAATTTTGGGCAATAAAATTTAATAATCTGTATTAATAATTTAATCGGTTTGATAATTTTCTTCATAATTTTAATTTAAATTGGTAAATTTAATATTTTAAAGGTTAATAAATATTTAATCTGGTAATTTTGATCAATATCTTTCTATCAATTTAAAATGAATAAGATTTAGTTTCCAATGCTAATGAAGTTTTACTCTGTTTATAATATATATATTTGATATATATTGTGAATAAAATATCCTTTGTTTTATTTAAAAAATAGAATTTTCAAATTGTAATATATACGTATGTATATGTTATAATTTGAGTTGCTTTGAAATTTAATTTAAATCAATTGATAATTTATATATGGATGAATTGTAATTTAAAGCTTTGTTTTAAAATGAATATTATTTTTTCAAAAGATAAGTTTAATTCATTTATTTTCAATACTAAGATAACTGTTTGTTTTTAAATATAAGATAATTATTATTGTAAATATGATAGTTTAATCAGGAAAAAAGTTTTAGTATTTTTTTCTTTTTAAATGCTTAAATTTAAAATAGTTATAAATGTATCTATAAAAGTTCTAGATTTTAAATAACATGTATAAGAAAATATATTTGCATTATAATTAGTTTTAGAATATTTTCATTAATAAGTAAGTTTACATTTTCATATATAAGTATTTAGTAATTTAGTAAATTAATTAAGTAAGTTATATTCACATTTAAATAAAGTAAAAATTTATTAAAAAATTTCTTAAGTAGCATGAGTAAAAATGTTAAACCTCTTAATAACACATGTAAAGCATTTAAGCATAACGGATGACATTTGTCCAAGTTTTATAACAAGTGGCATATTCATTTTTATTTTTAATAAATATTTTTAAGAAGAAAATTGGTTTTCCCAAACACTTTTCCCTTTTGTTTTCACTTCTAAGCTCAAAACAAAATTTTTCTTTAAAATCTGAATTTAAACCAAAAAGAAAATGCAGATCTGCATCTTCAAAACTAAAAAATTTGAAAATCTGCAACCTTAAAAAAAAATATGGAAGCAAAGATGAAATCCGTATTCAATTTAAAGCTGCAACTTCAAAAAATTTCAAACATGCATTTCAAAAGGAATGATCTTCAGCAAGTTCTTTTCAACTTCAACCTGCAATTCAAAGATCCATTTCAACATTTTTTTTAATCAATCAATTAGAGCATACAAGGGGATTTTCATTAGCAAGCAAAATCATAATTGTTCCATATTATAGATTCCAAGGCCTGGAAGTAAAAATTGAAATAAAATATGCTCTGCTTTTAATTTAAGGTGAGTAAATTTTGTTTTAAAAGCAGTTTTCATATAATCTATGATTGAATGATGATGCATGCAAATGAATTTGGCTTTGATGATGAATATTTGTTTACCTGAATGTATGTTTATAAAAAAATATATTGAATGCCTGGATTTAAATACTGTTGTTTATGCAGGTTTGATTTTCCCTTATTAAATTGCATATCATCTTCTTTAATCATTGTTAGTTTGTGGTTTGCAAATAAGAATTGATTGGAATCATGTATCTTCACTACCAAAAATCATTCCAAGAATTTATATTAAGTATTCAGTTCGAATTTTTAAAACGACAATGAAAGCCCTAATTTTTCACAAGAATCAACTTGCTAAATTTTGAATTTACATTATAGGATTGTATTCGTGTTTGAAAATCACGAATTTTAATATGAAAACCATAATTTTTAATGTGATAATCAACTGGTAATTTTAAATTGAACTATATCGGCAATTTGACGAATTGCCGATGATGTACTCATTAATTTGAGTTGAAATTGAGGTCGTAGCTTGTTTATAGATTGTTGATTACGGGAAAAATGTAAAAGAATTTTTCTAATGAGTGATTTGTTCGAATGGGATCGAACTAGGGTTTTTATTTTGGTTTCTGCTCGGCTGTATGGTCATGGCTATTGCGACATGGTTAAGGGATCGAGTTCGATCGCGTTTGAGGATGTTGGAACTCGTGGCCATGGTGATTGATGATGGGGACGGTGAAGTTCGGCGGCGACGAGATGATCTGCGTTGGGGGTTTTTAGTGGTCGTGTTTTTCTGCAGTTTGATGCGTATGCTCGAATTTTGATTCGCGTTCGTATGGTTGGAGTCTCAGGTACACGTGCACGAGAATGGGTGCGTGCACTGGGTTTGTAGTTCTGGGAAGACGAGATGAAGACTGGAGTGGGTTCTCGCGTTGTGTTTGGGTTGGACTCGATGATTGAAGGGCTGGGTTTTTCCTAGGGGAATATTCGTGTGATTGCCGAGTCTGTCTCGGGTTTTTAGGATTGTTGCTTAAGTTAAGTTCTATGATGATTTTTTAAGTTGCATTTGAAACAAGAGTTTGATAAAATCAAGCATTAAGTTAGAAAACAAGTTTATAAAAGAAACAAAACACAAAGTTAAAAACTTGTTGTTTGAATTATATAGAAATCAAGTTTGAGTTTTAGAAAAGAAAACAATTTAAAACTTGTAGTTTGTAAGTAAAAGCTAATTAAACCTTTAAAAGTGTTAATTGATTCTATTTTAAAATTTAAATTGTTTTTAATGATTTCTTTTTGAAAGTAATTTAATTTAATTTAATTCAATTTTTAATTTAAGAATAATGTTTTGAACTCAAATATTAAATCAAAGTTTAAAATAATTTCTAAGTATTGATTTTAAAACTAAATTTTCAAATTTCATTTTGAATGAATAAGTTTAACTTAGATGATTAATACGTTTTGAATTTTGAAAATTTGTTTTTAAATGCATTATTTTCAAATAAAGGTTAATGTTATTATTATTGTAAACAAACTTGAATAATTGGTCTTTAAGGTTATTAAAATTTGATTTATTCAAATAATTTAATTATGAAAATAAATCGGGTTAATTCATCTTTGTTATTAACTTAAGAATACTTATTTAATATGATTTGTAAATAAGTAAAGTTTTAATTAAGATAAATGTTTCTTAATTAATTAAGGATTTTTAAATATAAGAATTTAATTAATTATTTAATTAATTTTAAATAATTAGTTAATTGTTTGTTAAATATTAAATAATCACTTAATTGTGGATTAATTAAGTGTAATCACTTAATGAAGTAATTAATGGTTATTTATTGAATGTAATTAAGAATGGTAATTACTTATGGAAGTGATTAGAGGAAAATTACTCATAGGAGTATTTAGTTGAAGTGATTAATGGATAATCACTAGATGATATTAATTTAGGAAATTGGTTAATATAATTGCTTTGAAGTTAATTAATTATGGAGTAATTAATTAATGAATTAAAGATCAATTAATGATGGAATTAATTATTTGTTATGTAACTAATTAAGAGAGTAATTAAGATTTATTGATTAAAATAATTAGAAGATAATTACTTTTGTAAGTAATTAAGAGTTAATTACTTAATTATTTAGTTAATTAATTAGTGGGATTAATTAATTAATAAATGTAACTAATTTAAGATTAATTACTAAGTGTAGTTAATTAAAATGTAATTAATTAATTAAGTAATTAATAAAGGATTTATTTATTAATTTAATTTAATTGAATAATTAATTACTTAACGAAGTAACTAAAGATTAATTAATTGGATTAATTAGTCAAGGATTAATATAATTAATTAAGATGTTAATTAATTAAGATAAGTAATTACAATTGTTAATTACTGATTATGATTAATGAGTTGATTAATTACAAGTTCATTATTTAATTAAAGAGAATTATTAATTAATGGGGATCATTAGTTAATATAATTAATGATATTAATCGAAGATTATTAATGAAAGTATTTAATTAAAGTATGATTAATTAATTATAATTAATTAAGGTTTAATGTAATTAATTATAGTTAATTAATGGAAGCAAACGAAGGATCATTAATTATTGTAATTAATGATAGTAATTAAAGGTTACTTACTATATATGGTTAAGGAAAATTACTTGAATGTAATTAAAAGATAATTAATAAAGGAAGATTAATTAAGGAAGATCATTAAGAGATGATTAATTATTTATTTGGAATAAATAAATGAAGGAGGATTTTAGGTAATCCAATTGATTAAGAATTAATCAATTCTGCTTTGGATGATTTATTAATATTGGTTGATTGATTGATATTGGATGATCAATATTGGGTGATCAATATTGGATGTTGAATGATGTTGGATGATTTGGAACGAGATAGTTTCGATATAATCTATGATTGAATGATGATGCATGCAAATGAATTTGGCTTTGATGACGAATATTTGTTTACCTGAATGTATGTTTATAAAAAAAATATTGAATGCCTGGATATAAATACTGTTGTTTATACAAGTTTGATTTTCCCTTATTAAATTGCATATCATCTTCTTTAATCATTGTTAGTTTGTGGTTAGCAAACGAGAATTGATTGAAATCATGTATCTTCACTACCAAAAATCATTCTAAGAATTTATATTAAGTATTCAATTCGAATTTTTAAAATGACAGTGAAAGCCCCAATTTTTCACAAGAATCAACTTGCTAAATGTTGAATTTACATTATAGGATTGTATTCTTGTTTGAAAATCACGAATTTTAATATGAAAATCATAATTTTTAATGTGATAATCAACTGGGAATTTTAAGTTGAACTATATCGGCAATTTGACGAATTGCCGATGATATACTCAATAATTTGAGTTGAAATTGAGGTTGTGCTTGTTTATAGATTGTTGATTATGGGAAAAATGTAAAAGAATTTTTCTAATGAGTGATTTGTTCGAATGGGATCGAACTAGGGTTTTTATTTTGGTTTCTGCTCGGCTGTATGGTCATGGCTATTGCGACTTGGTTAAGGGATTGAGTTCGATCGCGTTTGAGGATGTTGGAACTCGTGGCCGTGGTGTTCGATGATGGGGACGGTGAAGTTCGACGGCGATGAGATGATCGGCGTTGGGGGTTTTCGGTGGTCGTGTTTTTCTGCAGTTTGATGCGTATGCTCGAATTTTGATTCGCGTTCGTATGGTTGGATCTGGGTTCGTATCTGGGGTCGCGTGGGATTTCGTGATCGCCGTCGATGGTGACGACGAACTACGACGGCCGGAGTCTCAGGTACGCGTGCACGAGAATGGGTGTGTGCACTAGGTTTGTAGTTCTAGGAAGACGAGATGAAGCCTTGGGTGGGTTCTCGTGTTGTTTTCGGGTTGGACTCGAAGATTGAAGGGCTGGGTTTTTCCTCGTGGAAGATTCGTGTGATTGCCTAGTCTGTCTCTGGTTTTTAGGGTTGTTGCTTTAGTTAAGTTCTGTGATGATTTTTTAAGTTGCATTTGAAACTAGAGTTTGATAAAATCAAGCATTAAGTTAGACAACAAGTTTATAAAAGAAACAAAACACAATGTTAAAAACTTGTTGTTTGAATTATAAAAAAATCAAGTTTGAGTTTTAGAAAAGGAAACAATTTAAAACTTGTAGTTTGTACGTAAAAGTTAATCAAACCTTTAAAAGTGTTAATTGATTCTATTTTAAAATTTAAATTATTTATAATGATTTCTTTTTGAAAGTAATTTAATTTAATTTAATTTAATTTTTAATTTAAGAAGAATGTTTTGAACTCAAATATTAAATAAAAGTTTAAAGTAATTTCTAAGTATTGATGTTAAACCTTAAGTTTCAAATTTCATTTTGAATGAATAAGTTTAACTTAAATGATTAATATGTTTTGAATTATGAAAATTAAGTGTAATTACTTAATGAAGTAATCAATGGTTATTTATTGAATGTAATTAAGAATGGTAATTACTTATGGAAGTGATTAGAGGAAAATTAGTCATAGGAGTAATTAGTTGAAGTGATTAATGGATAATCACTACATGATATTAATTTAAGAATTTGGTTAATATTATTGTTTTGAAGTTAATTAATTATGGAGTAATTAATTAATTAATGAATTAAAGATCAATTAATGATGGAACTAATTATTTGTTAAGTAATTAATTAAGAGAGTAATTAAGATTTATAAATGAAAGTAATTAGAAGATAATTACTTATGTAAGTAATTAAGAGTTAATTACTTAATTATTTAGTTAATTAATTAATAGGATTAATTAATTAATAAATGTAATTAATTTAAGATTAATTACTAAGTGTAATTAATTAAAATGTAATTAATTAATTAAGTAATTAATAAAGGATTTATTTATTAATTTAATTTAATTGAATAATTAATTACTTAATGAAGTAATTAAAGATTAATTAATTGGATTAATTAGTCAATGATTAATATAATTAATTAAGATAAGTAATTACAATTGTTAATTACTGATTATGATTAATGAGTTGATCAATTACAAGTTAATTATTTAATTAAAGAGAATTATTAATTAATTGGGATCATTAGTTAATATAATTAATGATATTAATCAAGGTTGATTAATAAAAGTAATTAATTAAAGTGTTATTAATTAATTATAATGAGTTAAGGTTTAATGTAATTAATTATAGTTAATTAATGGAAGCAAATAAAGAATCATTAATTATTGTAATTAATGATAGTAATTAAAGGTTAATTACTATATATGGTTAAGGAAAATTACTTGAATGTAATTAAAAGATAATTAATCAAGGAAGATTAATTAAGGAAGATCATTAAGAGATGATTAATTATTTATTTGGAATAAATAAATGAAGGAGGATTTCAGATAATCCAATCGATTAAGAATTAATCAATTCTGCTTTGGATGATTTATTAATATTGGTTGATTGATTGATATTGGATGGTCAATATTGGGTGATCAATATTGGATGTTGAATGATGTTGGATGATTTGGAACGAGATAGTGCCTTCGGTTTCGTTCGAACCCGGAATGAACTTGTATGGATTGAATGCTTTCAGAACATCGTCAGGTGGACGATGAGCATTCTAAGATAGATGTGTTCTATTAAGGTAATCGCAGCCTCAAGCCTCATCAACCGGGAATGGCTAAAACAGGAGAGCTGCAGCAAGGCTTCGTGGGTAGCCCCCACTGGAGAGTGAGATTTACCCCTGTCTAGAGGTCCCTTTCTATTTCGGCTTAGTGTGTGGTTGGTCGCGCCGACCACGGGGTCGTCTTGTTCGGGACTGTTCAGTAGGGAACGGTTCCGGCCTTGTGTTGCAGGGTAGCGGGCATACTCCTCAGTACGTTGATCTAGGCCACGTACTGTGACGGGTGGTACCCCAGTAGCCCTTCCATTGATGGAAACCCATCCTTCCTACGAGACCTTACAGTTTTGTTTGTATTACTCACTTTTGTGGCTAATAGCTGGAATTTAATGAATGTAACAATTTCGGTTATTTCTTATTTACTTGAAAACCCTAGACACTATTATAATATCACTGGATTTCCTATAAAATGTTTTGGTTAGCGTAAGGTAAAAACTTTTCCATGTTTATGTGTGGGAAGTCTTACGTGATACCTTTTCTTTTCAAAGGTTTTTCTAAAGTTAAGCAACTTTAAACCGTTTACTCACACTAGACCCATGTCTAACCCGAGTGTTTATTTTCTGTTTTATTAAACTCTTCTGTACTCATATTATGTATGAGTAGTCAAGTGATTCAGGTTTGGTGAATTCTGGAGGAGTTATAGAGCAGGAGGCTTCCACGTGTAGATACATTATGGATCCGTTGTGTTTGTGTTGTATCTGTTTCTGTTGTACTTAAGTTGTATAGTTAGACAGATGTTTTCAACTGTCTAATATCTGTTGTATAAGTTGTGTACTCTGATGTATATGATACTATGTAATATTTTATGTGATATATTATATTTCATTGGTTCCGCTGTGAGTATCTAATATTTTTTTATTTCTTCTTTCTCATTCTTTTCTTCTTTTATCCGTTTCTTTCTTCATTAACGATGCGTCTTCCTGGAGATAGGAGGTCGGGTCGTTAAAAATGGCCTACAGCATACTAATATGCATAATATTTTATCCATAATTATGATCAATGGAAAAAGTTTATTTGTTCCTAAGATTTCCAATGCATGAACTCGTCCACATAAATAGCCCTAGAACATTTGACATAATGGGAATTAAATTAATTGGCTCCCAATGTGTAAAGGAAAGGGGGGCAAATATGCAGTGGCAATCATCAACTAATTTACAAAAGGAATTGAAGAAAAACTACTCGCAACTATTACTTCAAAGAAGATATTAAATTTTGGTAGTTAGGAACATCATCACAAGGTTCGAAATCCCTTTAAAATTATATCAGACAATGGCACATAGTTCAAAAGCAAGGAACTCACCTAACTCTATGAAAGAAATTGAACAATCAAGAGTGTTTCTTTACTAGCACATCTCAAGCGAATAGGAAAGCTTAGGAGGCTAATAAAACTATTAAAAAGTTACTTAAGGAATGACTAACCATAACAAAGGAAAATAGGGAAAGGAATTTCTTTTAGTATTGTGGGCTGAGTAGACTCCAACCTGATCGCCTATAGGGCGCACTCCATTCTCAATAACACATGGATATGAAGCAATGCTTCCAGCATACGTGAAAATTCCATATCATAGACACCTATCATATGTCGTAGATAAGAATCAACAATAAAAAGAAACTGCCCTAAACTATACCAATAAAAGAAGGGATGAAGCCACAATTAGAGGTGTAGTATGCTAGTGGGGAATTGCTAAAGGCTATAATCTTGGCTAAGAGAAAGAAAATTCCACCATGGGAATTAGTGCTATGGAATTTATCGGCTTTTATCAAACATCCAACAGATGGCGCATTAGAGTCAAATTATGGAGGACCAATAATCATTACCAAAACATTATCAAATGGCGCATATCAACTATGAGATAGATGGAAACTTGGTGCCTAAAGAATGGAATTCAGAATGTCACAGGCCATACTTCATTTGAGTTGTTAAATAACTTGATGTATCATTATAATAATAAATAAATAATATGATGATAAACTGGATATAGGGATATTATATGGCCCTGACCATTATAAAAATATCTATTGTGTCTTTATTCATTATTTGTGAAAGAATCATAGTATACTTACAAACTATAAGGGTTGTAAATACATGACCCAGCTCCTTAACCAATAACAATCAAACTATGCAACTAAAAATAGAGCAGAGCCATTCCAATATGCATAGTTGAAGTAAAGATTAAGGTTGCTAAAAGAGGTGGCCAAGTGACCTAAGCACCGAGAGCAAAGTTCAAGAAACATGTTATATACTATGAACTAAGAAACAAACAGCTTAGCACTGTGACCCTGAGTCTGGTAGTCAATGTTACTAAACCCATGGTATGCTGATCCCTCCACTTGCTAAAAGCCAACAATGTTAAACCTTATGCAATGAAGATGCTCAAATATCGCAAGTGGCTTGATTATCTTCAGTCGAATGAATATATACAATGAAACACAAGCATCACTTGTTGAACCTTAAGATCAATGGTTCTCCTTTTAGAGGAACCACTAATGTAATAGGTAATGTTATCCATCCTTTCGACTAGGCAGTATTCAGACAAACTTAACAAATCAAACTTGAAAGCTATTGAGGCAGGAAACCCAAAGTACTAGCTATAGAGATTAGAAAACTAGTACAACCAAAATCACAAGAGGAAAACACAAGCCATCTTAGAAATCAATAAGCCCAATCCATCGAAATGATAGACTGGTACTGATCCATCCTTATGGATCAGTACCGATCTATAGAATGTCCACCAAACGACGTCAAACTTCCTTCACTTCTAAGTGTTGATGTTAGTGATCTACTCTAAGTTCCTTTGATCGATCGCATATAGTTTGCTATTTATCCCTCAAACACTTAGAACTAGAAATTCCATTCCATCAACCATCCATCTTGTTGGCCTAGAAATAAGGTTTTAGTCGAGCATCCAAGTTGCGAAACACAAAGGTAACAACAAGTCATCATCCTACAAAGCATTGGAGAAGGCCCATAAGATATTCTTATGGATCAGTATCGATCCATACCCATGGATCAGTACCGATCCATATATATTGATGAAAGGGCCATGTTTTTTCGAATGGTGCTTATACTTAGACATGGAGAATATGGAGGAGATCGTGGAGGAGAGTTTTCAGGCGAACTACAGCTATATAAAGAAAGTCAAGGTTGTATTTTTAGGGATCATTTTTCTTCCTTGCAATTATTACATATTTCTTCACAATCACCCAAGGAGTGGTAGCAATCCTTAAAACTGTACTTGTAAACAATAATCAAATCAGCAACAATGCAAAGTAAACGTAGGCAATGATTAACCGAACCACTATAAAACTATTATGTCTTGTTTTCTCTTATTTTTATTTACTTTCTTCACTCTTTTCTCTACTATAATAATTTGGGTGTTTGTGCCATTATTGGTTCAAACATTTAGTGCTTTCATTGAGAGATATTTGAATCCAGTGACTTGAAATCTGAAAAGTTCAAAATGACGAGACAATCTAATAGGAGGATCGCTGCTAGAGGAAATCAAGAGGATAGCCAAGAGGCATCCACAGGAACTAACCCTCCATCCTTCTACATGACTAGAGATGAGATGGAAAAAATGATGATGGAGATGGAGAACAGAATGATAGCTTGCCAGACCAGAGGATGGAAGATGTGATTAGAATTCATTTCACTCCCAACATCCGATACGCAAGGATTCCACCTGATTTGTTGACAATAGAGATGTATGATGGAAAAACCAACCCAATGGAACATTTGATGAGGTACATCCGACATATGGAGGTGTTTGGTGCGTTTGAGGAAGTGATGGGAAAGTGTTTCCCTTTTTATTTGATGGACCTAAGGGCATTGTGGTTCCGACAGTTGGAAAATGGTTCTACGGGCACATAGAGCGAGCTATTGAGTAGATTCAAGCCGGTTCAAAGTGCATATTTCACGACTGAAGAATGTGATAATGTTGTCGTGTGTAAAGCAAAGGGCCAGAGAGATACTATGAAGTTTTCAAACTAGATTTAACGTAGTAGCTACTACAGTTCATAGGCTAAACCCATTAGTGGTTCTGATGGCGGCCATTTCAGGAGCTACTAGCATGACGGATTTTAAAATTGCCTTGGAAAGAGATCCACAAAAGGATTTTGAAGAATTTTATCATGAGGTTGAAAGATACTTGTGTCGGGAGGACACTAAAGCTAAAAAAGAAGAGGTTAATGCCCTGGATAATGAAAGGCTGTTTGAGGCAGGATTAGGTAAGCATAAAGGAAAATAAAAAGACGACGACGGCTTTGGAGGACCAAAGTGGCATAGAAGGCAACATAAATTCTCCTTTTACATAGAATTGAACGAAACCATGAAGATAATTTACCTAGATACCGGTAGCAGATTCCCTACCGGAATCCAATAAGGAGAGAACCACTAATTGTGAGAGAAGGTCGGGAAAGTGCTACTTGTTCCATGAGTTGGACAGACATGAGACGAGTGATTGCAGGTACTTATGTGATCTAATCTAGGAACATGTCACAAATAATCAATTACAGTGTGAGAAACTGAGCTGCGGTGGTGGAACAGGAGTAGCCACCATCTACGATAGAGGGAAATGTCCTTGGATCAAGGTCAAGGATAGTCAACTCATGATTAGAATGACGGGAAATCAGGTTCGATTCTCACACTATATTATCATGTTAAATAAGAAATGCATTATTACAGTCAAGCCACTTACTCTTGTATGGGACCTCGATCAAACTCCAAGCACACTCTGGCTAGATGCCAGACTACAATCCCTGGTGCGGTGACTATCAAGATGTTTAACTTAATGTTTGTTAATGTTCAGACTCAAACCCTATAAATGAATGCTCTTGTTTTGAAATCCATTTGAATGAGATAACCGATATTAATCGTGGTAATCTCGTTTGGAGAGACGGGGTGATGATCATGAGTAAAAGTCACCTTGTCAAAGAGCAAGTAAATTAAACTTACATAAATATAAGTTACCTCTTTGGAGTGCGAGTAGATGAGCTTGCTTTGTCATTGGGTCCCATCATCGGGGGACGAGCGAATTGGACTTAGCAAGTATCGACAGAGATCGAAACTGAGATTGGCTAGTAAATAATCCAACAAAGATTAAGAAACAACCTAGATTATCAAACCCGAGATTGGATGACAAATGATTTGACAAGATCGAGAAATGACTAGATTCATTGAACTAGAGATTCGATGATAAAGGATCCGACGAGATTGAGAAATGACCTAGACTGGTCGAACTTTAGATTGGATGATAAACAATCCAGCGAGATCGAGAAACTACCTAGATGGGTCGAATCCTAGATTGGATGATCAAATGATTAAGAGAGTTTGTCAATATAACTAATGGCCTTGAGCAGCCACGGATTCCATTAACGATCCAAAGAGATTGCAAGTTTAAGTAACAGCCCAAAAAGGCTAGGAATATTGCTAAAAATCCAGAGAGTTTGAGATTTAATCTAATGATCCAGGGAGATCGATGATTGATTTAATGGTCCAAAGAGATATAAGATTTGATTAACGATCTACAGTGATTAAGAATTGAACTGGTCATCGAGAACACGGCTCAGAGATCTTAAAAACCAGTATTTGGTTTGAACACCAATTAACCTTAAAACAATTCATTGGTGATTATCAAATCGAGCTATTTATTTCAAAATGTAACTGCTAACTCCGGAATGATCATGGGTAGTATTGATTTACGACGTACTATATATTATGATAATTTCAAGAGAGCACGTAATGATTGTCTATGACTAACACTCAAGTAAGGTCTCAAGTCCTTAGCTATCATAGTCAAGAATGATCTTTGATTTGCAGGTGAATTCAAAGGAACATGATGATTCGCCATAACTTGATCGGTTGATAACCAGAAAATTCAACTACTGATGTTGCATCAACTTTGACATTTGTTCTTAAGCAAAGCACACCTTCTATTTGCAAGGCATTCTTTGGAGGGCTAGTGAAATCTAGTTTTTTGACCAAGAAGTATTCGAAAAAACTCGATAAGTGAAACTTGAAAGCTATTAAGGCAGAAAACCCAGAGAGATATCTCTAGAGACTAGAAAACAAGTACAATAAAAATCAAAAGAAGCAAGCACAATCCATCTCAAAAACTATAAAGCCTCATCCATCTAAGTGATGAACCGGTATTGATCCGTCCCTATAGAATGGTACCGATCCATAGAATCTACACTAAACCACCTCAAACTTCCTCCACTTCTAAGTGTTGATGTTAGCGATCTACTCCAAGCTCCATTGATTAATCACATGCAGTTTGCTATCGATCATTCCGAGCACTTGAAATTAGCAACTCTATTCCATCACCAATCCATCTTATTAACCCAATACAAGGTTCTAGCTGAGCATCCAAGTTGGGAAACATAAAGGTAACATCAAGTCATCATCCTACAAAGAATTAGGGAAGGTACATAAGAAATTCTTATGGATCAGTGCCGATCCATGATCCATACCCATGGATCGGTACAGATCCCTGGATATTGATGAAAATGCCACGTTTTCTCGAGTGGAATTGACACTAGGACGTGGAGAATGTGAGTGAAATCATGGATGGTTGTTTTTGTAACAACCCGAATTTCCAGACCAGGCAACATCGTCGAAAAATCCATCCATCTTAAAACTGTGAATGAAAACTACCAAATTTATGCACAATATTTGATAAATATTCAACTCTTTTAAATGAATAGGATCAAATTTCAATTGTACAAGTTATGAAAGTAACCAAATTAATCCACTAGGTGCGCGTTAATACATACCAAATACAAATACAAATACAAATACAAATAAATCTACCGCTGCATAATTTGATAAGAGAGAGAGTAACAGACATTCCTGCAAACTCAAATAACCAAATGCGGAATATAATGATGAGCAGGAAAGATACAATAACACAAACCGTAAACATGAAAAAGAAATATTATTATTGGGGCTGCGTCACTAGCATTTGTGACTACCTACATACTCCTATCTAACTGGGTACCCAATTAGATATAGGATCAAGCAAACATAGTTCTCCTACCACAAATAAAACTCCATGGGAGGCTACAATGCACAAATACATATAGAAAAGCTTGTGTATTTATAGAAAAAGAAAGAAGTGGTAAATTAACCCTTACCTAATTACCAAAATACCATTTCTTAATTTTAAAGTAAACTTGCTTTTTTCAACACTTAACATCATCCATCAGTTCATTACTTTATGCCATTTTCACTTAATCCTTAAGGAATTTATTTGGATGGAAAAGTGGATTAGAGTGAGGATTTGCCTTGGTTTTGGTAAGATTTGATTTGATGTTTGCTTTTTGACCTTTTTATTTACCTTACTTATTTTTACTAATGACATTCTTGAATTTTCTAATAATACTTAGTAAAATTAAACTTGATTATTTGTAAAATGTATAAATATGCGTTAAAACATGTTAACAAAGATGCAACAATGTTGTGACAACTTATATTGAACAAAACGTCAATTTTCAACAAAACATTTTAGGTCATATTTTGACATTTTTGTCAAACTATTTAAATATAAACAAAATTGAAAATTGATTTGTTACTCTCTCCTTAAATAATTAAAACAAGTGTATTTGACTTATAAGACCATATTTAATAATATTAAAATCCAATTATAAAAATATGACTTTGGTTTGTCAACATGCGATGGAATTTGTCAACTTTATAAAACAAGTATTTTTTATACTTATACAACTTTTATCAATCACTTACTATTATTTTGTAACAATTTAAAAAGAATTATTTATCATTAAAATAAAAATCGAAAATACATCCAATTTTATCGCAAACCGACTTTGTCACTTTTCGACAAAAATCCAAACTTCTTGATCGTGTAATCAAGTTCTAATAATAAGTTTATCATTTTTATTTATCACATAAAACATAGTTATTTACATTTGAAAATTCTATATCTAAATAAATTAATATTTCATTCTCAAAGTGGTAAGATTATGGGTCGTTATAGTTCTAAGGCGACCCGATGGCTATATATACAGGGTTTTGGGCTCATTTTAGGGATCCTTTTGCTTTCTTACAATTATTACATATTTCATCACAATCATCCATGGAGAGGAACCGATCCATAAGAACTATACTTGTAAACATTCATCAAATCAGGAACGAAGCTAAGTGGACATAGGCAATGATTGACCGAACCGCTATAAAATTTCTGTCTTCTTTTCCTGTTTTTATTTACTATCTTCACTTTTTTCTCTGCTATACTCATTTGGGTGTTTGTGCCATATTTGTTTCAAATAGTAAGTAAAACGATGAATTCATGCAAGGCATTCAATGCCTCATATGAAGTTGTACAACAAAATGATACACTCAAAGGAAGAAAACTTCACAAAGCATAGGAAGATAAAAGGAGTTTTATTTCCACTTTATTTATTACAAAGTAAAAGAACATCAAGATATACAAGTTTAGTTATATTCTCAACTGCTCATATAACCCATTAACACCTAATTAGAATCAAGAAACAACTCCGTGCTTAATACCACTTCACTTTACCACCTAAGTAAACTACAAAGGAGGCTTGGGGAGAATGGCATCCCCAATCCTTAGCCTAGGAAGAATATCATGAATTGATTCACGAAATGTTGCTATGGAAACATCTTAAGACCGATTTAGAATCTTTGTGATGATTATAGAGAGTTTATAGGGTTCTCGAACATGTGTAGATTTAGGATTATAAGGTATCTCTACCCAATACTCAACATCTTTTGTTGATAAGATGGAAGCTGGTAGGTTGTCAAAAACAATAGGTTTGGTTTAGTTAAGAAAAATCACATAACACTATTGAGCAACACAACCTAATTTCAATCATAGTAAGCTAGCCTTCTCTCTGCGAACCTCATCTAGTAAAATGGACAAGTCATAATAAGGAAGCATTATCGAAACAAGTTGCATTGGCATAGTAAGTTGGGCTAGTGTAGTAGGATGCGCTAATAACTATGGCATGACAAGGGCCACTACTTCCATGAAGGCTAAAGGTGGCTAGATGTGATTTCCCTCATATAATCAATCTCGGTGAGAAGTTGTACATCAGTCTTCCAAGATTTCAATTGTAAAAAACCGAATAATTCATCTGTTTTTTGCTACACCTACATAGGTAAGCCCTATCCCTATGAAAATTCGGCTACTCAGCATAATAAGAAGCATTTAACCTTTTGAATTTAGACTAATAATTTTAGGCCAACTTGTCCTTCCACTCTTGGTGAACCTCAACTAGCATAATAGATGGTGGAGATGGCACCTCAACTGGTTGAGAAAAGGAATTGTAAGGCACAAGGTGCAATGTAGAAGGCTTGTCTTGAATTTCTTAGCCTGTTCCAAAAAAAACTTTCTATGGTAGCCTTTTGCTTCTTTACCTCATCCTCATAAGGCATTGCTTATAGGCTTTCAATATTTATCACATTTTTCTCTAACTCAATTATCCTCAATTTCAAACAATCTTGCTCAGATATAAGCCATGAAATGTAGTCCTACTGAGATCGATTAATTTTCTCAATGTGTTCATATCTAGTAACCAGATCCTAAAATTCCATAAGTAATCCGATTCTTGTTGAAACATCATTCCGCTTATTCGTGTCCTTAAACTCTCCAACATACTACTCCGGCTCTTAAATTTGTCCTTGGCATAAAGTGTAATTTGTGAAAGCATCTGGTTTTTGGCACTAGCCAAAGCAAAGGTATGAATAGGACCAAAAGTAACTACTTCTTCAAAAGTAACATCTAAAAATTAGTTAAGGGAAAGGATGATAAATCATAACATAAATGGAAAAAAATTAAAGAAATAATTTTTATTCATCTATTCAACACAACTAGAATACAAAAGTAATTTCTTAAAACACATTACCAAACTAACAAGGATGCAAGATAAAGTTAAAGTTATAAACTATGAATCCCTTTCTGGTGAAGGATGCTATATATGTAGTATAAATTCACTTAAAGCTTTCTTGTCATTGACTACCTAGGACAATTGTGTCAAAATCCCTTGAGTATCGCTCTTAAGTTGTTCAACCATGTCCTCATGATCTTTTTTCTCTTACGTATGTAGGCAGTGTTGACTGCGATCCTAAAACTAGTTTGTTTCTCAATGTTTTTTAATACCCTTTTGAACGTAGTTTATAAAAATACTCTCCTTTCTTGACTTCAATAAGAGGAGCTTACCCATGTCTTGGTATATTTCCTAGAGAAGAAAATAGTATTTTTTTCTAAACTATCAATACAAAATAAACAAATAATGAGGCATCTATAACTTTCCAAATAGAATTATCCTAGTAATATAACACAATTGAGGAGTTTGGCTAAAGTAGGAACAATAAGATCAGTTTCCATCATTGCATAAAATAAAAACCATGCATATACATCTATTATATAGATTTCATTTTAGGTACATGAATTTAAATCAAAATAGAAAAAAGGTATAAAAAGAAGTACCACCCCAACCTAGTCCTTCCTCTATAAACAAAAAAAAGATTGAATGAGGAAGATTTTGGGGATTACGATTTGTTCTTCCAAGTAAGTAAGCTAGGGATGTAGCAAGCAAATCGGAGGTGACACTATCCAACTCTCTCTTTCGCTCACTCAATGAGGCAAAATTGATGGGTGGCCTAAGCAACAACTTCATCAGATGAGACAGAGAAGTTAACCTTCCCATTCTCTTCGTCTTCCTTGCCTATAAAAAATGCGTTTTGACCTGAGCATAAACACAGTAAAGAACTACATAGGTAGCATCCTGCACAGCCTACTTGTGCTTTGCCTTTATATAACTAAAAAATTTCTAGGTCGTTTCAAGCTCCTCGACAGCTTATCTAATTATTTACTCAGCCTTATCTACCCTAACCCCTTATGCAACCATCTTGTCCTTCAAGGAAGCAAGGTTGGCTTTCAGTTAGTCCACTTCCTTCCTTATTTGGGAGTCAGAAGCTTCAGCAACATCTATTTTAGAGCCGATTGAGTTCAACACTTCAACTTACCCCTGCGTTAGTCAAAACATTGTTGCCTCTTAAAGACAAGTGCACCACATTGAAGTGGAATTAAAAAAATAATTTAATTGGAAGTTAAATAATCAAACATATAAGTCAAGCGATTCTCATTAGTAGCCCTTGTGGAAGCTTCGAAAAGGCAATACAAGGACAAGATGAAGGAGGAAAAGGTAGCATTTGGGTAGGTGAAGACATAGAGGTATGTATGGCTCCGACAAAACTTTTGGCATGATGTCATTCAAAGGCCAGCGGAAGAGACAAATGATGCAACCATTCAAAATTTTCAAGTCTTGTTATTAAGTACAAAATTGTTCATTCCTAAGAATTGTCTACTATGAGTACGAGCTCCAATGATGATACTATCGTATGGATATCTGATCGATATTCAATTAGAGAGAAAAGTTGTAAGGTGAATATCCTTGATCTCTAACATTCACAAATTTGATAAATTTATTTCATGTGAATAAGAAAGTAAACCATAGTACAAGATTACATGGTCAATATAATTGAATATAGTGAGGATCCGGTTGAGCTCAAAACAACTCTAGATCAAGAACTATAGAAAGACCTTATTCTTAAATTACGAAAATGTTAATTTGACCCTTTTAATTAAGTGAGACTTATTTAGTCTCCTTATTATCTTAAGATGGGTGAATGTATTTTTATAAAGAAATGTAGTTTAGTTGTAGTAAAGGGTTTAACTTTTATCGGTCAGACAATTAGAAAGAGAAAGTGAAAGTTTAAGCATGACAGTAATTATTGGATCAAGTGCATAAGATAATGGGATGAAGTGGGAAAATTTTAAAAAGAAATTATTTTCATTCATTTTATGCTAGTTATTTTATAATCTTATCATGAATATTTGTTTACATTAACTCATATTTTAAGCCACACATTTGGCCTTGATTTCAATTAATATATTTCATTATATTAACATTATTAATTAGATTTTACAATGTTATTGTTTATTTAAAATATTTAACAAGGTTTTATTATCAATTTAAATTAAATAAATGTATGTTCAATTATGAATTTAATACTAAAATAATTTTCAAATATAATATATGTATCAAAATTTTAATAATAAATATCTAAAAAATAATTTATTTTCAATTCAAATATTGTTCAAATTTAATATATCACAATTTGATATCATATAAATAAATGATTATAATTCATTTTAAATCAACTTTGAATTTTCGAATCAAACAAATAGATTCTTAACATATTAATTTTAATTAAGGTATCAATATATAATATTTCATAATCATATTAGCATCATGATATATAATCAACAGTCTCTGATATAAACATATAGTTCAGTGTCAATTTATGCCTGCGTCCAGAATTTTGATGCAAATTCAACGGTCAAAACCACATTTAAATTAGAGCTTAGAGGTGATAATCATAAGGGTTATATTCTAAATAGCAAACGTTAAATAGAATTTATAGTAAAATACCCCCTCTTCTTCATTTTCAATCTAAAACCATAGCCACCTCCTTCTTGGGCACATTATTATAGAGTTTGAATGCAATTGTCCTATGTAATGTCATGCCATTATTCTCTACTTTTAGAACCATCAACCTCCATAGTCAATTGCTATTCTAGTAGAATTCAATTAAAATGTCAAGACCTAGTCCATAAACCAACGTAGCCTGGGAAGACTTTGATTGTCAATGTCATGCGTGGATCGACTAACTCTAATGACTTTCCTACTTTGACTCCAACAAAGTTGAAGTATGAGGCGATGATACTGTTAATGCATGTACACTGTCTAAGTGTAACTCCCCACCTCTATACTCATACGACCGTAAAGTATTACCGAGCAACGTGATATAATAATGCAAAAAATGAGGCAATGTTGAGTTGCCAAATGTGAATATTCCCATCATCTAACATTGGTTTGTATCTCCAATCAAATAAAACTTACCTATACGTACTTGATATTGGCACAAAGCAATAAACTTATGCATTTCTAGGATAGAAAAATGTACAATATGGAAAAGATACTAGAGATCACATATTCATAAACATAGTGATAAATATACTATATTAATAATACATAAGTTACGGTAGGTCTACATAACATTAGTCAAAAGCCCATGGTCTTCGAACTATATATAGCATAGTCTTATACATATCATCGTACATTGACATACATAAATGAGGCTACAAAAATACATATAAGCATCATAACTCTACTATGTAAATTTTCTGTAAAAGGGTGTCCGCAACAACTAGCTAACTACTTGTCCTTAGACCTGAATTGTCTCGGATTGTGGAAGTAATAAACATGTCAAACTATGTCTAACAACAATGTCAGAATATACAAGGTACGGTAAGTATCCTCAATAAGTAATATTATGATCACATCCAAAAAAATAAGAATCCATACCAACGAAAGCAACATTCAATTATGACCAACTACCCCAGTAAGAAAGAACTCTCTACTGAATGACCCTAAGAGATATGTATACAATAGAATGCATAGACTTTAAAAGCAGCAATCTCTCGACCAAAAGAAAACGATGAGATCGTATTTGGATAATCAAATACAAAACAAGCACATAGTTGGTCTTTAGGTTGGGTAACTCAAATGATAGGAATGCATAAGGAAGTTTCTAATGTCATGTAACATCATCTCTAATGAGTTGATACCATCAAGTATCTAATCTAATATGAACATGCCTAGGTCGTCCAAATAGAGCACTGATGTACCACATCACTACCCTAGGAAATATTAATGACTACAGCTCATACAGTAGAACAATGGCAGCGGCTTCAAGAGGCAGTGGCTAGTGGCGCTAAAGGTGAAGATCAACAGTGGTGGCTCTTAGGTGATGGTAGCCATTAGATCGGTGGCAACTCAGGATGCCTGGATCAGCTCGGCTCGAAAAGGTTAAGTAAGAGAATGGGAGATCTGACCCCTTTATGAAAAAGGAAAACAAAGAAGAAAATCAATATTTTGCCAAGTACTTGGATCGGCACTGATCTGAACCAATTGGATCGGTACCGATCCAAATTTACTCTCTCCAAAAGACTTTAAATTTCATCTATTCAGCCTAATCGATGTCTGCATTCGTCATGGAAGTTATCGAGTCAAGACCACTTTGTGATTATGAACAATGGAGATTCACAACTAAGGACTAAACAGTTAGCTGTTATGTCATAGACGATTGTTCAAGATGGATAGATACGACCAATGAAATTCCATAAAACAGAAATAGAAAGGTAATTAATTTCAATGCACACCTTATTTCAAGTGAAAGCGTGCTCTTGGGGGCGAATATTAACTACGTTTTAACCCAGTATAATTCAAAAAGAGTTAGAACATTCATATTAAGCCAGAACGACTCAAGACTTGGTTGGAAGGCCTAAAAGCACGAGACCTTGAAAGTTTGACCCAAAAATATGCCAATAATTTGGATCGTTACCGATCCAAAATTTTATCTTTAGCTTTCTCCAAACCACTTGTGTTATGTTTCTACCTCTCTACTAAGTTCAACTACCAAGTTTGGTAACAATCCAAGAACCAAGTTCGAGAGGTAAAGACTTATCATATTCAAAGTAAAGTTCAGCCTAAGTCATGAGTGAATCATTATCAAAACAAGTCAACAAGCTGCGAAATTACATAGAGAGCCTCATAAGCAAGTAGCGAAGCCAACCGGAGAGAAGTTGTGCAAAAACTGCACACTCTTTGGATCGATACCGATTCGATCCAAAAAGTTCGGTTGGAATCTCTCCAAATTTTTGGTGCTTCATCCAATGGACGATTATAGGCTTCTGGTGTAATGGTTTTGATCCAAGCGCTCTCTAAATCCTATAAATGCCATCTTACCTCCAATAGAAAAGGGGTTCCTATCTTGATCTCTACTGAAGCTTTGTTATTCTTTCTTCAATCCTCTTCTTCCAAACAACATGCATTGAGAGACAATTGAGATCCCCCTTTTGTTTCTAATTAAAGCGGCTTAATCTAACATGAAAAAGAGGAATCATATTATAATTCAATCTCTCTTATAACAGTAGTTGACAATAAAAGATATTAAATGGATGTAGGCTTTGTTAACAGCCGAACCACTATAAAAATCTCTTGTCTTTTTACCTTTTCTGCAATTTACTATTGGTTTTCCTATTTTACTTGCCTTGATAAATAGGAATGGCGCTTTCACACTTAATCCAGGGTGTTGATCCATTATTGGGTTAATAAATGTGAACCAACATTAAAATCTCTACCTCTATCACACATAGAAAGTAACTCAAGATCCTTTCATTCGACTATCATCACGGAAACGGTAAATAGATGCTTCGTACTCGATGCATCGGATGCTCTTTTCTGCTTCCCAGGGGTGCACTAAATCTTAAAATCATAAGCAACTAGAAGTTCTAACTATCTCTGCTACCTCATATTGAGTTCCTTATACGTGAACGGTACTTCAATTACTTATGATCAGTATAAAAGACAAATCTCTCTTTAAGAAGATAATGGTGCCAAATCTTAAATTTAAAAACTATGGCGCTAAGCACCAGATCATGAGTGGTTATCTAACATCATTAGGCCCTAGCTACCTTAGATGCATAAGCAACCACTCTGTCTTTGTGCATAAGAGTGGCTCTTGAATCTGAATTATGTGCATATGTATCAATAACCAAATCTTGGCTGCCTTCTAGAACTATGAGAACATTTTCATAAGTAAGAAACTTCTTAAAAGTTTCTTCACATTTGTCTATCCACTGGAACTTAACTTCTTTCTAAGTGAAGTTAGTACGAAGTAGTTATAACGCCACTTATTTTAAAGGGCCCGTAATATGGAAAATAAAACTAAAATTAACAAGAAGAAGATATTATTAAAGAGATTATTAAAATGATCTTATTACAAGAATTTCCTAAGGAAGATTTAATTAATTCAGTGTAAGACACTTAAAAAGTTAACTAAATGGCTCAAGGGTAATTAGAGAAATTAAATTTGGCCTCGTTAATGAAAATAAACAATTTATATTTTATATGGGAAGGATTGTGTTATGGGAAGTGTAATGGTGTGAGTGGGCTAGAATAAGACATTAGCCTAAGCTAAAAGCACAAGCCCGCTTTCTTTAGCCATATCCCCTCATTTTTAATTCATTTCATTTTCCAAAACAAACCCCTGAAATACAAGACCAAGGTCGGTCAACGTTTTGCTAGAAAGAAAAAGAAGAGATTGAAGCTTTCAACTTTAAAGCACAAAGAAGACTAGACGAGATTTTTGTTAATCAAGGTGAGTGAAAACATTCCTTAAAACCTATCCCTACCTAAGTGGGTTTAGATTTGTTCTTGTACGAATGCTTTGATGATGGTAAACATGTTTAAATGATTAAAAAATTGTTTGATTATGTTTGGAAATTTTAATAAATCGAATTTGTTCATATTTTAGTGGTAAAACATGAATTATTCTAAGTTAAATGATTTGAAATTGAAATAAGAAGTTTGTGATGATGAAATAATGAGGTGTTTTCTATTTTCTAATTTTTGGAATTAATCAAGGATTATTATGAATTTTTTAAGTTGAAAAAGGGTTATTATCAGGTAATTAATTATTAAAAATTATAAAAATAATTACTTTGACCTAAAATTATAGGACAAGGTAAAATATAATAAATTTGATTTTTATTGAATTTTTGCGATATTTCCTATTAAATTTCGATTTATGTGAATTAATTTGTGAGGGAAAGAATTAATAAATTAAGTATAGTTACTTAATTAATTAGAAGTGTAACAAATAAGTCCTAAAAAAACTGTAAAGTAAGAAATTAACCAATAAGATTTTGACTCCAAATGATATTTGTGGAAAATTTACTAACGTAATGAATCTGCTATTAATATAATTATGAACATGCCTGATTAACTCACGATAACCCCATATATGTTCAACCTATAATAACATTCAAGATTTTAACCTATGGTAGCATTAAAGCTATTAACACACAATAGCTTTGGGAAAGTTAACACATGATGGCTTTGGGAAAATAAACGTATGATGGCTTTCAAAAAGCTTTAGGAAAGTTAACACACGATGGCTTTGGGAAACATAACACATGATGGCTTTGTGGAAAGTTAGCAATAGCTCTAAAGAAATCAACACGTGATGACTACATAGGGAGTCAACCCCAAACCATTACTTGATGTTCGATATGTGATAGCTTAGGTAGCTAACAACCCATGAAGACTTTAGGAAGCTAACACACAATAGCTAAAATAAACTGGCGATGGCCTAGGGAGAATCAACCCTCGATGGCTAGTGGACAGCCAATCCATGATGATTAGGCTCGACATTTGAAAGCTACAAAATAGCTAGTGTGTGATAACTAAAGTCAATTTGTAACAATTTGGAAATCTTTATTTTCAAGTAAAATATGATACTTAGGGAACTTTGGAAGACACTTTTCAAGTGTTAATGAACAATTTCATATGGATGAAATAGAGATGGAATTTTAATAAGCTAAAATTGTGTTAACTTATTTTTTTCAAATGAATGAAAGCTTAGAGAAGATAATAAATGATTAGGTATCATTTAAATTAAAATATAAAGATGTTTTATCCATAGAAAGCATAGGTTACACTGTAAATGAATGAAAAAAGGGTTGAACTATGATCATAATGATACACTGGCTCATGGAATTATTGGATGGCATGGTGCCTTGACTATCATTCTAAAGTCCAATGGTGCATGGCGTAGTGCCACGATAGAGTTAAATCTTAAAAGATTTATAATATCTAATAGGGAGCCATGGTAGGATGCCAAAACATCGGGGTGGTGTTATAACTAAAACATATAAATCGACAATGTGAACAATAGCAATTCAAGGACCAATATGGGCTATTGATGCTTAGTAAGGACACTTATTAGAATGTATTCAGGGTGCTTACATTCAACCTATTATGAGAGTCGGGATGGCTCTATTCAGGGTGGCTCCGTTGGTGGAATGAATAGCTAATTCATCATGTGACGTTGTTCGGAAAAAAATTAAATTAGTGATAGACATGCCTAGGGAAATAATCACTAAATAAGTCAATGAAAACTTAGCGATAAAAGCCTAAAATAAGAGAATAGGTGATGTTTGAATGGATGAAGAATGAATGTACGACATGGTTTATAAAATGATGATAAGTATAGGGTATATTTAATTTTATTTGACATACGACATGGTTCATATTTAGATGACAAGTATAGGGAATACTTTATTTGAGTTGATAATGTGACATGGTTTATAAATAGATGATAAATGTAGAGTATGCTTCTTTATTGAATATATGCAAATGTTAGTTGTTTAGTAATGTTCTTTTTACCTATATGATGCACCTTGATGATGATAATTAAGGAGAAAATTCATTCCGTGTTAGCGGCGTCGTCTCATTATGGATGACTAGGGTAAAGATTTTACTCATACTAGGATTTATGTCTAACCTATGTTTTTATTTTTCCTATAAACTCATGGCTACTCATTCAAGTAGGCCGAGTTTATAGCTTAAACAGTTATCTATTAGAAGATTTTAAAGGTGAATCATGCGACTTATTTAAAGAATAAAAATGTTTTGAAACTTCCACTGTGTAAAAGAAGGAATTATAACTGGTTATGTGTCGTGTTGGCATCTTCATATGTCGGATATGACACCACTCTTATTTACTATTGTATTTACTCCTACATAGGAGCAGAATGGGTTAAAAATGGTGTAGTGAATCATGTAATATAAATCAAAGTAATGAAAAAAGTTATTTAGCTTCTCAATTTACTTATGTTGCGAAAAAGAATACTGGGCTCATTTGTCACTTAAAAATTGTTCTAATGATGACTACAACATCAATTTGTCCATTTTTGGATCTCGAAGTGGGGGATGTTATAATTTGGTATTTGAGCTTAGGTTAAGGGAAAGACTTAAGTATAGTGGAGCTAAGTAGAAACTCATTAGCGAAAATCAAACATCTTGGGGAGGGTATACGCTATATATATAACATACTGGCATTTTCATACAGAAATATAGTAGAATATATCTACCCCTCTGCTATTACTCTCACTCCTTTAACATCCATTTCTTACAAACCACCCTTGCTTATGCAAAAGGCGAGAATGGACCTATGTAACCTACATTTGACCATAGGAAGCACAAAAGCGATTCACGATGGAGGAGATTCCTGTATGCAAACCAAAAGTCGAGGATGGGAGGTAGACCCAAAAGTTCATATGGAAGCTAGTACTCAAGTGTCTGCCCTATTTGAAGGTGGAGTGGATGTGAATGCTTTGTTCCGCCAGTTTATGATAGAGATGATAAGGCAATAGCTAGCTGGATTTGTTGAACTAAGTTAGGAAGTAGCATGTGAACTAGACTTTTCTAAGATGAACAACCGTGGAGGAAAGTAGTACATAGGGAAGGAGTCTGCCTTAGAGATGTTGAATTGGTTGAAAGTATGTGAACATATTTTTAGAGACTTGGGATATAATAATACTTATAAGGGGATATTGACTTCATGTTAGCACGAGAGAATGCATTGGACTAGTGGTAGGCTGTAATTGCTAAGGCACCAAAAGAGGAGAAAATATGGGAGTAGTTTAGAGAGTGATTCGAAGCTCGGTTTATCTGGAAGCAGGGAGAGATTGTTTGCGCCGAAATTTTCCACAAACACCCGATAGTCGTTGAAAGCACCCTTTCACAATCACAGATCACAGATAACAAACATGTAGAGAAATAAGTACTAAAATCACTGAGCAGATTCACAATAAAGCAGTACATGACACAGAATTTATAGTGGTTCGGCGATCTTGCCTACGTCCACTCTGAAGTTGATGACATTATTGATTCACTTGATGATCTCGGTCAATTACAGTTGATAATAGCTCTGAAGTTTGATTACAACAGCAGTAATGGAGAGTAGAATTGAATCCGGCAGATTCTGGACGTCGAATTGCCAAAAGATCCCCTTTCTGTAGGCTTCAGGGTGCTATTTATAGGCATAGGAGGCTCAGATCTCGCTCAAACTTCGGAAGACTTTTTCTGGCATGTGAGTGGGCCCACGCGATCAACCCCATCAAGTTTCGACTCGATCTGAGATCGATACGAAGTGATTTCATATCCATCAAAAAATGACCCAATTGAGCTGAAACTTGGCAGGAACAATCTTTACCTTGTATGGAAGCTCCTGTGAAAATTTCATAGCATTTGGACCAAGGATTTGTGAGATATGATCGATATGAGGTTAAAGTTCTGTGCGCACTGCCCTATTCGATCCATGGTTCGTATCGATGGCCTTCGCATCGATCGGAAGCGCGTGCACGCAGTGACGTGGAGCGAGTTGCCTGGATCGATCAGATTTTAGTAGCCCACTGACCAATTCGTATCCACAAACCTCTCCTCATTTTCATCGATGGCCATTGTATATATTGGATCGGGGGATATTTCTAATTCGTATCGGTAGAGGTAGCCTCGTTTGCATCCATCAAACCAACTCTCGTTCGCATCGATCGGAATAGATGGATATGAACGAGCAGCATTAGCTTCGGCCTGATGGATACGAATAACCACACAAGTATGGCCACCTGATGGATACGAACTAGACACGACAGGACCTCCAACCGATGGATACGAAGTAGGTGGTATGCGATCGATACGAAATGAGATCACTTGATGGATACGAGATGGATCGATTCGAGGTTGATGGATACGAACGTGTGGCCGTTCTGATCGATACGAACTCGATGGATTCGAATGGAGCGAAGCGATGTCATGTTGATCGATGCGAAAACGATGGATTTGAATGGAGCAAGGCGATGTCATGCTGATGGATTCGAACCTGATGGATTCGAATGGAGGGGGGCGACGTCATGCTGATCGATTCGAACCTGATGGATTCGAATGGACCATCACCTCGACCTCTCCATGGATACGAACAACATGCTCTTTCTAACTTGTATCGATCATATCTCTACGAACTCCGATTAACCTGAAACTTGGAACGCTGGTTCCCATGACTTTGCTTGCCGTGTTTTATCAATTGTAGCCTGATTCAGGCTCGGACAAAATTCGTCGATATCCATGGTGAAACAGTGTATAACAAACTTTTACGATGAGCCGTTTTTAGTTTACAGCCAACTTTTTTGGCGTCACGGCCTTGCCAAAAAGCGGGATAACATTTGCCCTCCAAAACATGCCTTGCGGTAGGATGGTGTGTTTTGTAATGCCTTGAGTTGGATGTTCATATCCTGTCAACAACCTGTAAAGAGCTCGATATTTCATATGACCTCAAATGACGATCGTTCGGGATTGTGTGCCATTTGAGGTGAATCGGGACCATTCGCGGTCGATGCCGTTCGCGGCGAATGATGGAATAGGACCGTTCGCAGTCATATGCCGTTCGCGGCCGATGGTAACATGGGACCGTTCGCGGTCAGATGCCGTTCGTGGCGAATATCGATCGTTCGCAATCGAGTGCCGTTCAAGGTTGATTGTGACCGTTCGAGGTCGGATATCATAATAAGTGAATCGTGACCGTTCGCGATCGGGTGCCGTTCGAGGCAAATTGTGACTGTTCGCGATCGTGTGCCATTCGAGCCAAATTGTGATCGTTCGCGATCGTGTGCCTTCGAGGAAAATTATGTGTGCCTGGGGGGGGGGGGGACTTAGTATCATCGATGGCAGTTTTTAGGTTCGGGGGAGTTTCTGAATCAAAGATTTTGGCGGTTCATCGCCTACAAGAGGTGCTCGTGGATCGTTCGCGATCCAACGGGCACTCATGTAAATTCTTTCACAAAATTGCAAATATCCAAGTAATGATCATACGACTCTCACAATAGAAATGTCTAAAAAAGCAGAGTCTAGATGTCCAAATCAACATGAAACAAAAGCAAAGTAAGGATGTCAAAGTGCAAATTCTCACTATGGCATGGTCAGTAATTATTCAGAGCATGCCTATGGATCGTGCGCGATCGCTTACTTGTGTAAATGATTTAACCGTGTCAGTGAGAGTTTTACGACTTGTTCATCATTATTTCTCAAGCAATCAATTGATAATCAAACGGTGCCCCGATTCAGGGTCGCCTCTAGCTGATGTAGACGGTGATCGCTCTGGTTCCACCGCTGGAGTTCACCTCCTCACACATACTTAAGTAGCATGCCGTTCCTGGTATGCCCTTCCACCTCATCCTTCAGATGTCTACAGCCGTTTGTGCTATGACCGCTCAGTTCGTGGAACAAGCAATATTTGTCAGATTTCCTCTCGTCAACAGTTGTATCCCTTCGCATCGGTCTACGATGGGGAACTTGCTCTCTTGTGTCCTGATAGATTCGCTCCAAACTCTCATTCAGCTCAGAGTAAGTGGTGAATCGCGACTCCCTCCGTGGCCGCTTTGACCTGTCACCGTTATTCTCAGTATTTCTTTTTCCTTTACTAGTCTCCGCACCCTTTCCAGGTGTATTCCCGCCTTTGATTGTGAAAACATCAATTCCCTCTCCTTCCTCTCTTTCGGCGTTCGCATCCTCCAATCGTAAAAACTTTTCTGCCTCATGATAGAATTCTCCTAGATCCACAGGTGGATCTTTAGTTAATGAATTTTTGAACTCTGTTCCATCAGCTATTCCAGACACATCTGCCATCATAACCATAGATGGGTCTGGTCGATCCAACGAAGCTGCTGCCGCATTGAATCGCGTCAGAAAATTCCTCAAAGTCTCCCCAGCTTTCTGTTTTAGAGTTGCCAAAGTCATCACATTCTTGGGTCTTGCAATGTGAACCCTGAATTGCCTCATGAATCTCTCAGTTAAATCTGCCCATGTTCCTATGGAGCCGCTCTCCAGCTGTCTAAACCATAACGCCGCAATGTTTACCAAGTACAACGGAAAGCATCGGGCCATAACCTCCTCTGATGCCCCCAGCACCTCCTTATGCCTCATATATTTTGTTAGATGAACTGTAGTGTATGTCCTTCCATTATACATATCTAACGATGGTAGCTTAAAATCTGGTAGGTTCCTTGCTCGCCTGATTACCGTGGTAAAAGGGCTCCTATTAACATCCTCTAAATCTTTGTTTACTAATCCGCCTCTCATGGCTCACCTGACCATCTCCGCCAACCTGTCATTATCTGCAAGACGCAATCCTCGTTCATCACTTTCGACCTGCCCCCCGAGTTCACGAGGGAATTCTAGGATCTGCCCCCTTTATTGAGCGTTCATTCCTCTGCTACCTCCAGGTTGCGCAGATGCTCCTCTCTCTCTCTCTCTGGGATTGGGTCAACATTCTCCATGTGTGTGCCTCCTAATCCAGGTGCTATGCCGGATGGACCTGCTCCGTTCTGAACTCCGTCAGCTCCTCTGTTCTGTGCTTCAAGTTGCCCTATCTGTTGAAATAAACTCTGGATCAATTCCTCCTATTTCTTCGTCATTGTCTCCATCTCGTCCCTAGTGATGAAGATCGATGCTTGATTCGCTCCTGAAAAAGCCTCTTGACTTCCCTCATGTTGACTTCTCTCTGGCCTTTGTCTTTTACTTGTTTGTCTTGTTATAGCTCTTAGATCTGAATTCTTATGTCTTCAAATTCAACTTCTCCTGAATCAGCTGTTCTCAGTGAAAGCACCAAAATGTTTGCGCCGAAATTGGCCACAAACACCCGATAGTCGTTGAAAACACCCGTTCACAATCACAGATCATAGATAACAAATATGTAGAGAAATAAGTACTAAAATCACTCAACAGATTCACAATAAAGTAGTAAATGACACAGAATTTATAGTGGTTCGGCGATCTTGCCTACATCCACTCTGAAGTTGATGACTTTATTGATTCACTTGATGATCTCAGTCGATTGGAGCAGATTACAGTTGATAATATCTCTGAAGTTTGATTACAACAGCAGTAGTGAAGAGTAGAATTGAATCCGGCAGAGTCTGGACGTCGAATGGCCAAAAGATCCCCTTTCTCTAGGCTTCAGGGTGCTATTTATAGGCATAGGAGGCTCAGATCTCGCTCAAACTTCGGGAGAATTTTTCTGGCACGTGAGTGGGCCCACACGACCGACCCCACCAAGTTTCGACTCGATATGAGATCGATACGAAGTGATTTCGTATCCATCAAAAAATGACCCAATCGAGCTGAAACTTGGCAGGAACAATCTTTAACTTGTATGGAAGCTCCTGTGAAAATTTCATAGCATTTGGACCAGGGATTTGTGAGATATGATCGATACGAGGTTAAAGTTCCGTGCGCACTACCCTATTCGAGTCGATGGTTTCGTATCGATGACCTTCGCATCGATTAGAAGCGCGTGCGTGCAGTGACGTGAAGCAAGTTGCCTGGATCGATCCGATTTTAGTGGCGCACTGACCGATTCATATCCACAAACCTCTCCTCGTTTGCATCGATGGCCGTTGTATATATTGGATCGGGGGAGATGTCTAATTCGTATCGGTAGAGGTGGCCTCATTCGCATCCATCAAACCAACTCTTGTTCGCATCGATCGGAATAGATGGATACGAACGAGCAGCATTAACTTCGGCCTAATGGATACGAATAACCACACAAGTATGGCCACCTGATGGATACGAACTAGACACGATAGGACCTCCAACCGATGGATACGAAGTAGGTGGTATGCGATCGATATGAAATGAGATGACTTGATTGATACGAGATGAATCGATGCGAGGTTGATGGATACGAACGTGCGGCCGTTCTGATCGATACGAACACAATGGATTCGAATGGAGCAAAGCGATGTCATGCTGATCGATGCGAACACGATGGATTCGAACGGAGCAAGGCGATGTCATGCTGATGGATTCGAAACTGATGGATTTGAATGGAGCGAGGCGATGTCATGCTAATGGATTCGAACCTGATGGATTCGAATGGACCATCACCTCGACCTCTCCACGGATACGAACACCATGCTCTTTCTAATTGTATCGATCATATCTCAGTCGTACGAACTCCGATTAACCTAAAATTTGGAATGTTGGTTCCCATGAGTTTGCTTGTCGTGTTTTATCAATTGTAGCCTGATCCGAGCTCGGAAAAAATTCGTCGATATCCATGGTGAAACAGTGTATAACGAACTTTTACGATGAGCCGTTTTTAGTTTCCAGCCAACTTTTTTGGTGTCACGACCTTGCCAAAAGGCGGGATAACAAAGATAAGTTTTGCAGAATATATTTAGCACTTTAATGCTTTGTTGAAGTATGGAAAGGAACATATCAAATTTCCGTTGAAGAAGAATAAGAAGTTCATTAAAGGTTTGAAGAAGGGAGTGTATCCTAAGGTGATGGCTGATCAACCGGCTCCATTTGATATGGTGGTGGAAATGGCGAGAAGTTATGATATCTTATTTTAGAAGGTTAAGAAGGCCGACGTTAGGCCCAAGGGTAGGTAAAAGAAAAGATTTAATTCATATAAAAGGGTGGAATGAATTAGAAGGGTGGAAAGACTTCTAGAGGAGGGACTTAGAACCAAATATAGCTGATGCCACTTTCTTTAGCTGTGGCCAGAAGGGGCACTATTCCATTAAGTGTACCTAGCGGTGGAATAAGGATAGGGCCAAGTGCTCTATCTATAATAGGCAAGGCCACAAGAAGTGGGATTTCCTGGAAGCTAACCGGGCAAAGGTTTATGCTTTGGAAGGACCTTCGTCTAGACCAATTACTAAAGAGAAAGGAAAGGACGTGCTTGAAGGTATGATTTTGATTTCCAATATTTCAATCAGAGTTTTATTTGATTATGCTATCGCTCACTCTTTCATTTCGAGAGATTTAGTTGATAGGTTAGAGCTAGATATTACCCATTTGACTACGTCTTTATGTGTAGTCACTCTGATTGGCAGGTATGCCACTCTCGGATTAACGTGCACTGACCTTAAGTTTGACCTTAAGTTTGACTTGTGTGGATATTTGTTTGTTTGTAACCCATATGTATTTGACTTTATAAGGAATGTTTTGAATTTGGGTATGGACTTATTATTTGTAATTATGCTTGGATTTATTGCGCGAATAAGATTATCATCATACAAAACCCAAGGGAAGGAGAAATATTTATGATAGCGTTGGACGTAATGAAGGAGAATTCGGATTGATGCTATGTGCTATGAAAAATTAGGAATATTAGATTAACATAGTACATGTAGTCCGAAAATTCAAAAATGTTTTCGAACTGTACTAAGCCAAGAAAGATGATCGAATTCTGAAAGACTTGATGCCGGATGCGCAACTTTTTAGTAGACTACCTAACGAAATACCGCCCAAGGAGATGAAGGAATTGAAAAACATCCAATGAAAATTGATGATAAAAGTTTCATTAGGCTAAGTAGTTCACCGTGGGGAGCATCCAAAGTATTTGTAAAGAAGTTGGATGGATCTTTTTGAATGTGCATTGATCATCGAAAGCTGAATGAGGTAACAGTGAAGAATTGTTATCCATTGCCCAGGATAGACGATTTGTTTGATCAAATGAGTGGAGCTCGAGTGTTCTCCCAACTGGAACTGGCAACAGATTTCACACAACCGTGAGTAGAAGAATAGAGTATTGACCATGTTCCAAACTAGGTACGTTTCATATGTTTTGTTAGTGATGTGGTTTAGACGAACTAACGCCCATGCGTTCTTCATTGATCTTATGAATTGAATCTTTCACGATTAGTTGGATAGATTTGTGTTGGTCTTCATCGGTGAAATCTTAGTGTATTCTAAGGATGAAGGAGATGATGAAGTCCATCATAGATTGGTGTTGGAGATGTTAGGACAACATAAGTTGAAGGAAAAGTTTTCAACTGCCATTTTTTAAAACGAGAGGTTAAGTTTCTTGGGAATGTTGTTTCAGAAAATTTATTGGCTGCTTATCCATCAAAGATAGAAACCATCAATGGCGGGATGAGGCCAGAGATGGTCATGGAGATGGGAAGTTTCATGGAAATTGGTGGGTATTGCCATAGATTCATAAAGTATTTCTCGTGCATAGCAGCACCCTTGACTAAGTTGAACCGAGAGAATGAGAAGTTCGTATGGACAGATAAGTGTGAAGGATCATTTCATAGGTTAAAGAAATTATCAACGAACGCTCCTTTCTTGGTCAAACCTGAGTGAGTAGAAGATAGTATTGTATGGCGAACACTTGTGAAATTAGTTTGGATGCAGTGCTGATGCAAAAAAGGCAAGTGATAGCTTAGGCATCAAGGAAATTAAGACCACATAAAGTTAGATATTGGACTCATGACTTGGAGTTGACAACACTGGTATTCGCGTTGAAGATTTAGAGACATTACTTATTGGAAGAATGGTTCAAATTGTATATGGGCCACAAATCCCTCAAGTATCTATTCTCTTAGAAGGAGATGAATATGAGGCAACAGAGATGGCTAGAGTTCTTGATGAAAAATTATCTTATGGTAGAATATACACTAGAAAAAGTAAACAAGGTTGTTGATGGTTTGAGTACGTAGCATCAGAATGGAGTGTTAACCGTGATTGAAGAATGGAAGATGGTAGAGACATTATCCTCTTTCGTAGTGCATTATAGGCAAAATACTGGATCGAGTAGAGGTCTGGGTGTGTTAGCAAGTAGGGAGGTACTTCCAGCACTTGTGGATAAAACTGCTACAAGGCAAAGATGGGACGCACTAATTGTCGAAAGAATTAGGCGATTAGAGATGGGTGCAGATGTTGAGGATCCAAAAGGATTCGAGGTAGACTAGAAGGGATGGTTAAGAAATAAATGGAGACCATGTGTCCCGAACCTTGGGGACCTTAGAAAGGATTTCTCATATTAAAGTCATAGGTGGAAGTTTACTATTCATCCTCGAGGCACGAAGATGTATAGTGATATAAAGAGAGTTTTCCATTGGGAAGGAATGAAGAGAGATATAGGAGAAAGTGTGAAAAAGTGCTTCACCTATCAGCTAGTGAAGGCTGAGCAAATGAAACTAAGTGGTTTTGCTTCAACCCTTGGAAGTAATGACTTGAAAGTTGGATTAGGTTTCCATAGATTTTATTGATCGGTTACCTGGGTCGATGATGAGAAATGATTATATTTGGGTGATTGTCAAAGAGTGCCCATGTTATCCTCATGAAGTCAACAAGGAGGGAAGTTAGCTTTGCAAATCTATACATGAAGAATGTAGTGAGACTACATCAGAAACCAAGTAGTACTGTGAGCAATTGAGTCCCATTGTTTACCAATAAGTTATGGAGAATTTTGTAGAGTGCATTGGGTGCTACGTTGAAATTTAGCACATCTTACTACCTATAGATTGATGGTTAAACCGAGAAGGTGAACAATGTACTCAAGGATTTGCTGAGAGCATGTGTAATGGATTTCAGAGGATCTTGGGAAAATCATTAGCATTCGGTAGAGCTTGCCTATAATAATAGTTACCAATCGAGTATCGAGATGGCACCATTTGAGGCACTATATGGTAGACCATGTAAGTCATTGGTATATTGGTTGGATATAGGAGATAGACTTGTGTTAGGCCCAATTTGGTAAAACATGCTACCGAGAAGGTGGAACTGATTTGTGCCAGGATGAAGACACTGCAATCAAGGCAACAGATTTATGTTGGCAATGGAAGGAAGGATCTGGAGTTCGCAGTAGGAAATTATTTGTTCACGAAAGTTTCTATGATGCGGGGAGTTATGTGCTTTGGGAAGGTATGGAAGTTGGCACATAGGTATATAGGACTGTTTCCAGTGATCTAGCAAATTGGTAAACTCGCATATCGAATTGATTTATCAAGTAGTGTGGCTGGTATGCATAATGTTTTTCATTTATTGTATTTGATGAAATGTGTGAGCAACCAAAGTTTGGTAGTAAAACCATAGGCGAAAAAGGATTAATCCTTAATGCTAGTTTTAGCATATATGAGACGACCGAAATGGATAGTAAGTCATGGTACAAAGGAGTTAAGGAACAAATTAATCAGATTTATTCATGTCCATTAGCGTGATGACAAATAAGATTGTATCTCGAAGGTGGAGGATAAGATTTGGAATATCCATCCCAAGTTGTTTTAGGCATTCGTGTGTACAATAACATGGTGCTTTGTATGTCTATTGAATGAACTAGTAGTGTATTAGTATATTCATATATGAAATGGTTGTGTATTGTTAGCTGTAATGATACCTTTTGTTAATGATTAGCAATTTACATTAGTGGGGTATTGGTGTAATCTTTCTGTTCTTATGCTTACTTATATGGTGATGACTTTACACTTTTAAGATGTTACTATAAATCTAGTTTTTCTTTTTGAAATTTCGAGGATGATATTTTAGAAGGTGGGGAGACTACAATACCATATTTTTTAGTGCCTATAATATAGGAAATTAAATTAAAATTAATAATAATAAGATATTATTAAAAAGATTAGTAAAATGATTTAATTGCAAGATAACCTATAGGAGATTTAATTAATTAAGTGTGAGACTGTTCAAAAAGATAATTGAATAGACCAAGGGTAATTAGAGCAATTAAGGCTTGCTAATGAAAATAAACAATTTAGATTTTAAATGAGAAAAATTATGTTAAAGGAAGTGTAATGGTGTAATTAGGCTAGAATGAGAAATTTGCCCAAGTTGAAAGCACAAGCCCACTTTCTTTTTCCATATCCCCTCATATGTACTTCATTTCATTTTCGAAAACAAATCTCTAAAATTATAGACCAAAAACGACCACCTTTTACAAGGAAGAAGAAGATATTAAAGGACTTCAAGGAACTTGTAAGAGTAAAAAAGATTTTTGTTAATCAAGGTGAGTAAAAACATTCCTTTAAACCTATCCCTACCTGAGTTGGTTCGGATTTGATCTCACATGAATGCTTTGATGATGGTAAACATATTTAAATGATTAAAACATTGTTTGGTTATGTTTGGAAATTTTAATGAAGTGAATTTGTTCATGTTTTAGGTAAAACGTGAATTAATCTTGAATTTGAAATAGATGTTTATGATGATGAAATAAAAATGGGTTTTGAATTTCCAATTTTTCAGAAATAATTTGGGGTTATGAATTTTCTAATTTGATGAAATGGTTAATTTTGAGTAATTAATTATTAAAAATAATGAAAAAATTATTTTGATATGAAATTTTAGGATAAGGTAAAATATGAAAATTTGATTTTGATGTATTTTTGGGATTTTCCCTATTAAATTTTAATTTTATATAAATTAATTATTGAAGGAAAAAATCAATTAATTAAGGATGGTTAATTAATTAATTTAGAATTGTAAACAATAAGTCCTCAAAGAAAAAATTGTAAGTAATAAATTAACCAATATGATTTCGACACTAGATAGGATTTGGTGTAAACTTACTACTTAATAAGGCAATGAATTGATTTTCAATATAATTACAAACATGCCTTGTTAACTCATGATAGCCCATATAGGTTCAATCTCAAATAGCATTAAAGCTTTCATGCCATGATAGCATTAAAGTTATTAGCACACGATGGCTTTGGGAAAGTTAATATGCGATGGCTATAAAGGAGTCAATACGTGATGGCTATATAGGGAGTCAACCTACGATCGTTAGTGGAAGTTCGATATACAATAACTTGGGAAGCTATCAACCCACAAAGGCTTTAGAGAAGCTAACACATGATAGCCCTAAAAGAAAATAAACCAACGATAGCCTAGGAAAAATCAACCGGTGATGGCTATGGGATATCCAATTCACGATGACTAAGCCCCAAATTCAAAATCTATGGGATAGTTGGCATGCGATAATTAAAGTCAATTTGCAATAGCTTGGGAAGCTATATTTTTATAAGCAAAATTAGAATACTTAGGGTGCTTTCAAAGACAGTTTCCAAGTGTTAATGAACTATTTCATAGGGATGAAATGAAGGAAGAATTTTAATAAGTTAAAATTGTATTAACTTTTCCTTTGAAATGAAGGAAAGCTTAATGAAGCTAATAAATGATGGAGTACCATTTAAATTGAAATATAAAGATTTTTTATCCAAAAAAAGTAGGGTACACTATAAATGAATGAAAGAAGGGGGTTGCACTATGACCGTAAAGATATACCGACTCAATGAGTTATTGGATGTCGGGTTTCTTGATTATTAGTCTAAAATCTAAGGGTATATAAAAGAATGCTACGATAGGTTTTATTGAAAAAGATTTATAAACTCTAATGGGGAGTTATTTAAAGATGACAAAACAATTAAATCGACAGCGTGAACTATAGCGGTTCAAAGACTAAGAAGGGCTATTGATGCTTAGTGTGGACAATTACAAGAATGTACTCATGGTGCTTACATTTAACATCCTAGGAGAATCAGGTTGGCTTTGGTCAAGGTGGCCCCTATTTATGGAATGAATGGCCAATTAATCAGGTTGTTTAATAAAAGATAAATTAGTGATAGACATGCTAAAGAAGGTAATTACTAAATAAGTTTATGTTTACATATCAATGAAAGCCTAAAATAAGAGATTAGGTTATGTGATAAGGTTCATAATGTGATCACAAGTATATGGTATACTTAATTTGACTTGATATATGACATGGTTTATGTCTGGATGAGAAGTAAAGGGTATACTTAATTTGAATTTTATATATGACGTGGTTCATAACTGGATGATATGTGTAGAGTATACTTGTTGATGAGTATATGCAGATGACCGCTTTTTTATAATGTTTTATACCTATATGATGTATCTTGATAAAGGTAAAGTGAGGGGGAAATCATTTCGCATTAGTGGCTGTTGGCATCAAAATTGGCCACCAACACCCAAATATAAGTGAAAGCACTAACATCCAGTCATAGATCACGAATAGAGTATATGTAGAGAATATAATATGAAGAACAACCATAAATAAAATGAAGCAATAAAAGAGAGACAAAATTTACATTGGTTCAGCTAACTCCGACCTACGTCCACTCTAAAATAATCTTTTTTACTATATCGAAATTTGATTACAGTTATAATCCAAAATACCAGAACGAAAATGGCTGAATAGCCTCTAGGTAGAAGATGAAGAGAAACAAAATGAAGCCCCCTTTTCTAAAGCCATACCTGTTGTATTTATAGATGAAATCTCGACTATAGAGCCTTCTCACATACATGGACCCACTATAACAACCGCTGAGCCCAACTCGATCATCCTATGCCGAACCAGAGTAACACCACTCGACACAAAGCAACACCATGCCGACTCGAAGTAGAACCCAAAGCAAACCCTATGCCGACCCGAAGTAGAACTCGAAGCAACTCTATGCTGAACCGGAGTAACAATGCCAACCTAAAGTAACACCGTACCGAACCGAAGTAGAACCCGAATCAAACCTTATGACGACCCGAAGCAAAAACCAAAGCAACTCTATGGCGACCTAGAGTAACAATGCCGACTAGGAGCAAAACCATGCCAACCTGAAGTAGAACCCGAAGCGAACGCTATGTCGACCCGAAGTAGAACCTGAAGCAACTCTATGCCAACCCGGAGTAACAATGCCGATCCGAAGCAACACCATGCCAACCCAAAGTAGAACCCGAAGTGAACCCTATGGCGACCCAAAGTAACTTTATGCCAACTCAGAGAACATCCTATACCGACCCGAGCTATGCCTTTCTTTAAGTCCTACATCGTTTATCCATCGATTATGTTTAATCCTGGCTTCATATCCTTAATTGATTATCTATCCATCCATTTGAACCAAATCCATAATATTCTATCCTCGATAATCGTGCAGTTTATTTGGCAAAATCCACCTGTATACTGCCTAGCCAAAAGGCGAGTTACCATTTTCCGCTAAAATTTGCCTTGCAATAGGAAGGCATGTTTTGTATTGCCATAAGATCGATTTTCGAAACCAGTGGATGACCTATGAAGAGACCAACGATCTTGCCTGGTTGTTAGTAACGATCGTTCGGGACTGTTAATAAAATTCGTAGTCGTCCCAGGTTATGATGATCGCATGAGATCAAGCATCTGTTCAAGGTGAAATGTGATCGTTCGAGATCGTGTACCGCTCGAGGTAAAATGTGATCGATCGAGATCGTGTGCCACTCGAGGAAAAATGTGATCATTCGAAATCGAGTGCCGTTCGAGGCGAAATATGATCGTTTGAGATCAGGTGTCGTTCGGGGCGAAATTTGACCGGTCGAGTTCGAGTGCCTGTTCGAGGCGAAAGGTTATTGTTCGAGGTCTAGTGCCATTCGAGGTGGAAGGTGACCATTCGGATGGGACTTAGTATTATCAATGTTAGATTTCACATTCGAGTGAGTCTTATAATTAAAATATTCAACTAACAAAATCAAGTTCCAATATGAAAAACAGAAGCAAAAGAAAAACCAAAAAACCAAGGTGCATGCATCGCTGAGTGTGACAGTTCACTATTATCTCAAAGCATGCCTAAAGACCGTTCACAATCTTATACATGTATAGGTGACGTGCCCATTTTAATATAGGATTTATTATTAGTTATTTAGTTCATGCCATCGAGAGATGACGTTATGTGACCTTAAGCAGGGTTACCTCCAATTTGTGACGGATGACTGTTGCTCCTGTTCCATCACCGCTATTCATTTCCAAACAAAGCCATCCAAATCCATGCCCACAACTCCATGGGTAGTTGTGCTGATCCATTCTCTTTTTTCGGGATTTTCCCTCGGTTGATACAATCCATATCAAAGCCTGCTAATTTCTGCTACAAGTCCTGAATTCTAATTTCCAGCTATTCCAGCATCCATAAGTGGTCTCCGATTGCCATTTCCATTCTACCCCGGGTTCGCGAGGGAATCCTGAAATCTGTTCTTCTAGATGAGTATTCATTTCCTTATTGAGGCTAAACTACACAACACCACCTGATGTCCTGTCAGCAATCGAGCCAATGCGATCCGGGGGCATGCCCCTAAGGTCAGGGGCAGCTTCGGATGGCTCCACTCTATACCGTATACGGGTTGCTATGTTTCCTTGGTTCTGATTTTGGACTTCCTTTGCTCCTGCTGCTCCAACTCCATGATCCACATTTCCCGCATTTTCTTACTACTCCATTTCCTTGGTTTTGCGCTCTAGCTTTTCCAATCCGTTGGAGTAATTTCTACATCATGTCATTTTGTGTTTTTAACATCCTCTCCTATATGGCATCCATCATCATTTCCATCTCGTCTCTGGTAATGAAGAATGATGTCTGATTAGCTCTTGAGGAAGCCTCTTGATTTCTTTGACGATGGCTCTTCTTCGTTCTCTATCTTCTTGTTGATTGCCTAGCCATTACTTCCCAATTCCGAGTTCCCAAGCTTCAAAATCCAAGATCCAAACTTCCAAATCCTTGAGTACTAGCTTTCTTAGTGAAAGCATCATAATGTTGGCATCAAAATTGCCCATCAACACCCAAATATAAGTGAAAAAAAACAATATCCACTCATAGGTCACAGTTAAAGTATACGTAGAAAATATAATATGAAGAATAACCACAATTAAAATGAAAGCAATAAAAGAGAGATAAGATTTATAGTGGTTCGGCTAACTCCGGCCTATGTCTAATCTAGAACAATCCATTTTACAACACTGAAATTTGATTATAGTTACAATCCATAATTCCAAAATGAAAATGTCAGAGTAGCCTCTGGGTAGAAGATGAAGAGAATTAAAATGAAGCCCCCATTTTTAAAGTCAAACCTGCTACAATTATAGGTCAAATCTCGGGTACAGGGCTTTCTCACCTACATGGGCCCACCATAACAATCGTCGAGCCTAACTCGTCCATCCTATGCCGACCTAGAGCAACACCATGTCGATCCGAAGCAACACCATGCTGACCCGAAGTAGAACCCGAAGCAAACCCTATGCCGACCCAAAGTAAAACCCGAAGAGAAACAATGCCAACCTGAAGTAACAATGGTAACCTGAAGTAACACTATGCTGAATAGAAGTAGAACTTGAAGCAAACCCTATGCCAACCCAAAGTAATACCCGAAGCAACCCTATGTCGAGCAGGAGCAACACCATGTCGACCCAAAGTAGAACCCGAAGCATACCCTATGCCGACCCGAAGTAGAACCCGAAGCAAACCCTATGTCGACCCGAAGTACAACCCGAAGCAACCCTATGCCGAACCAGAGCAACACAGTGCCGACCCGGAGCAACACCATGCCGAACCGAATTAGAACCCGAACGAACCCCATGCCGACCTAAAGTAGAACCTGAAGCAACCCTATGCCGATTCGGAGCAACACCATGCCGAACAAAAGTAGAACCCGAAGCGAACCCTATGACAACCCGAAGCAAATCTATGCCGACCAGAGCTATAACTTTCTCCAAGTCTTGCATCGTTTATCCATCGACTATGCTTAATCCGTTCTTCATATTTGTAATTGATTATCTATCCATCCGTTTGAACCAAATCCATAATATTCCAGCCTTAGTCTATTGGTTTAAATCCGCATGTATACTGCCTTGCCAAAAGGACGGTTAGCAGCGGCATGGTCTTATTATGGATGAATATGGTAAAGATTTTACTCATACTAGGCTTTATGTACGACACATGTTTTTATTATTTCCCATGAACACACCGATACTCATTTGAATAGGATGAGTTTATGGCTTAGACACTTATTTATTTGAAGGACGCATAAAGATTTCGAAGATGGAGCACAAGATTTATATGGAGAGAGAAATGTTTTGAAACTTCTGCTACGTAATTCCAGGAATTATAATAGGTTATGTGTTGTGTCGGAATCTTCATATGCCGAACATGACACTACTCTTACTTAGTATTTCCCCTGTGTGGGAACGCATAAATAATGTAATGAATTATGTAGCTAAATTTAATGTAATAAAAATATTATTTAGCTACTTTATCTACTTATGTTCTGAAAAAGAATATCGAACTCACTTAGTCACTTGAAAATGATTCTGATTATGATTACAGTATCATCGGTGTCCATTTTTGGGTCTTGGACGGGAGATGTTACAGTAATATTATCTCTGAAAAATCCGTTATAAAGCATCGATAATAACTAGGTGATAACATTAATTTTATGATTCGGGTAACTATCTCAGGCAGCTTCCAATTCTAAATAGCTTTAGCTTTGGCTAGATCTACATAATTATATCCTTACAAATAATATGGTTTATGAAATTCACCTCCTTTTTCGAAAAATAATAATTGGAGAACTTGGCTTTTAACTTGTTCTAGCCAAAATGTCTCTGAAATAATTCTAAGATGTAGCACCACTCTTGACTTGGAGTAGAATAAGACGTCGTCAATGAAAACCAGACCAAACATATTAAGATAATCCCTTAATATTATGTTCATTAATTCAAATGGGACCACCAACCATCCTTAAGAGCCATATCTAGTGCATGAAGTAGTTGACATAATGTTATCCTCTACAATTATGAGACGACGGAAACCAATTGATTGGTTAATTGTGAAAAGGCCTTAGCATTGCTTAGCTGATCACACATATCATAGATTCTACGCCGTAGATAATTATTCTCTATAGCGAGTTCCTTTAGCTTTTGATATCCTATACACAATTTAAAGAACCATTTGCCTTCTTCATAAGAATTACTACGATAAGCTAAAAGGAACTACTCGACTAAATGAAATGCTTAGCTTCGAACTCAGATAGTTGCCTTTTCTACTCTTCATTCTTCTCAGAAGACATCCTCGTGGGAGGACTACTAACTATTTGTGCTTTGGGAATAAGATCAATGGAGAACTCTATAGCCCAACTCGGACATAAATCTATGATAGGATCAAGCATAACCAAATAATATCGAACAATGGAATTCTAGCAATATCATCTTCTTATTAAGAATCTAAAACAAAAGGAGAACCAATCGAACTTTGACTAATATTTCCATGAACTAAGATGACTCACTCCATAGAATCTGGATGGCTAAGTGTGATTATTTTCTCCATGAAAAATTAGTGAATCTTATAACGATCAAGCCAATCCATCCCAAGATGTTGTCGAATTCCAAATACTCAAACATATAAATATCAAAGAAGAAAGAAAAACCATATAAGCCTAATACAACATATTTGTTAAGCATATAATGAGTTGTGTATCCTCAATAAGATTCACAATCCTTAGTGATGTGACTAAGCAAACAACATCGTAATCAAAAGCATCAACTATCTCTTTTTATACGAAGTAGTGGGAATGCACCCATATCAAAAAGAACTCCAATATGTACATTTCTAAAAGAAAACAAACCTTTAGAATTAGTAAAAGCTTTTCTCTTAGCCTAGGAGGGACCACTAGAGGTCTCTAACAAATTCAAATTCTCGCTCTTCTTGCCTTTCTCAACAACTGGACATGAGTAATTAAAGTTGCATATCAACTTGCAAACTCTACATGGCTTCAGACCAACCACTTATTTAGGCTTGCTGCATTCCTTAAAATAGTGCTCCATGTCTTCAAAATTATAACAAACCACCTTAATAACATCCTTCCTTCAGGGATGCGCATTGCCTGTAGCTTACAGCTTGTTTTGAAATCAAGGTCAATGCTTCTTGAATGGAAATTACCATTTCTAACCAAAGTAAATCCAGCTTGTCTATGCTTCATTACCACACACTCCCCCCCACCTCCATTAGTCTCAATGCACTATCAACATGCTTCTCAAATGTAGTCTCTAGCTATGGAAGCAAAGCCTTCCTCAATGGCTTATTCAAAGTATGCACGAAATTACGATCCTCCTTCAGAAGAGTGTCGATGAGATCTATGCCATGACTAGATAGAGCCTCAAAAGATTCATACTCTGCCACCGACATCTAGCAATGCTTCAAGATAATAAAGTTCCTTGATAGGTTGCTTTCCCTACTTTGGAAGGAACTTCTATGGGAAATGAAGCATAAACTGATCTGAAGTTAGTTCAACCTCATCAATCTTGACCACAAGCAACTTCTACTAATCAAGAGCCCACTTTTGCAATTGACTAGATGTGATCTACGTCCTTCAATGATCAATGACTCTCATGCGAGTAAAGATGAACTCATATGTCTTAAGCTATGCATGAACTCCAATAACTCCCTTGGTGCCCTTGAATGGTTTCCCACTAAGAATTACATAATCATTACACATCCGAGAAAATTCAAATCAAGGAATATGTGGGTTAGGAGTTGGGGAAGCCCTGGTTGTCAAGATAAGCCACAAAAGCTCCACCAAATGATCAATGGTCATTTCCAGCATCAGCTCGGGTACATCGACTCGGGTACATCGACCACCGACTATTCTCATTTCCATTGTTAAGTGAGACTTATATTTATAATATGCAAGATATATATATATATATATATATATATATATATTCAAACATACAAGATAAAAAGTATGTCCATATATGACTACCCAAATAATCGTCATTCATTCCTAGTATACACATAGAGAATCTACCAAACAATCAAAGGAATAAGGACTCCTAAGTTCAATCTAACACCAAGAATCATGTTTCTTATATTATGTATTGTTCTAAACCTTATTCTAATAACAATAGTAAGACCCCACGTCTATACTCATACTACCAAGGAGTAATACTAAGTAATATTGTCTAATGATATGGAGAATGAGTTGATATGGATTTTTCCCACATGAATATTCCCTTAGGCTAATACTCATACATATCTCAAATCAAATACAAATTACCTAACTATACTCGGTATCGGCGGAAAGCAATAAAGATGTGCATTTCTAGCATAGAACAATATACAATAAATAAAAGAACTGAAACAATAAAATAAAACACATAAATAAAACATAAGCCATAGTGAGTCTGCATAATATATATGCAAAGCTCACTATCACTAAAATATACAAAGCATACTCCAATACATTCATCATACATCAACATAAATAAATGAGGCTACAAAAATACATTAAGGGATCATAATCCTACTATTTAACTAGTCTTCAAAAGCATGTCCATAATAACTATCTGGCTAGTTCATCCTTGACCTGAAATGTCCAAACTAAATCAAGTATTATAGAAATAATAAACTAGTCAAATTCGGTCTACAATGTCACAATATGCCAGATAAGGTGTGCATCATAAGTATCCTCAATAAGCAACATGTGTGATCGGGTTCAAGAAAACAAGAATTTATACCAATAAAAGCAAAATTCATTGATGTATATCTCGACCAATAGCCTTAGTAAGAAAAAAATTCTGAACCATAGACCCCTAAGGGAAAGTAAACAAGAGAACGTACAGAATGTAAAAATACTGATCCTTCAGCTAAAATAAAATGACTATAACATTTTTAGATTATCAAATACAAAGAAAAGCATGTAGCCAGTTTTAGCTTAAGGTATCTCGAATGACATACATGCACATAGAAAATCTCTAATGTCATGTAACATCATCTCTAATAAGGTGATAACATCATATATCTCATTATAATTGAACCTACCTAAGTCATCAAGACAAGAGACTAGTGTACCACAGCATTACTTTGGGAAATGCTAATGACAAAAATATGTTTTTTACGTCTCTAAGTTACTCCTAGAATTTTGACACTTATACAAGCCTTTGATGTGCATTGGTCATGACTCCTACATACCTTTGGTAATGAACTATTGGCCTTCTTGTGATGTCTAGGAAATTGCACTAATGAGATAAATAACTCTCAACCTTGCAATCAAATCTGAACCTAGGGCACAGTCCCATGATTAGACAACTAGAATGGATACTAGCCTATTTGGTGAGTTCGAATCGTGTTATCTACATACTGGGGCAAACCCTATGACGTAGATTCTCAATAAATACTCTCGAATCAATGAGTATCCTAATAAGAGTAATTGCCCTTGAGTTATATGTCTTAAGAGAGGAACCTAACATAATGGAACAAATCCTTGACTCTAGCCATAAGAGGTAATAGACTCATCTAGTTTCACTTGAATGGTTAGTGTTGTAAAGTCCCAAAATACACTCAACTTATAATCCTTGGAGAGGAGTAAACCTATCGACTACTTAGCTCTAAGAGAGTCATCTATAGATAATAATTAAATTTCCTTAACCTAAATTTCAATGCAGCGTGACATTGACCTACAACGAGTAAGCGAAAAAATGTCGGCCCATATGTCTTATACCACCTAGTGTTACTCACTCATTTAATTAATGTTTGCAAACTGCACTCAATAGTACATAATTATTTCTATATAACAAGCCCAAAGAACAATCAACGACATGTTACTTAAAAGTCTCATACCAGACGGTATTGTAACACCACTTATTCAAGTTCCTCAGCATATTGAAATTATAGACAAACAATTCAATCAACTTATATCGAAAAGTGATTTTACATATAGAAATCATATTTGTTCATTTCAAAAGGTTTTATATCATTTAATAGTCTGAATATTTTTTCATTCATTTACATCTAAAAATAAGGATTTTAAACATTAGAATGTATTATAAAATCTCTTTCACATATTTAAAAATCAAGAAATCCCTTTTAAAGTCAAAATATTTATTAGAAATCACTCCAAAATTTTCTAGAATTAAATAGGGTTTTTTAAATGAATATTAAAAGCCAAAATTGAATTTTTACTCATTCAAAGCCATTAATTCTTTTAATAACCAAATTTTGGAGAAAAAAAAAATCATTTTTCACAAAATAACTATATGTTTTGAAAATATCAAATTTATTTTGAATTTGGAAATTTTTTTGAATCAACCATGTAATACAATGTCCTCGAGCTTCACGCTCCATGCTTTAGGACTAGTCGGCCGCATAGGTCAAGATCAGTCGATTGATCTTGATGTTAGGGTCGACTACCCTTGTCTTCCTTGAATGCTGAAGCTTTAGGCTTTCCTCTTTCTTCTCCAATTTCGAATTCGGCGCTTTCATTACTAATACATTTTAGCACCTAAATATGCTCTACCACCAATAAAATTCATATGTATAGAAAAGGTTTGCAGTTACATAGTGATGGGTTCAATTACTAGCTCTAACCAAGTATACACATAGACCATAAACAAATCAAAGTGTAAAGTAAATTCAAACATAAACAAACGTCACGGTCCAAATTTCAACGTTCGAAAATTGACATCCGTACTCCACTTGTACCTAAATGTTGTAGATTCAAACGTTGAAATTCGAATAGTGCCGGAGCTTATAACACATTAAGTACAACACAGCAGAAGAAATAAGTAGCATATATCAATATACATCATTGATAAAATATCTGATACAAAAAGATACAACATATGATACAATATACATCAGAAATAGGATACAGGACAATAGCAGCGGAAAGAAAAGATAACATCAGCAACGGAACAATATCTCTAAAATGTTCTTCAAGAAAGAACTCCAGTATCGGTAATCTACATCTCCAAGGCACCAATCCAGAAAATAGCTCGAATTCCCAATAACGATGCACAAAGATAAGCAAGTGCAGTCATGATCTAAAGACTGAACTAGCTCCAGATAATCTACTAAACCCGACTATCTGAAAAACCCAACTCTAGACTGCCCGTGTAGGAAAATTGTGGGCACACAGAGTTTAGGAAAAGAACAATAAACTCCAGGTCAGTCGTGGGACTGGTATGAGAAAACAAAACATTTGGTTTTTAAAACAAACAAAACAATTTCAATTTGAAATCCGCAGTTCTTTTTATAAAATGAAACTACCACAAGGCCTCCCGCCACACACACAATGCAAACGCAGAATTGGAGGAGATTTCTCCTTATGATAGTCAAAAACGCTTAATACGAGAAAATTTCTTTGATATTATTACTATTTAATAGTGTAGGAAAACCATTTCGAAAGTGTAATATAAATCCTAGCCAGCATAAACATTTCGAACTATGCCTACTATAGCTACCATCTAAACAGTGGTGACCACCATAAGTAAATGGCAGGTTCTACAACTAAAACCGTACAAGGCGCGTATTGAAGAATGGATTTCCAACAAATGGTCAGGCTCAGGAACTTCTTACTGCCACATAGGTACGCCTCTGGCGGGATGTCCCGAGAACCTAACCGGATCTCTGTCAACACAAGGTCGTGTTACCACTGTAACTAGGTAACTACTACTCGACCATGCCATCCCCCGGTCCTTTGGGACCTTTATCCGAGGAACCTCTAGTCCAGCAACCACAAAGCAATCACAAAGCAATAGATCTACAGTATCCATATGAGTAAGTATCTGGGCTCCATACCATGATACCACCCTTTTCCAGAAGGGAATGACACACCCTAAAGGGCGCGACCCTCATAACCTTAACGCATCTTTCCCATTTCGACCATTTCCGGAGTGTGAGGTCCTGATGCAGTCCCGTCCACAAAACTACACTTTATACAAAGGCCGTGCTTTGATCAACAAATGATACACATCATCACTCAGCATGCCACACTACCAAATTGTGTGTATATCACTGATAAATATCAACTACATAACCTCTGAGCTCGTACGTCTCATAGAAGGGTGTTAAGCTAAGAGAATAAATACTCCACCACCAAGCAGAACTGTATTTGATGGAGATCAGTTTAATATCTCAAAGTGTAATGTCGGACATACAACCATACAAGTCTGTCCCAGGGTTCGAACAGAACTGAAGGCACTTCCGAAGAAGCCCTTGCAGTCCGAGTTTCCACAATCCCGATTGGACTTCCTGTCACTTAGGGAGAACTCTATACCGGAGCAACTCAGTGCAGAGTCAATCAACAGGTTATCCTATCGTTCTCGAAGACACCCGGTCTTCAACACCGGTCTTTAAATGCAATCCATAACATCGTATCATTATTCAGAATGGGTTATATGACACAAGGACCTCTCCCGGCTAAACCGAATAATGAGCGCAATATTTAAAAATATATGGATATGGGATTTCAGGTAAGTCGCGACTTATAAAATCCAAAAATTTTCTTCAAATGGTTAACAAACTACCATTTCAAATCTTTAGACAAAAAGATTCATTTCACAAAGTTCACCCAGTTTCACAAAGATCTATTTATAGATTCCAAAACAATTTCCATTTCAATTGGATTAATTCATTAAATCTTTAAATTAAAGATTTACTTTTAGCTTTCAAACCCATATCCAAAGATTAATTCATAACTTTGAAAACTATTTTCCTTTCAAACTTGAATTCCCTTTAACACAAATTGGAAGTTCATTTCTTATGTGAAAGCTTTTATTTTTTTGAAAACACATAGGTTTCGTTTTGGGAAAAACTGATTTACATTTACATAAGTTAAAGCCATTCAAGTATGAGCTTGGTTTAAACTCAAATTTCCAAAACAATACTTTTTAAATGGTTAAAAACCATATAAACACATTTATAAGTTGAATAACCTTTTTGAACCATAGTTCCAAATCATAGAATTCAATTTCAAATATTGAATTCAAATTTAAATCAAATTACTTAAATTTCAAAACTCAATCAAGTTATTCAAAATAATTTTTATTTTTGAAATTCATTTTCAAAAGCTTTCAGTTTTAATTCCAAAACTATTTTGGATTCCAAAATTTCAATCTTTAAACTATTTCAAAATCCGTGACTTAACCCATTTCCACGTGCAATCCATATTTGTGTGTGTATGAGTGTGATCCAAGGGTTTTACACAATAAAAGTGCCACATCATCAATCAGCACAGATTCAAATACAACAATATATTTAATAAGCGGTATAAACTATAACGCTTGTATTTGATAAGCGGTATAAACTATAATGCTTATCTTTCATTCACAGATCACAGGTATATATCACAGAAAATAAATTACAGCAAACATAGCTCAAATCAAAACAGAGCATCACGATCATGGATATCAAACAATTCAATCATCCAATAGAATCAAAACATCCATAGGTAAGGTCAATTAATCATCTGATTCACTTAAATTGGATTAGTCACTAATCCTTATTAATGAATTACAAATCACTTGATTAACTACCCTTTAATCATTCAATAATTAACCATTAAATATAATGTAATTAATCCTTAATTATAATTCATCGACTTTTAAATTATTAAATAGTTAACCTTTAATTATTTAACTCACCTTTAATTCATTACGATAAGTGACTATCCCTTATCTTAAATCCATGTAAATTTCATGATTAATCCACTTTTAATCATTAATTAGTTACTTTTAATTAAGTAATCATCTTTAAGCAATTAATTACCCTTAATTTAATCTTTAACTACGTTAAAGTAACTAACCCTTTATTTATAATTAATTATTATTTAATTAATCATTCTTAATTAATTACATTATTTAATTAACCCTTTAATTGATTACCGTTTAATTAATTATTCTAAATTTAATTACCCTAAGTGATCGTCCCTAATCACTTTTAGTAATTGATTAGCTTTTAAATTAATTAATTATTCCCAGATTAATTACCTTAATTAATCAATCACATTAATTAATTTAATTAAATTTTTCTTTAATCCGTTGATAAATCAACTTTAGTCATTAATTAATTACTCATATTTAAAAATATTTCTTAAGTAATTAGTTACCCTTAATTACTTTTATTAATCACATTAATAAATTAATTGATTAACCACATAAAATAGGTTAACTCTTGATTTGAATTATTAATTAATCTCCATCAATCCTCCTTTAATTAATTAAGTCATCAATTCTTTAAGATTTATTTGAAAATCTGGTTAAATACAACTACCTTCAAAACTTTGTCTATTTTAATTTATTTTTAATTCTTGAAGTCTTGTTTTTAAATTGGTTTAAATTTTGAAACTTGATTTATTTATTTTTCTTTGGAAACTTATTTAGTTTAAATATACTTTGGGACTTTGTGTAAGTAAAATTTACTTTGAAAAAAACTATTGTATTATAAAACTGAAAACATGTTTGTGTTATAGAACTGGAAACATGAAATCTGGTAACAACTTTAACAAGCTCGAGCCAACCACTGATTTTCCCGATCCTCGCTTCGGGCTTCATCAAATCTTCAACTCCTTCGAGACAATCTCGGGAGTTACACGAGCATGAACCCGAGACCTATCTTCTTCCCTAATTAAATAAATTTCCAGATATAACGTTATGGCCGTGCACATGCACAGTACATCTGAGCAACGACGATCGTTGCCGTAACCTCCCACACGTTGCTCGTGATCCCATCGACAACACACGTCACCCAGTATCATCATCTCTACCGCCATTCGAAATCGAACACACCAACAACCCTGAACCTAAAAATCCATCATCAGTTTTCTTCTTCACGCCTTCACTTCCGACCTCCTGATGCATCGCCACACGCCCACGGCTCCACCATACGACGACAAAACTAATCCCCAAGGTCCGATCATCTAAAACCCTATGGCGTTGACGAAAAGGATTTCGCGAATAAAATTTATAAATACAGGGTTAAAACCCTAAAACAATCCAGATCTTCATAACGATGAAATATAAAATCAAGTTGTATTTTTCTCGTATTCTACAATCATCCCACATCTCTGAAACAGATCCCAATCCTTAGTTCATTCGCGAACGCCGATGATCTACAAATTTCCCAAATCTATTCAACTGTGGGTATCTCAATGAATACTTCATTTAAAATCATGATTTCTTTGTCAAGATTAAACATTTCCATATATAAATCTGGCCATACAGTTAAAACTAAAAATAAAAATATTTCATGTAACGACCCAGAATTTTTATTAATTAAAATTTGAATATTTAATTAATTTTTGAATATTAATAAGTGAATTTATAAGTCAAATAAATTTTTATTTGAATTATTGGATTTAATTGAATAATTAAATCAATAAATTAATATGTGAAATTATGGAAATAATTGAAAATATAGTTAAAAATGATTGAAAATGATTTGTAAAATTTTATTTTATCATATGGAAGTGAGAACGATATTTTAGAACTTTTAAAAATCGAATTAAAAGTTTATTTGTGAAAATTGAATATTTTAATATTTAAATCGACTAGTGAAAATAGCCAATTTTTGAACAGTCTCAGAATTGAACGAAGCCAGTTCCATTGGATCCGTAATAGTTAGTTATTACTGGATTTCAATTTTCGTGTCAATCAGAGTTATCGTTTGATCGTGGCAGCTCGAAACGCATCGAATTATTTTTAATTTAAATTTGGCATGTCAAAATAGTCATTTTTCAAAAAGTCTCGGATTTCGACGAAACCAGTTTCATCGGATCCGTAATGTGATATTATTGTAAGGTTTCAAATTTCAAGTCGATTGGATTTACCGTTTGTCCGATACGAATTAAAACGCCTAGAAAATCGCTTAAATCGGTTTAATTCAAATTGAGCGTTTATAGCCATAAATCGCACAGATGTCCGAATTAGCTTTCGAAACCTGTTCCATTGTGTCCGGAACGCGGGATAAACCCTAGGAACGTCAGTTTCGGCGCGTAAATCGGAGTTCGGAATTCTCGGATGAATAGTGTTCGTTCGTTCTTCTATAAATAGACCAACACCCCCCTCTATCTCTAAAAATAAAAATAAAAAAAGAAAATAAACCCTAGCCGGCCCTAACATCTGAATGGCCAGTATTTCTTCTCCTTCCTCCCTCGATTACTCCAAATCCATCAAGAATTAGCAAGAATGTTCAACATCAAACTTATGGAGCACAACATGTTCTACGTATTCAACGGTGGAGATGTGGTTTGGAGCATCGTAGTGGGAGATAGGGAGGGCCGACCGTGCTTACTTGCGCACGTATTTCGAGGAGTTAGAGCAGGCCGAACTTCAGGTGGTTGGTGGTGGAGGTAGCTCTCGCGAAGGGCTTCGACATGGCAGTAATTTGATGAAGTTTAGTTGAGTATGGTGTTGCAAAATTTAAACCCTAGTATTTGATAATGGGTTCATGCGCACGGTGATTTACTGGAGGGAGTGAACGTGAGGAAGATGGAGGGAAGGGACGGTCATGATGTTGGGGCCAATGATCTTGTGGCTAGGATTGGATGAAGGTTGAAAATATAAAGTTAATGTTGTAAATTTGTTAATATAAACTCGTGTAACTTCAAAAATTGATATCTTTTTCATACGAGGTCGAAAAAATGCAAACTCAGTTGCGTTGGAATCGTATGGACGAGCACTACGCGATGGAGTTGGTTTGGAGTCGTTTGGAGTTAGTGATAATTTTGGGTAAAATTAAACGCGCGTTTAATTTTATTCGAAATAAATCGCTAAAACGGAATTTAAAATCAAGGTGAGAACTTCTCACTCAATCGAATCAGTTTCAATTTTATTTTAAATAGTTAGATTCAAAATATTTGAATGCATGTTTGAATGTTGATTGATATCTATTGATTGTTAAAATAGACATTATACGCCGTTAGTAAGCGGATGTTATTTATTAAAAACATATACCGCGAATATTTCATAAACAGTGAAATTGGTATTATATATAATAGCAATATATATATATATTGGCATATGTATATATTGGAGTTATTGATTTCCCGCATTTTTTGTTTAGCGGATGAGACCCTATTGCGCCGTCTATTAAGCGGATAATATTTAAATCCCATATACCGCGATAATTTCGTACTGGAGCGAAATTGGTATTGTGCTAATGTTTTTGGATGTAGGAAAACAGGTTGGAGGGATCCAACTGGATTCCTCAACAGTATTTATTTGATTATGGATATTTTGATATTCGTTGATTATCATATTGATATATGATATCGTTGTTTGTCGTGATTGACTATTTGGTGTGTAGCATCATTGGACCAAGTTTTGGAACTTTAAAATGATTTTTAAAGTAATTTTTGAAAATATACTGTATGTTTGGAAATTGACCCATTTTAAATAAATAAACGTTATAATTTTTAAAGTTATAAAAATTATGATTTTGAGAAATATAGTTAAAAATCGATTTTTGAGAATATGATCCTAATGATTTTATAAAATAGTTTAATCGGGATTTTAGAATTATTGTGAAAAGTTTAAATATAGGATTTATAAAATTTAATTATTTTATAAATCAAAATGGTGAAATTATAAAGGAATTTGAAGATGTTTTAAAGAATAATATAAATTGATTTATATTAAGAGATTTATAAACGAATATTTATAAATTGGAATATTGACATTATAAAACGAGTTTTTATAAGTGTTTGAATGAAGTGAAAATAGATTGCATAAGTGAATGGAATTTATAGAAATATAGACTATGAAGTTATAAATGAAATTTATAAATAGTAAGATTTATAAATTTGGTGAAATTATTTGAAGAATAGATTGGTTAAATAAATGGATCTTATAAGTTATAAGATTTATAAATTGGAAAGTCTTTAAAAGAACGATTTTGTAAAATAATCGTTTTATAAGCATTTGACTTATAATATGAACGTTGATATTTATAATTGAGTAACAAACTGAATAGGTTAATAAAAGGAATTTATAAACGTTGCTTTATAAATTCGCAAACGACTTATTTTGATAAGAAAATTGTTATAATTTATTTATGGAGTTATATTCACGTTTTTAGACTGTGAATAATCCTTTAAAATAAAATGAATAGAAAGGATGAAATTGATTAACGTAGTATATTCACGTTTTTGAATAGTGAATAATATGTTAAAGAAATTGTTTTGAATGTGATATTTGAAATAGAATTAAAACGATCTAACGATGTTTTAAAATATGTTGAGATTCGAAACCATAGATTTCAACATTTATTGTTGAAATAGACGTTTTCGAGAAATAGAAGGAAATAATGGACTATAACACTGTTGTTATAGTAAATGATTTCCAAGAGGAAATGTTTTGTTTAGTATTGGGATTTATATATCTATTTTAATTTCAAATCCCTATACTAGTGATTTTGGGTTGTCGTAACGATGTATTACGCAACATTCGTTTTGGCCCAAATAAATATGTTTAAGAGAATGATTTCCTTAAAGAATGAAATATATACTTAATCTCGATTTAAGTATATTGAATATTTTCCAAGTGTTGAAAATAAATAAAATTTGTGAATTACTTATATATAAATAAGTATGGAAATGTTTTCCAATATAAAGTGAATATTTTGGGAATTTATCTTTTTGAAGATAAATTTAAGTGAATAATTGAAAACGTATATGCATGAATATTTTGGAATATAAATTCACTAAGGAATTTATAAAAGGAAGTAGAACTTGTTTAAAAATAAATATTGATTTATTTTTGAAGTGTGAAATTATATATCTTGTAAAGATATTTTGGAAAATAAATAATTTGGAAATTATTTGGAAACTGGTGATGTGTGCATATTCATTTATAGTTCAATAACCGACTATCAATATTTCCCTTTGAATGGGTAATTGATGTGATTTGTTTGAATTTGAATGTCACACTTATTTTTGAATAAGCGCTCACTATTCGGGTTAACCGGGAAAGGACCACGGGGTCGTATAACCCATTCCGAATATGTGATACGTCATTATGAATCGCATTGAAGATCGGTGTTGAAGACCGAGTATTTGTGAAAGCGATAGGATGACCTATCGATTGTCTCTGCACTGGGTAGCTCTTGGTATAGAGATTCCTTAAGTGATGGGAAATTCGATCGGGATTGTGAATACCCGGATTTGCAAGGGCTTCGTAAGAAGTGCCTTCGGTTTTGTTCGAGCCCGGAACAGACTTGTATGGATTGTATGTCTGACATTACAAGTTGAGATGTAAAGCCGATTTCTTTCAAATATATTTCTGTTGGTGGCGGAGAATTTATTCTTTTAGCTTAACACCCTTCTCTGAGACGTACGAGCTCAGAGGTTATGTAGTTGAATGTTATCAGCGATATATTCCCAATTTGGTAATGTGGCATGCTGAGTGTTGCTGTAAATGATCATTGTGTTGATTATTTGTGATAGGATCGTTTATTTGATCGTCTGTCTTTGTGATCATTTCTATGATCATTTGTTGACCCAAAGCATGGCTTTTGTATAAAGTATGTTTTTGTGGACGTGACTTCGTCGAGCCTCACACACCGTGAATGGTCAAAACAGGAAAGATGCGGCAAGGTTATGAGGGGTAGCGCCCTTTAGGATGTGTGCATTTCCTTCTGGAAAAGGGTGGTATCATGGTATGGAGCCCAGATACTTACTCATGTTGAAAACACTTTGTTATGATTGTGTGAATTGATTACGAGCGCTCGGTGAAAGGTCCCAAAGGACCGGGGGATGGCATATTCGGTCAGTTGTTACTCAGTTAGGGGTAACCCGGCCTTGTGTTGGTAGAGATCCGGTTTGGTTCTCGGGGATGTCCATCCAGAGGCATTCTCATGTGGCAATGGGAAGTTCCTTGGCCTGATCATTCGTTGGAAATCCAATTCCCAATACGAAATTTGTACGGTATTAGTTGTAGAACCTGCCATTCACTTATGGTGGTCACAACTGTTTGGATGGTAGCTATAGTAGGCATACGATAATGGTCGTATGTTGGCTAAGATTTATATTCTACTTTTGAAATGAATTTTTCCTACACTATACACTAGTAATAATATCAAATGTTCTTTTAAATGCGTATCAAGCATCTTTGACTATCATAAGGAGAAATCTCCTCCGATTCTGCGTTTGCATGTGTGTGTGTGCGGGAGGCCTTATGGTAGTCTCATTTTTAAAAGCATTGCGAATTGACTTTAAAAATATTCCTCTATTTTGATTTTAAAGTTAAATAAACTGTTTTGAGTTCTCACACCAGTCTCATGACTGACTCGGAGTTTATTGTTTTCCTTCCTAAACTCTGGGTGCCCACCAATTTCCACACGGGCAGTTAAGAGTTAGGTTTATCAGGATATTCTGGATATTCTGGAGTTGCTGGAGGCAAGCTGGATGGCATGGCGTATTACTAGCTATATAGTATTTCTTTTTCCGCTGCACTATTTGTTGTTGTTGTTGTACACTCTGATGATATGATGTAATGAAATGTGATGTAATGTAATAACTGATATAGTTCTTGTTTAAAGCTTGTTCATTTATTATTATATGTTGTTCCGCTGCAAATTGTGAGATTCTAATGTGATTCTGTTGTTTTCTATTCCGTTCTATTTTCTTTCAGTTCTATTTTTCTGTTCTCCTTTTTCTTCTATTTTAAAAATAAAAATTTCTATCCTCTTTTTCCTCTGTTACTTGTTTTTTTTCTATTCTCTTTTCTCTCTTCTTCTTCTTTTTGTTTTTCTTAAAACCCTCAGTGTTCAGTTTTCCGTCGTTCGATTTCTCGGCAGTCGATAAAGTGAGTATCGATGTCGAATTTTCGGAAGACGAAGAATCGGGTCCTGACAATGTGGTATCAGAGCATATGGTTAAGCGACAACCATGGTTCTGTTGGGTATTATTCATTAGAGATAGAGTCAGTAGTACTCTAGAATGAGTTTGAGTGTAATAATAGCTATGAGAGCGTATTTGTTAGTGAATATAAAATTGTTTTATATTGTGATGATTGGTTTATTGAGTGGCATATGAACTTTCGTCAGCGTGGTCCGCAAGACTATGCCGAAGGAGTTTCTAAACACTTGAATAGAACAATTCGACACATTATTGATTTTAAAATTGGGTAAATGAAATAATTTTACCTTAAGTATATTTTATGTATAAAAGAATAATTTTTTTCAAAATTATTAAAGAGTATATAAGTTGATTGTTTGGTTGTTTAAATAATCTAAATAAGAGAAAAATTGTATAAGTAAAGAATTATAAAAATTGAATTATAATTAAAGTGATTTACAATTGTGAAATAAACTTATACATATAAGAAGTGAAACTATATGAATATTTTATAAATATGAGTTGAAATAAATAAAAATGAATTTAAAGTTAAATGGAAAATTTACTTAGAATTGGAATCTGAATTGATTTATAAATGTGAACTTAAGTTATGAAATGAAATTCAACTTTGTAATTGAATTGAATAAATTGATATGGAATAATGAATGTAAGTGTAATTCATTAAAATCTAATGTTATTAGAAGTTGAAAGTTGGAATGAAAATCAATTAATTAAACCAAACTGAATGAATATAAGCAAAGTAATTTGGTTGAGATTAATAAACATTGGTTGTTATATGATTGTTAGTTGATTGTATATAATTCATTAAGTATTAATGAAATTGAAAGTTAAAGTAATTGAAATTCAATTGGAAGTTAAGTGAATCTTAAATAGAATTGAATTTGATTTGGAAGTGAACCAACTTGAATATGAATTAGTGAATGCAAACTAATTAAAATTGAAAATGAATGTTAGTAAAAACATCCACTGTGAATGAATCAAATGTGATTTAAATTGAAAACCAATTCATTGAATATTAATGAGAATATAAATGAATATTGATTTGGTTATGAATGTTAGTTGGTTGATGGTTGAATATATATTGCATTTGTTGTTTAGTTGCATTTGCTATGTGACATATATAGTTGTTATGGAGATATATGTTGTATATTGAGATTATTGTCTATATGCATGTTCTCATGTTGTTTGTTGAGTGATTAGTAGGTGCGGATCGCGTTTGCTTCGCATTTGGAGCTCGCTTTCGCGCTATATTAGCCGTATATGCTCGCTAATAAAATATAAGGTACATATCTCGGATTACATACCGTACTTTTACATTTTTTCCCTGCGGGATGCCTCATTACTTGATGAGATGTATATTTGTGATATATATACTGTCATTTTTTTTTTCGGATCGAGCCGCGCAAAGGGGACTATGGCGAATTTTTCCGAAAATTTAAGGCGTTAGAAAAAATTTGAGAAAATTGGAAATTTTTGAAAACTTTAACTTTGATTTTGGAATTGAAAGTTAAACAATAGTAGTTGTTTTTGAAAAGATAACTAAGTATGACTTGAAAACTTAGTAAAGTTATTATAAGAAGTTTAACTATGAATTTTGGGAAAATTAATAGATTATGTAACTTTTCTTACTAGTTAATTTCGAGGACGAAATTCTTTTAAGTGGGGAAGATTGTAACGACCCAGAATTTTTATTAATTAAAATTTGAATATTTAATTAATTTTAAATATTAATAAGTGAATTTATAAGTCAAGTAAATTTTTATTTGAATTATTGGATTTAATTGAATAATTAAATCAATAAATTAATATGTGAAATTATGGAAATAATTGAAAATATAGTTAAAAATGATTGAAAATGATTTGTAAAATTTTATTTTATCATATGGAAGTGAGAACGATATTTTAGAACTTTTAAAAATCGAATTAAAAGTTTATTTGTGAAAATTGAATATTTTAATATTTAAATCAACTAGTGAAAATAGCCAATTTTTGAACAGTCTCAGAATTGAACGAAACCAGTTCCATTGGATCCGTAATAGTTAGTTATTACTGGATTTCAATTTTCGTGTCAATCGGAGTTATCGTTTGATCGTGGCAGCTCGAAACGCATCGAATTATTTTTAATTTAAATTTGGCGAGTCAAAATAGCCATTTTTCAAAAAGTCTCGGATTTCGACGAAACTAGTTTCATCGGATCCGTAATGTGATATTATTGTAAGGTTTCAAATTTCAAGTCGATTGGATTTACCGTTTGTCCGATACGAATTAAAACGCCTAGAAAATCGCTTAAATCGGTTTAATTCAAATTGAGCGTTTATAGCCATAACTCGCACAGATGTCCGAATTAGCTTTCGAAACCTATTCCATTGTGTCCGGAATGCGGGATAAACCCTAGGAACGTCAGTTTCGGCGCGTAAATCGGAGTTCGGAATTCTCGGATGAATAGTGTTCGTTCGTTCTTCTATAAATAGACCAACACCCCCCTCTATCTCTAAAAATAAAAAAATAAAAAAAGAAAATAAACCCTAGCCGGCCCTAACATCTGAATGGCCAGTATTTCTTCTCCTTCCTCCCTCGATTACTCCAAATCCATCAAGAATTAGCAAGAATGTTCAACATCAAACTTGTAGAGCACAACATGTTCTACGTATTCAACGGTGGAGATGTGGTTTGGAGCATCGTAGTGGGAGATAGGGAGGGCCGACCGTGCTTACTTGCGCACGTATTTCGAGGAGTTAGAGCAGGCCGAACTTCAGGTGGTTGGTGGTGGAGGTAGCTCTCGCGAAGGGCTTCGACATGGCAGTAATTTGATGAAGTTTAGTTGAGTATGGTGTTGCAAAATTTAAACCCTAGTATTTGATAATGGGTTCATGCGCACGGTGATTTACTGGAGGGAGTGAACGTGAGGAAGATGGAGGGAAGGGACGGTCATGATGTTGGGGCCAATGATCTTGTGGCTAGGATTGGATGAAGGTTGAAAATATAAAGTTAATGTTGTAAATTTGTTAATATAAACTCGTGTAACTTCAAAAATTGATATCTTTTTCATACGAGGTCGAAAAAATGCAAACTCAGTTGCGTTGGAATCGTATGGACGAGCACTACGCGATGGAGTTGGTTTGGAGTCGTTTGGAGTTAGTGAGAATTTTGGGTAAAATTAAATGCGCGTTTAATTTTATTCGAAATAAATCGCTAAAACGGAATTTAAAATCAAGGTGAGAACTTCTCACTCAATCGAATCAGTTTCGATTTTATTTTAAATAGTTAGATTCAAAATATTTGAATGCATGTTTGAATGTTGATTGATATCTATTGATTGTTAAAATAGACATTATACGCCGTTAGTAAGCGGATGTTATTTATTAAAAACATATACCGCGAATATTTCATAAACAGTGAAATTGGTATTATATATAATAGCAATATATATATATATATATCGGCATATGTATATATTGGAGTTATTGATTTCCCGCATTTTTTGTTTAGCGGATGAGACCCTATTGCACCGTCTATTAAGCGGATAATATTTAAATCCCATATACCGCGATAATTTCGTACTGGAGCGAAATTGGTATTGTGCTAATGTTTTTGGATGCAGGAAAACAGGTTAGAGGGATCCAACTGGATTCCTAAATAGTATTTATTTGATTATGGATATTTTGATATTCGTTGATTATCATATTGATATATGATATCGTTGTTTGTCGTGATTGACTATTTGGTGTGTAGCATCATTGGACCAAGTTTTGGAACTTTAAAATGATTTTTAAAGTAATTTTTGAAAATATACTGTATGTTTGGAAATTGACCCATTTTAAATAAATAAATGTTATAATTTTTAAAGTTATAAAAATTATGATTTTGAGAAATATAGTTAAAAACTGATTTTTGAGAATATGATGCTAATGATTTTATAAAATAGTTTAATCGGGATTTTAGAATTATTGTGAAAAGTTTAAATATAGGATTTATAAAATTTAATTATTTTATAAATCAAAATGGTGAAATTATAAAGGAATTTGAAGACATTTTAAAGAATAATATAAATTGATTTATATTAAGAGATTTATAAACGGATATTTATAAATTGGAATATTGACATTATAAAACGAGTTTTTATAAGTGTTTGAATGAAGTGAAAATAGATTGCATAAGTGAATGGAATTTATAGAATTATAGACTGTGAAGTTATAAATGAAATTTATAAATAGTAAGATTTATAAATTTGGTGAAATTATTTGAAGAATAGATTGGTTAAATAAATGGACCTTATAAGTTATAAGATTTATAAATTGGAAAGTCTTTAAAAGAACGATTTTGTAAAATAATCGTTTTATAAGCATTTGACTTATAATATGAACGTTGATATTTATAATTGAGTAACAAACTGAATAGGTTAATAAAAGGAATTTATAAACGTTGCTTTATAAATTCGCAAACGACTTATTTTGATAAGAAAATTGTTATGATTTATTTATGGAGTTATATTCACGTTTTTAGACTGTGAATAATCCTTTAAAATAAAATGAATAGAAAGGATGAAATTGATTAACGTAGTATATTCACGTTTTTGAATAGTGAATAATATGTTAAAGAAATTGTTTTGAATGTGATATTTGAAATAGAATTAAAACGATCTAACGATGTTTTAAAATATGTTGAGATTCGAAACCATAGATTTCAACATTTATTGTTGAAATAGACGTTTTCGAGAAATAGAAGGAAATAATGGACTATAACACTGTTGTTATAGTAAATGATTTCCAAGAGGAAATGTTTTGTTTAGTATTGGGATTTATATATCTATTTTAATTTCAAATCCCTATACTAGTGATTTTGGGTTGTCGTAACGATGTTTTACGCAACATTCGTTTTGGCCCAAATAAATATGTTTAAGAGAATGATTTCCTTAAAGAATGAAATATATACTTAATCTCGATTTAAGTATATTGAATATTTTCCAAGTGTTGAAAATAAATAAAATTTGTGAATTACTTATGTATAAATAAGTATGGAAATGTTTTCCAATATAAAGTGAATATTTTGGGAATTTGTCTTTTTGAAGATAAATTTAAGTGAATAATTGAAAACGTATATGCATGAATATTTTGGAATATAAATTCACTAAGGAATTTATAAAAGGAAGTAGAACTTGTTTAAAAATAAATATTGATTTATTTTTGAAGTGTGAAATTATATATCTTGTAAAGATATTTTGGAAAATAAATAATTTGGAAAATTGTTTGGAAACTGGTGATGTGTGCATATTCATTTATAGTTCAATAACCGACTATCAATATTTCCCTTTGAATGGGTAATTGATGTGATTTGTTTGAATTTGAATGTCACACTTATTTTTGAATAAGCGCTCACTATTCGGGTTAACCGGGAAAGGACCATGGGGTCGTATAACCCATTCCGAATATGTGATACGTCGTTATGAATCGCATTGAAGATCGGTGTTGAAGACCGAGTATTTGTGAAAGCGATAGGATGACCTATCGATTGTCTCTGCACTGGGTAGCTCCTGGTATAGAGATTCCTTAAGTGATGGGAAATTCGATCGGGATTGTGAATACCCGGATTTGCAAGGGCTTCGTAAGAAGTGCCTTCGGTTTTGTTCGAGCCCGGAACAGACTTGTATGGATTGTATGTCTGACATTACAAGTTGAGATGTAAAGCCGATTTCTTTCAAATATATTTCTGTTGGTGGCGGAGAATTTATTCTTTTAGCTTAACACCCTTCTCTGAGACGTACGAGCTCAGAGGTTATGTAGTTGAACGTTATCAGCGATATATTCCCAATTTGGTAATGTGACATGCTGAGTGTTGCTGTAAATGATCATTGTGTTGATTATTTGTGATAGGATCGTTTATTTGATCGTCTATCTTTGTGATCATTTCTATGATCATTTGTTGACCCAAAGCATGGCTTTTGTATAAAGTATGTTTTTGTGGACGTGACTTCGTCGAGCCTCACACACCGTGAATGGTCAAAACAGGAAAGATGCGACAAGGTTATAAGGGGTAGCGCCCTTTAGGATGTGTGCATTTCCTTCTGGAAAAGGGTGGTATCATGGTATGGAGCCCAGATACTCACTCATGTTGAAAACACTTTGTTATGATTGTGTGAATTGATTACGAGCGCTCGGTGAAAGGTCCCAAAGGACCGGGGGATGGCATATTCGGTCAGTTGTTACTCAGTTAGGGGTAACCCGGCCTTGTGTTGGTAGAGATCCGGTTTAGTTCTCGGGGATGTCCATCCAGAGGCATTCTCATGTGGCAATGGGAAGTTCCTTGGCCTGATCATTCGTTGGAAATCCAATTCCCAATACGAAATTTGTACGGTATTAGTTGTAGAACCTGCCATTCACTTATGGTGGTCACCACTGTTTGGATGGTAGCTATAGTAGGCATTCGATAATGGTCGTATGTTGGCTAAGATTTATATTCTACTTTCGAAATGAATTTTTCCTACACTATACACTAGTAATAATATCAAATGTTCTTTTAAATGCGTATCAAGCATCTTTGACTATCATAAGGAGAAATCTCCTCCGATTCTGCGTTTGCATGTGTGTGTGTGCGGGAGGCCTTATGGTAGTCTCATTTTTAAAAGCATTGCGAATTGACTTTAAAAATATTCCTCTATTTTGATTTTAAAGTTAAATAAACTGTTTTGAGTTCTCACACTAGTCTCATGACTGACTCGGAGTTATTGTTTTCCTTCCTAAACTCTGGGTGCCCACCAATTTCCACACGGGCAGTTAAGAGTTAGGTTTATTAGGATATTCTGGATATTCTGGAGTTGCTGGAGGCAAGCTGGATGGCATGGCGTGTTGAATCAAGATTTTTATAGAGTTTTGATTTCTGACAAAGGAATAAGCCGTGATCGACAAAAAGAAGTTATTCATTTAAGAAACACAAAGAGCTCCATATATTAGAGGTTGATTATTTGGTATGTTAGTAATTTATGTTAAAATCTATCCTCAAATAATCATATAACTTCAATCTTTCAATATAATATATATATATACACATTTATATAGGTTGTGCACTTTATTGTGCAATTTAACAGAGACCGGTCGACCGGTCCAAATATAGGCGGTCGACCGTTCCTGTTGGATGTGCACAATAAACGTGCACACATGCACATAACGACTATATTTTTAAAAACCTGTCTACCGGTTAGTTTTTGACCTGTCGACCGTTTTTAAACAGAGAGCAACTTCTTCCAAAAGACACATCTTTCTTCAATGGTTGCGTCTCTTCTTCTTTATCAATGATCATAACTTTTGACTGCAACTTTTCACCAAGGGTTATAACTATTTTCTCTCTATAAATACACATCAATATCATTGATTAAAACAACAAGTTTTTACACGATCATATATGCTCTCTAATCTAATCTCTAACACTCCTGCATTCTAAAAATTAATTTAGCTTATTGAATCATTGAAATTATTTCATATCTTTTGATTCAATAAGTAAATACCTTCTTTAATCTTTACAAAACATCATTCATATTCTTTGAGGATAAGATTATAGGAAGGGTGTACTACTAGTGACAAATCCGTGTTTTCAAGAACACAAGTTGTCAACAACAAATTGTATTTGTTTTTGTTGAAGTCCTCGTGTTGTAAGAGGCAAGTGTTGAAGTCCTCAGTGTTGTAAGAGGCAAGTGTTGAAGTCCTCAGTGTATTAGAGGCGTGAAATCCCGTTCGGCTGTTCGGGTATTGTAAACCTGTTCCTCCGGGTGAAGCGAGGTAGTTAATAGTGAAAATCCAGATAGGAGTCTGGGACTGGACGTAGGACGGTGCTCCGAACCAGTATAAAAATCTCTGGTGTGATTTTTCTATTTTTATTTTTTGCTTTGCTACTATCATCTATTTTCCGCATTTATATTATAGTCCATATTACACGATCCGTGTGTACTATATTAGCACATATAATTGTATACACACCGCACTTTCAAGTTGGTATCAGAGCATAGCCACTTTCATTTGGTATCAGAGCCTGGTTTTCTAGAGATCGTAACAACATCCTAGAATAAATGGCTACAAAGAGATCTAGTCAAGGCAATAAGAAGAGGAAGAGCAATAAAGAACAATCAAAGGAGCAAACAAACAAATGCTTCATGGCAAAAGATAACGAGGTTAGTGATCTAACTTTTGATGATATGATAGAAATAAATTCAGAACTTCTAGACACTTTAAAAAGTCTCAAAAGAAAATATAAGGAAGCTCTAGAAAATCAGAAGAAAGCAGAATTCGAAAGAGATATGCTTAAAGACGAGAAGAGAATATTAGAAGAAGAACTTGAGAAAATTCAAGATTCAGACAATTCTCAACTCGCTCTATTAAGTCAAGAAATAGAAGCTCAAAAAGAAAAGAATAATGCTCTAGCTTCTGAAAATCATGAGTTAAAAACAAAAATTAAAATTGTTGAGTTAGATAACACTAGTCTCAAAACTAAGCTTGATGACATTACTAAAAATATTTCCAATTTTAATAAAGGGAGAGAAAATTTATCCAGGATTATTGAAAATTCTCAACCTGCTTCAAATAAGAAGGGAATAGGTTATGTTAAGAATTCAAAAGCTCACAATGATATAAGTGGTGTAGGCTATAAACAAGCTAAAAGTAAAAATAGTACTAGATATGCATTCATGTATACTAACTTTAGTGCTAGTACTAGTAATCAAGATAGTTTTAAAACCAGTTATAGTCATAATAGTACTTTGTTTAGAAATGATAGAAATTATTCTTCAAGTACTAAGCTAATGACTAATAGTATTAAGATATGGATTCCAGCTAATATGATTGATCATGATAAACAACTTTATATTAGCAACTATTATAAGAATGTAATTTGTAATGAAAATTATATTTATAAAGGTTCAACCACACCCCAATGGGTATGGTTTCCAAAGACCTAACCCCCCGGACCCTAACATAGTAAGTGGGTACCGAAAATTATTATTACTTTTTGCAGGTACTCAGAGAAACAAAAGGAAAATGATAGATTTTGGAATTTCAAAGAATGTTCCATATGTTTAATAGAATTACGTGCTTACAATAAAATATGGACTTCGGTAAATATGGTAAAATTTATTTTACTTTTCCTTCATAATTAATAATGAGTTTATCTCGTTATATACAAGATATTTTATATAATTTTATATATTTCCCCATTCTTTTTGATAATGACAAAGGGGGAGAAATTCATATGCATATAAATAGAGGGAGATATTATACTTAGGGGGAGATGTTATACTTAGGTGGAGATGTTATACTTAGGTGGAGCTTTAAAGACATTATCTGGCACTTGTGTGAATGTTACTTTTGATCTGTGATAGTGGTTTTATGTTGCCTATGGTTTTATGTTGCCTATAATCTGTTTTACATCTTCCATTTAACAACTCCTTTTTGTCGATGACAAAGGGGGAGAAAGTGCTAACAATTATTTGCAGGAATATATATATATAAGACAAAATCTCAGGGGGAGATCACATATTCAGGGGGAGATTCAGAACTTCAGATATATGTTGTCATCAATCAAAAAGGGGGAGAATGTTGAGTCAAGATTTTTATAGAGTTTTGATTTCTGACAAAGGAATAAGCCGTGATCGACAAAAAGAAGTTATTCATTTAAGAAACACAAAGAGCTCCATATATTAGAGGTTGATTATTTGGTATGTTAGTAATTTATGTTAAAATCTATCCTCAAATAATCATATAACTTCAATCTTTCAATATAATATATATATATACACATTTATATAGGTTGTGCACTTTATTGTGCAATTTAACAGAGACCGGTCGACCGGTCCAAATATAGGCGGTCGACCGTTCCTGTTGGATGTGCACAATAAACGTGCACACATGCACATAACGACTATATTTTTAAAAACCTGTCTACCGGTTAGTTTTTGACCTGTCGACCGTTTTTAAACAGAGAGCAACTTCTTCCAAAAGACACATCTTTCTTCAATGGTTGCGTCTCTTCTTCTTCATCAATGATCATAACTTTTGACTGCAACTTTTCACCAAGGGTTATAACTATTTTCTCTCTATAAATACACATCAATATCATTGATTAAAACAACAAGTTTTTACACGATCATATATGCTCTCTAATCTAATCTCTAACACTCCTGCATTCTAAAAATTAATTTAGCTTATTGAATCATTGAAATTATTTCATATCTTTTGATTCAATAAGTAAATACCTTCTTTAATCTTTACAAAACATCATTCATATTCTTTGAGGATAAGATTATAGGAAGGGTGTACTACTAGTGACAAATCCGTGTTTTCAAGAACACAAGTTGTCAACAACAAATTGTATTTGTTTTTGTTGAAGTCCTCGTGTTGTAAGAGGCAAGTGTTGAAGTCCTCAGTGTTGTAAGAGGCAAGTGTTGAAGTCCTCGGTGTATTAGAGGCGTGAAATCCTGTTCGGCTGTTCGGGTATTGTAAACCTGTTCCTCCGGGTGAAGCGAGGTAGTTAATAGTGAAAATCCAGATAGGAGTCTGGGACTGGACGTAGGACGGTGCTCCGAACCAGTATAAAAATCTCTGGTGTGATTTTTCTATTTTTATTTTTTGCTTTGCTACTATCATCTATTTTTCGCATTTATATTATAGTCCATATTACACGATCCGTGTGTACTATATTAGCACATATAATTGTATACACACCGCACTTTCAAGTTGGTATCAGAGCATAGCCACTTTCATGGCGTATTACTAGCTATATAGTATTTCTTTTTCCGCTGCACTATTTGTTGTTGTTGTTGTACACTCTGATGATATGATGTAATGAAATGTGATGTAATGTAATAACTGATATAGTTCTTGTTTGAAGATTATTCATTTATTATTATGTGTTGTTCCGCTGCGAATTGTGAGATTCTGATGTGATTCTGTTGTTTTCTATTCCGTTCTATTTTCTTTCAGTTCTATTTTTCTGTTCTCCTTTTTCTTCTATTTTAAAAATAAAAATTTCTATCCTCTTTTTCCTCTGTTACTTGTTTTTTTTCTATTCTCTTTTCTCTCTTCTTCTTCTTTTTGTTTTTCTTAAAACCCTCAGTGTTCGGTTTTCCGTCGTTCGATTTCTCGGCAGTCGATAAAGTGAGTATCGATGTCGAATTTTCGGAAGACGAAGAATCGGGTCCTGACATTTCATTTCCTGACTTTAATTTTCTCTTAAATTTAATTCTTATTTTTGACAAAGTTCCTTAATATAAACACATGAGTTTGTTTCTAAAAATAGCATTATAGCCTTGCCTTCATTTTCTATTTGTAAATCAAAATCTGAAATTGATTGCATGAAGTGAAGTTCAATTTTTTCTGGATGAAACCTAACTTTGAGCTTCAACAAAACCGTCACAGGTACGTGTATACATACATCTAGTCATGCAAACAAATAACGGTAAACAATTTTGCACAGCATCACCGAGCAATCATCACAACATCAACCTATAGATCTAAGTTTCTGATTTAAAGAATTGATCACCGGCAATGTGAAGATAGAGTTTTGCCCGTATTCTTTAATTTTGTTTTGAAGCTTAGATCTGCAAGTTGTAAACAAAAGTCTCTGCATATTCACTGATTAAAAATCTTCAGATTAAAACATTTTAAAAGAATTTTACTTGCCTTAGATTACTTCCAGAAATTTTTGCACTGTCTCTGGTTCAAACTGCAAATGTGTTTTCATTTATGAATCTGCAGTTTTGAATTTGTTTTTATGTAAAAAACTTGATTTCGTGATTACAAATTCATTAAACTTTAGAGTTAAAAACTTACGTAAGATAGATCTTGTTTGATAGTAAAATGAAAACAGAGCTTGGGAAGGAAGGATTCTAGAAAAACATTTCAATCTTGTTTCTTTTGTTTTTTTTCTTTCTCTTCAGTTTAATTGCTTTGACCTTGAACTTGATCTGCTTCAAGGTTGATGCTTTGATATTTACTTTGTCTACAGGTTTGAGATTTTGATTTTTTGTTTAAGATTGATTTGCTTTGAGTTTTTTTTAAAGAAGAGAATGGCATTTTCTTTTCTGATTTTTTTGCTTCTCCTTTCTATCTTTATTTTCTTTCTTGGGTGTTGAAGTTTTGAATTGCTCAATCTTTTTTTACTGTGTTTCAGATTTGGCTGAGACTAAAATAATTGTAGTATGGGGAGATGGAAAGTTTTTTATAATTTTAAATTCTATTATTTTACTTAAGCAATCATAAGGAATGCCATTTGTAAAAAGGAATGATTATGAAATTTCAATGTATGTTCATCCATATGCTCCATCTCTTTTGATGTACGTTTACTTTTGTATTTTAAAAGACAAAGAATTTTTTTTTTTTTATATCATATTCAATTTAAAATTAAATGTACTTCTTTATTCATTTGTATGTGTATATTTAGCATTTGCATAACTTAAAGAAGAAAGAATACTAAACTTATTTCAAACTATTATATATATATATATATTTATAGTATATATATTTTAAAATAAATAATTACCTATATATGTAATATTTTAAACTTTTATTTCTTGTTTTATCTACATTTTTGTTTATTATTTATTTCTGTACAATTTTTAAAAGAAAAGAAGGATTTAAAAATTTTGATTTCATACTAACAATAGTTACATTTATTTATATAAGAGAATTTGACTCAAGAATAATATTTTGAAAATGAGTGCATTAAAATTTTCTTTTATTACAACCTCCAAATACTAATATAATTAAAAATTCAGAAAACAACTATCATTATCCTTTTATAAATCTCAAGTTTTTAATTTTTAATTTTATTTTTAATACAGTTTTTTCCTAAATCCCATATTTATTTGTAAGGTACTTATACTTAAATTTCAAATTAAATTTCTATTTATAATCAAAAATTTATTTATTTATCCTAGAAATCTCTAACTAATTCACAATTATATTTCAAAAATTAATTTAATTGCCAAATAAAACTTAGTTAATTTTCAGGAATGTTGCAGATTCCCCCCTTAAAAAAATTCGTCCTCGAAATTTGCTAGGGAAACGAGAAAGAATATATGATAGATAAAGAAATGATTGATCAGAGCAAATAGAAATATTTATCCTACATTCGGCTTACCAAATCAGAATATCAACAATATTTGAGCAAACTCATACAATTATTTCACAAGATAGTCGGGTTCACTGGTCTACGAATATGCAAGGGCATTGATTAGTTCGAAGGAACAACTAATCGTTCGTAGAATATATCGGATCCTAGAGAATAGAGAGATAGATTCAATCTTCCATAATCCTCAAACACTAGATATGAACTCCAACTTAGGTCGGAACACCCCAAAGTACATACCAATTTGTCCCTCTTCGGAGTTTGGTATACATAAGAAATTACAATAGAATTTCATATTTGGTTTTAATCTATATTGTTTTATTGATTCAATTCAAATTTAGCTTTATATTCTATTAACCAATTTAACTCAATTTAAAATTTTCAATTTCAAATTCAAATTCATTAAAGCTTAGAAAGAAATGGTGATAAGAAAACGATGAAGATACGAAGTAAGGATTTTCTACAATGATTCGTAGGGCCACCATCACATCGAAACTTCTTTCTAGAGCTATCACGAAGACATCAAAGAATTTTGAATCGAATCAAAGGAGATTGATAGAAAGTTGTTTCCACTGTCGTAGGGTATTGACCATTTGTAGTGGCATTCCCCGTACCCTATCTCTACCTCTTCTTGCACACATACTCACTATCAGTGGATAGTAAGAGAATTTACTGAGGCATTCGAACGGATATCTTAGGGATTACTCATTCTAGGGTATACTTCACCCTATCTCTAATGAGTTACTTAATGTGTTATACTCCTGAGCTAAAGTTATTAACCCTCAGCTTTGATACCAGAAATTCATGGTCCAAATTTCAGAGTTCGAAAATCGACATCCGTACTCCAGTTGTACCTGAATGTCGCGGATTCAAACGTTGAAATTTGAATCATGCCGGAGCTTATAACACATTAAGTACAACACAGCGAAAGAAATGAATAGCATATATCAATAGACAACATTGATAAAATATCTGATACAAAAAGATACAACATATGATACAATATACATCAGAAATATGATACAAGACAATAGCAGCGGAAAGAAAAGATAACATCAGCAGCGGAACAATATCTCCAAGATGTTCTTCAAGAAAGAACTCCAGCATCGGTAATCCACATCTCCAAGGCAACAATCCAGAAAATAGCTTGAACTCCCAATAACGATGCACAAAGATAAGAAAGTGTAGTCATGATCCAAAGACTGAACTAGCTTTAGATAATCTACTAAACCTGACTATCTGAAAAACCCAACTCTAGACTACCTGTGTAGGAAAATTGTGGGCACCCAGAGTTTAGGAAAGGAACAATAAACTCCAGGTTGGTCATGGGACTAGTATGAGCAAACAAAACATTTTGTTTTTAAAACAAACAAAACAATTTAAATTTAAAATACGCAATGCCTTTGAGAAAATGAAACTACCATAAGGTCTCCCGCCACACAGACAATGCAAACGCAGAATTGGAGGAGATTTCTCCTTATGATAGTCAAAAATGCTTAATACGAAAAAATTTCTTTGATATTATTACTAGTGCATAGTGTAGCAAAACCATTTCGAAAGTTTAATATAAATCCTAGCCAGCATAGACATTCCGAACTATGCCTACTATAGCTACCATCTAAACAGTGGTGACCACCATAAGTAAATGGTAGGTTCTACAACTAAAACCGTACGAGGCGCGTGTTGAAGAATGGATTTCCAACAAATGGTCAGGCTAAGGAACTTCCTACTGCCACATGGGTACGCCTCTGGAGGGACATCCCGAGAACCGAACCGGATCTCTGCTAACACAAAGTCGGGTTACCTATGTAGCTAGGTAACTACTACTCGAGTTGATGTGCACGTAAATGTGCATATTTTTACCACCATATTTATTCTATTTAAATTAAATAAATGATCATATTGGGTATTTTAACTTGTTTTAACCAAAATTCATATTAATTCCAAATTTTCACATATTCATCTTCATATAGGGGCAAAACGGTCATTTAAGTGCATATATTTCTTTGAGAAAAATTGATTGGAAATTTATATATATTTTTGTAGGAAAACGGTCTCAAATAGGAGTGGTTTCATGAAGGAATATGCATGTACAAAATGAATACAAAGGAATGAAGATGGAAATGATTCAAAGTGAAGAACATGGAGGACCCCACCTACCCACTACCTAATGTACAAATTAAAGGCTAATGCACATGCTAAAAGACATTTAAAGCTTCATGTACATTTAAGTGTAGGATTATTAAAGCTAATGATATCTTGGCCACCACACTTCCTCCAAGGGCATTTTGGGTACTCCCTAAAAATATGCATTAGGGTTTCTAACTTGTATAAATACCCCTTATGTTTCATGTAGCCATCTTCCTCTTAGTTAGTTAGTTTTAGTTTAGAAAATAAATCAAATCCGTCGACGAACAAGTATGCCATCCCCCGGTCCTTTGGGACCTTTATCCGAGGTAGCTCTAATCCAACAACCACAAAGCAATCACAAAGTAATAGATCTACAGTATCCACATGAGTAAGTATCTGGGCTCCATACCATGATACCACCCTTTTCCAGAAGGGAATGACACACCCTAAAGGGCGCGACCCTCATAACCTTGCCGCATCTTTCCTGTTTCGACCATTTTCGAGGTGTGAGGTCCTGATGCAGTCTTGTCCACAAAGCCACGCTTTATACAAAAGTCATGCTTTGATCAACAAATGATGCACAACAGCACTCATCATGCCACACTCCAAATTGTGAGTATATCACTGATAAATATCAACTACATAACCTCTGAGCTCGTACGTCTCGGAGAAGGGTGTTAAGCTAAGAGATCAAATTCTCCGCCACCAAGCAGAAATGTATTTGATAGAGATCAGTTTAATATCTCAAAGTGTAATGTCGGACATACAAACATACATGTCTGTCCCGGGTACGAACAGAACCGAAGGCACTTCCGAAGAAGTCCTTGCAATCCGGGTATCCACAACCCCGATCGGACTTCCTGTCACTTAGGGAGAACTCTATACCGGAGCAACTCAGTACAGAGTAAATCAACAGGTTATCCTATCGTTCTCGAAGACACCCGGTCTTCAACACCGGTCTTCAAATGAAATCCATAATGTCGTATGACTATTCGGAATGGGTTATATGACACAAGGTCCTCTCCCAGCTACACCGAACAATGAGTGCAATATTTAAAAATATATGGATATGGGATTTCAGTTAAGTCGCAAATGATAAAATCCAAAACTTTTCTTCAAATGGTTAAACAAATTACCATTTCAAATCTTAAAAAAAATATTTATTTCACAAAGTTCATGCAGTTTCACAAAGATCTATTTATAGATTCCAAAACAATTTCCATTTCATTTGGTTTAATTCATTAAATCTTTAAATTAGAGATTTACTTTTAGCTTTCAAACCTGTTTCCAAAGATTAATTCATAACTTGGAAACCTATTTTCATTTCAAACTTGAATTCCCTTTAACACAAATTGGAAGTTCATTTCTTATGTGAAAGCTTTTATTTTTTTTGAAAACACATAGGTTTCGTTTTGGGAAAAACTGATTTACATTTACATAAGTTAAAGTCATTCCAGTATGAGCTTGGTTTAAACTCAAATTTCCAAAACAATACTTTTTAAATGGTTAAAAACCATATAAACACATTTATAAGTTGAATAACCTGTTTGAACCATAGTTCCAAATCATAAAATTCAATTTCAAATATTGAATTCAAATTTAAGTCAAATTACTTAAATTTCAAAACTCAATCAAGTTATTCAAAATATGTAACGACCCATAAATTTTCGATAATTAAAATAGCTAATTTAATAAGATTTCGTGATTTAATGTTAGAATCAAAATTTGTAATTCGTTTGGAATAATAATAACTAGAATGAATTGCAACAATAATTATCCAAATAATTACGATTGAATAGAGTTCAAATCTAATTAAACTGACTCAAATGTTATAACTTGGTTATAAGGGAATATATGAAAAAACAAATGTAAATAAGTGAATAAGAATTGTGAATGATTTAGGTAGAAGTACAAATTTTAATAGATTGGTTGCGAAGATTTGAATAGTAATAAGTATTGAAAAATAAATGTTACTTAGAGAATGCCTTGAAATCAATAGTTGGATTGGATAATAAATGTTGAATTCATTGGGTATAATAGAGTAATTGATTGATAAGTAAAATCTATTTAAAATCAAATAATTGAATGCTGAACATGTAAATTGTTTAAAGTAAATATTTGAAACTTATTGAATAATTGAATAACTGTAAGATGAAAATAGGGTTCTAAGATGTGAGTTGGTTTTAAAGGTTAAATTGTATAATTTTGTTTTGAATATTTCAAAGGATAGTGATTTAAAAATAATCAAATCTGTTTAAATTTAATATTACGAATGTTTGAATAATTAAATTCCGAATTTGATATGATTAATTTGATATTGAAATTAAATATATGAAAATAGAGTGAATAATTGAAATTTGATTTAATATGATTCAAATTGGTTTCCAAAGTGAATGTAAGTTATATCAGGATTATAATAAAGTTAATTAGATTTTAAAATTGGAATTTATTGGAAAATTGAATAACGGGTTTAATATGATTAAAAATGATTTGTAAAATTTTATTTTATCATATTAAAGTTAGAATGAGGTTAAAGAACTTTTAAAATTGAATTTAAAGTAAATTTGTGAAAATTGAATATTTTAATATTTAATTGACGAGTTAAAATAGCCATTTTTCAAACAGTCTCGGATTTCGACGAAACTAGTTTCATCGGATCCGTAACGTGATATTGTTGTAAGATTTCAAATTTCGTGTCAATCGGATATACCGTTTGTCCGAGACAAACCAAAACGCCTAGAAAATCGTTTAATCGGTTTAATTTAAAATTGATCGTTTATTGCCGTAACTCGCACAGATGATCGAATTAGCTTTCGAAACCTGTTCCATTGTGCCCGGAACGTGGGGTAAACCTTAGAAACGACAGTCACTGCACGAGATTTGGAGTTTGGAAATTCCGGGATGAATAGTGTTCGTTATATTTTCTATAAAAGCACCTACCAAATTCTCATTTGCAAACCAGAAATAAAACCCTAGGGTTTCTATTCGTAGCCGCCTCTTATTATAACCCACGGCCAGAAAACATCATCGTTCCTCCCCCATTATCTTCAAATCCCTCATTCAATTCAAGAAATGTTCAACTACAATAACGTAGAGCACGACGAGAGCTAGCTATCCAACGGTCAAGATCGCGAATGGTGTTACGAATCGACGACAATCCTCACTTGAACGGCCGAAGTTGCGCACGCTTTTCAAGAGAGAGGGGGGGCCGAGTTCACCATAGTTGCGGCCAAAGGTATAGGGGGAGATGAGCTTCCATTTGGCGCTAGCTGATCAACTTCTCATCAAGCGTGGTGGTGGCAATTTCAAACCCTAGTTTACTTGCTATGGGTTCTTGGGCACGGCAATTACTGGAGCAAGAACGCGTGAGGAAGAACGATGCGCACGACCTTGATTTGCTTGATGGAATCAATGGCCCAGATTGCTGAAGGTTAATTGTAAATAAAGTTGTGAATATTTGTATATAATAATTTGTATGATCTTTAAACTTCTATAACTTGTTCATACGAGGTCGAAAACGCACGAAACAAATTGCGTTGGCTTCGTTTTGTCGAGCACTACGCATTGGAGCTAGACTAGAATCGTTTGGACCTAGTGAAAATTTCGGGTAAAATTAAAAGCTCGTTTAATTTTATTCAAAATAAAACGCTGGAACTACATTGAAATCAAGGTGAGTGTTTTATAACGCTCACAACGTACTAAATATCTTTATGCTAGTTAAATTTGACATTATGAAGTGTTATGATTTTATTTGTCGTTGTTTGATAAAATTTAAATTGTCATATAGATTGTCATTTGAATTAACCGTTGAAATTTAAATTGACAATTAGATTGAAATTAAAATTGAATTGCGATTGAATTACCTCACATTGATGACTATGAAATTGCCATGGATTGTATTGTCTATTGGATGATGTATTTCGATGGATGCTATTGGTTGATATTTAAATGTTTGGATGTTTATTTGCTTATATATATCCTGTTACGCATACATATGAAACCGTGATTTGGTTTAAGTGATATATATTCATCCCTGACATTTAATTAAGATAAATAATCACTTGGCCATAGGATAGAAAATTATATACGGACACCGGATTGACTAAACTAATAATTTTAAAAATCGTCGATTTGAAATTTATTTAAATGTTTTGATTTAAAAGTTATAAATAGAAATCAATTTATAGAAATCGAATTTATCGAAAAATTGAGTTTGGAATGTTGAAATAAATTTTGGTTAAAAGAAATTGTTAAATAATTATAGTGGAGACTTTGGAACTTAAAATCGGGGTATGATTGAATTTCGAAAATTGATTTGTCTAAAGATTGAACCTTAATTCGAGCTTTGAATATTACGAAGTAAAAGTGATATAAAAATGTTATTTTGAAATCGAGCTTGGAATTGAATCATATTTGAAATTTGGATTTAAACTTGAATATTGATGGATAATTTTGTTAAGTGTTATAAATGAATATTTTTGAAAAATCAAACTCCAAATCAATATAAATTGAAATTGAATTAATTGGAAGTGAATATAAAATTGAATAAATTTGAAGTCAAAGTTGACGTTGATTGAATCGAAATCGAAATTGAATCGGTAGAAGGGAAATTAAAATTGTTTGAATTGGGAAGTTATAATTGAAATGGTTTGGTTTTGAAGCTGTTTTATTTTGTTTTCCAAATTACTCAGTTATATAAACCATTTTGAATACTTAAATTATTTTAATCTATTTTAAATCTACTTAACCCAATTTAAATAATTTTAAACTAATTTATCTATTTTAAATCCGTTTTAAGACTTTAAGTATTTTTAACTATTTTAATTATTTAAAACTACTTTTAAACTACTTAAAACTATTTTCTAAAAATTCAAGCTGGTCAATAAGGTGAATGTTTATGTTTAAATCTCGAATGTAAATACGAATTGGGTTAAATGAAGTTGCAACCTAAATTGAAATTCGAACTGATTTTGAACTCGAAATGAGATATTGAGGTGAAAAATGATTTTGAACGGAATCTTACATTTTGAATAGATATGATGATATTTGAAATGGATTTGATTTTTGAAGCGAATATGATATTTTGATGTCAATTATGAATTGATTTGAAATGTAAAAGAGCCACCGGTGTAATAATAAGTAGGTATTAAACAGACCGGGATCGGATATGGACATACTCTCTGTCGATACTGAAAACCACTTTAATAACTATTATACGTGGAGTGTTGATCCAGAATGAAGTGGATGGTTTGGTGAACGCGTTGACTGAAGAAAGAAAACGATATTGGATGACCCTTAACTTGACTAAAACAGGAGCCGCGCCGGGCCATTGAGGTTTGCCATCTCTAGCGGACACACTTCTTCGATACCATATCTTTTACATTTGTGATTCAATTTGGGTGCACCACTTGATTTGGGAGTGTTGTTTCGCGGTGTTGGGGTAGCTGCTGGCTATGCTCAACATCAGTCGGGATCACGCAACTACTAGTATCCTAGTTGGTATCGCCTCATGTACCTTGTCATACTGATTATCCTATTCGCGACCACTACGTTATGTTTTGTGTTATACCTATGGGGTACCCTCTGATAACCACCAGTTTACGGTGGGGCTTACGGTGCTGTATAGACTATGGCGTTATAAAAATGTGTTAAGGGGGATTATGGTAATGCCTTAACGCTATTTTGATACTTTATATTACTTATAGGCATTATCTACTTAGCGTACATTATTACATAGTAGATAGTTTAACAGATCTTTAAGAGATGGAAAATCCCGTAACATCTCTTGAGTTATTGCACGCACGTTGACACTGGATATGAGATGTCTAATCTCGTAAACATCTCTAACGCCATTACGCTCATATTTATTTACGATTGATTTAACTTTCATAAGGATATTTTAGTCCTGACTCGAGTGTTTTGTCTTTTCATTACGCTCGGGTCAGTCCTGAGTTTTCAGATTTTGAAGATCTATTCTGGAGGACGAAGACGAAGATTTGGTACACTATTACTATTATTATCTGTGCATCATGTTTTCTGCTGCATTATTTTATTTGTTCTGTTGTATATGTATAAATCTGATAAATGTTGTATAAATAATTGTCAAAGTATAGTAAATAGCTTCATGAACTGTTTATTTGACTATTATATTTTATCGTTCCGCTGCGAGATTCTGTGTTGTTTCATTTCCTTTATTTATCCTCCCCTTTCTTTTCTTAATTACCCCAATAACCATCTGCACTTTTGAATGGTTTGGAACCGGCATGTGTATTTGATCGTCGGTTTAAACTGTCCAAAAAGGCGGGTCGTTACAGTTGGTATCAGAGCTTTGGTTTAGCGATAACCTTAGCTTTGTGGGGTCTATCTCTTTATAAATAGGGTAGTTATACCCTATGAAGAGTCGCTGAGTGTATACATATGAGAGAGCGTATTTGTTAGTGATTTAAAATGTTTTATATTGTGTCGGTTGATTCGTTGAGTGGCTTATGGATTCTGGTCAATACGAGTAATTAACGTCATTGATAGGGATCTCAAACAGAACTATTCGACATAGTATTGTTTTGAAATTGGGTAAATGAAATAATTTTGCTCTAAATATATTTTATCTATAAAGAAAATTTTTCATAAATTATTGTGACTTATCTAGCTTACCTGGTTGTTAGGAATGAAAATGTTGGTTATTATCATTAATTGGATATTGTAATTTAATAAATAAGGTGAATTAAAAAATGAACAATGATGAAACAACTAGTGGATTGTTTTAAGAAAAAATGCCTATAAGAATATTTTATAAAGGTGACTTATAAATTTAAAATAGATTTAAATTGAGAAATATTGAATTTAAGACCCGGAGATTTTGAAAAATGGTTCTCAAGGCTTTGAAGAGATATATAGTAATATTAGTTGGAAATTGTTTATGGAAATATTTTGAAAGGATTTTAAGGGAAAGAATGAATTCAGTACTCCTCTCTTATGTCGCTAGAAAATAATTTCGGTGATGACTGCACAGCATCATCGACGTTCATTTTCGAGTCTCAAAGTGGGGGAGACTTCTAAGAAGTTTTGCTTTTCTTCGAAATTATTTTGGGCAAATGGGTTTTGATTTAAAATCCAAAGGTATGATTTAATATATTAAAGATATAAGTGTATATATTTATTTCAAACGATTTGAAAAGAACCGGGCATTTAAATTTCTAAGTTCTGTTAATTAATAATTTTCAAATTATTTGAATGAAATGTGAATAATCAGAATTTATAAAATAAGAGGATTAAGATATCTAAGCTATTGTTTGGGAAAACTTTAAAGTTGAAAGGTAAAGAGGATTTAAACAAATTAAATTTGTGAATATTCTAATTAAGTAAAATGAAATTCTATAAATTTGTATAATACCAAAATTACATTCTGATAACATATAACAAGACTTACCAAATGTTAAAAGTTAAAATGATGTTTTGGATATGTAACGAGATATTGTATAGATAAACAGAACCTGAAAGTAATTGAAATATACAAGTAAGGAAAACTCAAAGGGAATTAAATGTATATAAATGAAAATTTTGGTTGTGATAAAAATGTTATATACGTAAATATAGCATGAAATGATGAATAGATAAATGGAACAAGTAAGTGAACTTAATAAAGAAGACAAATGAATTGTATAATATCTTTTGTAAATTGGTTATAGAAAATAAATATAAATTGCGTAGATTTTTTTTTTAATTTGTAACTTTGAGATAACCGTAAACTAAGAAAAGTCATTTATGAGAGGTTAGACTTTTATAGGATGATTAATAAACTAAAGTGCTGGTTAATAAAATGTTCCATAAATAAATTTGTTATTAACTAAAATAATGAAATTTAATTTAATTAAATTATATAGAATGTTTAAATGAACTTGAGTAAGCAAATTCTTTGATATGATGTTTAAGAAAAGATAATGTTAAAGAATATGCTATGTAAAGAAATGAATATACTAGCTGAATAATGGATTGTGAGTAATTAAGTGAAAAAAAAATAGATGTCAATAAAATAATTTAGTATAGATAAGTTGGATAGAAATCCATTGGAAGGTAATACGTGAGATTGTACGTATATTATTTTATTCGCATAACGATTTGATCCAAATTCGAGCACAAAATTTGAAGATGATTTATATCGATCCAAGTTAGGATTTTTCCCTCGATTTTCGAAGGCGAACCCTAGATATGGATTTTTAATTTGATTCTGGAATTCTCTATCATAGTATATGGCTATGCAAGGAGAGTAACAGTTTCCAATCAAGGAACCAAATCTGATTCCGCACTAGAGAGTCGTGTGAACGATAATAGTTTGGAAATGAAATTGTGTGATTGAATAAGCGATTAGATTGATATTGCTCACGGATGATATATGTACGGCTTACGGACTAATAAAAGTTAATATTGGAAATTTATGATGCCAAATATAAAATGATTCTTTTAAAATTATATGATTTGGTCGTTATATGATTGTTAGTTGATTGTATATAATTCATTAAGTGTTAATGAAATTGAAAGCTATAAATCATTGAAATCAAATTGGAAGTTAAATGAATTTAAATATAATTTAATTTGATTCAAATTGGAAGTGAACTAATGTAAATATAAATTAGTGAATGTTAACTAATTGAATTGAGAATGAATGTTAGTAAAATCCAACATTAACGAATCAACTGTGATTAAAATTGAAATCCAAGTGAATAAATATTAATGAGAAGTGAATTTATATTGATTGGTTATGGATTTGTTGGATGATAGTTGGATGATAATTGATTTGGTGGATGCATTTGTTGTTTTGTTGCATTTGCTATGTTGGCACATGTAGTTGTTATGTTGCTATATTGTGTATATTGATATTATTTTCATATATGCATGGTTCTCATGGTTTGTTAAGTGTTTAGTAGGTGCGGATTGCGCTTGCTTCGCATTTAGAGCTCGCTTTCACGCTATATTAGCCGTATATGCTCGCTAATAATATATAAGGTACATATCTCGGATTACATACCGTACTTTTACACTTTTTCTACGCGGGATGCCTCATCACTTGATGAGATATATATTTGTGATATATATACTGTAATTTTTTTTTCCGGATCGAGCCGCGCAAAGGAGACTCTGCCGAATTTTTTCGTAAACCGGGTGTTAGAAAAATTTTCAATTTTTAAAATTTTATAACTTGTTTGATAACTAACTTTTAAAGTTAGACAGCCGTTCGGAGTAACTTAGTGGAAGTGTAGTAATGACTTTATGAATGGAATTTCATTGTTTTATAAGTTGGTAATTTTGAATAAAATATATCTAATGTTGAATTCTATACTTAGTTCCTTTTCCCTTCTTTTTCCTTTTCGGGGACGAAAATTTTTGAGTGGGGGAGAGTGTAACGACCCGTAAATTTTTGATAATTAAAATAGCTAATTTAATAAGATTCCGTGATTTAATGTTAGAAAAAAAAATTTGTAATTCATTTGGAATAATAATAACTGGAATGAATTGCAACAATAATTATCCAAATAATTAAGATTGAATGGAGTTCCAATCTAATTGAATTGACTCAAATGTTATAACTTGGTTATAAGGGAATATATGAAAAAACAAATGTAAATAAGTGAATAAGAATTGTGAATGATTTAGGTAGAAGTACAAATTTTAATAGATTGGTTGCGAAGATTTGAATAGTAATAAGTATTGAAAAATAAATGTTACTTGGAGAATGCCTTTGAAATCAATAGTTGGATAGGATAATAAATGTTGAATTCATTGGGTATAATAGAGTAATTGATTGATAAGTAAAATCTATTTAAAATCAAATAATTGAATGCTGAACAGGTAAATTGCTTAAAGTAAATATTTGAAACTTATTGAATAATTGAATAACTGTAAGATGAAAATAGGGTTCTAAGATGTGAATTGGTTTTAAAGGTTAAATTGTATAAGTTTGTTTTGAATATTTCAAAGGATAGTGATTTAAAAATAATCAAATCTGTTTAAATTTAATATTACGAATGTTTGAATAATTAAATTTCGAATTTGATATGATTAATTTGATATTGAAATTTAATATATGAAAATAGAGTGAATAATTGAAATTTGATTTAATATGATTCAAATTGGTTTCCAAAGTGAATGTAAGTTACATTAGGATTATAATAGAGTTAATTAGATTTTAAAATTGGAATTTATTGGCAAATTGAATAACAGGTTTAATATGATTAAAAATGATTTGTAAAAATTTATTTTATCATATTAAAGTTAGAATGAGGTTGTAGAACTTTTAAAATTGAATTTAAAGTAAATTTGTGAAAATTGAATATTTTAGTATTTAATTGACGAGTTAAAATAGCCATTTTTCGAACAGTCTCGGATTTCGACAGAACCAGTTTCATCGGATCCGTAACGTGATATTATTGTAATATTTCAATTTCGTGTCAATCGGATTTACCGTTTGTCCGGGGCAAGCCAAAACGCCTAGAAAATCGTTTAATCGGTTTAATTTCAAATTGATCGTTTATTGTCGTAACTCGCACGGATGGTCGAATTAGCTTCCGAAACCTATTCCATTGTGTCCGGAACGTGGGGTAAACCTTAGAAACGCCAGTCACCGCGCGAGATTTGGAGTTCGGAAATTCCGAGATGAATAGTGTTCGTTATATTTTCTATAAAAGCACCTACCTAATTCTCATTTGCAAACCAGAAAGAAAACCCTAGTGTTTTCTATTCGTAACCGCCTCTTATTATAACCCACGGCCAGAAAACATCATTGTTCCTCCTCCATTATCTTCAAATCCCTCATTCAATTCAAGAAATTTTCAACTACAATAGCGTAGAGCACGACGAGAGCTAGCTATCCAACGGTCAAGATCGCGAGTGGTGTTACGAATCGACGACAATCCTCACTTGAACGGCCGAAGTTGCGCACGCTTTTCGAGAGAGTGGGGGGGGGGGGCGAGTTCACCATAGTTGCGGCCGAAGGTAGAGGGGGAGATGTGCTTCCATTTGGCGCTAGCTGATCAACTTCTCTTCGAGCGTGGTAATGGCAATTTCAAACCCTAGTTTACTTGCTATGGGTTCTTGGGCACGGCAATTACTGGAGCAAGAACGCATGAGGAAGAACGATGTGCACGGCCTCGATTTGCTTGATGGAATCAACGGCCCAGATTGCTGAAGGTTAATAATAAATAAAGTTGTGAATATTTGTATATAATAACTTGTATGATCTTTAAACTTCTATAACTTGTCCATACGAGTTCGAAAACGCACGAAACAAATTGCGTTGGCTTCGTTTTGTCGAGCACTACGCAATGGAGCTGGATTGGAATCGTTTGGAGCTAGTGAAAAGTTTGGGTAAAATTAAACGCACGTTTAATTTTATTCGAAATAAAACGCTGGAACTACATTGAAATCAAGGCGAGTGTTTTATAACGCTCACAACATACTAAATATCTTTATGCTAGTTAACTTTGACATTATGAAGTATTATGATTTTATTTGTCGTTGTTTGATAAAATTTAAATTGTCATATAGATTGTCATTTGAATTAACCGTTGAAATTTAAATTGACAGTTAGATTGAAATTAAAATTGGATTGCGATTGAATTACCTGACATTGATAACTATGAAATTGCCATGGATTGTATTGTCTATTGGATGATGTATTTCGATGGATGCTATTGGTTGATATTTAAATGTTTGGATGTTTATTTGCTTATATATATTCTGTTATGCATACATATGAAACTGTGATTTGGTTTAATTGATATATATTCATCCCTGACATTTAATTAAGATAAATAATCACTTGGCCATAGGATAGAAAATTATATACGGACACCGGATTGGCTAAATTAATAATTTTAAAAATTGTCGATTTGAAATTTATTTAAATGTTTTGATTTAAAAGTTATAAATAGAAATCAATTTATAGAAATCGAATTTATCGAAAAATTGAGTTTGGAATGTTGAAATAAATTTTGGTTAAAAAGATTGTTAAATAATTAAAGTGGAGACTTTGGAATTTAAAATCGGGATATGATTGAATTTCAAAAATTGATTTGTTTAAAGATTGAACCTTAATTCGAGCTTTTAATATTACCAAGTAAAAGTGATATAAAAATGTTATTTTGAAATCGAGCTTGGAATTGAACCAAATTTGAAATTTGGATTTAAACTTGAATATTGATGGATAATTTTGTTAAGTGTTATAAATGAATATTTTTGAAAAATCAAACTCCAAATCGATATAAATTGAAATTGAATTAATTGAAAGTGAATATGAAATTGAATAAATATGAAGTCAAAGTTGACGTTGATTGAATCGAAATCAAAATTGAATCGGTAGAAGGGAAATTGAAATTGTTTGAATTGGGAAGTTATAATTGAAATGGTTTGGTTTTGAAATTGTTTTATTTTGTATTCCAAATTACTTAGTTATATAAACCATTTTGAATACTTAAACTATTTTAATCTATTTTAAATCTACTTAACCCAGTTTAAATTATTTTAAACTAATTTATCTATTTTAAATCCATTTTAAGACTTTAAGTATTTTTAACTATTTTAATTATTTAAAACTACTTTTAAACTACTTAAAACTATTTTCTAAAAATTCAAGCTGGTCAATAAGGTGAATGTTTATGTTTAAATCTCGAATGTAAATACGAATTGGGTTAAATGAAGTTGCAACCTAAATTGAAATTCGAACTGATTTTGAACTCGAAATGAGATATTGAGTTGAAAAATGATTTTGAACGGAATCTTGCACTTTGAATAGATACGATGATATTTGAAATGGATTTGATTTTTGAAGCGAATATGATATTTTGATATCAATTATGAATCGATTTGAAATGTAAAGAGCCACCGGTGTAATAATACGTAGTTATTAAAGAGACTGGGATCGGATATGGACATACTCTCTGTCGATACCGAAAACCACTTTAATAACTATTATACGCGGAGTGTTGATCCAGAATGAAGTGGATGGTTTGGTGAACGCGTTGACTGAAGAAAGAGAACGATATTGGATGACCCTTGGCCTGACTAAAACAGGAGCCGCGCCGGGCCATTGAGGTTCGCCATCTCTAGCGGACACACTTCTTCGATACCATATCTATTACATTTGTGATTCGATTTGGGTGCACCCCTTGATTTGGGAGTGTTGTTTCGTGGTGTTGGGGTAGCTGCTGGCTATGCTCAACATCAGTCCGGATCACGCAACTACTAGTATCCTAGTTGGTATCGCCTCATGTACCTTGTCATACTGATTATCCTATTCGCGACCACTACGTTATGTTTTGTGTTATACCTATGGGGTACCCTTTGATAACCACCAGTTTACGATGGGGCTTACGGTGCTGTATAGATTATGGCATTATAAAAATGTGTTAAGGGGGATTATGGTAACGCCTTATCGCTATTTTGATACTTTATATTACTGATAGGCATTATCTACTTAGTGTACATTACTACATAGTAGATAGTTTAACGGATCCTTAAGTGATGGAAAATCGCGTAACATCTCTTGAGTTATTGCACGCACGTTGACAATGGATATGAGATGTCAAATCCCATAAACATCTCTAACGCCGTTACACTCATATTTATTTACGATTGATTTAACTTTCATAAGGATATTTTAGTCCTGACTCGAGTGCTTTGTCTTTTCAGTACGCTCGGGTCAGTCCTGAGTTTTCAGATTTTGAAGATCTATTCTAGAGGACGAAGACGAAGATTTGGTACACTATTACTATTATTATCTGTGCATCATGCTGTCTGTTGCATTATTTCATTTGTTCTGTTGTATATGTATAACTCTGATAAATGTTGTATAAATAATTGTCAAAGTATAGTAAACAGCTTGATGAACTGTTTATTTGACTATTATATTTTATCGTTCCGCTGCGAGATTCTGTGTTGTTTCATTTCCTTTATTTCTCCTTCCCTTTATTTTCTTAATTACCCCAATAACCATCTGCCTTTTGAATGGTTTGGAACCGGCATGTGTATTTGATCGTCGGTTTAAACTGTCCAAAAAGGCGGGTCGTTACAGAATAACTTTTATTTTTGAAATTCATTTCAAAATCTTTCAATTCTAATTCCAACTATTTTGGATTCCAAAATTTCAATCTTTAAACTATTTCAAAATCTGTTACTTAACCCATTTCCACGTGCAATCCATATTTGTGTGTGTATAAGTGTGGTCCAGGGGTTTTACACAATAAAAGTGCCGCATCATCAATCAGCACAGATTCAAATACAGCAATATATTTAATAAGCGGTATAAACTATAACGCTTATATTTGATAAGCGATATAAAATATAACGCTTATCTTTCATTCATAGATCATAGGTATATATCACAGATAATAAATTACAGCAAACATAGCTCAAATCAAAACAAAGCATCACAATCATGGATATCAAACAATTCAATCATCCAATAGAATCCAAACATCCATAGGTAAGGTCAATTAATCATCTGATTAACTTAAATTAGATTAGTCACTAATCCTTATTAGAGAATTACAAATCACTTGATTAACTACCCTTTAATCATTCCTTAATTAACCATTAAATATAATTTAATTAACCCTTAATTATAATTCATCAACTTTTAAATTATTAAATAGTTAACCATTAATTATTTAACTCACCTTGAATTCATTACGATAAGTAACTATCTCTAATCTTAAATCCATGTAAATTTCTTGATTAATCCACTTTTAATCATTAATTAGTTACTTTTAATTAAGTAATCATCTTTAAGAACTTAATTACCCTTAATTTAACTTTTAACTGCATTAAAGTAACTAACCCTTTATTTATAATTAATTATTCTTTAATTAACCATTCTTAATTAATTAACCCTTTAATTGATTACCGTTTAATTAATTATTCTAAATTTAATTACCCTAAGTGGTCCTCCCTAATCACTTTTATTAATTGATTAGCTTTTAAATTAATTAATTATTCCCAGATTAATTACCTTAATTAATCAATCACATTAATTAATTTAATTAAATTTTTCTTTAATCCATTGATAAATCAACTATAGTCATTAATTAATTACTCATAATTAAAAATATTTCTTAAGTAATTAGTTACCCTTAATTACTTTTATTAATCACATTAATAAATTAATTGATTAACCACATAAAATAGGTTAACTCTTGATTTGATTTATTAATTAATCTGCATCAATCCTCCTTTAATTAATTAAGTCATAATTCTTTAAGATTTATTTGAAAATCTGGTTAATTACAACTACCTTAAAAATTTTGTCTATTTTAATTTTTTTTTTTAATTATTGAAGTCTTGTTTTTAAATTGATTTAAATTTTGAAACTTGATTTATTTATTTTCTTTGGAAACTTATTTAGTTTAAATATACAAGTAAAATTTACTTTCTAAAAAAAACTATTGTATTATAAAACTGAAAACATGTTTGTGTTATAGAACTGGAAACATGAAATCTGGTAACAACTTTAACAAGCTCGAGCCAACCACTGATTTTTCCGATCCTCACTTGGGGCTTCATCAAATCTTCAACTCCTTCGAGACAATCTCGCGAGTAACATGTTATCCCGTTTTTTGGGCAAAAGCCATGATACCAAAGGATTGGTCAAAAACAGAAAACAGTTCACCTCAGATATTGGTCGTATTTCACTTCACTATGGATATCGATGAATTCTGTCCGAGCCCGGATCGGGCCGCAATTGATATGGCATGACAAGAAAGACCATAGAAGCCAGCATTTCAAATTTCAAGTCAATCCGAGGTCATACGCTCAAGTTATGATGGATTCAAGTTAAGAAGGTGCACATTGCTCGGTTCGAACCCATCATGTTCGAACCCATCATATTCGAACCCATCGTGTTCGAAACCATCGTGTTCGAAACCATCTATTTCGAACCCATCATATTCGAACCCATAGGAAGAGGCGACATTCGAATCCATCTAAGGAACTCCCTACTTCGAATCCATCACAAATTCGAGTCCTTCCTATGCTTCGAATCCACCACAGCTTCGAATCCATCGCTCACCTTCGAATCCATCCATCATCTTCGACTCCATCACTCACCTTCGACTCCATCGACCTCGACAACTTCGAATCCACTCCATCGATTCGAAGACGACCTTCGAATCCAACAAAGCGGCTAAGCTAGCACGAACATGGATCGGCTCGAAGACAGGCGCGCCCCAATCGATTCGAAGTATTCGCTTCGGCCATGCATCGATTCGAACGAATCGATTCCATCGATTCGAACCAAACAGCATGCCGAACACCCAATTTCGAACCGATCATAACTCCCAATCTACTGATCCAAATCCCATGAAATTTTTACAGAAGTTTGTCTACATGATGAAGAACGTCCACGCCGAGTTTCATTGCAACTGGACAATTTTTTGATCGATTCGAAGTTCACTTCGAATCGATCCCAAACTGGGCACGCACTTCAAGAACGCGGGCCTGTGGGCCCCCCGTCACGTGCCAAGCAGCCTCTCCATGATTTAGGCGGGATTTTGGCCTTCCACACCTATAAATAGAGCCCCTGGTCATTCAGAGAAGGGGTCAGAGAATTTGGAGAGAAAGAGTACGCCTAAACGCTGCCAGAATCACTCCATACCACCATCTTGGCTGCTGATTTCGAATTTAAGTCTGTTGTCTGCTGTAATTTGCTTCAAAACACTTGTAACCTTCAAGTATTAAGCAATAAAGTGATCAAACTTCATAGTGGACGTAGGCGCATCGCCGAACCACTCTAAATTCTTGTCTTCTATGCAATTTACTTTTCTATAACTTGGAGTTTTTGTTAGATAATTTTCATTTCCAATTTAAGTTCTTCACTTATTATCTCTTCAAAGACTTTCGAAGGGTGTTGCCCAATTTTGGTGCAAACATAACACGAGCACGAACCCGAGACCTATCTTCTTCCCCAATTAAATAAATTTCCAGATATAACGTTATGGCCATGCACATGCACAGTACACCTGAGCAACGACGATCGTTGCCATAACCTCCCACACGTCTCTGGTGATCCCCTCGACAACACACATCACCCAGCATCATCATCTCTGCCGCCGTTCGAAATCGAACACACCAACACCCCTAAACCCAAAAACCCATCATCAGTTTTCTTCCTCACGCCATCACTTCTGACCTCCTGATGCATCGCCACCACACCCACGGCTCCACCATACGACGACAAAACTAAACCTCCAGGTCTGATCATCTGAACTCTATGGCGACGACGAAAAGGACTTCGTGAATAAAATTTACAAATACAGGGTTAAAATCCTAAATCAATCCAGATCTTCATCAACGATGAAATATAAAACCAACTTGTATTTTTCTCGTATTCCACAATCATCCCAGCATCTCTGAAACAAATTCCAATCCTTAATTCATTCGCGCACACCGATGATCTACAAATTTCCCAAATCTGTTCAACTGTGGTATCTCAATGACTACTTTATTTAAAATCATGATTTATTTGTCAAGATTTATCATTTCCAGATATAAATCTGGCCATACAGTTAAAACAAAAATAAAAATATTTTATTACCTGACTTTAATTTGCTTTTAACTGTAATTCTTATTTTTGACAAAGTTCCTTAATATAAACACATGAGTTTGTTTTTAAAAATAGCATTACAGCCTTGCCTTCATTTTCTATTTGTAAATCAAAATATGAAATTGATTGCATGAAGTGCAGTTCAATTTTTTCTGGGTGAAACCTAAGTTTGAGCTTCAACAAAACAGTCACAAGTATGTGTATGCAAACATCCAGTCATGCAATTAAACAAATAACAGTGAACAATTTTGCATAGCATCACCATGCTATCATCACAACATCAACTTATAGATCTAAGGTTTTGATTTAAAGAGTTGCTCACCTGCAATGTGAAGACAGAGTTTTGCCTGTATAGTTTTTCTTTAATTTTTTTAAAGCTTAGATCTACAAGTTGTAAACAAAAATCTTTGCTTATTCACTGATTAACAATCTTCATATTAAAACTTTTTAAAAGAATTTTACTTGCCTTAGATTGCTTCCAGAAATTTTTGCACTGTCTTTGGTTCAAACCGAAGCTCTGTTTTCATTTACGAATTTGCGGTTTTTAATTTGTTTTTATGTAAAAAACTTGATTTCAAGATTACAAATTCATTAAACTTTAGAGTTAAAAACTTGCCTGAGATTGATCTTGCTTGATAGTAAAATTAAAACAAAGCTTGGGAAGGAAGGATTCTTGAAGAACATTTCAATCTGGTTTCTTTGATTTTTTTTTCTTTCTCTTCAGTTTAATTACTTTGACCTTGAACTTGATCTGCTTCCAGGTTGAAGCTTTGATCATTACTTTATCTACAGGTTTGAGATTTTGAATCTTTGTTTCAGATTGATTTGCTTTGAGTTTTTTTTTGAGAAGAGAATGGCATTTTCTTTTCTGATTTTTTTCTTCTCCTTTCTATCTTTATTTTCTTTCTTGGGTGTTGAAGTTTGGAATTGCTCAATCTTTTTTTACTATGTTCAGATTTGGCCGAGGCTAAAATAATTCTAGTATGGGGAGATGGAAAGTTTTTTATAATTTTAAATTCTATTATTTTACTTAAGCAATCATAAGGAATGCCATTTGTTAAAGGAATGATTATGAAATTTCAATGTATGTTCATCCCTATACTCCATCTCTTTTGATGTATGTTTACATTTGTATTTTACAAGACAAAGAATTTTAATTTTTTTATATCATATTCATTTTAAAATTAAATGTACTTCTTTATTCATTTGTATGTGTATATTTATCATTTGCATAACTTAAAGAAGAAAGAATAGTAAACTTATTTCAAACTATTATATATATATTTTAAATAATTAATTACCTATATATGCATTATTTTAAAATTTTATTTCTTGTTTTATCAACATTTTTGTTTATTATTTATTTCTGTACAATTTTTAAAAGAAAAGAAGGATTTAAATTTTTTGATTTCATACTAATAATAGTTACATTTATTTATATAAGAGAATTTGACTTAAGAATAATATTTTGAAAATGAGTACACTAAATTTTTCTTTTATTACAACCTTCAAATATTAATATAATTAAAAATTCAGAAAACAACTATCATTTTCTTTTTACAAATCTCAAGTTTTTAATTTCTATTTTTATTTTTAACACAGTTTTTTCCTAAATCCAATATTTATTTGTAAGGTATTTATACTTAAATTTCAAATTAAATTTCTATTTATAATCAAAAATTTATTTATTTATCCTAGAAATCTCTAACTAATTCACAATTATATTTCAAAAATTAATTTAATTGCTAAATAAAACTTGGTGAATTTTCAGGAATGTTACAACAAATGTATTCACACATTCAAATATTACATTCAACATTTGACATTGAATATCAAACATACTTTTATGAATGAATATCACTTTCCTCAAAGTAATAGCAAGAAATTCTTCACTTAAGCTCTCATGCTCTTTCTTCTTCCTTCTTCTTATCTTAATGTAAAATGCCAAACTCAGCTCGATATTGATAAAAACTTGATTTTGCAAACTCCTATTGGAGAAACATCATGTTGACAAGCATATATCAAAATTTAAGGAATTTTTGGATTTTATTTTGTTCACTGTGAATTTTTTATGGAGGAACCAGGGTTTTAACTTTTAGATTTGTAAATAGACAGGAGTTATAGGTTGCTCAAATGAGATGCATATGAAGTAGTTGAAGAAAGGATGCAATTCTCTATATTTGTCAAGAGAAACAAAAGGCAATGATATATTTATACGAGGGTTGGGCTAATTGGGACACAAAACAATGCACTATTTTATTTTATTCTTACTCTTATTTTTGCAAACAATTTATACGTAGCTCCAAACATTTCCAAACTCCAATCAAAAACCACGTTTGCTTCTGCTAGTGCTTAGACAAAAATGGATATTTTTATAAAAATTTATGTTCTATAATTTCTCTCATTATATTTAATTATTCCATTAGTTATATTTTTAGCCCATCTACAAATAAATTCCCACTTCCACGTATAAATGAAATAAAAATTCATCTTGTATGAAAATAAATTTCTAAAGTCTTTTCTAAATAGTTAACTTTATAAAAATTATTTATCCATTTTTAATCCATTTAAAAATTAATGTAGGTTTAAAAATAGGTACATTAATTATAAAAATTAGAAATCTCTATTTTAAATATTTCTCACTTTATCAAAATATTAACCACTAAATTTTAAAGTTAACCCAAATTATTCCTATTCTAAGCTTTTAATTAATTTAATCTTCATCATAAAATCCTAATAATGGCTTCTCAATAATGAGTTGTCATATTGTATGTATAGAGAAAAGAAAAATGTTCGCTCATTCTTTTAAAATCAAAGTTTGAAGAAAAATAATTTATAGATAAGTTATAAAAAATCAATGTAAACTAGTTTTCAAAATTTCTTTGATAATCACGCCAATCGATTACACCTTGAACTGAACACTTTTATTTGAGAGAATTATTCTCTAACTCAATGGTGGAGTTGAAACGTCCATCATTAGGATATAATTTGTTTTGAAGAGAGGAGAAAATTCTATGTATATAGAATGAGGCCTATAGCTAGCACCAATGGGTTATAAACCGCTCATATAACTCTACTATTTAAGGATGGCCATTATAAGTGAAATATTATCTCACAAGCTACTAAACATGTTTAGTTAGTTCAAACCTACAAATGTATTGTCTTAACTTTTTTTGAGGCAGTTTTAAAAGTTAGGGACACCAATATATATATATGTGTGTGTGTGTGTGTATGTGTGTTACTTATTATATTTGAATTGATATCTTGGCCTAAAAATAATAAAATAAATATATAATGATTACATATTATATTATTAATTTTGGACTCTCTAATGAATATATTAATTGGTATAAGCATTAGGTTAATTTCTCCAGAATAATAGTTTAGATTTTCTATAAATTATTACAATAATTATTTTCAGTTGAAAGATGAGAGTTACAATTACGTGACCCTCAGGGGTGACCTCAACCCTCCATAATATTTTAACATTTTGAATATTAAAGTATATACAAAAGCAGAGTAATGGACATGAGTTTGCTCTTACAAATTACCTAAGTGAAATCCAATTTCTTATCTTTTAAAGCGATACCCTTAAGAAATGATATATTATGCATCTTTTCTCTTCGTCACCATCGTACCACATAGGTATCCGGAGCTCGATCAATGGTCAAAACTTTAATAATATTTGTATTAAATTGCAGAGTCCAACATTAAAGCTCATGTCTTAACCTGATAATAATTACCAATCAACTAATTTGCTTTGGTCAAAGACTTAGACTTTATAATAACTACCAACAGCGGTGATACTAACATTCTACCCAAAGGTGATGAGTGCTCAATTGAATAGATTTACATTTCAAGTGGTTAAACTTATACCCAACTATGGCCTTAACATTGTTAGCGTTTTCTGTGATTAACCATAGTCAAAAGATAGTTTAAACGCTTAAGATTCTAGTATTCTCAAGTTAAGAAACTATTACACATCATTATATGAGGTCTTATGTTTGATCTTTAACTTATAGAAGACTCTCGCTGGGTCCATCTGTAATAGTTTCAAAAAAAATACGTATGTAACTCCTAAGTGCCCCTAACAATCCTAAGTAATTCACTGTTTATCATATGGAGAGCATTACGTACATTGTTTTATAGATATATTGATATCTCATACTTGATACATCTTAACAAGAACATAAGAAAAAGTATTTATTTTATATCAATTTTTAGCCTTGGATAATAAAACATTTGTATCTATAGTCGATTAAATATTTTTCATAAGGATTTTCTACCTGTATATATTTAATGTATTTAGAATTTTGTTTATTTCCTAATCTAACAATATATACACTATTAAAAAACCAAAAGATTGCTTTATTTTGAACAAGATTCGCCATAAGTGAGGTGAGGGACTTTGTTAAAAATCATCTTTTAAATTCCAGAAAGAAAAAGATTCACTATAGGAGTTAAGTTTATAATCAAACTACGTAATTAGCCTTAGGGCATAACCATAGCTCTATCAATCTCTCACTTCCACTTGCGGCTAATTACAGTGGCTCATAACCATATGCTCGAGTAGTTTACCTAAATTGAATTGAAAATGGACCTTGGAAAGTGGACTTATAATATTACTATTTCATATATAAATGTTAATTATAATTCTTTGTCATTTATAAAGTGTCATCATAATAGTTCTATATAAAATTTCTACTTTCACTTAGGACCAATTATAGTGACTTATAACCATACTCTCGACTAGTTTCCCTAAACTAAATAAAGAAACAGCCTTTGTGAGTGGACGAATAATATTATTATTTCATATTCACATATCAATTATACTTCTCCGTGAATCTCCTACTTTCACTTGGAATAAATTATGGCGAATCATAACTATACTCTCGACCAATTTTCCTAAATTGAATTGGGAAAGTACCTTAGTGAATGGATTGGTAATGTTAGTATTATTTCATATATAAATACCAATTAATATTCCCATTGCAGTCTATAATGCATCATTGTTATCATAATACATTATCTATTTCTTAATGGTGCAAACCATCCCTAGCATTGTTATAAAATTATGACATATACTGCTTTCGTTGTGGCACTTATTCAAGATAATGTACTTGGCTTTTAAAGTTGAATCTGCCACAACCTTTTATTGGGAACATTTCCAACTTTAAGCCCTTTTATCAAGGGTAAACCTGAATTTAAGAGTGACTTTCTATTTTCAAAATCACTTATGAAGTTTGAGTCCATACACTTCTTCATACAGAATTCGTTGATTTTCCGTAAATAATTCTCTAGTATTTCATAAATGCTTGGGAATACTCTTAACTACCAAGTAATGATTTTAACTTGGATTTGACCTTTGCTTCTATGCCAAATGCATAGAAGAATTTTGGTGTAGAATATAACATAAAATATACGATGAATGCTATTGTTTATGCATTCGAAATCCATTTCATATGCAACATATTAAACATTTGAATGTCATATCTATGTCAATTGATTGGGATAATCACAACATCCTCTTTTACCTAGTATAGAGACGACTCGTTCAAATCCCTTACTCGAGAATTCAATAACCAAACTTTAAATTATCTTAACATTGGTACATCATTACCAATACATAGCAAGTTGTTTAACTTATAGTAATCGAAATATTTTATTACCTTCTATTTTATTTCTTAAGACACATTCTTCTTCTAAATTTAGACTAAAATCAAACTATTTGATTTATCTATGAAAATACATGCTCAACCTCTAGATGCTTATTTAAGATCATGTACTTATCTCAAAAAGTCCTCAAGCTTTGTTACCACTCCCACTGAATTTGAGGCATTTTGATTATAGTATTCAAACAATCCCCTCTAAATCATTATTAGGAAGTTCTATTTCAACATCACTATTGTAACAACCCTGGTTGGAGATTACCGTAAATATTAAATTATAATGAATATTATAATTTAATATTGGAATTAATTGAATTAATTGGAAGAAAATGATGAATTATATTGTTTATTTGGAATAAACAATATAATGTGAATAAATTTTGGGAGAACAATATAAAATAAGGTTTATTTCAAATTAAATGATTGAAGCAAATTTAAGATGAAGGAAAGATGAAGTAAACAACTTAATTGTGATCTTTGAGTTGGAAATTGTCATTAATGGAATTTAGTAGGAGTGTTAAAGGAATATTGGCAATTTATTCCAATATTCTCCTTTTATTGTAAAATAAAAGGGAAAATAAAAGTAGAAAGATTTTATTGTATTAATAGTAATAAACAAATGTGTGAGATAAAGTTGTTCCTTTATTTCATCAATTTTGAATATAGAGATGCAACCATATTCAATTAACATGTACGATTTGGCGATAATGTAATTTATTGTCAAATTGCATCTTTTCTTTGTTAAATACAAAGAAAATTGTTGAATAATTGTCTAATCATCATATGAATAATGAATTTGAATTTTGGGCTAATGAATTGTAACAAAATAAATTAATCACTTCATTTTGATGGTTGAAGTGGTTTGGAATAATTAATGGAATTTTGTTTGGGTTGGGGAAATCATATTGGTAATTTAAAACCAATAATACATTTTATTGTAAAATAAAATGTGGGGAATAAGAAGAAAAATAATTTTCCTTGAGTATAAAAATGATGGACATGAGTGAAACAAAGTTTCTACTTTATTTCATGAATTTGAATGTAGTTAATTGACTACATTTGATTAAATTGATAATTTGTACAATATTGTACTTGTTTGCCAATATTGTCATTTTATGAATTAAATATATATATAAGAATGAGTTAATAAAATAATTAATCATGATAACTATGATTAAAAATGTGAGAAATAATTTAATAATGTCCAAACATGTATTTGTTTTGTTTGGGTGCATAACATCTTTTTATTTAACCAATTGTATTAAATTTGCAATTTATCTTGCAATTATGGGAAAATTGGATAAATTGAGTAATAAATGTAAATTTAATAACAAAATTTGTTAAAACTTATGTTTTGATAATTTCATTAAAAACTAGATGACATAACGAATCCAACGCATCCAAAATCATTAAAACGGATTAAAAATATAGAAGTTATGAAGATTTAAGCATTGTATAAGTGTAAATAAACTTAAACAAATTTTTGCCTAAGTAAAATTAATATGGGTCATTGGGTTAAGCCCAAACCCAATATCCACTAGAGAAACTTCTGGAGCCAGGAAAGAAGTACGTACACTTCTTCCTCCTTCAGCTCATTTGAGAAAAGAAACCCTAGAAGCTCAAAAATTAGAAACAATGGCTGTCTTCTCAAACCCTAGCCATAATTAACAAAATTCTTTGCTAAATCAATAGAAATTCGGGTCAGACTGAGTTGTTTCAGGTTAGCTATCAGTTACGGGACTTTTCTTTGATGCATCTGCTTGGATATCATCCTAGCACTTTTGTGGTTTATATTTCTTTCCGCTTGACTCTGATGTATTTATATTCCATTCCATGTATATAGTGTGGTCGAATACCACCTTTATTGTATTCATATTGTATTGTACTAAAAATGTATCAGTGTATATGTATATAAATAATGTTGATTACTGTTCTGTGATGTGCTTTACATTTAGTTATGGTATTTTGTTCTGATAGATCCGTTAGCCACCTATAGTTTTGGATTAAGCATTTACTGTTTATGTCGATCCATTGAGATAGAAAAGAAAAATCATAGTGCATTTATCGACGTATTTAGTAGATGTTTAAGACAAAGTTTATAGATGGTCGCCCTTAACCAGCCCTATTCTCCGCTTTAGTAGACAGAATTACTCATTAATTCTCTTTACTAAGGTGGGTCTCGGGGTGGGGCGTTACAGCATGGTATCAGAGCCAGGTTACGATCCTGGGACCTGTGGGTTATGGGCCCACCACGCTTCCGCTGCGCTACTTTGATACCAAGCTGTAACGCCCCACCCTGAGACCCGCCTTAGTAAAGAGAATTAACAAGTATTTCCGTCTACTAAAGCGGAGAATAGGGCTGGTTAAGGGCGACCATCTATAATTTTGTCTTAAACATCTATTGAATACATCTATAAATGCAATATAACTTTTTTTTCAACTCAAGTGGATCGACATACCCAGTAAATGCATAATCCAAAACTATAGGTGGTTAACGGATCTATCAGAACAAAATACAATAACTGAATGTAAATCACATCACAGAACAGTAACCAACATCATATATATACATATACACTTATACATGTTTAGTACAATACAATATGAATACAATAAAGGTGGTACTCGACCACACCATAAATATCAAATCAAATATAACTACATCAGAGTATGCGGAAGAACAAAAACTACCCAAGAGAAAGAAGAGCTGATATCCAACATCAACTTCAAGCTAAGTCCAATAGATGATACCTGAAACAACTCGGTCTGACCAGAGTGATAAACACACGGGTCAGGCAACTGAATCTTATCGTTAGAAAGGAATACGATAAGGTAAAGAGAAGAGCTTCGCAACGGGATAACATAAGTAGGTATGAACATCTAGGGTTGATATCAAGTAACTTCACTATGTCTCTATGGTGGTTTGCATATACATATACTTGGGTTAATCTGAAGGAATTCATGTATATTGTATAAGGGAAAACATTGAAACATTATCCATGAATAAATAAATCTCTCAAGTCGTACATAAACCCCAAGTATAAATCCATAAAATTCGAAATCACCAAAATCCTCAAAGAAATCATATTTGCCTTATTTACATCTATAAGGCCAGGTAAACACATCAAAAATGGTGAAATTGAAATCATCATAACTCATAAAAGAAATCTCATATTGGCCAATTATTACATGCAAAAGCATGTTGCACGTGCTATTTACCAGTACTGTTCACCATCATGGTACCATATCCATCTCTCGACCGGAATCCTCATCTCGAATTAATCCGGTCTATGACGTCATCTATATTCTCCCCGAACACCCGCCATCAAAAGTGATTGGAGCACCTCACTCCAATCGGTGTCCGCTAAGTCCCCGCCATCAAAAGTGATCGAGTCAAGTATTACTTAACCCGATCGGGACTCTAAGTACTGGTAGTTCTCCCAGAATGTGTCAACAACTCTGGGATAGTAACCCGGAAAGTGGTAACGTATGTCCCATACCATACGCTCTCACTTAGCGGTTTTCTAGCCGTTAGTTCGTGCCACACTAAGAAATCATCAACATCATCAAAAGAATCGCCTCATGTCATCGGCATATGGTATAAGATGCTAAACCCATCTCATCTCATCGACGAGTAGAAACTCCATAAAAACATCAAACTCATCAAATTCCATCAAAATCTTGCCTCATTTCATTGGCAAGTATATCTCCATCAATATAGTCCTATTCTCGTATATACTCCCGAATAGGAGATCTCGGACTATACGTATTAGCCAAATGGACTAATATAATCTCAAACTCATACCATAATGTGGTTAACATCAAGGAGGAAATCAAATTATTCCTCAAAATTGTTTCGTTCGTACAAGTCCGAAATTAATCGATAAAGTAAATACTCAAGTCCCATACCTCACGAATTTACTAAATCGTTTAATTTATTTCCTTATACGTCCGAAAAAGCATCAAATTAATTAAACTAAATAAAATTAATTATAATATATTTTACTAGAGAAAACGAGATTTTAAACCAATTTATAGAAATTTAGCTAATGGATTTTGAGTGAAAACCCATCATTTAAAGAATTTTAATGATTTTTGAAAGCCTAGAAAATAAAGAATAATTGTTTAAAAACCTTTAAAAATGTATAAAAACATTTATTGCTCAATGTAACGACCCTGAATTTTCGACAAATTTTAAGCCGTTTAATGTAAAACTTCAAATTTACACAAACGACGTCCGTTACTAACCAAACTTCATATTTGGGATACGTCTAGATAGATATAGGTGTACGCCAAATTTCGCCAGAAAATATTGAAGTTGATTACGTGCGTCGCATTCACCTATTGGTTCAAATCCAATGCGTGAATTGAATATCGTCTGAACCCAACTAGTTTTCACAATCCCGCATAAGAAAAATATTCTGATCCTAACGGCGCATTCTGTTTCGTCAAATTCGGCTGTTAATTGATAGTAAAATTATACGTTCAAGCGAACAGTCATTTAGAAATAAAATTCGCAAACAATGTCCAATCGCCAATATTTTTATATCGTTGTGATCGCGTCGCCGCGCTGATCAAAACGTTATATTTATTCGTGCTAAACAGAGACGAAAAAAAAAAACGTCACGTTGTGTTAACCGTTAAACATACCGGTTAAACACGTTACAGCCAAGAATCTTCTACCGTTACAAAAGAAAATGAAAGAAAATAAAATTTCAGCTGAATTAACATGTACTTGGAAGGTGAAGGGTGAAGAGTTGTGGGGATAACGAAGAGTTTGGGAACCCAAAAGACTTTTATTCACGTAACTCTTGGGTACCTCTAAATTTATTTCCATCGCTTTTAAATCAAAGTGGAACAGGCCCTTAAACTTTCATTTCTATTTCACTGCTGAAAATTCTCCTGTGCGCATACCTTCAGGTATTCATTCTCCTTCATCATTTACCATTCATCCCATATCTCTGTAACGTGCAAAACTACACCTCATGCAAGCAAGCAAGGCCAAACTCCATCTCACCTCTCTCCCTTTTCTTTCCTTCTTTTTCTCTGGAACGTAAGTAAGAAAAAAAATTGTCGGAAGCATGCCCGGTCCTATGCCGCTCCAGTCCCACGCAACCGCCTTCCACCCTCTGCCGACCCACCTGTGACGCCACCCAGCCCACGTCGTCGCCATAGCCACCTCCCCTCCCATATCTCTTCACCTCGTTTTCCCTTGCCGCCGCAACACCCGAGCTTGCGTGTATGTATTTGGTTTGCACGTGTGGGTAGGGATGTGGGTGTTATGTGTGTGTGCGTGAGTGGCTTGAGGTGTGTGCTGTGTGTGCCGTGAGTGTGTGCATGTTTTATTGGTTGCATGCGTGTGTATGTGTGCAAGTTGTGTGTGCGTATATATGAGGGTGTATGCATGCATGAAGGGTGAGAGATGATGTCTGGGATTGTTAAAAAAAAAGAAAAAAAAAGAAGGAGATGAAGTGTGAATGCATCTGCGTGTTACGTGCGACTGTGAAGTGGTGCAACTTTGCACTTGGAAGGATGGTTTGGTTCTTAAAAAAAAAAAAAAAAAAAACTAAGACGTTTGAAATAGCTTTAAATATCGCAGTAGAATATTTCCGTCAACATCTATTTTTGGTTACAAATCATAACTGAATTTTCTTTTGTCGTTGTGTGCAGAAACAACCGGTTAAGCCATTTTGCAGCAGCAGCGGTTTTCAGCTTCGATCTCTTCTCTGTAGTCGGTAAGCGCGTTTATATAATTTGTAAATTTTATATAAAAAATCGCTCAAATTAATATCGTCTTACTTGTCGATATTTGCAGTGTTCGTTGTGCGAGTGTACCGTCTTCTTTTCGTGCTTCTACTCGCTTTGGGTCTATTTCTCTATCCATGAAAGGTGAAATTAATTTTCACGACATATATACTTATGCTAGTTGATTTCTATGTGATATGAATTTGATGCTATTTGTGCTGAATGATAGTAGATTTGCATGTAATTTGACATAGGACAGTTAATAAATTAAAACGGATTATATTGTCGAATTTGATTTGTAAACCTGACCCCTTTTATTAGTTAAATTAAGTTAGTCGAAATTGATCCCTTAAATTATATTTGACGTAGAATTTGATAAGTAACCTTTGTACCTGGGAATGTAGATTTGTTTAAATTGTTGTAGTATTTAAATTGAAATTGCAATTGAACTACAAAGCGACAACCGTAACGTGATAATCTTTAATCCACATGAAATGATAGTATAGATTCTAAAAATAATTATATAAATTTGCATAAATAACAAATGTAAATTAATACGATTATTTCGGGATTATTTAAATAAACTGTTAAATTGTTTGTATGGATGAAATTGCTTGTTTATTTACTTTGACACCATCCCAGTATTCACACTGCAAGTTCCCTTTGTATGCTTTGATTGTAAATTTAAATGGAATCGGGTTGAAATGATAAATACCCAACTAATTTTGACTTAGGATAGAAAATTAAATTAAACCGACTGGTTGATGTTTTGATTTGAAATAAAATAAAGTTTTCTTCGACTAATAACTAAGTTTGAATAAAATCAGAATTTAAAATACTAATAAATGTAAAAGATGGATTTTTGAAATTGTACAAATAATTGACGAAGAACATTGTTTTCAAATTTAATTAATTAATAATTAAATTAGAATTATTTGATAATAAGGTTGAAATTGAAAATAATGAAGCTTGAAATTAATAATGGTTGATTTGGAATTTTAATAATCAAGTATTGAAATTTATTAATAATTGAATTTGAAATTATTAATAACGAAGTTTTAAAATAATAAAAATTTAAGTTTTTATTTTATTAATAATAAAATTGGAAATATTAATGAATAAGTTTGAATGTTTAATAATTAAGATTTGAAATTATTGAATTTGATGAGATGAAATTATTTAATGATTTAATTAAATTGAATAGTATTTACTAAGTGGAATTAAATTATTAAATAAGTGAAACGAAGTTTCTTAATTGGATTTTTGAAATGTGTAACTAAATAAACGATAAATGAAATGAATTTCTTTAATAAGAGATTTAATGCGCTTTATTGAACAAATAAAAGACTTGTAATTTAAGAATGGGATTTGACAATTGCAATAAATTTATAAGCTTTGATAATGAAAATGAACCTAAAGGAAATGTAATGAATTAGAAATATAATTGAAATGGTTTAATGAAAAATTTATTAAATATCGAATGAAATTGATAATTGAATTTAAATCGATTTGAATGTTAAATTAATTTAAATGATTTTGAAATGAACCTATATACAAAATTAAAGAATATTTGAATTATTGTAAAATTGAACTTTGAAATTGAATTATAGTAATTTTGAAATGAATTTGGAAGTTATAAAACGAAATTTTGGAAACCGATTTAGAAAGACTAACGAACGATGATTTACGAATTGAAATTTAAATTGAAATTGATTTGTTTGAAATTTATTAAGCGACCAATCAGAAATAATTACGAAAAGTTATTAAAGGAACCGAAATCGGTTAGGGACATACTCACTGTCTAAACCGATAACCACTTTAATAACTATACGTGGAGTGATGATCCAGAATGAAGTGGTTGAAATGACGAACGTTGATGATTGAAGAAAGTGAACGATAATGGATAGCCTTGACACTTGTGTCAAAATTGGAAATGACTAAAATCAGGAGCCGTGCCGGGCCAAATGGGGTTAGCTACCTCGAGCGAACACACTTCTTCGTAAACTACTCATTTACTTTTGTGATTGATTGGTGCGCACCCTTGAATTTGGAGTGTTGTTTCGCGGTGTTGCGATCGTTGCGGCGATGCGTTCTCACCAGTCCGGATCAGGCGAACGGTAGTTTCACTACCTTGGGTATTGCCTCATGTGCCTTGTCATACTTGTATTCCGTATACGAGACCACTACGAATTTGTTTTGTATTATACCTATGGAGTACTCCCTGATATCCCACTAGTTTACGGTGGAGTTTACAGTGCTGTATAGTCTATGATGCTGTATAAAATGTGTTAAGGGGGATAATGGTAACGCCTTAACACTATTTTGATATTTTACTTTACTGTTAGACATTATCTATGTATCGTACACTATTATGTATAAATAGTTTATCGGATCCTGAAAGATGTTTATTCCATACATCTTTGAGTTATTGTTTATTTCAAAATTTGAACCATATTATCTGTATAAGAATATATGTCCTGATTCGAGTGTTTGTTTGTGCATATGCTCGGATCAGATTGAGGATTGCCGCTGCTGTTTATTTGGAGCTGAAGACTGAAGACTTTCACTATCTTATCTTATCAGTATTGCTCTTGCTATTTAGACTATTGGACATCTATGTTGTTCTATTTTATTTTATCTGAGACATTGTTGTATTTCTGGGTAGCTTCATGAACTACTCTTATGACTATGTTGTATTTCCGCTGCACTATTCTATGATGTTATATTTCTGTGATTCTGTGATGATTCTCATTTATATATATCTATACTCCATTAATGATTCGTGTTTTGTACTATTTAAGTTGACATGTGTGGATTATTGTCAATTTAAATGGTCCAAATATACGGGTTGTTACAGTAGGTATCAGAGCCAGGTTCCCGATAACCTTAGCCTGTGGAGTTTTAAGCTCATTAGAGATAGGGTAAATATACCCTAGAATGAGGAGAATCATTTCAGAACCCACATCTTTTGATTCATCTTTCTTATTGAATTCGTTTGAGTAGAATTTCCTTAAGTTCTATAAATTCCTATCTTTGATTCTAAATCACTTTTGGTATTCCAGGATGGCTGCCAGAAGAAATGTTAGAGGTGGAAGGGGTGGAAATGCTCCTGCTCCACAAGCCCCCGCAATCCGATTCTCCGCTCTTAGCAAGGAGTACACTCAGCTTGGAGGAGTCAAATTCACTGGCTCCGAGAGTATCATTGAAGCACAGCAATGGCTAAAGAGTTTGGAGAGGATCTTTACTGGCTTGGAGATCACAGACGCTCAAAAACGTCTGTTGGCCGCTTGGCAGCTTCAGGATGCTGCACAAGACTGGTGGGAATCCATCACTTCTCGTACCGATGAGGAAAACATCACTTGGGCCCAGTTTAGGTAGAAATATATCTAAATTACATCAAAATAAATTCCTTCTATCTTGTTCAAATTTTGACTCGTTTTCATATCATTTGTAAATAGGGACTCCTTTATGGCTCAGTGGATGCCAGCTGCTGGGAAGGCTCAACTCTATCGTTCTTTTATGGATCTCAAGCAAGGCAATATGACTTTCACTGAGTATGAGAGGAAATTCAACGAACTATCTAAGTTCGGGCCTGGTTTGATCGACACACCTTTGCTTGAAAATGAGAAGTTCATACATGGCGCACGCCCTGAGTATTACGAGCTTCTCACCGCTCATGTTCATGGAACTTTCACTGAGTTGATGGACTTTGCTCTTCGATATGAGGGAAAGCCAAAGGAAACATCATCCTCCAAAGCCCCAGTTGCTCAGACATCAGCTAGTAAGTCGGGAAAGAGAAAGCCAAACTTTGCACAACAGAAGAAGAATTGGCAGCAGAAAACAGGGCTTGGATACTCTCAGAAGAAGCCCATTGACATATCATCCATTACTTGCTTCAACTGCAACCAAAAGGGTCATTATGCTAGTAGCTGCCCATCTCCAAAGAGCGCAGCTGTTCCGCCACCGGCACAGATGACTAGGAGGGATTTGTGTCATATCTGCTTACAACCTGGACACTTCAAGAAAGATTGCCCAACACAGAAGCGTGGTACACCATCTGGAGTCTTTGCTCTTTCCACACCTGCCCCGGAAGTTCCTATCCCGGAAGTTCCGGATAACCTAGGTACTTTACAAAGTACTTTCATGTTGCATACCTTGCCTGTTAGAGTTTTATTTGACACCAGAGCAACTCACAGCTTCATATCTATTGACTTGTGTAATAAACTTGGTTTGGAACCCACTCTTGCACCTATTTCTTTATGTGTATCTAATCCTATCGGGGGGCCCGCTAACCTTAAAAGGGTTTGCAAATATGTCACTCTTATGCATGGCATTCACCGCTTCACTTGGGATTTCTATGTTCTTGGATTCGAGACATTTGATATTCTATTAGGCATTGATTGGCTACGAAAGTTCGAAGACGTTATCTCATGTAAAACTCGAACTGCCTCTCTTATTGACGACAAGAGTATGCCTTTAGTTGTTAAAGGAAAATCACCTCAAGAATATGCTGGGAGTTTTATATTCTCTCTTGACTCTCATCCAAATGAACTTAGCTCCACTCCAGTAGTCCAACTCTTTTCTGATGTACTTGGAGAAGTCAATTCTCTACCACCTCCGTGGGAAATCGAATTCCGCATCGACCTTATCCCTGGTGCACGACCAGTAGTTCTTCCTCCAAGGAGAATGGCTCCTAAAGAAAAGGCAGAGTTGAATGTTCAAATTGAGGATTTATTTTCTAAAGGCTTGATTCGTCGCAGTCATTCAGAATGGGGTGTTGCAGTTGTATTTGTCACCAAATCCGATGGCTCACTCAGGATGTGCGTGGACTATAGAGAGCTAAACAAACTCACACATAAAAGCAGGTATCCGATGCCTCGCATCAACGATCTTTTCGATCAGCTTCATGGAGCTAAAGTCTTCTCTCAACTTGATTTGGCTACCGGTTTTCACCAACTCAGAATCGCTGAGGATAGCATTCCTAAAACAGCGTTTCGCACTGAAAATGGTTTCTATGAATGGCTTGTTATGCCGTTCGGTCTCACTAATGCTCCAGCTTATTTCGTCGACTTGATGAATAGAGTTTTCAGGGATGTTCTTAACAAGTTCGTGCTTGTTTTCATCGATGATATTCTCGTCTTCTCCAAAGATGAGAAAGAACATAGTTCACATTTGGCTTTTGTACTTGAAACTCGTCGCAAACATCATCTTAAAGCCAAGTTTTCGAAATGCCACTTTTGGAGAGATGAAGTTCGTTTTCTTGGCCATATTGTTTCGGAGAATGGGATTTCGGTCGATCCAGCTAAGATCGCCGTAATCAATGTAAGTTCTATTCTTACTTATTAATTCTATCTAAAACAGCTTATCAATATCTAAATTCAAATCCTGGGAATTTGCAGGATTGGGAGACTCCCAAAACTCCTACAGATATCCGCAGTTTCTTGGGATTAGCTGGCTATTATCGCAGATTCATAGAAAACTTTGCTCGTATCGCCGCCCCACTTACCGCACTGACCAGAAAGAATGTGAAATTTATTTGGAATGAAAAGTGCGAAGCAGCTTTCAATGAAATGAAGCGTAAGTTGACCTCTGCCCCAGTTCTTACAGTCATTGATGGTAGCGAAGGATTGACAGTCTATACAGATGCCTGTCGTGATGGTCTTGCAGCAGTCTTAATGCAGAAAGGAAAGGTTATTGCATATGCGGGTCGACAGTTAAAGACCCATGAAGCAAATTACGCAACTCACGATCTAGAGCTCCTTGCAGTTGTATTTGCTCTTAAGCTATGGAGGCACTATTTACTGGGAACAAAATTCGAGTTATTCACTGACCACAAGTCATTGAGATATATCTTCTCACAAAAGGATTTGAATCAGAGACAAGTCCGATGGCTCGAATTTCTAGCTGCATATGATCTTGATATTAGTTACACTCCAGGGATAGAGAATGCCGTAGCTGATGCTTTGAGCAGAAACCAAGCAATGGCATGTTGTAATCTTGTTGAGGGAATGTTATTCCAGCTTTCCGTCTCCCCAGCTCTTATGGATCGTATTATAGTCAAGCAATACGAGGACACTTTGCTTTATCGCATCAAAGAAATAGTTCTCGGTAGAGTTGGAAATGCTGACAATAAACTGGGTGCACATGTGGATAGTAACGGAGTCTTGAGGATTGATAATCGCATATGTGTTCCTAATGTTGATGGTCTAAGGCAAGAAGTGCTGAGAGAAAACCATAACTCTTCACTTTCATTTCATCCCGGTGTTACTAAAATGTACCAGAATATGAAGAAGTTATATTGGTGGAGTGGGATGAAGCGTGATATTTCTACCTATGTCAGCAGATGCACAACTTGCAAGCAAGTAAAAGCTGATCACAGAAAGACAGCTGGTTTACTTCAACCATTAGAGATTCCAGGATGGAAGTGGGAGCAAATTTATATGGACATTATTGATGGGCTGCCAAGGACTAGAAAGGGGAACCAAAGCATATGGGTGATTGTCGATAGACTGACGAAATCCGCTTACTTTATTCCAGTCAAGTTCACTCGTACGGCTTCGAGTTTGGCCGAGACATATATGAGAGAAGTTGTTAAACTTCATGGTGTACCATCTAGTATCGTATGCGATCGAGATCCTATTTTCACTAGTAAATTCTGGAAAGCGTTTCAGGATACTTTGGGCACCAAACTGAATCTGAGCACTGCATATCATCGTCAGACAGATGGTCAAACTGAGAGGGTGAATCAGATATTGGAAGACCTTCTCCGAGCTTGTATTATTGACTTTGGTGGATCTTGGAAAGATCATCTTCACTTGGTAGAATTCACTTATAATAATAGTTACCAGGTAAAGGAATTGAATTTCGAATTTGAATAAGTATTTTTGAATTTGAATTTGAATCAATCATCTGTAATAAACCAGGCAAGCATTGGTATAGCACCGTTCGAAGCCTTATATGGTCGGCCGTGCAAATCGCCAGCTTGTTGGATCGAGTCTGGAGATAGACTTGTGCTTGGCCCAGAATGATTATGGAAGCTTCTGAAAAGGTCGAAGAAATCAGAAAGAAAATAAAGACGGCACAGGATAGACAGAAGAGCTACGCTGACAAAAGGAGAAGAGATCTTGAATTCAACATAGGAGACAAAGTATTTCTGAAAGTGTCGCCTTTGAAGAATATTGTTCGATTTGGAATAAAAGGGAAGTTAGCTCCGAGATTCGTTGGTCCGTTTGAGATTACAGAAAGAGTCGGAACATTGGCATATAGAGTTGCATTACCAGAGAAGTTCGCCGGTGTTCATAACGTGCTCCATGTCTCGCATCTTCGCAAAGTTGTTCACGATCCATCTATGACTATCCCTACTACTCAATTGGAAGAGATAGTTATTGAGCCTGATTTGACTGTTGAGCGTAAGCCACTTCGGATAGTCGATCGTGAGACAAAGCAACTCAGAAGGAAGTCGGTAAATCTCGTCAAAGTCCAATGGAGTGTAGATGAGCGAGATTGCACATGGGAAACTGAGGATAGTATTCGGGATTCAAACCCTGAATTACAAATTTCAGGTATAATTCAAATTTTTAAATATCTATCTAAATTTTTCCGCTTACATAAATCTTACATCACTCGTCTCGTTCCTTTTCGAGGACGAAAAGTTTTGAGTGGGGGAGATTGTAACGACCCTGAATTTTCGACAAATTTTAAGCCGTTTAATGTAAAACTTCAAATTTACACAAACGACGTCCGTTACTAACCAAACTTCATATTTGGTATACGTCTAGATAGATATAGGTGTACGCCAAATTTCGTCAGAAATATTGAAGTTGATTACGTGCGTCGCATTCACCTATTGGTTTAAATCCAATGCGTGAATTGTATATCGTCCGAACCCAACTATTTTTCACAATCCCGCATAAGAAAAATATTCTGATCCTAACGGCGCATTCTGTTTCATCAAATTCGGCTGTTAATTGATAGTAAAATTGTACGTTCAAGCGAACAGCCATTTAGAAATAAAATTCGCAAACAATGTCCAATCGTCAATATTTTTATATCGTTGTGATCGCGTCGCCGCGCTGATCAAAACGTTATATTTATTCGTGCTAAACAGAGACGGAAAAAAAAACGTCACGTTGTGTTAACCGTTAAACAGACCGGTTAAACACGTTACAGCCAAGAATCTTCTACCGTTATAAAAGAAAATGAAAGAAAATAAATTTTCAGCTGAATTAACATGTACTTGGAAGGTGAAGGGTGAAGAGTTGTGGGGATAACGAAGAGTTTGGGAACCCAAAAGACTTTTATTCACGTAACTCTTGGGTAGCTCAAAATTTATTTCCATCGCTTTTAAATCAAAGTGGAACAGGCCCTTAAACTTTCATTTCTATTTCACTGCTGAAAATTCTCCTCTGCGCATACCTTCAGGTATTCATTCTCCTTCATCATTTACCATTCATCCCATATCTCTGTAACGTGCAAAACTACACCTCATGCAAGCAAGCAAGGCCAAACTCCATCTCACCTCTCTCCCTTTTCTTTCCTTCTTTTTCTCTGGAACGTAAGTAAGAAAAAAATGGCCGGAAGCATGCCCCGTCCTATGCCGCTCCAGTCCCACGCAACCGCCTTCCACCCTCTGCCGACCCACCTGTGACGCCACCCAGCCTACGTCGTCGCCATAGCCACCTCCCCTCCCATATCTCTTCACCTCGTTTTCCCTTGCCGCCGCAACACCCGAGCTTGCGTGTATGTATTTGGTTTGCACATGTGGGTAGGGATGTGGGTGTTATGTGTGTGTGCGTGAGTGGCTTGAGGTGTGTGCTGTGTGTGCCGTGAGTGTGTGCATGTTTTATTGGTTGCATGCGTGTGTATGTGTGCAAGTTGTGTGTGCGTATATATGAAGGTGTATGCATGCATGAAGGGTGAGAAATGATGTCTGGGATTGTGAAAAAAAAACAAGAAGAAGAAGAAGATGAAGTGTGAATGCATCTGCGTGTTACGTGCGACTGTGAAGTGGGGCAACTTTGCACTTGGAAGGATGGTTTGGTTCCTAAAAAAAAAAAAAAAAAAAAAAAAAACTGAGACGTTTGAAATAGCTTTAAATATCGCAGTAGAATATTTCCGTCAACATCTATTTTTGGTTACAAATCGTAACTGAATTTTCTTTTGTCGTTGTGTGCAGAAACAGCCGGTTAAGCCGTTTTGCAGCAGCAGCGGTTTTCAGCTTCGATCTCTTCTCTGTAGTCGGTAAGCGCGTTTATATAATTTGTAAATTTTATATAAAAAATCGCTCAAATTAATATCGTCTTACTTGTCGATATTTGCAATGTTCGTTGTGCGAGTGTACTGTCTTCTTTTCGTGCTTCTACTCGCTTTGGGTCTATTTCTCTATCCACGAAAGGTGAAATTAATTTTCACGACATATATACTTATGCTAGTTGATTTCTATGTGATATGAATTGGATGCTATTTGTGCTGAATGATAGTAGATTTGCATGTAATTTGACATAGGACAGTTAATAAATTAAAACGGATTATATTGTCGAATTTGATTTGTAAACCTGACCCCTTTTATTAGTTAAATTAAGTTAGTCGAAATTGATCCCTTAAATTATATTTGACGTAGAATTTGATAAGTAACCTTTGAACCTGGGAATGTAGATTTGTTTAAATAGTTGTAGTATTTAAATTGAAATTGCAATTGAACGACAAAGCGAAAACCGTAACGTGATAATCTTTAATCCACATGAAATGATAGTATAGATTCTAGAAATAACTATATAAATTTGCATAAATAACAAATGTAAATTAATACGATTATTTCGGGATTATTTAAATAAACTGTTAAATTGTTTGTATGGATGAAATTGCTTGTTTATTTACTTTGACACCATCCCAGTATTCACACTGCAAGTTCCCTTTGTATGCTTTGATTGTAAATTTAAATGGAATCGGGTTGAAATGATAAATACCCAACTAATTTTGACTTAGGATAGAAAATTAAATTAAACCGATTGGTTGATGTTTTGATTTGAAATAAAATAAAGTTTTCTTCGACTAATAACTTAGTTTGAATAAAATCAGAATTTAAAATTCTAATAAATGTAAAAGATGGATTTTTGAAATTGTACAAATAATTGACGAAGAACATTGTTTTCAAATTTAATTAATTAATAATTAAATTAGAATTATTTGATAATAAGGTTGAAATTGAAAATAATGAAGCTTGAAATTAATAATGGTTGATTTGGAATTTTAATAATCAAGTATTGAAATTTATTAATAATTGAATTTGAAATTATTAATAACGAAGTTTTAAAATAATAAAAATTTAAGTTTTTATTTTATTAATAATAAAATTGGAAATATTAATGAATAAGTTTGAATGTTTAATAATTAAGATTTGAAATTATTGAATTTGATGAGATGAAATTATTTAATGATTTAATTAAATTGAATAGTATTTACTAAGTGGAATTAAATTATTAAATAAGTGAAACGAAGTTTCTTAATTGGATTTTTGAAATGTGTAACTAAATAAATGATAAATGAAATGAATTTCTTTAATAAGAGATTTAATGCGCTTTATTGAACAAAAAAAGACTTGTAATTTAAGAATGGGATTTGACAATTGCAATAAAGTTATAAGCTTTGATAATGAAAATGAACCTAAAGGAAATGTAGTGAATTAGAAATATAATTGAAATGGTTTAATGAAAAATTTATTAAATATCGAATGAAATTGATAATTGAATTTAAATCTATTTGAATGTTAAATTAATTTAAATGATTTTGAAATGAACCTATATACGAAATTAAAGAATATTTGAATTATTGTAAAATTGAACTTTGAAATTGAATTATAGTAATTTTGAAATGAATTTGGAAGTTATAAAACGAAATTTTGGAAACCGATTTAGAAAGACTAACGAACGATGATTTACGAATTGAAATTTAAATTGAAATTGATTTGTTTGAAATTTATTAAGCGACCAATCAGAAGTAATTACGAAAAGTTATTAAAGGAACCGGAATCGGTTAGGGACATACTCACTGTCTAAACCGATAACCACTTTAATAACTATACGTGGAGTGATGATCCAGAATGAAGTGGTTGAAATGACGAACGTTGATGATTGAAGAAAGTGAACGATAATGGATAGCCTTGACACTTGTGTCAAAATTGGAAATGACTAAAATCAGGAGCCGTGCCGGGCCAAATGGGGTTAGCTACCTCGAGCGAACACACTTCTTCGTAAACTACTCATTTACTTTTGTGATTGATTGGTGCGCACCCTTGAATTTGGAGTGTTGTTTCGCGGTGTTGCGATCGTTGCGGCGATGCGTTCTCACCAGTCCGAATCAGGCGAACGGTAGTTTCACTACCTTGGGTATTGCCTCATGTGCCTTGTCATACTTGTATTCCGTATACGAGACCACTACGAATTTGTTTTGTATTATACCTATGGAGTACTCCCTGATATCCCACTAGTTTACGGTGGAGTTTACAGTGTTGTATAGTCTATGATGCTGTATAAAATGTATTAAGGGGGATAATGATAACGCCTTAACACTATTTTGATATTTTAATTTACTGTTAGACATTATCTATGTATCGTACACTATTATGTATAAATAGTTTATCGGATCCTGAAAGATGTTTATTCCATACATCTTTGAGTTATTGTTTATTTCAAAATTTGAACCATATTATCTGTATAAGAATATATGTCCTGATTCGAGTGTTTGTTTGTGCATATGCTCGGATCAGATTGAGGATTGCTGCTGCTGTTTATTTGGAGCTGAAGACTGAAGACTTTCACTGTCTTATCTTATCAGTATTGCTCTTGCTATTTAGACTATTGGACATCTATGTTGTTCTATTTTATTTTATCTGAGACATTGTTGTATTTCTGGGTAGCTTCATGAACTAGTCTTGTGACTATGTTGTATTTCCGTTGCACTATTCTGTGATGTTATATTTCTGTGATTCTGTGATGATTCTCATTTATATATATATCTATACTCCATTAATGATTCGTGTTTTGTACTATTTAAGTTGACATGTGTGGATTATTGTCAATTTAAATGGTCCAAATATACGGGTTGTTACACTCAAACCATGATTTTAGAAGATTTTATGCAATTTATTCGGATTTTTAAAACTCAGAAAACATCAATTTGCAATTTAATCGGCAAAAACCGATATTCAAATTTTAAATCGAATTTAAAACCAATTTAAATTCAAGTCACATTCTAAATTTACTAGTCCATTTCTGGAATAAAGAATCAAATGTTAGCATCAAATTTCGTAGTAAAATTCTTGCAAAAGCATGCAAATGAAATCATCAAAGTCGAACAATTACATCAATATTGGGGCAGTTCATAACAGACCAACATTGCAAAACATCAATTTTCCACCATGCAAACTTCGAAATTCTACAAAACAAAACATACAAAAATTGTAGCCAATAGCCTCAGGTTTCCAAAACTTCATAAATTTTTATATTCCGATTAGTAACGAAGAAGTTATAATAGAAATACTACTAAGAAAGAAATTATTTGCGCTGTCTGTCAACACAGGACAACGATGAAAATGCCAATTTTCCATGATGTAGACTTCTAAATCAGTCAAAACCGAAAACATGAAAGTTTTGGAATATTTCACAAGGATTTCAGATCATCCAAGAAATCAAAATTCCGATTAGTAACACAAATGTTATGGCGAAAACACTAACCAGCCACTAGAATATTCTAGGCTTAATCCCTCTCGGATTTTCATTTTTGACAGCAACTAAGAAGGTCCAAACGGACTCAAAACCCAATGAAAGTTAACATGAACAAACTATAATCAGTCCTCTACAATCTGAAAAAAGAGTGGCATCAATCCGATACCGGATGAGCCAGATATGAGCAAAACAAGACAGGGCATTTTCAGCATCAATCAATACAGAACAGAGGTAAAATTTAACATATTTAACCAAATATTTCAAGAAAGAGATTATTTGCTGCTGAAATTTGTTCACTTACAGTTGCTATAAGCCTTAGCTTACCTATTAGCAGCAAAAAGTTGAAGATGGAAGTTTTCAACTCGAATTCGCCTTTGCCGGACCTATGATTGCTTCTTGTTGAATTAGATCCAAATTTCTATTGATTTAGGAAAGAATTTTTTTAATTATGGCTAGGGTTTGAGAAGGCAGCCATTGTTTCTAATTTTTGAACTTCTACCGTTCCTTTTCTCAAATGAGCTGAAGGAGGAAGAAGTGTACGCATTTCTTTCCTGGCTCCAGAAGTTTCTCTAGTAGATATTGGGTTTGGGCTTAACCCAATGACCCATATTAATTTTACTTAGGCAAAAATTTGTTTAAGTTTATTTACACTTATACAATGCTTAAATCTTCATAACTTCTACATTTTTAATCCGTTTTTAATGATTTTGGATGCGTTGGATTCATTATGTCATCTAGTTTTTAATAAAATTATCAAAACATAAGTTTTAACAATTTTGTTATTAAATTTTCATTTATTACTCAATTTATCCAATTTTCCCATAATTGCAAAATAAATTGCAAATTTAATACAATTAGTTAAATAAAAAGATGTTATGTACCCAAAACAAAACAAATACAGGTTTAGACATTATTAAATTATTTCTCACATTTTTAATCATAGTTATCATGATTAATTATTTTATTAACTCATTCTTATATATATATTTAATTAATAAAATGACAATATTGGCAAACAAGCACAATATTGTACAAATTATCAATTTAATCAAATGTAGTCAATTAACTACATTCAAATTCATGAAATAAAGTAGAAACTTTATTTTACTCATGTCCATCATTTTTTTATACTCAAAGAAGATTATTTTTTCTTCTTATTCCCCACATTTTATTTTACAATAAAATGTATTATTGGTTTTAAAATTACCAATATGATTTCCCCAACCCAAACAAAATTCCATTAATTATTCCAAACCACTCCAACCATCGAAATGGAGAGATTAATTTATTTTGTTACAATTCATTAGCCCAAAAATTCAAATTCATTATGCATATGATGATTAAACAATTATTCAACAATTTTCTTTGCATTTAACAAAGAAAAGATGCAATTTGACAATAAATTACATTATCGCCAAATCGTACATGTTAATTGAATATAGTTGCATCTCTATATTCAAAATTCGTGAAATAAAGGAACAACTTTATCTCACACATATGTTTATTACTATTAATACAATAAAATCATTCTACTTTTATTTTCCCTTTTATTTTACAATAAAAGGAGAATATTGGAATAAATTGCCAATATTCCTTTAACACTCCTACTAAATTCCATTAATGACAATTTCCAACTCAAAGATCACAATTAAGTTGTTTACATCATCTTTCCTTCATCTTAAATTTGCTTCAATCATTTAATTTGAAATAAACCTTATTTTATATTGTTCTCCCAAAATTTATTCATATTATATTGTTTATTCCAAATAAACAATATAATTCATCATTTTCTTCCAATTAATTCAATTAATTCCAATATTAAATTATAATATTCATTATAATTTAATATTTACGGTACTCTCCAACGAGGGTTGTTACAGACTCCCCCTCTTATAAAAATTGCGTCCTCACAATTTCTAGAGGAAATCTGTATTCAACACAATTTATTCAATCGACAAAGGATAAAAGAGAAGCTCGACACTCAAACCATTCATATTCTCAACATAGAATGGTAGAGAGAAACAAGGAAAAACTTCCTTGGTTAATCCAATGGCCCATCAAATGCTTATATAGCGATTAGCAAACCATCGAATTTTCCAAGTAACTTGAAAGAATTTCAAAGATATCCCATCTTCGAAGAAAAAAACTCAATAAAATGCTCAACAATTAATCAATCAAAAATGATTGATTTCACAAAACTCTACGAACAGAGTCGGGACCAAACTCACTTAAACCCAAACTCTAAGCAATAAAGAATATCATTAATAAGATTTTCTGCATAATAATGCGGAAAGAACAACAAGATAAACACAATAGACAAGATGAATAAATCACGGAATGACTTCTTGCAGGGCCACTAAACTCGAACGACCGCGATAAGGCATGTCGTTGATATTAACTCAAGGATAGAATATACTCAAGAAATAAGGATATAAGCTCAAATTACTTTTCAATCCAAGATATTTAGAATTTTTTAAATCCCATCATCTTTTAAATTTTAAATCTCAATTTTTAACATTTAAAAAAATTTCAAACTCCTTACTATACTACTTAGTAAGTAATTTGAAACTCAAATTAAAAGTCTAAATTTCTTCTCATACTTCAAAATTAATTTTCAAAAGATTTTGTAAATCCATAATAATATTCCTTAAAATAAATTAAGAGTTTAAATTCTCTTTAGTCTTTTTATTAAACCACTTAAATAGTTTAAAACGATCTTCAAATCCCCTTATAACTCTTCTCTTAAAACATCCAATGTATATAATATAATGCTAAAATCTCAAAATATACTTTAAATAAAGTATAGCTCAATAATTTTCTCACATATTCTCATCTTTATAATTTCAAAATAAATATATAAATAAATAAATGGCATTGCCTCTCCATTGAATCTCTAATAAATAGATATATCTGTTGGCTGCAGAGTCGATCAAACGATCAAAACTGCCTCGCCACTCTGTTACTCGTCTCTAAAATCAATGGCTGCAATTACCATTCAAAAATAAATCAAATTTACAAACCCAAAATATAATTTTCAAATTTTTATTTTTTTTAAAAAACACAAACCATCGTGTCTAATTGCCTCATCATAGTATTTAGGAGATTCCTATCGATAACGTTGATCAGGCGTACCGACCAGAACTCTTAACTACTCGATGGACAACCCAACACTCTCAAATTATTTCTATAAAAGAAATACTACTCATCTAAATTTATTCTCAAAATATTCTTTGATTTTTTTTTAAAAATGTCTCAAAGCTCAAATTTCTCTTTAAAACTCATATTTATGTAGCTTCAAAACTCAAACCAAAGAACAATAAGAGAATGCATAGAGATATTCGCAGAATATTCGATTCTCGAAATCAATAGAAGGAGATAGAGCGTTCGTCAATCTTACGATGTCACGAGCCACTCCCAAAAATCATCAAGATATAAGACAAGCAAGATATTCTTCTTGAACGAGATGAAGCAAACAAACAATAAATCACTACTTCAAACAAAGTAATGCTACAGAGAATAACATCGATTGAGTATATGAAAAGGATAACTCAAATAAACTGAATGATAACTCAATCAAACTCGAACAATCTAGAAACTCACCTCATTCTTTAGTGGATATCCTCGTGGAAGGATAACTGAAGAGCTAAGAGCCAGGAATATGGTTACCTCAACACTCGATTGCCCGATTGGATGTTAGATCCAAAAGACTCACAAAACTCAACAAAGTCACATTGACTGGAATTCGAGATATATCATCAACATCTCGATACTCAAGAGTGAATTCAGAAACTTCGGAATCATCATTAACATTCCAAAGTGATAGAAATAATAAACCAATCAAAATAGGAAACCTAAATATATAATAGGATCCTAAAAAAACAAAGGATTGGACTTAATTCAAATAAGTCAATCCATCTCAAATCAAATGCATCTCAAGATCGTGAGTAACAAACAAATACTCACTAAAGCAGCAACAAATAGAAAATTCAAAATGCTTAGAACAAGCCAATCATTGTGAATTCCTCCAATAGGATTCACAACACTCAAAGGAATGCAACAAGAATGCTCATAGAAATCAATCATCTCCATCGATACGAACTCACTCGTATCGAAAAAAAAATTAAAAATAGAATAATCCAAAATAAGATTATTCATAAGACAAGATAACATCAAACTCAATTATGGAATACTACGGAATACAATATATATTTTCCTAGACATATTCCATCCCGATAATCCCAAAACTCGAAAACGAATCAAGGCTCGATTTGAAAACAAGATCCAATAAAGGACAATGATTCACTCGTATTGTACTTTGATATATCATGATATACGTACGGTTCTTTGTTTATTATACTTTGTTCTGACCGCAGCTCTGATACCAAATGCGCATTTTTTTTAAAATATCTCAAAACGCCAATTAAAGTTAACATGAACAAACTATAATCAGTCCTCTACAATCTGAAAAAAGAATGGCATCAATCCGACACCGGAAGAGCCAGATATGAGCAAAACAAGACAGGGCATTTTCAGCATCAATCAATATAGAACAGAGGTAAAATTTAACATATTTAACCAAATATTTCAAGAAAGAGATTATTTGCTGCTGAAATTTTTTCACTTACAGTTGCTATAAGCCTTAGCTTACCTATTAGCAGCCAAAAGATGATGATTTAGGCTTGAAGATGGAAGTTTTCAACTCGAATTCGCCTTTGTCGGACCTATGATTGCTTCTTGTTGAATTAGATCCAAATTTCTATTGATTTAGGAAAGAATTTTTTTAATTATGGCTAGGGTTTGAGAAGGCAGCCATTGTTTCTAAGTTTTGAACTTCTACCATTCCTTTTCTCAAATGAGCTGAAGGAGGAAGAAGTGTACGCATTTCTTTCCTGGCTCCAGAAGTTTCTCTAGTGGATATTGGGTTTGGGCTTAACCCAATGACCCATATTAATTTTACTTAGGCAAAAATTTGTTTAAGTTTATTTACACTTATACAATGCTTAAATCTTCATAACTTCCACATTTTTAATCCGTTTTTAATGATTTTGGATGCGTTGGATTCGTTATGTCATCTAGTTTTTAATAAAATTATCAAAACATAAGTTTTAACAATTTTGTTATTAAATTTTCATTTATTACTCAATTTATCCAATTTTCCCATAATTGCAAAATAAATTGCAAATTTAATACAATTGGTTAAATAAAAAGATGTTATGTACCCAAAACAAAAAAAATACAAGTTTAGACATTATTAAATTATTTCTCAAATTTTTAAACATAGTTATCATGATTAATTATTTTATTAACTCATTCTTATATATATTTTTAATTAATAAAATGACAGTATTGGCAAACAAGCACAATATTGTACAAATTATCAATTTAATCAAATGTAGTCAATTAACTACATTCAAATTCATGAAATAAAGTAGAAACTTTATTTTACTCATGTCCATCATTTTTTTATACTCAAAGAAGATTATTTTTTTCTTCTTATTCCCCACATTTTATTTTACAATAAAATGTATTATTGGTTTTAAAATTACCAATACGATAAATTTAATATATAATCTCAAAATATTATTTTCAAAATCTCAAAGTAAAGCGTAGGTTACCTATTAGCAGCAAAAATATTCATTATAATTTAATATTTACGATAATCTCTAATCAGGGTTGTTACAACTATGCCAAAACTCACGGTCATATTACCCGATAATTTTCCAATAGAATCTGAATGGTCTTAATCACGTTAACTCGTTAATTTCAATATTTGAAATCAATAAGGTCATTTCCCATCATCTTTCCTTTTAAATTTTCAACTGCATTATCCTTCTTCTCGAAGAGTCAAGTGCGACCGATGGCTCATATCTTTTAGCAAAAATTTCAAATTTCTTTTATCAATGTGCTTTGAATCCATTTCATATTTAAAGCACCACACCTAGTAACAGAGTCCACACTCTCCTTGACTTGTTAATAACCGAGGAGATTGTCATTATGAACATTCCATTTTTTTGATAATGATAATAGACTCATAGTTTCTCTTCATTGTGCAAAATAGCCTATTAGAGAATCTAATAAGTTGCATCCTTTGGCTTGGTTAAATTTATATCTTCTAGTGTAATATCTCTTATTTAGAGGCCAAAATCTAAGTGCTACAGGTGTTGCAGTCATCCATAGTATTAACTTCTGGTGACAAAATATGGTAATGCTAATGGTATCCATAATATCAAAAGCACCTGAATACGAACAAAATCATAGAATTCCAAAAACAACATTTTACTAATTACATTTCAAAATAAATTCATATCCAAGTTACATAATCACATAACGTTTTCCAGGTAAAAGTCAATTATAATCATTACAAAAATACGCCAAGAGCGATATATGACGATGTCCTCTTGGTTGATCAAAGTCAATATAGTCATATCTAACTTAATATACGCAGCGGAATCGAAGAAAAATAAGCTATAACTCCTAATTAGCTATTCGTCAGCCACCTGCTCGTCTCCGGAAGCTTTACTCACCAAAATGACTAAAAACTCAATCCTCAGCCTACTCAAATCAATTTTGAGCACCCGAGAGTTTAAGAAGAAAACAAAAACTTCGAGTCAGACATAAAGCCTTGTGTGAATAATACTATACATCTCGGTTATATTATGTTAAGTGAGACCATGCCGCCTAGCGGAATGGGTTTCTCCCTCAATAATTTTTTTAAAACATATCTTTCGCAATTCTTTTCCTGCAATCAAAATTGGTTAAAATCTGTAAAGCATTATTATGTAAACAAACATATCAAGTATTAAATAGATTATCTGTTCGAAAACGGTAGTTTTGTTTGGCTAACTGCTAACCTTTGGCTGACTCGGGCCTAACATACAATATATCAAAATTAATCTAACATCTGTTAGACACTCCTCTTGTGGATGATATGTCCTTAACTATCTTTTAAATATTTCTCTTCTGGACTATCTATCCGTAATTCAACATCTCCCAGAGTCACCTAATCCTAATGGTTTTGTGGGCTCACCAATAACCTATTTGTACAAAAACATATACTCCTTTCTGTATGTAATCATAATTTTAGTCTTACCTATGATAAGCATACACGTTGGAATTTTGGACTAAATTAGCTAGGGCTAATAGCTAATGTATAGGGTGTGATCCTATACCAGTCTCATCTGGTATTCTAATATCTGATTCATTTTACTTAGGGATCCCTTCCCATAATTTTCCTTGAAAACCTTTTCTAAATGATTTAAAACTTTAAATCAAACTGAAACAAGGAAAATCTATATACATTCTATGCTTTACTCAAAATCACCTTGTCATGTTACACACATACACATTTTACTCAAATATTAGCTGATGAAAATATTTATACCTTTGAAAGTCCCCTTTTCGGATCTATTGAAAGTACCCTTTTTTTTTTTGATGTGAACGGGTGTGTAGCGTGGAGCTACACAGCCGATTATAATGATATTAATATATAAGTAGTTCGACCAATAAGCCTGGTCGATAGCCAAACAGCATAGATCGAGTTTAATTATACAATCACAGTTTTGAGTACAAAAAATAACTTCCCAGCATTTTCGACTTTTACATTGATGGCCCTAATAAACACCACTGTGAAAAAAACATCAACTACTACTAAACACGGTTCAGGGACTAAAGGTGAAAAGCTTAGGGCTTAGTTGCCTCCTGGCGATGCCGATGAAGCACTGCCATCCGACTCTTCAGAAGAGGACTGAACTGCAGGGAGACAGAACCTGAAAGGTGTAAAGGAAGAAGAAGAACCTGTCCAATAAGCGAAAATGTAAGCAATTCTGCTACAAAGGCTAAAAAGAGTGTTGGTTGGTTTGTTGAATATAAAAGCGTTTCTTTCTTTCCAGATGACCCAACTGAAAATGGCTAGAAGGGAATCAAGGAGTCGATTCGGTACACCATACTGCCAATGTTCGAAAAAGTCGTTGATCCAAAGAGTACGACCGAAGATGTGAATGCAGACTGAGACCCATATGTAGTGGGATATGTCGCATTCGAAGAAGAGGTGGCGGATTGATTCAGCTTCAGACTTACACAAGCTGCAGAGCTGGTCGGACGAAATGTTAAAACGAGCGAGACGGTCTTTGGTATTAACGTATCCATGTATAAGACACCATTGAAAAAATTTGACACGGGGAGGGATGTGGCACTTCCAGACACGAGCGAATGCGAAAAGGCGACCAGGGTGGTTAAGAAACAAGGAGTACTTGGAGACGGAGAAGCCATGAGAAGGAGAGAGTGACCATGCATGACTGTCCTTCACTAGGGGGACGAGTGATACATGTTGAATCAGGCGCAGTATCGAGAAGAGCTCCGAGAGGGTGTCGGGAGAAAAGAGGGTTGAGGGGCAAAAGCATGGGAGACCGCGGGCTACCGCCTCCGCCACAGTCAGGCGGGGAAGGTTGGAGTGAGAAAAAAGAAGAGGGAAGGATTTGTGGAGGGGGGAGAGGCTGTGCCAAGAATCAAACCAGAAGAGACAGTTAGCGCCATTGCCAATATTGGTTCGGATAATGGAGCTGAAGCGGTCAACAGAGGTAAGAACACCAGTCCAAAAGGGGGAAGGCCTATGGTGAGGAGCGAAATGGAGAACGAGGAAGGGGTCCGCATTATAATGAGAAGCTAGAATCCACTGTTTCCAAATAAACTGTCCCGGCGAGAGCAGGCGCCAGAGCCATTTTGCTAGCAGGGCTTGATTGAAAGAGATCAGATTGGGGACACCCAGACCCCCATGTTTTTCATGCATGCACACGATTTTCCAATTGACGAGACATTTAATTTTCCCTCCATTCCAGAGGAAGGTTCTTCTAATGGCGTCGATTTTCTTGGATACCCAGATAGGGAGCTTGTGGAATGAGAGCCAGTAAGTGGGAAGGGCTGAGAGAACAGCCTTAACCAGAACCAACCTCCCAGAAGACGATAAGGTGTGAGCTTTCCATCCAGCTAGTCTAGATTCGATTTTGGCTATAAGAGGGGTCCAGTCTGACCGGTGAAGCTTGGAGGGCCGCAAGGTAATACCGAGGTAGGTTAAGGGAAAGGTGTCCAGACGGCAGTTGAGGGCGGAGGAGATAGAGGGACAAAGGGAATCTGCATTTCCGAGCATAATAATGGAACTCTTGTTGAAGTTGATAGACAAGCCGGAAATAAGTTCAAAGGAGTATAAAATGACCTTGAGACAGTGAATGTGATTAGGAGAAGGTGAAACAAAGAGAATTGTGTCATCTGCGAACTGAAGATTGGAGATCATAGGAATAGAGCTGGAACTGGTATGAGAATAAGGTGGGTAGATGCCTGATAGGAAGTTATTAGAAGTCGCTAGTTTGATCATGCGGTTGAAAACATCCACCACTAGGACAAAAATGAGAGGCGAAAGAGGATCTCCCTGTCTTAACCCCCTTGCTGATTTTATGTGTCCTCCAGTAACTCCTCCGCTCTGAACTGATGAAATGCTAGAAAAAAGAATGCTTTGAATCCAATTGCACCACGTGGGAGGAAAGCCTCTGTGTCTTAGGAGTTCCAAAATAAAGTTCCAATTTACTGAATCAAATGCCTTAGAAAAATCGAGTTTAAGCAGGACACCAGGGATATTATTCGAATGACAAGATGAGATAACTTCTTGAGTCGCCGCCACACAGTCTAGGATATTTCTACCTTGGATGAAAGCTGACTGTTCTATCCCAACAAGCGCTTCCATAAAAGTTTGAAGACGGTTTGCGAGGACCTTAGTGATAATTTTGAACGTGGTATTAAGAAGGCAAATAGGACGGAAAGCTGAGAGGGTGTTGGCACCGGCGGTCTTAGGGAGGAGAATGACGTTGGCGTAATTTAGACAAGCTATGGACTGTGGGTTGGAACAGAACTCAGCACACATTTCTAGAATATCGCTCTTAATTACATTCCAGAAATGTTTAAAGAAGAAAGGGCCAAAACCATCTGATCCGGGAGATTTGTTATCATCCATATCCTTAAGAGCGGCCAGGATCTCCTCTTCCGAAAAGTGTGAGTCAATAGGGATTGGTGAGGGGTTAGGATATAGGAGGTTCCAGTCTATGTGAGGAAGGGGTGCGGAGGGTTTGCCAAGGATGGAGCGGTAAAAGTTGGTGAACAAATTCAAAATATCTGAGGTGTTGGTGACAGAGACATTATCCTGAACGATTTCCGGGATAAAAAGGGATCTGCGGCGGCCATTGGCACATTTGTGAAAATAAGACGAATTTTTGTCCCCTTCTTTCAACCACTTGGTTTTGGATCTTTGTTTCCATCCAATCTCTTCTTGTCTCATTAATCGTTCAAGCTCTATTTCTAGATTTGAGAGTTTAATTCTGTCTTCGTTACTAAGTGGGGAAGCTTCTTCCAGTATGTTTAGGGTTAGGATGTCATTTTGGATGTTGGTTATACGTCTACGAAGTGAGCCCCAGATAGATTTTGCCCAAGGTTTGAGCAGTCTTCTCAAGGATCTTAGCTTACAGACTACGCGGGCCGTGGCCGAGGAGGCTCTAATTGGTTGGTCCCATGCTTTCTTGATAAAATCTTCAAAGGACGGTTCCAGCAGCCAGAGTCGCTCAAATCTAAAGGGGCGCTTGGATGCAGTGGGAGAGCCAGAGTCAAGACAGATGGGACAGTGATCCGATAGGGTCGTGGCAAGGCCCATACAACTGGAAAGAGGATGGAGGTCCTCCTAGGAAGAGTTGAAAAGAAAACGATCAAGCTTAGCGAGGGAAGGTGAATGACGTTTATTGGACCAAGTGAAGTGGCGGTTGTTGATTGGGAGCTCAATAAGAGAACAGGCATTAATAAAAGTATTGAAATCTTCTGAGTCGCAAGAAAGATTTCCTGAGCTTCTTTCTTCTGAGAATCTGGTAGAGTTAAAATCTCCACCCATAATCCACGGACCATGCAGAAAAGACGCGAAATCTGAGCAGCTTTTCCATAGGTCAATTCTATCTCGAGGTGAAAGGGGACCATAGATATTTGAAATAAAATAAATAGTGTCAGAATGCATGTGTTTAAGTGCAACATGAAGGACAGAGGGATGTGAAATGATTTGACAGAGAGTCCAGGTGGATTCATTCCACATGGTAATTAATCCACCCCTAGAGCCGATAGAGTTAGAATGAGCACAGCCTGTAAGATTGGGACCACCTAATTATCTAATTTGGGATGGAGTAGGGTCGGATAGTTTGGTTTCTTGAAGCAAAAGAATATCTGGGTTAACAGGGGACAAGGACAGGAAGATTGAATGTCTTTTAGAAGGGTCCCCTAGCCCACGTACATTCCATGATACGATTTTCATTGGGATAAGGAGATTCTCTCCTGTTCTAGGGTTTGCATGGCGACATATTGTTCATCCGATATAGTTATTCCCATGCTTTTGAAACCATTGTAAGTACCTCTTTCTAAATCAAGTAAAACCATTTATTTAATCTAGGCCGAAAGCCAAAATCTTTCTTTCAAAACCATTCTCAAAAACCATTCGAAACTATTGGACTTCCTTCCTTTCGAAAGTTTAAAAAGCTTAGACGTCTTTCTTTTAAAATCTTTAATCATTGCCTTTCGAAACCCAACGAAAACCTCCCTTAAAATCCTTTCGAAACAACTACAAAAGCCTTCCCTTTCGACTCCTTCGAAACCACTGGAAAACATCCCTTCAAAACCTTCCGAAATCATTAAGGAACCACCTCTTCAAAACCTTCATTTAAAACCCTTTTTCAAGCATTAAAGCACTAAAACTTTCGGCAGCCTTTGGGTTCAATTTAAAACATGTGGAAACTTTTTGAAACCATTCAAAATTTTACTCATTCGAAACCTTTGAAAGCCATTTTGGTCAAAACCATTTGGATTATGCCTTCAAATAGAGCAAAAGGATCTGAAACCCATTAAAGTTAAAAGCATCCCTTTTGAAGTCATTCCCAAGTAAAGAAGTGATGGTGTTGGAATCATCCCTTCGAAAACATTGGAAAGGCGATCAAATTTTAGAAAACAAAACAATCCCTTCGGTTTTAAGTTTTTTGATAATTAAATGAAGTTTTTGATGATATTATACTAATGAATTACTATAAAGATTTAGTAAATTCTAATTTTAAAGTATCAAATGATCATCTGAAGTTTGTTGATGATTACAAACTTACACTTCGGATTTATGAAGTATTCTATAGTGTTGTATATTTATTTGAATACCATATATTATTTAATTTAATAATATATCATTTATTATGAAAATTTGTCATACTTTCAAAATAATGTATATAATTTCTTATATTATATTATATATATATATATATGTATAAATTTATTTCTGTGTGTTACCCTACATTTTGGCTAGGTAGTGTATAGATGAACATGATGAGTCAAACTTCAAAGTTATCTGGGCAAGATCCCCGAAGTGATGACCACGAAGCCCAAAACCCAAGTACTATCAAGATCACAAGGCAAGTATGTGTACACTCTAAAAATCCAAGAACCCAAAATCACAAGTGTCGGATCGGCACCAATCCAACACCATAGATCAGTACTTATCTAACATTGTGGATCAGTACCGATCTAAGAAATCTCCGCCAAATTTTCCCATCTTCTGCCTATCTACTCTACTTGATGCAACAAGCCTATTCCAAGTGTTATTTAATTGATTCCACTTAATTCTCTATCGATCTCCATGAGTACTTGAATCAGCAACTCTACTTGTCCATAAATACATCATTTGGACTTAGAAATAAGCAGTTAGTGGTGCAAACAAGTATGGAATCATGAAGCTAACAAATAATCAAGCCAAAGGAAAGTGTTCAAGATGAACAGTTTGGCCATCTTATGGATCGATACCGATCCAAGCCCTTGGATCAGTATCAGCCCTTATAAATTGATGAGACGACGTTATACTTTTTTTGGAGAATTAGTCTCGGGAGTGGAGAATAAGTTATAGATCTTCTAAGTGATATTTTAAGCTTCCTAGTTCTTTAAAATGGAGGACAGGGCTCATTTCTAAGGATCTTTGGACTTTGATTCTTCTCTACTCTAACTTCTTGCATTCCTAGTCGAAGTTATATCGACCCATAAGAACTCCTTCCTATAATCAAGTGATAATCAACAAAAATCACTAAGTTGACATAGGCAAGGTTGGCCGAACCACTATAAATTTCTATGTGTTCTTTTCTCGCTCATTTTACATTTGTTTCTTTCACTTTTTGTTCTCTACTTAATCTATTGGGTTTTTGTGCCCTTTTTGTTTTAAACATTTTGGTGCTTTCATTGAGAACCACTTGAATTCATTGATTTGGGAATTGAAAAGATTCAAAATTACAAGACAATCAACTACAAGGATTACTTTTGTAGGAAATTAACAAGGGGGTAGCCAAGAAGCATCCTCAGGAGGTAATACTCACTATATAACCAGGGATAAGATGGAAAACATGATGAATGGATAACAGAATAGGAAGATCGCCCGCCAAGAAGAGTGATGGAGAATAGGATGGATGGGAATGGCCGGAGTTGCTGCAAATCAGAATCAATGACCAAAAGTCGGAGTACAAGCAGTTGGAAGTGGAGTAAAATGGCCCGAAATAAACCCTAAGCCAAACATATGGGTCCACACCAACTCACAAGCATGGATTGGTACCGATCCACAAAGACTTAGGGGCACGGGTTGTGTTCGTCTAGGAAGGAATGATGTGCATCTTGGGGATAATATGGAGCATATGAATGTGAATTTGAATGCAGAAGCATAATCAGAGGAGTATGTATCGAAATTAGCTCACAGGGTCTAGGGGCAGGCTGAGAATGTAAACTTGGGAATTCCTTTAAATGACGATGATACACCTGTTAAGATGTGATACGAGCTATGAGGAATGGACTACCTAACTGGAGCTTGGAGGATGTGAACAGGAGTCCATTCGCTCCAAATATTCGATATGCAAGGAATCTGCCTTATTTCAAGTTACCTACGTTGGAAATGTACCATGGGAGGACGGATCCAACGTTTCATTTGATAAGATACATCTAAAAATTGAAGGTGCTAGGTGCTTCTGAAAAGGTCCTGGGATAGTGCTTCCATTTTTATTTGATAGAATTAGCGCCGTTATGATTTAGATAGCTGGAGAACTGTTCCATCAGCACGTGGGCCGAATTGGTGGACAGATTCATGAACCGATCCCAGGTCCATATTTCACAACCCAAAAATGCAATGACACCAGCATGTATGAAGAAGAGGCCCAAAGAGACCCTTAGGAGTTTTTTGCAATGTTCAATTCAGAAGTTTTTGCGGTCGATAAGCCAGATCCTTCCATGGTTTTGATGGCAACCGTTTTAGGAATAACGTCTAAGATGGATTTCAAGATTGCTTTGGAATGGAAGCCTCCAAGGGATTTCATAAAATTTTATCATGAAGCCGAATTGCGTCATGAGGGCGCTGAGGCTGATAAGGAAGAAATCAATGCTATGGATGGTGGAGGACTGGCAGAAGAAGGATGCAGAAAAGGCAAGGAAGACAAAAGATGGATGGTGGCTTTGAAGGATCAAAATAGCAAAGGAGTGAACTAAAATTCTCTTCCTACATGGCTCTGAATGAAACACTAGAACCGATTTATCTAGATACCAAAGGACAGATCCCTTGTTTGAAGCTGGTAAGGAGAGAGCCAACAGACTGTGGGAGAAAATCCAATAAATATTGCCTACTCCATGAGCTGGATATGCATAGCACAAATGATAGCAGAAACCTACATGATCTTATCGAGAAATACATCAGAAATAATCGACCATGACAGTAGGTGAGAAATCGAGGTAAGGCGGTAGAACAAGAGTAGCTATCAACCGCGGCAAATGGAAATGGCCTTATATCAAGGTCAAGGATAGTCATCTCTTGATTGGGATGGTAGGAAATCAAGTTTGGTTCCCGCACTATATTTCCCTTTTCAATAAATAATGCAATAATACAGCCTAGCCAATTACTCTTGTACGGGATCTCGATCTGTCCCAAGGCATGCTCTAACCTAGATGCTAAACTGTAATGTCCAGTGAGGCAGTTATCTTGATATTGGCTTTATGTCGTTTTTAATGTTTGAGTTTGATAATGGTAATCCACATTGAATATGATGGCTGAAATTAACTATTTAAAGTTCCGTCCAAAAAAGTGGGACTGGAGTGCAAGGTGCAAGTCACCTCGACAGAGCATGAGCTGATATACTTGCATAATTATGATCGCTTTAAAGTCCCGTTCGAAGGGACGGGACTAGAGTGCAAGGTGCAAGTCCCCTCGCTAAAGTATGAGCGGATGGAATAGTACAACATTGATCGCTTTAAGTCCCATCCAGAAAAACAGGACTGGAGTATAAGAAGTAATTCCCCTCACCGGAGAGTGAGCAGATGGGCTTGCTTGTCCTTGAGTTTTCGCTCCATAGAGCAATTGGATTGGGCCAAAAAAGGGTCCAACAAGAATACAGATTTGATTATCGGCCCCAAACGGCCACTTTTTGATTATCAGCCCTAAATGGCCATTGATTTGATAATCGACCCTGAACAAATATGGATTTGATTAACGGTCTAGCGAGACCACAGATTTACTTACCAACCTCGAATGGCCATAACCTCAATTAATGATTTAGAGGGATCATCGATTTCACTACCAACCCACAACGGGCACAAAGTTAATTAACGGTTTGGAAGGATCGTCCCCTTAACTTAAACATTAAATGATCCATAGAATCGTGCATTAAACTAAATATGAAATATCCGAAGAGATCAAACCTTAGAACATATACTGATTTGATATAAGGAATTGAATGCCTTGCAATTAGAATAGAATTAATAAATCCTATATGAACATGGTATGTGGTGTAGTAACTTCGAATGAAATAGGAATGATAATGATGTACATATTACATTTAGGCAAGGTCTAGTGTTTGAGGCTGTAACGGGTTTGGAATGACCTTTGGCATACAAGAGAATCCGAAGGAACTGACCGATTCACTAAAGACTGAAGCAGCCAGAGAGCTCAAATATTAATGATTATTGTCGAGGATTTGTTCTTGAGCAAAACACACCTTCCATTTCCAAGGCATGCTTAGGGGGGCAAGTGTTATCCTGCCTTTTGACTAAGCAGTATACAGATGAACCCGACGAGTCAAACTTTGAAGTTATAAAGGGAAGATGCCTGGAGAGGTGACTACAAAGCCCAAAAACCAAGTACAACCAAGATCACAAGGCAAGTATGTGTCCACTTCAAAAATCAAAGAACCCAAAATCCACAAGCGTTGGATCGGTACCGATCCAAGGAATCTCCAAATAATTTTTCCATCTTTTACCCATCCACTCTACTTAATGCTACAAGCCTATTCCAAGTGTTATTTTGTTGATTCCACTCAATTCTTTGTCGATCTCAATGAGCACTTGAATTAGCAACTCTACTTCTCCATAGATCCATCATTTGGACCCACAAACATTCAATTAATGGTGCAAAGAAGTATGGAACTACGAAGCTAACAACAAATCAAGCCAAAGCAAAGAGTTCAAGATGGCTAGTTTGGCCATCTTATGGATAGGTGTCGATCCAAGCCATTGGTTCGATATTGACCCATATAATTTTCTAAGGTGTTATCCTACTTTTTTGGAGTATTAGTCTCGAGCGTGTCCAATAAGGTGGAGGTTTTCTAGGTGAGATTTTAAGCGTCCTAGCTCTATAAATAGGAGGGTAGTGCTCAATTCTAAGGATCTTTGGACACTGATTCTTCTCTACTCTAATTTCTTTCATTCCTAATCGATGTTATACCTACCCATAAGAACTATACTTGTAATCAAATGATATCAATAAAAATCACTTAGTGGACGTAGGCTAAGATTAGTTGAACCACTATAAATTGTTGTGTGTTCTTTTCTCGCTCATTTTACACTTTCTTTCCTCACTTTTTATTCTTTACTCAATTTATTAGGTGTTTGTGCCATTTTTGGTTCGAACATTACGTAATGAGAAATTTGAATATATGGATCAGTAATACTGTCTGGTATGAGACTTTGTTATACTTCTCTGGTTATTCATCAAACATGTTGCATAGAGAGATAGTGTGGTTTGAGTGTAGCTTATGGGCTAATTTAAAGTTATGATATAAACAAATGCAGAACTTAATCATAAAACAATGACATAATCAAGCACAGATGCATAAAGTAAATAAAAAGCAGTAAAGGGAAAGAACACACCGGATTTTATACTGGTTCGGAGCTATCCTAAATCCAGTCCTATACCAAGGCAAACCAACTCATACAGATTTTTGTTATACCAAAGTCGAGATTACATTCCTCAATATCTAAAGGCCTTGAGTTACCCTCTTGTCTCACGAATCCGAGGCAAACTCTCTTGGTTTACGCGCCACAAGATTACCCAATTGATTTCCAGGCACAACCACACCTTATAGAGAGACTCGATAAACTTTTGATTACAAATTGATCCTATAACTTTGAATAACACTTTGATCTTTGAGAGAGGGCAGTGAATCAAACAAGAATGAGATTCTAATTTGATTCATTTGAGAATTCGACAGAATTTCGGCACGATCTTAAAAATATGAAAATTATGGAATATGGATTTGTGGAGAAGTGAAGAAAATGTAACGACCCAAATTTCAGCGTTCGAAAATCGACATCGGTACTTCACTTGTACTCGAATGCCACTGATTAAACCATTGAAATCCTACTTGTACCGGAGCTTATAACACATTAAGTACAACAACACAATGGAATAAAAGAATAATATCATTGATACAACAATGAATACAATATTCGATACAATAAGATACAACAGATTCCATAAATATCAGAGATATGACACTACAAATCACAGCGGAAGATATAACAACACTAGTAGTGGAACAATATCATAAACTTGAACTCCAAAGAAGGAACTCAAATATCGGCAATCTCCAACCCAGAAATAGCTCGAACCACCATCACATTGAAGTAAGCAAGGTCAGTCATCGATGTGATCGCCAAATCCGAAGGCTTCGAAGATTTCCAAAAGCTACCAAATCTACGTCTACTATTTATCTAAAAAACCCAACTCTAGACTGCCCGCGTGGAAAATTATGGGCACCTAGAGTTTAGGATGGGAACAATTAATAAACTCCAGGTCAATCATGGGACTGATGTGAGCAAACAAAAATAGTTTATCTTTAAAACAAACAACAAAAGAATTTAAAAATTGAAATCTGCAATGCTATTTGGAAAATGAAACTACCATAAGGCCTCCCACCGCACACACAATGCAAATGCAGAATTGGAGGAGATTTCTCCTTATGATAGTCAAACATGCTTACTATGCAAGATCCTTTTAATATTATTATTAGTGCATAGTGCAAAAAACCTTTCGAAAGTATAATATTAATCTTAGCCAGCACAGACATTTCGAACTGTGCCTACTATAGCTACCATCTAAACAGTGGTGACCACCATAAGTAAATGGCAAGTTATACAACTAAAACCATACAAGGCGCGTATTGGATGATTGGATTTCCAACAAATGGTCAGGCAAAGGAACTTCCCACGCCAAATGAAACCCCTCTGGAGGGACGTCCCCGAGAATCTAACTGGGTCTCTGCTACACAAGGCTGGGTTACCTCTGTAACTAGGTAATTCTGACACGAATATGCCACCCCTCGGTCGTTACCAACCTTTATCCAAGGCGCCTATCAACCAACAACCACAAAGTTAAGTATCTAGGCTCCATACCGTGATACCACTTAAAATCCAGAAAGAAATGGACGTACCCTCAAGGGGCGCTACCCCTAAATAACCTTGCTGCAATGATTCCTGTTTCGACCATTACCGGGTTGCGAAGCTCGACGAAGCCTCGTCCACAAAGCTACGGTTTTAACAAATGCCATGCTTCAATCAACAAATGATTAGCAGCATTTCGTATGCCACATTACCAAATTAGGAATGTATCACTAGTAACCATCAACTACAAAAGCTCCAAGCTCGTACGTCTCAGAGAAGGTGATAAGCTAAGAGAATAAATCCACCGCCACCAAACATAAATGTATTTGATAGAAACTGGCTTTACATCTTAAAGTGTAATGTCAGACACACATCCATACAAGTCTGTTCCGGGTTCGAACAGAACCGCAGGCACTTCCAAAGAAGCCCTTGCAAATTTGGATATTCACTAATCACATCCGGACTCCCCATCACAAAGGACGATCAAATCTCTGTACCGGGGATTAGCCAGTGTAGAGACATTCGACGAGTTATCCTTTCGCTTTCGAAAATATCCGATCTTCACCATCGGTCTTCAAATGCCATCCATAACGTCGTATCATTATTCGAAATGGGTTATATAACATAAATCCCTCTCCCGGCTAATTCGAATAATGAGCGCAATATAAAAAAACATGGATATTGGGATCTTAGTTAAGTCACAACTTGTTACCCAAAACTTTTCTTTCAAATGGTTTAACAAATTACAATTTTCAAATCTTTAAACAAAAAGATTCACTTCACAAAGTTCACTAATCTTCCACAAAGGTTCATTTATAGCCCTTCAAAATAATTCTATTTCAATCCCTAATCTTTTATACAAAAGATACCTTTTAAGATCCTTTTCAATTTCAAAACAAGGTTCAACCATCTTTCACAAAGATTCATTCATAGCTTTCAAAACTATTTTCAATTCCATTTCAAACTTGAAATCTTTCAACACAAATTAGAAATCCTTTCCTTATATGAAAGCTATTATTGTTTGAAAAAAAAATAGTTTTCATTTCGGAAAAATCCGATTACATTTGCACAAGTTAAAGTCTTTCAAAATTGGGTTAAATTTAAATTTCCAAAATAATACTTTTAAAATGGTTTAATCCCATATAAACATATTCGTAACTTGTATAACATTATTAAACCATAATTTCCAAACATGGAATTCAATTTCAAATTTTGAATTCAAATTCAAAGCAAATTATTTAAATTTCAAAACTTTATCAAATTATTCAAAATAACTTTTATTTTTGAAACTCCTTTTCGAAAGCTTTTCATATTTAACCCAATTCATTTCAAGACCATTTTGGATTCAAAACTTCAATCTTTAAAACCATTTCATTTCAAGACCATTTTGGATTCAAAACTTCAATCTTTAAAACCATTTCATTAAATTCAAATATATGTGACTTAACCATTTTCCCCGTGCAATCCATATTTGTATGTGTAAGGTGTAGTCTAGGGTTTTACACAATAGTGCAACAACATCGATCATCACAGATTCAATCATATCAATATCGATAATCGGTATATTCCTATAACGCTTATCTTCGTTCACATAATCATAGATAATTAATATAAATTCATCACCGATAAATAAATTACATTCATCACAACTCAAAACAATTCATGTCACAAAGCATCATACATCAGGGATATCGATCAATATAAGGTATTTCATACCATTCAAACATCCATAAGTAAGATTAATTACTCATCTGATTAAGTTAAATCAGATTAACCACTTATGAATAAATTATTAATCCTGGTTAATTAATATTAATTAATTACAAACCTTTAGCTAATTATCCTTTAATCAATTACTAATTAACCTTGAATTATAAATGAATCAAACTTTATTAATAAATCAATTCACCTTTAATCATTTAAATAATTGACCTTTAATTATTTAATTATTCTTTAATTAATTATCCTTAATTAATTAATTAATAAGTTAATTAACCCTAAATCAATTACAATTAAATTAATTATCCTTAGTAAATACAATAAGTGATTATCCTAATCACTTATATTAATAAATCACAAATAAATTATATTAAGCAATTACATTTTAACAACTTTATAAAACAATTTTAATTATTAAATCAATTAATTATCCTCAAATTAATTACCTTACCATTTAATTAATTAACCTTTAAATCAATTGATTATCCTTTAATTAGTTTTATTGAGTAATTACTCTTTAATTACTTTCGTTAAAGATTCATCACATTCATAAATTATTCATTAAGTAATTAATTACCTTTTAATTACCTATACTAATTAATCAACCTTTAAAATTAACTACATTTACAAATTATTTTTTAAATTAATTAATGATTCTTAAATTAATCAAAGCTTCATTTAATTAAAGATAAATCTTTTATCTAGATTATTTACTTAATCACACTACTAACTAAGTTTTAAATAAGCTTAAGAATTATCATTCCAAGCCATTAATTATCCTTGAAACAATTTTAAAACAAATTTAGCTTTAATGTTTAATCTTTATAAACTAGTATCAAACCCGCTAAGACCCCAGCCCAAATAATCAAATACCCGAGCCCACACTTGCTCTCCCTATGCCTAACTTCGATCCTTTCCTGCAATTTCCCCTAGAAAATTTCCCTTTATTCTGCTCATCTTTTAATTTCTGTTTTTTGATTTTAACACTTTTAAACCTGCTAACATCTTCACGTTCTAATCCCGATAGCATACCCGAGTCATCGCCCATATTTCACGAGAACTCCTTCGAGTTAACATCATCTTCCTTAATCATCTCAATCAATCAGGTACAGCTGTGCACAGGTGCATGTGCACGTTTACTCCGACCCTCTCTGACCAACCCGCGACCATCGGCACATTGCCGATGACCTCTACAAGCCTTCCGAACACCCATATCCAGCAATCCCCTCTCAAATCGAAATTCGAGTACTTCAATCAAATCTGGAACCCAAGCCAGTTGCCTAGATCAACGTCGCTCCAATCATCTCGACCCCCAGACACCATGCCGCCATGTCCACAGCCTCGCTAGAGTCCTCTCCTTTTGTTCCCCCGGTCCCACCTCGTCCGATGCAACGTCGACGATGCAGTTGCATCGGAATCACTCCAACCCAAACGTAATTCTAAACCCTAAAATCACGTCGCTTGATCACCACAGTGATCAAGAATTTAAACGAGCATTTTTCTGACAATCTCCTATTCACCAGCCTCCTTCACCATCGATCCCGACATCCCATTCGTCGCTGTTGATCAGAATTTGACCAAAGATCATTTTTTGTTCAACTTTAAAATTCACGACGTCCCCAAACTTAAAAATTATAATTTTATCACAAAAATTCATTGCTTTCTAGCATGAATCAGGATATATAATTAGAACTTGAAATTGAGATACTTGAATTTTCTGATTTATGATGATTTTACCGTAAATAAATATTTTCACAGTTTTCACTTAATATTTTTCCATTAAATTATTTTTAAAAGTGAAATCATGATGTTATAAACAATTTCTCTTTAGAAATTGGAGCTTAATTTTGTTTAGAAAGAAAGATATGATTTTTCTTTAATATGCGGTGCTTCACTCTACTGATATAACAGAATTTATATCTGTACAGATACACACCATCAGATGTATATATGAATACATATATCTATTACCAGACATGCAAGCTGATTTGCAACATATTTCCATTAGAGCTTCAGATATTTACCACACACAATCAAACATAAACAGGTTTGAGGATAGTTTGCTAACTTGGAAAATGAAGACAGAGGACCAGGTTTTAAACTTATGGAAATTTGTTTTACTTTGATTGATTTGGAACTTAATTTGCATCTGCTTTCTTCGATCTGGATCTTGATTTGTTTAAGCTTGAATTTTTTTTAGATTTCCAGGTTTGAAGACTTAAACTTGATGAGATGATCTTGTCTGAACTATGATCTTTGCATTGATTCCTTTTGTTTTGAATTTCCAGACTTGAAGGCTAAAGCTTTGACTCCCAGTTTTGATTCATTGTTTGATTTCTTTTGTTTTGTTTTGATTTATTTTTTTCTTTGTTTCAGGTTTGAGAATAGCCTGATTATTTTCTCCTATACATGTTTTAAGAGATTTTCAAATAATTTTTTTACGAGATGCTACTTGTTTATTCCATGCTACTTATTTTACACTTGTTATTCTATTTACCTCTTTATTTTACAAATGTTAAATGTTACTTAAATTGTGTTTTAAACCTTGCATTGTTTTAATTTATGAGTTATGTATTTTAAATCTTATACTCATATTTCAAAAGATATATACATATCAAACCTATATATAATTTATATATATATATATATATATACTAACTATATATTTTCAAATGTATAAAAGAAAAATAATTTAAATCTTCATCAAATTAAATTTTCCAAAAGAATATACACATTTATTTAAAGCTTTCATTATTTTTGTTTACATTTAATATTACTTACATTTATACAACTTTTTAATGAAAAATGATTTGAAAACAAATTGTATACTTAATAGATAATCATACATACCTATTTATTAGTTCTTTAAAATAGAAGATTTTTAACTTTAATTTACTTATAAAATATTTATTATTGAATTCCAAATTCAAAATTTCTGTTTAAAAATAGATATCATTATTTATTCTTGAAATTTTCCAATTAATTAATCATTAAATCCAGAATTCAAAATTAATTACCAATAATTTCATAATTTAATTCCAAAAATTGAATTTATTATCAAATTAATTCTGGCTAAAATCTGGGAATGTTACAGATTCCCCCCTTAAGAAAATTTCGTCCTCGAAATTTGCTAGAGAGATAATAAAAAATAGTTGGACACACAAAGAAATGGTTCACTAGATCAAACTAAATAATTATTCTGCATTTTGGCTTACCAAATCAGAATATCATCAATAAATATGAGAACGAACTCATATTTTATCTAACGAAGTACTCGGGTTATCAGATCTACGAAATATACAAGGCTATTTGTAACATTCCTGAAAATTTAACAAGTTTAATTTGGCAATTAAATTAATTTTTGAAAATAAATTGTGAATTAATTAGAGATTTCTAGAATAAATAATTAATTTTTTATTATAAACAGAAATTTAGTTAGAAATTTAAGTATATGTAGCTTACAAATAAATATTGGATTTAGGAAAAATAAGATGCATGTTTATATGCTGAATTATAAATAGGAATTTGAGATTAATAAGATTTCAAAATAAAATGCATTTAAAATAAAATAGAATTAAAAGCTTTAAATTAATAAAAAGTTGGTTTCTGAATTTTAAATATATTGACATTTGGAAACTGTAATTTAAGAATTAATGTAATAATTTTCAAAATATTATTTTTAAGATTTAATCTTCTTGTGTTATATACATATATAAATAAAAGTAATCCTTTGTAATATGAAATCAAAGTATTTGAATTCCTTCATTTTAAAAAAAAAATTGTACAAAAATAAATAATAAAAAAATGTATGAATGTAAATTGTATAAATACATTAGTGTATAAACATGTTGAACAAAAATTAAATGTAAGAAATTAATTGGAATAGAATTTTGTTTGTGTAAATATAAATATAAATATAAAAAAATTACATTTATTTATAGAATGAATATTATATAAAATTTTATAAAAAAAGTTTCTTTTATCTTTGAAAATTACAAATGTAAACTTACATAAGGAAGTAAAGGCAATCAACATGCATTTAGGTTTCAAATCAATTTTTTTTTACATATGGCATTCAATTTTTTTTTTAATAGAATAAAATAATGGAATTTGAAATCATGAAAATTTTTCAGTTCCCCATATGAAATCATTAAGTATCTCAACAAAATCTGAAACAACTGTGACAAAAATTTCGGTATCTCAAATCTAAAACCCCAAGAAAAAAAATCCGAAAAGATTGTCATTCTCTTATCAAAAACTCAAAGCAAATCAATCTGAAACAAAGATTCAAAATATCAAACCTGTGGACAGTAATGATCAAAGCTTCAACCTGAAAGAAAAGCAAGGGAATTCAAAGAGAAATCAAAAGCAAACCTGGATATAGAATTTCAAAACAAAGAAGAAAATTTAAATCTGGAAACCTGGAAGAAAACAGTTTCTCTGGAAAAAAGAATGAAGGCAAGTAAATTTCTTTTTTTTTTAATTTGAATTTGATGTTAGTAATCAGTTATAAAAACAAAGATTTAAACAATCATGTTTAATCGGTTACAGAAGGAAATTCAAAGCTTCAACTCTGAAATTCCTGAGCAAGCAAAAGTTCAACCTGGAAAAATAAAACAAGTTTGAACCTTTAAAAAGATTCAAAACTGTAAGTGAATCGATTCTTTTGTTTGTTATTAATGAAGTAAGTAACAAATACAATAGGAAATTTAAACAAAGTTTTGTGTTAGTAAACTTCTGTAGATCAAAGAAGTAAAATGCCTGTCTCTGTGCAACAGAAACCAAGTTCCTCTCTGCTCTGTCAAAACACTGTGAGCAAACATACTCGAACCCATTCATACGCTTTCATAGTTGAGTTGATGCTTGAAATATATTTGTTTAGTTGATAACTATATCAGTATGTTTGTATGGCTATGAATTTGCTTGTGCATATATGTCTATATGTAGTCATCTGTCCTTGTTCATTGTTACAGGGTTGTGGAACCCGTTATAAAATTCGAAATCATCCTATCTAGATGATTTCAAGACTTAATTTCTAAATGAAAGACATTTACAACCAAGAAATGCTAATTTTAAAAATATTTTCAGAAAGAAATATCAAGTAAATACTGTGAAAGTGTTTATTTACACTGAAACCATCATAAATCAGAAAATTCAAGTACTCATTTTCAAGTTCTACTTACATACCCTGATTCGTTGCCAGAAAGTAATGAATTTTAATGTTAAGTTTATAATTTTTAAATTAAGGAATGTCGTGAATTTTAGAGTTGAACGAAATTGTTAATTTCGTCAATTCCTAGTGATTGGAGTAATGATTAACCTTGAAATTGGAGTTGGAGCATGGTTGGAGGTCGGTGACCATATGAACTATACTAGCACATCTTTTCGTTGATTGTGGCAATGGCGAGATGACATTTTAGGGTTTTTAAAGCTAGTTTACTCGCATGGGTTTGGGAAGGAACTACGCCAATCTCGAGGCGTTTGGGCCGATCGCACGAATGGGGAATGGTGCATTGGAGTTCGTCGAAGCTCCGACCAAAATTTCATGGTCTCTGTTGTACTAGATCGATGGGACGAGGAGCTTTTCGATAATGGGGTGGTGGTTCCAGTGGTCTCGAGCAACTCGATTTTGATTCGCTGCCCAACTAGCGAATCAGGGTGATCGTTCGTGACGATAGGGTGGTCTTCGAATTGGTGGGGGTATTGGCGTCGACCTATGGTGGTTGGAGTAATCGTGCACGTGCATGTGCACGATTGTGCCAAACGGTTGATTCTGGGTTGATCGAGTTTGAAGGAAGAAGAAGGGGGCGACTCGAAGTTGAACTCGAGAAATGGGACGATGGGCTCAAGTTGATTCGGGGGTGCTCGCGTAGGCAAGTGCTTTCCAGATTCTAAACTTTAAAATCAAAACAAGTTTAAAAAAATAAAAAAAGGGGAAGAACTCGAGTCGTTCTGGAAAGAACTTGAAGTCGAGTTCGTGGATCTGGGGGTTTGGCCTCGGGTAGATGAACGTGTGGCTGGGGAAGTGTGAATACAGCAAGATTTTTTTTTTAGTTTTTTTTTAGTTAAATATTTAACAAGGTTTAAACTATTAAATGTTTAAAGGAAGTTTGGGTAATAATGAATTTAATCAAGTTTTCAAATTTGTTAATCATATTTTAGAAGTTAAAAAGAAAATTAAATGAGTTTTTAACAAAGTTACAAAATTTAATTTTTAAGTTAAACATTAAAAAATGATTTTTTTTAAATAATATATATTATGTATTTTATTTTTAACACTTTCAAATAGAATCTAATAATTAGTTATTAGAATAGGTGATTAATTATCAATACGATTAAATTAAAGGGTTATTCATTTTAATCAAACTGATTTGTTAAATTTTATTAATCCATTAAGAATTAAGGCAAATTAATTACATGAATCGGGTTAATTAAATAAAGACCTAAAGATTAATTAATGAAAGTATCTCAGGGATGATTTATTAATAAAGATAATTAATAAATTAATTAAGTAATTAAGGGTAATTAATTGCTTAGAGGTAACTACTTAATTAAAAGTAACTAATTTATGATTAAAAGTTAATTAACCAAGTGATCAAACAATAGTTCATTTAAGGATAACTAATTAATATGATTAATTGGAAGATGATTAATGAAATGGTGAATTAAATAATTTAAGGTAATTATTTAATAATTAAAAGTTGATGGATTGTAATTAAGGGTAATTAATTTAAAGATAAATTTATTTATGAAAGTAAATAAAAGATAATTACTTTGTGTAATTAAATGAAAGCTAATTACTTAGTGAAATTAATAAAGGATAATTAATTAAGGGTTAATTAATTAATTAAAGAAAATTAATTAAATGGTGAATTAAATAATTAAAGGATAATTATTTAATAATTAAAGGTTGATAAATTATAATTAAGGGTTAATTAATATTATTAATAAGTAATTAATTAATAAATGATTAAAGAATAATTAATCAAAATGATTTGTAATTTATTAACGTTAATTAACCAGGATTAGTAAGTCATAAGTAGATAATATGATTTGAATTAATCGGACAATTATTGATCTTACTTATGGATGTTTGGATTCTATTGGATGATTGAACTGTTTGATATCCCTGAATGTGATGCTCTGTTTTGATTTGAGTTATGTTTGATGTTATCTATTTCTGTAATATATATATGTGTGATCTATGAATAAAAGATAAGCGTTATGGTTTATACCGCTTATCAAATATAAGCGTTATTGTTTATACCGCCTATTAAATATATTGCTTTATTTGGATCTATGTTGATTGATGATGTGGCACCTTTATTGTGTAAACCCTTGTACCACACTTATACACACATAAATATGGATTGCACGTGGAAATGTGTCAAGTCACAGATTTTGAAATTGTTTTTAAAGATTGAATTTTTGAATCCGAAATAGTTTTGGAATTGGAATTGAAAGCTTTTGAAAAATGAATTTCAAAAATAAAGGTTATTTTGAATAACTTGATTGAGTTTTTGAAATTTAAATAATTTGATTTAAATTTGAATTCAACATTTGAAATTGAATTCTATGATTTGGAAACTATGGTTTAAAAAGGTTGTTCGACTTATAATTGGGTTTACATTGGTTTTTAAACCATCTTAAAAGCGTTGTTTTGGGAACTTGAATTTAACCCAAAGATTTTTAGCTTGTATAAATGAAATAGGGTTTTTCTTAAATGAAAACTACTTGTTTTCAAATAATAAAAGCTTTCACATAAGAAATGAACTACCAATTGGAGTTAAAAGGGGTTTAAGTCTAAAATGAAAATGGTTTTCCAAGTTATGAATAAATCTTTGGAAACGGGTTTGAAAGCTAAAAGTTAAATCTTTAATTTAAAGATCAGATGAGTTAATCAAATTGAAATGGAAATTTTTGAAATCTATGAATAGATCTTTGTGAACTGGGTGAAACTTTGTGAAATAAATCTTTTTGTTTAAAGATTTGAAATGGTAATTGGTTTAAACCATTTAAAAGAAAAGTTTTGGGTTTAATGTTGTGACTTAACTGAAATCCCATATCCATATGTTTTTAAATATTGCGCTCACTATTCGGTTTAGCCGGGAGAGGACCTAGGGTCAAATAGCCCATTCTGAATAGCGATACAACGTTATGGATTGCATTTGAAGACCGATGTTGAAGACCGGGTGTCTTCGAGAACGTTAGGATAACCTATCGATTGTCTCTGCACCGAGTAGCTACGATATAGAGATTCCCTAAGTGATGGGAAGTCTGATCGGGATTGTGGATACCCGGATTTGCAAGGGCTTCTTCGGAAGTGCTTTCAGTTCTGTTCGAACCCGGGACAGACTTGTATGGTTGTGTGTCTGAAACTACACTTTAAGATATTAAACTGATCTCTATCAAATACATTTCTTCTTGGTGGCGGAGAATTTATTCTCTTAGCTTAACACCTTCTCTGAGACGTACGAGCTCATAGGTTATGTAGTTGATATTTATCAGTGATATACTCCCAAATTTGGTAGTGTGGCATCCTAAGTGCTGCTGTGTTTTGATGATCATTTGTCGATCATTTGTGATCAAAGCATGGCTTTTGCATAAAGCGTAGCTTTGTGGATGAGACTGCATCAGGACCTCACACCCCAGAAATGGTCGAAACAGGAAAGATGCGTCAAGGTTATGAGGGTCACGCCCTTTAGTGTTTGTCATTCCCTTCTGGAAAAGGGTGGTATCACGGTATGGAGCCCAGATACTTACTCATGTGGACACTGCAGATCTGTTACATTGTGATTGCTTTGTGGTTGTTTGTTGTCGAGGTCTTGGATAAAGGTCCGAAAGGACCGGGGTTGGCAAGCTCGTGTACTAGTTACCTAGTTACAGAGGTGACCCGACCTTATGTTGGCAGAGAGCTAGTTAAGCTTTCGGGAGGTCTCGCTAGAGGCGTACCCATAGGGCAGTAGGAAGTTCCTTAGCCTGACCATTTGTTGGAAATCCAAACCAAACAATACAAGCCTTGTACGGTTTTAGTTGTAGAACCTGCCATTTAACATGGCAGTATAGTAGGCATAATATCATGGTACCTATGCTGGCTAGGATTAATACTATACTTTCGAAAGATTTTCCACTATGCACTAGTAATAATATCAAAGAAATTTTCTCGTATTAAGCATTTTTGACTATCATAAGGGGAAATCTCCCCCAAGTGTGTGATTGCATTGCGTGTGTTCCGGGAGGCTTATTGTAGTTTCATTTTCTAAAAAGCATTGCGGATTTTCAAATTTAAATTCATTTGTTTGTTTTAAAAGACCAAATGTTTTTTTTTTGCTCATACCAGTCCCACGATGGACCATGAGTTTATTGTTCCTTTCCTAAACTCTGGGTGCCCACTAATAAATTCACAAAAAGGGGTTTTCTGTTCAACTCAAAATAACACAACAATCCCAAGCTCAAAAAAATTGATTTCATCTTTAAAATTCATATTTTGTGATGGGGAGTAGGATTATGAAGTCAAATTCAAGTTTTTGATCAATTAAGTTTTGAACTTTTTTTTATTTCATTGTGTTTTTTTTTCTTTGCTTTCCTTTTGATTTTTTTTCCTGTATCTGCTATATTCTTTTCCTTGAATTAGTTTTATGATTTGAGACTTGCTTCAAATTTTTGTTTCTAACTTCTTTGGTTTGATTTACAATTTCCCAGAATCTCATTTCCTTCCAGATTTTGGTTCCAGCATTTTCTCTTGAACCCGGATCAAACTTTTGCTTCTCAGGTTTGATCTTTTTCCAGTTTTTCTTGCCTGTAAACTTATATACACACAGTCCTTGATTTCTATAAGGCATGCAACACAATTTCACACCATCAACCAAACATAACTCATATCATAAATCAGATACTAATCAAAACATTAATAGGTATAGTAGAGTTTAAGGGGGAGACCGGACTTCGAGAGGAGGTGAGCGGGATGTTGGAGTAGCTGTGGGGGTGGCCACAAGACCTCCGGTGGCCAGAGGTGACCACGCGGAGTGGATTTGGACGAACTGGGTTGGTTTCCAATTCGAGGATGATAGCTCATTTTTGATTTCGAACTTGTTTTGAGTTTTGGGTTGTTCGAATCGAGGTTGGGGATCATCGGTGACATTATGGTGAGTTCGTCGTTGATCGACAATGGTTAGCGTGGTTGTGCACGTATACGTGCATCGTTGTATCGGTGGATTTCGTGTTTAGGGAAGAAGGAAGGCGCGACTCGAAGTGTGTCTCGGGGGGTTTGCGTGTTAACTCGGGGTTTAACTTGAAGTAGGAATGCGGTGCGAAAGTAAAAAATACTTAGAAAATTTGTAGATTGAAAATTTGGGGTCACTCGGGTAAATTTTGGGAAAACTTGAAGTACGTTGGGGTTTAGCTTGGGGAAACACTCGGGTTGCCTGGGGATTTTTATATTTCCAGTTTTAAACTTTAATGAATTAGTTAAAGGAATTTCTGAAATTATTCTTTTTGATAAATGATGATTTATTTATTAAGTAGAAGGTATAAATTGAAAGGTGTTGCAATAAATGGTTTTTAAAACAACTAAGTTTAAACTTATATTTTTAACAAGTTGTTTTAAATAAAACTTAATAAGTGATAATTTTTAACTTAAAGGTAAGTTAATCTATATCATTATTGATAATCAAGTGATTAATAATTTGTAATTAAGATTAATTCACTAATAATTAAGAAAAAAATTAATTAAAGAATAATTTAGCTATAATTAAGATTTAATAATTGAGGATTTATTAATTAAAGTAAATAAATTAGTAATTCAAGTTAATTGATCAAGTAATTAAGGAACGATTAACTAAAAATAATAGTTACTTAGTGAAAGTAATTAGGAGTAGATAATTAAAAATTAAAGATCGATTATTCAAATACTAGGGGTTAATTACTTTAAAGAATAATTAATTAATGTGGTTTATTAATAAAAATAATTAATTAAGGAATAATTAATTAATGAAGGTAATTAAGACTTAATCAATAGCGGTTAATGATAATTAATCATTGATTTAAGATTTCTAATGAAAGTAATTATGTGGTTGATAAATTTAAAAAAACCACCCAAATTATTCATCTTAATTGTAGATGTTTGATTGCTATTGGATGCTCTGTGATGGATTGATATACTAGATATATGATGTGATGCTATGTAATGCTTTATGCTAAGTTGTTATATCTGTGTTGAATATATTGTTATATGAACATGCAAACCCCTTTGACCCGTAAAAAGACATTTGGATTTCGATGCGATAGGGAGTCGGATTCCAATTTGTTATCCAAAACCCACATCGAATCATATTAGTGAATCTTTGTGATTGATAAATTTACTTTAACTATGAATCTATGAATGAAGATAACCGTCATGGGTTATAACGCTTATCGTTATTCTTATGATTGATGTTGTGCACTATTGTGTGAAACCTCTTGGACTACACTATACACATACAAATATGGATTGCACATGGAAATAAGTTAAGTCGCAAATTTTTGAAATAAATTTAAAAATTGAATTTTTGAATCCAATGGTTCTGGAAACGGATCGGGTTTTAAAATGAAAAGCTTTTGGAAAGGAATTTCAAAGATAAAAGTTATTCGTGAAAAACTTAATAAAGTTTTGAAATTTAAATTTGAATTCAAATTTGAAATTGAATTCTATTTTGAGTATTTATGATGCAAAGGTTATACAAGTTTATATGGGTTTTTAAACCCTTTTTAAAGTGTTGTTTTGGGAATTAAATTTAACCCAAGTTTGAAAAAAAAGCTTTAACTTGTATAATTGAAATCAGATTTTTCCAAAATGAAAACTGTTTGTTTTCAAGTGATAAAAGCTTTCATATAAGAAATGAATTTCCAACTTGTATTATAGGAATTTCAAGTTTGAATTGAAAACGGTTTTCCAAATTATGAATGAATCTAAGGAAACGTTTTGAAAGCTATAAGTTTAATCTTTGATTTAAATATTAAATGGATTAATCTAATTAAACGTAAATTGTTTTGAAATCCATGAATGGATCTTTGTGAAATTAGGCAAACTTTATGAAATGAATCTTTTTGTTTAAAGATTTGAAATGGTAATTGGTTTAAACCATTTGAAATAGTTTTGAATTTTGAAGTTGTGACTTAACTGAAATCAAATCCATATGATTTTAAATTTTGCGCTCATTATTCGGTTTTGCCGGGAGAGGACCTTATGTCATATAACCCATTCCGAATAATGATACATCGTTATGGACAACATTTGAAGACCGGTGGTGAAGATCGGGTATTTGCGAGAGCAATAGGATGACCTATCGATTGTCTCTGCACTGAGTAGCTATGGTATAGTGATTCCCTAAGTGATGTGATGTCCGAATGGGATTGTGTATACCCGGATTGCAAGGGCTTCTTCGGAAGTGCCTTCGGTTCTGTTCAAACCTAGAACAGACTTGTATGGATGTGTGTCTGACACTACACTTTGAGATATAAAGCCGATTTCTTTCAAATACATATCTGTTGGTGGCGGAGAATTTATTCTCTTAGCATAACACCCTTCTATGAGACGTATGAGCTCAGAGGTTGTGTAGTTGAAGTTTATCAGCGATATACTCCCAATTTGTAGTGTGGCATGCTAAGTGCCGCTGCATATTGATGATCATTTGTTGATCATTTGTGATCAAAGCATGGCTTTGTGAAAAAGCGTAGCTTTGTGGACGAGACCTCATCGAGCCTCACAAACCGGTAATGGTCGAAACAGGAAAGATGCGGCAAGGTTTCAGGGGTAGCTCCCCTAGGATATGACCATTCCTTCTGGAAAAAAGGGTAGTATCATGGTATGGATCCCAGATACTTACTCAAGTGGGCACCATAGTATATATCTATTACTGTGTGATATTGTTGGTGTAGAGGATCCTCGGTTAAAGGTCCCAAAGGACCGTGGGTGGCATATCTTTAGGTATTACTCCCGGGCAGGGAGGAAACCGACATTGTGTTGGCAGAGGGCCGGGTAGGTTCTCGGGGCGTCCCGCTAGAGGCATTCCCATGTGGCAATAGAAAGTTCCTTAGCCTGACCATTTGTTGGAAATCCATTCATCCAATACGTGCCTTGTACGATTTCAGTTGTAGAACCTGCCTTTTAATATGGCAGCTATAGTAGGCATAGTATAATGGTACCTATGCTGGCTAGGATTTATATTCTACTTTTGAAAGGTTTTCCACTATACACTAGTAATAATATCAAAAGGAATTTTTGCGTAGTAAGCATGTTTGACTATCATAAGGTAAAATCTCCCTTATGTCTGCGATTGCATTGTGTGTGTGCCAGGAGGCCTTATGGTAGTTTCATTTTTCAAAAGCATTACGGATTTCAAATTTAAAATATTTTGATTGTTTTAAAGACCAAATGTTTTTGTTTGCTCACACCAGTCCCATGATTGACTCAGAGTTTATTGTTCCCTTCCTACACTCTGGGTGCCCATAATTTTCCACACGGGACGTCTAGAGTTTGGATTTTCAGATAGTCATGTAGTAGATATCGTTTTGGTAGCCTTCAGCTTTCTATTTGATACATTTTGGAGTCTTTGGAGTCCACGACCAGACTTGCGCATCTTGGTGAAACTTGATGGTGGATCGGGCTTGGAGTTTTGGAGCTTTGTCTTTGGAGCTTCTGGATCAGAGTTGCAATATTGGATTCTGTGAAGACTTATCTCTTATTGTATCGTGTTTCGCTGTACTTTGTGTTGTATATTCTCTAATATTGATGATTATCATTGTATCAAATTGCTGTATTGGATATTGTATTCATGTTGTATCAGTGATATCATCTTGTATTTCCGCTGTGTTATTTATCATCTAATGTTGTTGCAAGCTCTGGCGATACGAATTTGATGTTGTTTGTCGGACATCGAGTTCGGGTCGTCACAGTTAGTTGTACCTATGCTGGCTTGGATTAATATTATACTTTCGAAAGATTTTCCACTATGCTCTAGTAGTAATATTAAAGAAATTTTCTCGTATTAAGCATAGTTGACTATCATAAGGGGAAATCTCCCCCAAGTGTGCGATTGCATTGTGTGTGTGCCGGAAGGCCTTATGGTGGTTTCATTTTCTAAAAAGCATTGCGAATTTTCAAATTTAAATTCTTTTGTTTGTTTTAAAAGAACAAATGTTTTTCTTGATCATACGAGTCCCACGACTGACCTGGAGTTTATTGTTCCTTTCCTAAACTCTGGGTGCCCACTATTTTCCCACACGGGCAGTCTAGAGTTAGGTTTTTCATATAATCGAATAGTAGGTGTAGATTCGATAGCTTTCAACCTTAGGATTTGGCAATCGCATTAGAATCGAGTTGCTTATCTTCATCGTTGTTGGGAGTTAGAGTTATTTATGGATTGGCGCCTTGGAGATGGAGATTTCCGACACTGGAGTTATTTCTTGAAGACCATATTGGAGATTTTGTTCCGCTGCTAGTGTTATCTTTTCTTTCCGTTGCTATTATCTTGTATCATATCTCTGATGTATATTGATTTCATTGTATCATTCAGTTGTATCAGATATTATATCAAATGTTGTATATATGTTACTCTTTTTCTTCCGCTGTGTTGTACTTAATGTGTTATAAGCTTCGGCGAACCAGATTCGACGTTTGGATATGCGGCATTTGAATACAAGTGACGTATTCGGTGTCGAATTTTGAAGGCCGAGTCAGGATCGTCATATTTGGTATCAGAGCTGAGGGTTAAAACTTTAGCTCAGGAGTATAACACATTAAGCAACTCATTAGAGATAGGGTGAAGTATACCCTAGAATGAGTATATCACTAAGATATCCGTTCGAAATGCCTCAGTAAATTCTCTTACTATTCACTGATAGTAAGTATGAGTGCAAGAAGTGAACGAGATAGGGGGCAGGTAAACATTAGTACAAATGGTCAATACTGTGCAATAGCGGGAATAACTCTTCTTTATCAATCTTCTTTGATTCGATTCCCAAAATTCTTTGATATCTTCGTGACAGCTCCAAGAAGAAGCTTTGGTGTGATGGTGACCCAATGAATCATTGTAGAAAGTCCTTACTTCGTATCTTCATCGGTTTCTTATCAGCTTTTCGTTTTAAACTGTAATGAATTTGAAATTTTAAATTAAATAAATTGGAAATTTTAAATTGAGTTAAATTGGTTAACCAATATAAGGCTAAATCTGAATTGTATACATAAAACGATTTCGTTTAAAACCAAATTTGAAATTCAATTGTAATTTCTTGTGTATATCAAAGTCCGAAGAGGGACAGGTCGGTATATACTTTGGGCTATTCCAACTTGAATTTGGAATCCATATCTAGCGTTTAAGAAATTATGGAAGATTAAGTCCATCTATCTATTCTCTGGGATCCGATATATTCTACGAACGATTAGTTGTCCCTACAAACAAATCAATGCCCTTGCATATTTGTAGACCGATGGACCCGAGTATCTTGTGAAATAATTGCATGAGTTTGTTCCCATATCGCTGATATTATGATTTGGTAAGCCAAATACAGAATCGATATCCAGTTTGATTTGGAAATATATTTCTCTATCTATCATCTATTCTTTCTCGTCTCCCTTGCAAATTTCGAGGACGAAATTTATTTTAGGGGGGAATCTGTAACATTCCTGAAAATTTAACAAGTTTAATTTGGCAATTAAATTAATTTTTGAAAATAAATTTTGAATTAATTAGAGATTTCTAGAATAAATAAATAATTTTTGATTATAAATAGCAATTTAATTAGAAATTTAAGTATAAGTAGCTTACAAATAAATATTGGATTTAGGAAAAATAAGATGCATGTTTATATGAATGAATTATACATAGGAATTTGAGATTGATAAGATTTCAAAATAAAATGCATTTAAAATAAAATAGAATTAAAAGCTTTAAATTAATAAAAAGTTGGTTTCTAAATTTTAAATATATGGACATTTGGAAACTGTAATTTAAGAATTAATGTAATAATTTTCAAAATATTATTTTTAAGATTTAATCTTCTTGTGTTATATACATATATAAATAAAAGTAATCCTTTGTTAATATGAAATCAAAGTATTTTAATTCATTCTTTTTTAAAAAAAAAAATTACAAAAATAAATAATAATAAAAATGTATGAATGTAAATTGTATAAATATATTAGTGTATAACCATGTTGAACAGAAATTAAATGTAAGAAATTAATTGGAATAGAATTTTGTTTGCGTAAATATAAATATAAATATAAAAAAAAGTACATTTATTAATAGAATGAATATGATATAAAATTTTATATAAAAAGTTTCTTTTATCTTTGAAAATTACAAATGTAAACATATATAAGGAAGTAAAGGCAATCAACATGCATTTAGGTTTCATACTCAATTTTTTTTACATATGGCATTCGAATTTTTTAATTGAATAAAATAGTGGAATTTAAAATTATGAAAACTTTTCAGTTCCCCATATGAAATCATTAAGTATCTCAACAAAATCTGAAACAACAGTGACAAAGATTTGGGCATCTCAAATATAAAACCCCAAGAGAAAAAAAGATCAGAAAAGATTGCCAATCTCTTCTCAAAAACTCAAAGCAAATCAATCTGAAACAAAGATTCAAAATCTCAAACATATAGACAATAAAGATCAAAGCTTCAACCTGAAAGCAAAGCAATTGAATTCAGAGAGAAATCAAAAGCAAACCTGGAAATAGAATTTCAAAACAAAGAAGAAAATTTAAATCTGGAAACCTGGAAGAAAACAGTTTCTCTGGAAAAAAAGAATGAAGGCAAGTAAATTTCTTTTTTTTTTAAATTTGAATTTGATGTTAGTATTTAGTAATAAAAAAAAGATTTAAACAATCGTGTTTAATCAGTTACAGAAGGAAATTCAAAGCTTCAACTCTGAAATTCCTGAGCAAGCAAAAGTTCAACCTAGAAAAATAAAACAAGTTTGAAGCTTTAAACAAATTCAATACTATAAGTGAATCGATTCTTTTGTTTGTTATTATTGAAGTAAGTAACAAATACAATAGGAAATTTAAACAAAGTTTTGTGTTAATAAACTTCTGCAGATCAAAGAAGTAAAATGCTTGTCTCTGTGCAACAGAAACCTCTGCTCTGTCAAAACACTGTGAGAAAACATACTTGAACCCATTCATATGTTTTGATAGTTGAGTTGATGCTTGAAATATACTTTTTTAGTTGATATCTATGTCTGTATGTTTGCATGGCTGTGAATTTGCTTGTGCATATATGTCCGTATATAGTCATATGTCCTTGTTCATTGTTACAGGGTTGTGGAACCTGTTATAAAATTCAAAATCATCCTATCTAGATGTTTTCAGGACTCAATTTCCAAATGAAAGATATTTATAACCAATAAATGCTAATTTTAAAAATAGTTTCAGAAAGTAATATCAAGTAAATACTGTGAAAATGTTTATTTACAGTGAAACCATCATAAATCAGAAAATTCAAGTAGCTCAGTCTCAAGTTCTACTTACATACCCCGATTCGTTCCAGAAAGTAATGAATTTTAATGTTAAGTTTATAATTTTTAAGTTAAGGAATGTCGCGAATTATAGAGTTGAACGAAATTGTTAATTTCGTCAATTCCTAGTGATCGGAGTAATGATTAACGTTGAAATTGGAGTTGGAGCATGGTTGGAGGTCGGTGACTATAGGAAAAAAAACTCGTACATTTTTCGTTGATTGTGGCAATGGCGAGATGACGTTTTAGGGCTTTTAAAGCTAGTTTACTCGCATGGGTTTGGGAAGGAACTGCGCCAACCTCGAGGCGTTTCGGCGGATCGCACGAATGGGGAATGGTGCGTTGGAGTTCGTCGAAGCTCCGAACAAAATTTCGTGGTCTCTGGTGTACTAGATTGATGGGACGAGGAGTTTTTCGATGATGGTGTGGTGGTTCCAGTGGTCTCGAGCAGTTCGATTTTGATTCGCTGCCCAACTAGCGAATCAGGGTGATTGTTCATGATGATAGGGTGGTCTTCGACTTGGTGGGGGTATTGGCGTCGACCTACGGTGGTCGGAGTAATCGTACACGTGCATGTGCACGATTGTGTCTGACGGTTGATTCGGGTTGATCGAGTTTGAAGGAAGAAGAACGCGGCGACTCGAAGTTAAACTCGAGAAATGGGACGATGGGCTCGAGTTGATTCGGGGGTGCTCGCGTATGCAATTGCTTTCCAGGTTCTAAACTTTAAAATAAAACAAGTTTTAAAAAAAAGGGAAGAACTCGGGTCGTTTTGGGAAGAACTCGAAGTCGAGTTCGTGGATTTGGGGGTTTGGCCTCGGGTAGATGAACGTGTGGTTGGGGAAGTGTGAATACAGCAAGTTTTTATTTTAATTTTTTTTTAGTTAAATATTTAACAAGGTTTAAACTGTTAAGTGTTTATAGCAAGTTTGGGTAATGATGAATTTAATCAAGTTTTCAAATTTATTAATTATATTTTAGAAGTTAAAAAGAAAATTAAACGAGTTTTTAACAAAGTTACAAAATTTAATTTTTAATTAAAACATTAAAAAATGATTTGTTTTTTAAATAATATATATATTATGTATTTTATTTTTAATGCTCTTAGATAGAATCTAATAATTAGTTATTACAATAGGTGATTAATTATCAATATGATCAAATTAAAGGGTTATTCATTTTAATCAAAGTGATTTGTTAAATTTTATTAAACCTTTAAGAATTAAGGTAAATTAATTACATGAATCGGGTTAATTAAATAAAGACCTAAAGATTAATTAATGAAAGTATCTCAGGGATGATTTATTAATAAAGATAATTAATAAATTAATTAAGTAATTAAGGGTAATTAATTGCTTAGAGGTGACTACTTAATTAAAAGTAACTAATTTATGATTAAAAGTTAATTAACCAAGTGATCAAACAATAGTTCATTTAAGGATAACTAATTAATATGATTAATTGGAAGATGATGAATGAAATGGTGAATTAAATAATTTAAGGTAATTATTTAATAATTAAAAGTTGACGGATTGTAATTAAGGGTAATTAATTTAAAGATAAATTTATTTATGAAAGTAAATAAAAGATAATTACTTTGTGTAATTAAATGGAAGATAATTAATTAGTGAAATTAATAAAGGATAATTAATTAAAGAAAATTAATTAAATGGTGAATTAAATAATTAAAGGATAATTATTTAATAATTAAAGGTTGATAAATTATAATTAAGGGTTAATTAATATTATTAATAGGTGGTTAATTAATAAATGATTAAAGAATAATTAATCAAAATGATTTGTAATTAATTAACGTTAATTAACCAGGATTAGTAAGTCGTAAGTAGATAATCTGATTTGAACTAATCAGATAATTATTGATCTTACTTATGGACGTTTAGATTCTATTGGATGATTGAACTGTTTGATATCCCTGATTGTGATGCTCTGTTTTGATTTGAGTTGTGCTTGATGTTATCTATTTCTGTAATATATATATCTGTGATCTGTGAATAAAAGATAAGCGTTATGGTTTATACCACTTATCAAACATAAGCATTATTGTTTATACCGCCTATTAAACATACTGTTGTATTTGGATCTGTGCTGATTGAAGATGTGGCATCTTTACTGTGTAAAACCCGTGGACCACACTTATACACACACAAATATGGATTGCACGTGGATTTGGGTTAAGTAACAGATTTTGAAATAGTTTTTAAAGGTTGAATTTTTGAATCCAAAATAGTTTTGGAATTGGAATTGAAAGCTGTTGAAAAGTGAATTTCAAAAATAAAGGTTATTTTGAATAACTTGATTGAGTTTTTGAAATTTAAATAATTTGATATTGTTGAATATGCGCTTTGCGCCATATGATTTTTGTTTGATGATAATAAACATATATACATTCATTTAAATGTATTTGTTAATGTACTATTTTTCATAGAATAAATAAATATTTGTTGAATAAAATAAATTACACAGAATTTGAATTTGAATTCAAACAAAACGAGCTAAACAGATTTTGAATTCAAACAGAAATTTTATTCAAACAAATATTTATTACAATTTTGAATAGTACAATTTCAAGCTCTCACTATACATATACCATTTAGAATACATCACGATTTCATATTTACATCATTATCCTCACTACATAACACTCACACTCGTATTTTGTCTTCAACTGCATTCCGGTTTGAATCCAGCATCTGAGTAATCTGCAAAAATATTCTCAAACGCAGTAAAATTGAAAGAGAAATATTTTTGAAATTTGAAAGAAACGATGATTTTGAAAACATTGTCTGCCTCAGTTATTTGGGTTGTTCGTCATCATTTTTGACTGTGCAATATCTGTGCATATCAGTATTTTTTATCAGGAACAGGCAATTATAAGTGGCTGCAGTACACACGTGTACATTCGTATACGTGTGCACTGCCTCGCCAACTCGTGTGCAAAAATCAAACAAATGCACAGAAATCAAAAACAAGGTCAAACCCAAGATAGGTTCAACTCAAGGCAGTAGTGTATATGCTCACAATCAAACTACAACACTGTACAAGTGCCACAAGCAACATCAACAAGCAGCGCAGTCAATAAAAGTAAGTGATACAAGTCAGAGTAACAAAATCATCACAATGAACACCACTGACCAGAATACTGCAACAACAAGTCAGAGGTGAAACTCAAGCATATATGTAGCATCAAGTCAGAACACAGTGAAAAACTGCAGTGAAGCTACTGAAGGCAACATGAAGCAACAGTCAGACCAAGACTACAAGCAACTGACACAAACAACTCAAATGCACACATGAAGCATGCAAAGAGCTGGAGCACAAGAACATGACAGCAAACAGGAAGTGCAATTCCAAGTGAAGAACCAGACTCAAGTTAGTGCACAGTGCATATATGATGCATACAAGTTCAGCCATAAACATGCCACAATATCGAGTACATGAAGATGGCATCCAACAATATTCAAACAACAGCAGTATGCAAATGCATACATAATAGAGACAGTAAAGAACAAGAAGGGAACAGGAAGTAATGATTGTAATGCAACACAGTGCAATGAACAATGAACAGAGAACATGACATGAACAATGCAACTGATCAAAGCTCGGCCAACATAATGCAACTATGTTCAAACATGACAGAAACATGATCAAAGCTATAAGTGATGCAGCATCAAGTAAACAGTGCCAAATGAAGCACAGCTGCAAACAACATGATAGTGAAATTCTACAAGTCAAGGCCAAGCATGATGCAGTGGTAATGCAATACATACAAGTTGAAGCAGTAGTTTCTGCAATGTTCAAGAGGAGACCAGAAAAAGATGGCCAGAGACAAAGACATGATGATCACGAGATTCAACAGTGCAAAGATGAACCAGACAGTGATACAAGTTCGAACAATGCCTAGTGCACAGCAGTGGTGATGCAAATGCTAACCAGAATGAAGTCCAATACAACTTCATCAAAGACTCAAGCTACAGTGCATAATGGTCAACACAGTAAGCAATGAAGCAACAAGGTCAGAGAACCAAGCAACAATGTGCACAGGTGAATCAAGTGAATCATAATGAAGCAGTGCAACATCTTCCATCAACACACTCAAGTGACTCAACAATGCAACAGTGAAGCAAACAACAACAGCTCATATGAACAAGTGTGCAGAGGCAAGAATGAACAAGTGTAGCATCTGTATCAAAACAGAGGAAACAAAATCAAGTGCATCACTACAATACAAGACCAAAGTGCCAACATGAACATAACAGGTGAAGCATCACCAAAGACTCAACAGTTCACATTGCAGTAATATCATATCACTACAGAGAGTATGGTGATGCAGTCAACAAAGCAAAAATGCAGAGAACTGATACAAAGAAATGGAGTGAATGCAAATAACTCGGCAATCAAATACACATCTAATCAGATGAATCACAAAATGAAGGCACAAATCCAAAAATATATGCATACACACATACAAATGTATATATGCACATATAAAGTAAACTGGTGAATGTGCAGTAGGGAATGCAAAGAAAATGGCAAGCTAAATCAGTGCAGAGATCAAGCCGTAGCTAAATCAGTGCAGAAATCAAAGATTTCTAATGTGGAAAGAAAACTCTGCAGCAATTTACTCGAATTCAAATATGGTCAGTAGTAATTAAAATGGGGACCGAGACAATCAAATACAGCAAGACAATTTCGAATTAATTAATTCGAATGCTAATATGGTCAGCAATTACTCATAATTGAATCAAGTAAGGAAAACCACAAAACAATTTCAGGAAAATCAACGACATGGAAAAATCAAATATGACAGTGATTAGGAGGGTTTCAACCCTATAAATAAACCCAAAAGAAATCATCATCGGCATCGAGAAAAAGGCAAACAATCAAACCAAACAAAAGTGAAATTACATACCGCAATTCAACAACTCGATCATCAGAGATAGAGCTTGCAACAAGAAGCAATTATCAGAGAACATGCGACGCAGGCCATCAGAGAACAAGCATGAGCAAGAGCAACGCAAGTAAGTGAATCAATCATCCAGAGCCGAAGCCCTAATTCAAGAAAGAAGCCGAAGCCCTAATTTGGAGGAGAAGAGCCGAAGCCCTAATCAGTTGCAAGAATTGAGGCCGCCATATTTTTTTTGTGACAAAAGAAAAGATAGTGGATCGGGTCAAAAACAAGGGGCCGGCCTTGTTAATATTAAAAGGGGATTTAGTCTTAATTTTATAATAGGGTTTTAGTTTTAATTTTATGATAGGGTTTTAGTTTTTAATTTGAGCAAAAATTAGAGATTCAAGTTTATATTTTAAATTTTTGCTCCTGCGTGTAGTTTTGAAGTTTGTTTTTCTTTTCGAGTCAAAGAATTTGTAAATCACCACCTAGGGATTAGGTAGTATCAGATTGTCTATTTAGAATTAGGTCAGTGAGCAGGGAGTGCGAGTTTGCAAAGCTCTATAGGCGGGAGCAGTGTTTGCGAGTAAGCGAAACTCTATAGGCGGAGCAGGGAGTGCGAGTCTAGTAGAGTGTTTGTGAGCGGGAGCAAAAGGGTCTGCGAGTCTAGTAAAGTGTTTGTAAGCGTGATACTGTTTAATTCTAATAGAAATCTGGGAATGCAGCAGTAGGCAGGGGTTGCCGAAGCTGGGTAAATTTTGTGTGTGATTTACTTTTCAGCATATTTATTTCTGCAGTTTATTTCTGAGTTTAAATTGAGGAAATTTGCTATAACCCTATTCACCCCCCCCCCTCTAGGGTTAATCTAGATCCTACAAGTGGTATCAGAGCGAGGTGCAAAAGCCATTTTTGTTTTAAATTTTTTTTTCAAAAACCAATTATTTGTTTTAAAAAATTTGAATTTTTAAAATGGCTACTTTTACTAGAGGTCATTTCAATAATATTCTTTCTATTTTCGATGGAACAGATTTTTTGAATTGGAAATTGAAAATGGAACTTTATTTAAAATCTGTTAATATTAAATGTTGTGATATTATTGAAAATGGGTGTGATAGAACAAATAAGGAAAGTATCTCGTTTAATGCTCTTGCTATGCATATATTATATTCTCATATTAATCGTGATATTTTTAATCTCGTTTCTCTTTGTGAAAATGCACGGAAAATCTGGAATACTTTCGATGCAATATATGGTGCAAAAGTCAATAGCAATGAGATTTCCTCCACAACCAACTCAGCTAAAGAAATGTGCTTAACAGGAATGGTAAATAGCAGTTGTGATGAGGATGATGAAGAAGGAGAGGAAGTTTCAGATAGCAGCTCAGAGGAAGCTAACTTGTGTTGCATGGCAAAATCAGAATCAGAAGCAACCTCCGATGAATCTAGTGAGGCATGTGAGTTTTCTTATAAAGAACTTGTTTTTATGTGTTCTGATCTTACTAAGGTAGTGGATACTCTTGAATCTAAAATTGAAAAACTGAAATCTGATAAGAGAGAATTTGCTCGTGAAAATTTTAGGTTAAAAACTGAACTTGAAAATATTCAAAACCTAGAATGTAAAAATTGTAAGATTTTAGATTCAGAATTATCAAAAATCAAGGATGACGTTGAGAACCTTGAAAAAGAAAACATGAGTCTTAAGGAAACCATCGACACTAGAAAAAAGGATTTTATAAATCGATGCACCTCACTAGTAACTGAGAACACATCACTTAAAACCAAAGTCCAAAATCTTGAGAAATCACTGAATAATTTTTCAAAAGGAGAAAAATCTTTCAAAATGTTATTGGGAAATCAATTCTTTACTAACAACAGAAAAGGACTAGGTTTTGGAAAAACACAAGTTGATGAAAATTCAAAAAATAAGAGTGTCTTTGCTAGATCTGAAATAATTGGACATCGGGCTGAAAATCTTAGTCTTAGAAAAAAGAACACAGAATTTAATCAAGTCAATTCATTATGCAAAATTTGTAGAAAATTTGGACACAATCAAAATAATTGTTGGTATAAATCCAAACATGTGAAAACTATACCGATTTGGGTTCCAAAAGACACACATGTAAAATCTTTGAAAGTCAAACAAATTTGGGTGCCAAAAGGTACATATATAAATAGTTTTGGGTCACCACAAAATTATTTTTCGAAATATTCTGCCACTAACAACTATGGACCTATAAAAACAAATAGGTCACAAAAATCTTTCATCGTGTAGGTGTGGTGGCAGGCTAAGGAACAACAACAGTGTTTTTCTGGATTTTTGGCTGTTCCAGAAACACAATGGGCGACAAAGCAAAGTTCCTTAGCCTAGTACAAAGGTGACAGAATCACAATGGGCAATCACGAAAATTTATCGTAAAGGTAAAACAGGTAAAATTGTTTTTTAACGATATATTAAATGTGATTATCTGCACCATACTCTAAATAAAAATCAGCCAATACTGAGATGAACAAAAGATGATGATTTTGATGCTATGATTTTTTCAAAATATTGACCAATCATCCTTAAATAAAATTACTTGGAGTAATCATGATGGTTGACTGATTCTGACTTACTTGATATGATCCTACATAACTTGTTCTTATTTATTGATTGGTGCTTAATTGATGACCAATCAGATTTTCAATTTTGAACTAATTTATATAAATTTGTTCGGTCAAATGATTGTTAATCATGCTACACGAAGATATATTTATTTTGATCACTGCTTGTAAATTTGCACGATTTCAAATCCATGAGAAAAAGGATTTTAAGAAATTGTTTTTGAAATAATTATGATGTTGATTGACTGTTGATTACTCATGAAAATAATTGTTTATCCTCTGGTTTCTGGAATTAACATCATGATATTTGTTTGAGTGTTAACACAGCTTAAATTCAAATTCAAAAGAATGATGTTTTGAAATTTTTGGTGCACATCTCATGGTTTGATTCAACAAGTGAATATTGAGTGAAATTTAAATTCAGATGCAGATTACATTGGTAATATAGTTGATAGAAAAATTACTAGTGTAACGTGATTAATTTTTTTTAAATATTCATTTGCTGCATTGTTTTTCAAAGAAAATATCTGCATATATTTCACTTGAAATAATTTTTTCAAATAGCAGAATTTCTTTAAAACCCCTTGAGAAAATCATGTTTGACCATATTTACAGCTTAATCATTTTTGAAAAATTGATTTTATAATTTTTGAATTTGATTTTAAATGACTATTTTGACTAATCTGACTCCCTTTAATTATTGAAAAGATAAATAGTGATTGAAAAAGTAATGAGTGTCAATATTTGTCATACATTACTCAAGACAATATATTTAAAAAAAATTTCTTTAGAATTTCATAACAAGAGTTATAAAATTTTTTTTGTTGGGTAAAAATTCCATGATCATTTCTATTTCTATCATCTTTCTAATCGACCATCACTCATCAAAATTACACATAGTATGTATATTTGTGGTAGTTTACAAAGGAAATCATTCGTTCTTCAATATCTTTAAATTTATAAAGGAAATTATTTGTGCTTCAATTTATTATATTTAGCAATAAAAATAAATATCCAAAGTATTCACTCTCATTTAAAAGTCCTCACGGTTATGCATGGGTGAATTACTTAGATTTTTGATTATGTACTTCCATGCTCATTTAAAAGTCCTTACGGTTATGCATGTATGGAACGCATAGCAAAATTAATTGATTTAATAGACAAGTTGATTCTAATCCCATTTAAAAGTCCTCACGGTTATGCGTGGTTAGAAGACACTTGAATTTTTTTTAAATTGTGAATACTACTAATCTCATTTAAAAGTCCTAACGGTTATGCATGGTTAGTAGATATTCAAATTTCCTGAAATAGATATACCATAAATAAACAGAGCTGTATGATTTTTGATGATTTTATTCCCATCACTTCTGAAAGTGGAATATGCGCTTGACAAGGGTAATTATGATTTTTGTTTGAGTTTTATTAAAATTTGATATTTATATTTAATTGAGTTAAATGTTTGATTCATGTCTATCACTTCATCCCTGTTTTTATAACACTGTTATTCTTTTGCTGATAACAAAAGGGGGAGAGAAAAGTTAAGATTTTGTCAAATAGAATCAAGCAAAGGTCAAATAATTTTCACTTTGCATATAGACTCATTTACATATTTTTATTTATGCATATATGTAGGGGGAGCCATATATGTAGGGGGAGTATCACATAGAAAGGAAGCATTCAAATAGGGGGAGCAATTGAAATTATCAAATACATTTAATATATTCAAAATCTTAAATATATGTTTGTTATCATCAAAAGGGGGAGATTGTTGAATATGCGCTTTGCGCCATATGATTTTTGTTTGATGATAATAAACATATATACATTCATTTAAATGTATTTGTTAATGTACTATTTTTCATAGAATAAATAAATATTTGTTGAATAAAATAAATTACACAGAATTTGAATTTGAATTCAAACAAAACGAGCTAAACAGATTTTGAATTCAAACAGAAATTTTATTCAAACAAATATTTATTACAATTTTGAATAGTACAATTTCAAGCTCTCACTATACATATACCATTTAGAATACATCACGATTTCATATTTACATCATTATCCTCACTACATAACACTCACACTCGTATTTTGTCTTCAACTGCATTCCGGTTTGAATCCAGCATCTGAGTAATCTGCAAAAATATTCTCAAACGCAGTAAAATTGAAAGAGAAATATTTTTGAAATTTGAAAGAAACGATGATTTTGAAAACATTGTCTGCCTCAGTTATTTGGGTTGTTCGTCATCATTTTTGACTGTGCAATATCTGTGCATATCAGTATTTTTTATCAGGAACAAGCAATTATAAGTGGCTGCAGTACACACGTGTACATTCGTATACGTGTGCACTGCCTCGCCAACTCGTGTGCAAAAATCAAACAAATGCACAGAAATCAAAAACAAGGTCAAACCCAAGATAGGTTCAACTCAAGGCAGTAGTGTATATGCTCACAATCAAACTACAACACTGTACAAGTGCCACAAGCAACATCAACAAGCAGCGCAGTCAATAAAAGTAAGTGATACAAGTCAGAGTAACAAAATCATCACAATGAACACCACTGACCAGAATACTGCAACAACAAGTCAGAGGTGAAACTCAAGCATGTATGTAGCATCAAGTCAGAACACAGTGAAAAACTGCAGTGAAGCTACTGAAGGCAACATGAAGCAACAGTCAGACCAAGACTACAAGCAACTGACACAAACAACTCAAATGCACACATGAAGCATGCAAAGAGCTGGAGCACAAGAACATGACAGCAAACAGGAAGTGCAATTCCAAGTGAAGAACCAGACTCAAGTTAGTGCACAGTGCATATATGATGCATACAAGTTCAGCCATAAACATGCCACAATATCGAGTACATGAAGATGGCATCCAACAATATTCAAACAACAGCAGTATGCAAATGCATACATAATAGAGACAGTAAAGAACAAGAAGGGAACAGGAAGTAATAATTGTAATGCAACACAGTGCAATGAACAATGAACAGAGAACATGACATGAACAATGCAACTGATCAAAGCTCGGCCAACATAATGCAACTATGTTCAAACATGACAGAAACATGATCAAAGCTATAAGTGATGCAGCATCAAGTAAACAGTGCCAAATGAAGCACAGCTGCAAACAACATGATAGTGAAATTCTACAAGTCAAGGCCAAGCATGATGCAGTGGTAATGCAATACATACAAGTTGAAGCAGTAGTTTCTGCAATGTTCAAGAGGAGACCAGAAAAAGATGGCCAGAGACAAAGACATGATGATCACGAGATTCAACAGTGCAAAGATGAACCAGACAGTGATACAAGTTCGAACAATGCCTAGTGCACAGCAGTGGTGATGCAAATGCTAACCAGAATGAAGTCCAATACAACTTCATCAAAGACTCAAGCTACAGTGCATAATGGTCAACACAGTAAGCAATGAAGCAACAAGGTCAGAGAACCAAGCAACAATGTGCACAGGTGAATCAAGTGAATCATAATGAAGCAGTGCAACATCTTCCATCAACACACTCAAGTGACTCAACAATGCAACAGTGAAGCAAACAACAACAGCTCATATGAACAAGTGTGCAGAGGCAAGAATGAACAAGTGTAGCATCTGTATCAAAACAGAGGAAACAAAATCAAGTGCATCACTACAATACAAGACCAAAGTGCCAACATGAACATAACAGGTGAAGCATCACCAAAGACTCAACAGTTCACATTGCAGTAATATCATATCACTACAGAGAGTATGGTGATGCAGTCAACAAAGCAAAAATGCAGAGAACTGATACAAAGAAATGGAGTGAATGCAAATAACTCGGCAATCAAATACACATCTAATCAGATGAATCACAAAATGAAGGCACAAATCCAAAAATATATGCATACACACATACAAATGTATATATGCACATATAAAGTAAACTGGTGAATGTGCAGTAGGGAATGCAAAGAAAATGGCAAGCTAAATCAGTGCAGAGATCAAGCCGTAGCTAAATCAGTGCAGAAATCAAAGATTTCTAATGTGGAAAGAAAACTCTGCAGCAATTTACTCGAATTCAAATATGGTCAGTAGTAATTAAAATGGGGACCGAGACAATCAAATACAGCAAGACAATTTCGAATTAATTAATTCGAATGCTAATATGGTCAGCAATTACTCATAATTGAATCAAGTAAGGAAAACCACAAAACAATTTCAGGAAAATCAACGACATGGAAAAATCAAATATGACAGTGATTAGGAGGGTTTCAACCCTATAAATAAACCCAAAAGAAATCATCATCGGCATCGAGAAAAAGGCAAACAATCAAACCAAACAAAAGTGAAATTACATACCGCAATTCAACAACTCGATCATCAGAGATAGAGCTTGCAACAAGAAGCAATTATCAGAGAACATGCGACGCAGGCCATCAGAGAACAAGCATGAGCAAGAGCAACGCAAGTAAGTGAATCAATCATCCAGAGCCGAAGCCCTAATTCAAGAAAGAAGCCGAAGCCCTAATTTGGAGGAGAAGAGCCGAAGCCCTAATCAGTTGCAAGAATTGAGGCCGCCATATTTTTTTTGTGACAAAAGAAAAGATAGTGGATCGGGTCAAAAACAAGGGGCCGGCCTTGTTAATATTAAAAGGGGATTTAGTCTTAATTTTATAATAGGGTTTTAGTTTTAATTTTATGATAGGGTTTTAGTTTTTAATTTGAGCAAAAATTAGAGATTCAAGTTTATATTTTAAATTTTTGCTCCTGCGTGTAGTTTTGAAGTTTGTTTTTCTTTTCGAGTCAAAGAATTTGTAAATCACCACCTAGGGATTAGGTAGTATCAGATTGTCTATTTAGAATTAGGTCAGTGAGCAGGGAGTGCGAGTTTGCAAAGCTCTATAGGCGGGAGCAGTGTTTGCGAGTATGCGAAACTCTATAGGCGGAGCAGGGAGTGCGAGTCTAGTAGAGTGTTTGTGAGCGGGAGCAAAAGGGTCTGCGAGTCTAGTAAAGTGTTTGTAAGCGTGATACTGTTTAATTCTAATAGAAATCTGGGAATGCAGCAGTAGGCAGGGGTTGCCGAAGCTGGGTAAATTTTGTGTGTGATTTACTTTTCAGCATATTTATTTCTGCAGTTTATTTCTGAGTTTAAATTGAGGAAATTTGCTATAACCCTATTCACCCCCCCCCCTCTAGGGTTAATCTAGATCCTACAGATTTAAATTTGAATTCAACATTTGAAATTGAATTCTATGATTTGGAAACTATGGTTTAAAAAGGTTGTTCGACTTATAATTGGGTTTACATGGGTTTTTAAACCATCTTAAAAGCGTTGTTTGGGAACTTGAATTTAACCCAAAGATTTTTAGCTTGTATAATTGAAATAGGGTTTTTCTGGAATGAAAACTACTTGTTTTCAAATAATAAAAGCTTTCACATAAGAAATGAACTACCAATTGGTGTTAAAAGGGGTTCAAGTCTAAAATGAAAATGGTTTTCCAAGTTATGAATAAATCTTTGGAAACGGGTTTGAAAGCTAAAAGTTAAATCTTTAATTTAAAGATTAGATGAGTTAAGCAAATTGAAATGGAAATTGTTTTGAAATCTATGAATAGATCTTTGTGAAATGGGTGAAACTTTGTGAAATAAATCTTTTTGTTTAAAGATTTGAAATGGTAATTGGTTTAAACCATTTAAAAGAAAAGTTTTCGGTTTAAGGTTGTGACTTAACTGAAATCCCATATCCATATGTTTTTAAATATTGTGCTCACTATTCGGTTTAGCCGGGAGAGGACCTTGTGTTATATAACCGATTCCGAATAGCAATACGACGTTATGGATTGCATTTGAAGACCGGCGTTGAAGACCAGGTGGCTTCGAGAACGTTAAGATAACCTATCAATTGTCTCTGCACCGAGTAGCTACGGTATAGAGATTCCCTAAGTGATGGGAAGTCCGATCGGAATTGTGGATACCCGGATTTGCAAGGGCTTCTTCGGAAGTGCTTTCGGTTCTGTTCGAACCCGGGACAGACTTGTAAGGTTGTGTTTCTGATACTACATTTTGAGATATTAAACTGATCTCTAGCAAATACATTTCTGCTTGGTGGTGGAGAATTTATTCTCTTAGCTTAACACCCTTCTCTAAGACGTACGAGCTCAGAGGTTATGTAGTTGATATTTATCAGTGATATACTCCCAAATTTGGTAGTGTGGCAAGCTAAGTGCTGCTGTGTGTTGATGATAATTTGTGATTAAAGCATGGTTTTTGTATAAAGCGTAGCTTTGTGGACGAGACTGCATTAGGACCTCACACCTCGAAAATGGTCGAAACAGGAAAGATGCGGCAAGGTTATGAGGGTCACGCCCTTTAGGGTTTGTCATTCCCTTCTGGAAAAGGGTGGTATCATGGTATGCAGCCCCGATACTTACTCATGTGGACACTGCAGATCTATTACTTTGTGATTGCTTTGTGCTTTTTTGTTATCGAGGCCTCGGATAAAGGTTCCAAAGGTCCGGGGATGGCATGCTCGTGTAGTAGTTACCTAGTTGCAGAGGTAACCCGACCATGAGTTGGCAGAGAGCTGGTTAAGCTCTCGAGATGTCCCGCTAGAGGCGTACCCATGTGGCAGTAGGAAGTTCCTTAGCCTGAACATTTGTTGTAAATCCAAACCAAACAATACGAGCCATGTACAGTTTTAGTTGTAGAACCTGCCATTTAACATGGCAGCTATAGTAGGCATAATATCATGGTACCTATGCTGGCTAGGATTAATATTATACTTTCAAAAGATTTTCCACTATGCGCTAGTAATAATATCAAAGAAATTTTCTCGTATTAAGCATATTTGACTATCATAAGGGGAAATCTCCCCCAAGTGTGCGATTGCATTGTGTGGGTGCTGGGAGGCCTTATGGTAGTTTCATTTTCTAAAAAGCATTGCAGATTTTCAAATTTAAATTCTTTTGTTTGTTTTAAAAGACCATATGTTTTTGTTTGCTCATACCAGTCCCACGACTGACATGGAGTTTATTGTTCCTTTCCTAAACTCTAGGTGCCCACTATTTTCCCACACGGGCAGTCTAGAGTTGGGTTGTAGATAATCGAATAGTAGGTATAGATTCGATTACTTTCAGCCTTAGGATTTGGCAATCACATTTGGATCGAGTTTCTTCTCTTCATCGTTGTTGGGAGTTCGAGTTATTTCTTGATTGGCGCCTTGGAGATGGAGATTTCTGACACTGGAGTTCTTTCTTGAAGGCCATATTGGAGATTTTGTTCCGCGGCTAGTGTTATCTTTTCTTTCTGCTGCTATTATCTTGTATCATATCTCTGATGTATATTGTTTTCATTGTATCATTAAGGTGTATCAGATATTGTATCGAATGTTGTATACATGTTTTTTTTCTTCCGCTGTGTTGTACTTAATGTGTTATAAGCGTCGGCGAACCATATTCGACGTTTGGATCTGCGGCATTTCAATACGAGTGTCGTATTAGGTGCCGATTTTCGAAGGCTGAGTCAGGATCGTCATACTATTGGTTAGTCCGAAGGGATAACTAACCATTCGTAGAATATATCTGGACCTAAAAGAACAGACCAACGGATACTTAACTTACGTCAGAATATCCTGAAATGTACACTAGCTTGTCCCTCTTCGGACTTGGATTCACACAAGAAATTACAATAGAATTTCAAATTTGGTTTTAATCAAAATCGTTTTATCGATACAAATCTTCATATCTTATTCATCTATTTATTTTAAATAGAATTTTAAATTCATTAAATTTTAATACGGAAAGCTGATAGGGTACCGATGAAGAAAACAAAAAATAGGAATTTATCTATACGATTCGTTGTGCCACCATCGCACCGAAGCTTCTTTCTCAAGCTGCCATGAAGCAATCAAAGAATTTGAAACTGAATCAAAGGAGATCGATGAAGAGAGTTATTTCCTTTATTGCAGGGTATTGACCATTTGTAGTGGTACTTCCCTGTCCCCTATCTCGTCCTCTTCTTGCACTCATACTCACCATCAGTAAATAGCCAGAGAATTTATTGAGGCATACGAACGGATATCTTAGGGAATACTCATTCTAGGGGATTTATATCCCTAATCACTTTCATTAAATAAATCTTTAATTATCCTTAAATTATCAAGTAATTAAGCTTTCATTACTTTTAATTAATCGTATTAATTAATTATTTAATTAACCTTTAATTAATTACATTAATTAGTTAATTCCATGAATTAATTATCCTTTAATTAATTAATTAATTAATTAACCCTTACTCAATTACCATTAAATTAATTATCCTTATTTAATTATATTAAGTGATTATCCTAATCACTTATGTTAATAAATCACAAATTAATTATATTAAGCAATTATTTTTTAACCACTTTATAAAACAATTTTAATTATTGAATAAATTAGTTATCCTCAAATTAATTACCTTAATTAATTAACCTTTAAATCAATTGATTATTCTTTAATTAGTTTTATTTAGTAATTACTCTTTAGTTACTTTCATAAAAGATTCATCACATTCATGAATTATTCGTTAAGTAATTAACTACCTCTTAATTACCTATACTAATTAATCAAACTTTAAAATTAATTACATTTACAAATTATTTTTTTAAATTAATTAATGATTCTTAAATTAATCAAAGCTTCATTTAATTAAAGATAAATCTTTTATCTAGATTAATTACTTAATCACACTACTAACTAAGTTTTAAATAAGCTTAAAAATTATCATTACAAGCCGTTAATTATCCTCGAAACAATTTTAAAACAAATTTAGCTTTAAAGTTTAATCTTTGAAAACTAGCATCAAACCCACTAAGACTCGAGCCCAAATAATTAAATAGCCGAGCCTGCACTTGCTCTCCCCATGCCTAACTTTGATCCTTTCCCAAAATTTCCCCTAGACACTTTCCCTTTCTTCTTCTCTTCTTTTTATTTTCTGTTTTTAATTTTAAAACTTTTAAACCTGATAACATCTTCACGTTCTAATCCCGATAGCATACCCGAGTCATCGCCCTATTTCACCAGAACTCCTTCGAGTTAACATTATCGTCCTTAATCATCTCAATCAATCAGTTACAGCTATGCACAGGTGCACGTGCACGTTTGCTCCGACCCACTCTGACCAATCCTGCGACCATCGACACATCGTCGATGACCTCTACAAGCCTTCCGACCACCAATATCCAACAGTCCCCTCTCGAATTGAAATTCGAGCACTTCAATCAAATTTGGAACCGAAGACAGTTGCCTAGATCAACGTCGTTCCGATCATCTCGACCTCCAAACACCACGCCGCCGTGTCCACAGCCTCGCCAGAGTCCCCTCCTTCTGTTCCCCCGGGTCCCACCTCGTCCGATACAACGTCGACAATGCGGTTGCATCTGGAATCACCCGAACCCAAACACAATTCTAAACCCTAAAATCACGTCGCTTAATCACCATAGTGATCAAGAATTTAAACGAGCATTTTCCTGATAATCTCCTATTCACCAACCTCCTTCACCATCGATCCCGACATTCCACTCGCCGCTGTTGATCAGAATTTGACCAAAAATCGTTTTCCGTTCAACTTTAAAATTCACGACGTCCCCAAACTTAAAAATTATAATCTTATCATCAAAATTCGTTGCTTTCTAACACGAATCAGGATATGTAATTAGAACTTGAAATTGAGATATTCGAATTTTCTGATTTATGATGATTTTACTCTAAAAAATATTTTCATAGTATTTCCCTGAAATTATTTCTAAAAGTGAAATCATGATGTTATAAACAATTTCTCTTTAGAAATTGAAGCTTAATTTTGTTTAGAAAGAAAGATATGATTTTTCTTCAATATGCGGTTCTTTACTCTGTTGATATAACAAAATTTATATCTGTACATATACATACCATCATATATATATCCATACATATATATATACATACACATATCTATTACCAGACATCCAAGAAGATTTGCAACATATTTCCATCACAACTTCAGATATTTACCACACACAATCAAACATAAACAGGTTTGAGGATAGTTTGCGCACTTGGGAAATGAAGACAGAGGACCACGTTTTATAGAAATTTGTCTTACTTTGATTGATTTGGAATTTAATTTGCATCTACTTTTTTTGTTCTGGAACTCGATTTGTTTTAGCTTGAAATTTATTTAGATTTCCAGGTTTGAAGACTTAAATTTGCTGAGATGATCTTGTCTGAACTCTGATCTTTGCATTGATTCTTTTTGTTTTGAATTTCCAGACTTGAAAACTGAAGCTTTGAATTCCAGTTTTGATTCATTGTTTGATTTCTTTTGTTTTGATTTATTTTTTTTTCTTTGTTTCAGGTTTGAGAATAGCCTGATTATTTTCTCCTATACATGTTTTATGAGATTTTCAATTTTTTTTACGAGACGCCACTAGTTTATTCCTTGCTACTTATTTTACACTTATTATTCTATTTACCTTCTTATTTTACAAATGTCAAATGTTACTTAAATTGTGTTTTAAACCTTCAATTGTTTTAATTTATGAGTCATGTATTTTAAATCTTACACTTATATTTCAAAAGATATATACATATCAAAGGTATATATTATATATATATATATATATATATATACTAACTATATGTTTTCAAATATATAAAAGAAAAATAATTTAAATCTTTATCAAATTTAATTTTCCAAAAGAATATATACATTTATTTAAAGCTTTCATTAATTCTTGTTTACATTTAATATTACTTACATTTATACAACTTTTTAAAGAAAAATGATTTGAAAACAAATTGTGTGCTTAATAGATAGTCATACATACCTATTTGTTAGTTCTTTAAAATAGAAAGATTTTTAACTTCAATTTACTTATATAATATTTATTACTGAATTCCAAATTCAAAACTTATATTTTAAAATACATATCATTATTTGTTCTAGAAATTTTCCAATTAATTCATCATTAAATCCAAAATTCAAAATTAATTACCAATAATTACATAATTTAATTCCAAAAATTGAATTCATTATCAAAATAATTCTGACTAAAATCCGGGAATGTTACAGATTCCACCCTTATGAAAATTTCGTCCCCGAAATTTGCTAGGGAGATAATAGAAAATAGATGGACACACAAAGAAATGGTTCACCAGATCAAACTAAATAGTTATTCTGCATTCGACTTGCCAAATCAGAATATCATCAATAAATATGAAAACGAACTCGTTCAATATCTAACGATGTACACGGGTTATCAAATCTACGAAGTATATAAGGCTATTCGATAGACCGAAGGGATAACTAACCATTCGTAGAATATATCTGGACCCAAAAGAAAAGACCAACATATACTCAACTCAAGTCAGAATATCCTGAAATACACACTAGCTTGTCCTTCTTCTGACTTGGATTCGCACAAGAAATTACAATAGAATTTCAAATTTGGTTTTAATAGAAACCGTTTTATCGATACAAATCTTCATACTTTATTCATCTATTTATTTTAAATAGAATTTTAAATTCATTAAATTTTAATAAGGAAAGCTGATAGGGTACCGATGAAGAAAATAAAAAATAGGAATTTATCTATACGATTCATAGTGCCACCATCGCACCGAAGCTTCTTTCTCAAGCTGCCACGAAGCAATCAAAGAATTTGAAACCGAATCAAAGGAGATTGATGAAGAGAGTTATTTCCGTTATTGCAGGGTATTGACCATTTGTAATGGTACTTCCATGTCCCCTATCTCATCCTCTTCTTGCACTCATGCTCACCATCAATAAATAGCAAGAGAATTTACTGAGGCGTACGAACGGATATTTTAGGGAATACTCATTCTAAGGCATTTATATCCCTAATCACATTCATTAAATAAATATTTAATTATCCTTAAATTATCAAGTAATTAACCTTTCATTACATTTAATTAATCGTATTAATTAATTACTTATTTAACCTTTAATTAATTACATTAATTAGTTAATTCCATAAATTAATTATCCTTTAATTAATTAATTAATAAATTAATTAACCCTTAATCAATTACCATTAAATTAATTATCCTTAATTATATTAAGTGATTATCATAATCACTTATATTAATAAATCATAAATTAATTATATTAAGCAATTATCTTTTAACCACTTTATAAAACAATTTTAGTTATTAAATTAATTAATTATCCTTAAATTAATTACCTTAAGTAATTACCTTAATTAATTACCATTTAATTAATTAACCTTCAAAACAGTTGATTATCCTTTAATTAGTTTTATTGAGTAATTACTCTTTAGTTACTTTATTAAAGATTCATCACATTCATAAATTATTCATTAAGTAATTAACTACCTTTTAATTACCTATACTAATTAATCAACCGTTAAAATTAATTACATTTAAAAATTATTTTTTAAATTAATTAATGATTCTTATATTAATCAAAGCTTCATTTAATTAAAGGTAAATCTTTTATCTAGATTAATTACTTAATCACACTACTAATTAAGTTTTATACAAGCTTAAGACTTATCATTACAAGTCATTAATTATCCATGAAATAATTTTATAACAAATTTAGCTTTAATGTTTAATCTTTGAAAACTTGTATCAAACCCACTAAGAACCGAGCCCAAATAATCAAATACCTGAGCCCGCACTTGCTCTCCCTGTGCCTAACTTCGATCCTTTCCTGAAATTTCCCAGAGACACATTCCATTTCTTCTGCTCATCTTTTTATTTTCTGTTTTTAATTTTAAAACTTTTAAACCTGCTAACATCTTCACGTTCAAATCTCGATAGCATACCCGAGTCATCGCCCCATTTCACGAGAACTCCTTCGAGTTAATATCATCTTCCTTAATCAACTCAAGTAATCAGGTACAACTGTGCACAGGTGCACGTGCACGTTTGCTCCGACCCACTCTGACCAACGCCACGACCATCGGCACATCGCTGATGACCTATACAAGCCTTCTGACCACCCATATCCAACAATCCCCTCTCGAATCGAAATTCGAGTACTTCAATCAAATCTAAAACCCAAGCCAGTTGCCTAGATCAACGTCGCTCCAATCAACTCGACCCTCAAACACCAAGCCGCCATGTCACAGCCTCGCCGGAGTCCCCTCCTTCTGTTCCCCCTAGTCCGACCTCGTCCGATACAACGTCGACGATGGGGTTGCATCTGGAATCACCCTAACCAAAACGCAATTCTAAACCCTAAAATCACGTCGTTTGATCACTACACTGTTCAATAATTTAAACGAGCATTTTTCTGACAATCTCCTATTTACCAGCCTCCTTCACCATCGATTCCGACATCTCATTCATCGTTGTTGATCAGAATTTAACCAAAAATCGTTTACCGTTCAACTTCAAAATTCACGACATCCCCAAACTTAAAAATTATAATCTTATCTTCAAAATTCATTGCTTTCTAGCACAAATCAGGATACGTAAGTAGAACTTGAAATTGAGATACTTGAATTTTCTGATTTATGATGACTTTACTATAAATAAATATTTTCACAGTATTCACTTAATATCTTTTCCCTGATATTATTTATAAAAGTGAAATGATGATGTTATAAACAATTTCTCTTTAGAAATTGAAGCTTAATTTTTTTTAGAAAGAAAGATATGGTTTTTCTTCAATATGCGGTTCTTTACTCTGTTGATGTAACAGAATTTATATCTGTACAGATACATACCATCATATATATGTATATACATGTATCTATTACCAGACATGCAAGCAGATTTGCAACATATTTCCATCACAGCTTCAGATATTTACCACACACAATCAAATGTAAACAGGTTTGAGGATAGTTTGCTCACTTGAGAAATTAAGAAAGAGGACCAGGTTTTAAACTTTTGGAAATTTGTTTTTACGTTGATTGATCTGGAATTTAATTTGCATCTACCTTGTTCGATCTGGAACTCGATTTGTTTTAGCTTGAAATTTGTTTAGATTTCTAGGTTCGAAGACTTAAATTTGCTGAGATGATCTTGTATGAACTCTGATATTTGCATTGATTCTTTTTGTTTTTAAATTAAAACTAAAGCTTTGAATTCCAATTTTGATTCACTGTTTGATTTCTTTTATTATGTTTTGATTTTTTTTTCTTTGTTTCAGGTTTGAGAATGGCCTGATTATTTTCTCCTATACATGTTTTACGATATTTTTAAATATCTTTTTATGAGATGCCACTTGTTTGTTCCATGCTACTTATTTTACACTTGTTATTCTATTTACCTCCTTATTTTACAAACATCAAATGTTACTTAAATTGTGTTTTTAACCTTTCATTGTTTTAATTTATGAGTTATGTATTTTAAATCTTATACTTATATTTCAAAAGATATATACATATCAAAGCTATATATTATATATATATATATACACTAACTATATATTTTCAAATATATAAAAGAAAAATAATTCAAATCTCTATCAAATTTAATTTTCCAAAAGAATATATACATTTATTTAAACCTTTCATTAATTCTTATTTACATTTAATATTACTTAAATTTATACAACTTTTTAAAGAAAAATGATTTGAAAACAAATTGTATACTTAATAGATAATCATACATACCTATTTATTAATTCTTTAAAATAAAATGAATTTTAACTTCTATTTACTTATAAAATATTTATTATTGAATTCCAAATTCAAAATTTCTATTTAAAGATATATATCATTATTTATTCTGAAAATTTTCCAGTTAGTTCATCCTTAAATCCAAAATTCAAAATTAATTTCCCATAATTTCATAAATTAATTCAAAAATTTGAATTTATTATCAAATTAATTTTGGCTAATATCCGGGACTGTTACAGAAAATATGAAAATAAATGATTAAAAAATTCGTTTGTGAAGCCTATTTATAAAGAACCAATGGTCATAACCATTCGTGAAGCGATTCAAACGAATAGACACTTCTTTTGAAAATTGAAACTTTTGAATTCAAAGGCTACCATGTCGACATGGGGTATCCCATGATGTCGACATCCCAATGTAAAAAACAATGTATAATTTGTTTTTGAAAATGAATTTTAAAACAAGAGTTTATTTTAAAACAAAAACAAATAATATTTTAAGGCTAAAACAACTTTTTGAAAAATCCTTTGAAAAGATAATTTTCAGGCTAAAATATTTTGAAAAGAAGTTTTGAAAATCTTTTTTGAAAATCTTTTTTGAAAATCCATTTTGAAGTAGTTTTGCAAGCTTCTTCCTGCAGAATATCTCATCACATCAGGACTCGAGAACTTGTACAAAACTAGGATGTTCATAGGTTTGTAAGCCACTTGTCATAGGTTTGTAAGCTACTTGTTGTGGGTTTGTAAGCCACTAAAAAGGTTGAATTGGGTTCCATCCCAAATGAAATTCGGAATGAATATTTCCATGCTATTATGAAGTTTTGACAAAAAAAAATAGACACATATCATGAAATCATTATCTTGATACTCATGAGTCTTCATACTTGATTTCTTCATTCTTGATCTTGATATTGTACAGTCTTCAAAAAACAGTACCTACCTTATGTATATATCTTGTATAATAATATTCATAGATATCTAGATAATAATGTTGGTATATAAGTTATAATAAAATAAGTTACAAAGGTTGTTGTCATCGAAACTACTATCTCCAGCTCCTAACAATCTCTCTTTTTTTGATGATGACAACCTTATAAAATATACTTACCACTTCAATCAAAACATAACTCCCCCTTACTCCAACAACTCCCCTTACTCCAAACCTACTATTTTATATAACTTTCTCCCCTTTTTCATCAACAAAAAATAACCTATAAACCTTGAACTTAATCGAAAAAGAGATAAACAAACATATGACATAAAAATATAACATCCTAACTGCAATTCATGTTCCATACATCGAAGATTGTTTTTAGAATAACCTTAAGATAAAATTTATATACAAGTTAACAAACTATTACACCATCACAAAAGAGAAAAGTGAAAAACGCTTAATGAGGACCATTAACTACTAGTGATTTATGGACTGAAAAATTTGTATAGTGGAGATAAAAGTTTCCACGTTGTTCAACCAAGTTCCCATTAGCATCAAAAAGGACCTCTCCAACGCAAAATTCACACCATCGTCTCCGTCCATATGAACATCCTGATTTGGCAGAGGATATTCTTCTTCTTGATCCTTTTATGGTTCTTCTAGAGGATCTTCTTATTCAAAATCCATGGTTTGTGATGATTCTTCAATAGCAATGGGATTAGCATGGTTGTCTATAAGGAATTTTTGTAGATTCCTAAGGATTCAGCCTTGCCTATCCTGTTCTCTCGCCATCCGCAGTTGACTAACTTGAATCTCCGTCATCATTTGAAGTAAATCTTTCAACTTCTCTTGCAATTGGATGACACGTACGTGTGTGGATCGTTGAAAAGGACTAGAATGAGGAGAAGTGGGTGAAGAAGATTCACTATTAGAAGAGGAAGCCATTAATTTACTGTTTTAGAAGTTTGTTGCAGAGAATAGAACAGAGAAAAGGAGTAAAAGTCAAAATATACAAATATATAACTTTATAACTAATTTTAGAGGGAAATTTAAATTTTAAATTCACGGCTAGTATGTCGACATAAGGGGATTGGTCATGTCGACATTCCTAGTTTATTTTTTGAGAAATTTTTATTTATATTAATTATTAATTGTACTTGTATTATTGATAATTTATATTTAGTTAATGAACATATTCCTAATTCTTTTCTAAATTTAGTAAATTTTTTCATTTAATGGTTTGGTTAATATATCAGCAATTTGTTTTTCAGTATTAATATGTTCAAGAGTTACGACTTCTTTACTTACATTATCTCTAAGAAAATGATGTCTAATATCAATATGTTTTGTTCTAGCATAATGAGTTGGATTCCTGGATAAGTTTATCGAACTAGTATTATCACAATAATTTGGTGATTTAGTTATAGTTAATACAAAATCTTTTAAAGTTTTTTGCACATATAACTTGAGAATAAGTCAAAGCAGTAGATATATATATTCTGCTTCAGTTGTTGACAAGGATACAGTATTTTTCTTCTTACTAAACCAAGAAATCAGAGAATGTCCTAGAAAGTGACAAGTTCCACTTGTACATTTTTGGTCTGATTTACAACTAATCAGCATCACAATATGAAATTAAGTCAAATACATCGTTTTTAGGGTAAAATAAACAATAATATAAAGTATGTTATACATATCTTAAAATTCTGTTAACATATTTTAAGTGAGTATCCTTAGGTTGAGATTGGTATCTTGCATAGCGACACACATTATGGATGATGTCAGGACGACTTCTGTTATATAAAGAAGCGAACCAATCATCCACTGTATAAGTTTTGATCAACATCTTTTGATTTATTTTCTTTACTTAAAACTACATTAGTTGTCATTGGAGTTGATTTCCAACCAGAAGTGGTCAATAAAAAATTATTAATTACAAATCATATTTTTCTTGATTAATGAAAATTCCTTTATCTAATTGTTTGATTTGAAGTCCTAAGAAGAAACTTAGTTCTTCCATATGACTCATTTCAAATTCTTTATTCATCATATCTGAAAATTCTTTATTCATTATGTTATTAGTTGATCCAAATATTATATCATCTACATATATTTGTACTATTTGAATATCATTTTTGTTTCTTTTAATAAAAAATGTTGTATCTATTTTACCGATTTCAAAACCAGGTTGTGTTAAATAAGATCTTAATCTTTCATATTAGGCTTTAGGAGCTTGTTTCAAACCATATAAAGCTTTCTTTAATTTATATACATGATTTGGAAATTTATTATCTTCAAAAAGTAGAGGTTGTTCAACATAAGCATCTTCTTTTACAAAACCATTTAGAAAAGCACTTTTAACACCCATTTGATATAACTTAAAATTATTGTAGTTTGTGAAAGCAAGTAGAATCCTGATAGCTTCAGGTCTTGCTACGGGTGCAAAGGTTTCGTCATAATCAATTCCTTCTTCTTGACAATAACCTTGTGCGACTAAACCAGCTTTATTTCACACAACCTCACCAAATTTATTCAATTTATTTTTATAAACCCATTTTGTTCCAATTATACTTTTATCCTCAAGTCTAGGGACAAGTTCGCAAACAACATTTCTAGTGAACTGATTCAATTCTTCCAGCATAGCAAGAATCTATGAATCATCAGATGATGCTTTGAAACGACCCTGACTCAACCTTCGAAAATCGGTACCGAATACGACACTCGTATTCAAATGCCGCAGATCCAAAAGTCGAATCTGGTTCGCCGGAGCTTATAACACATTAAGTACAACACAGCGGAAGAAATGAGTAGCATAAATATATCATATACAACATTGATACAATATTCGATACAATATGATACAACAGAATGATACGATGAATATACATCAGAGATATGATACAAGACAATAGCAACGGAAAGATAATGTCTTCAATGCCAAACTCCTAGAACTCCATCTTCAATCCAAAGCTAGCTCAAACCATCATTTGGTTGCACAAAGCTAAGCAAGTGCAGTCGCGAATGCTGAAGTGTATAAAATGCGATCCACAAATCCAAAAGACTTCGAAGGCTAATGAATCAATTCCTACTATTCGACTATCTGAAAACCCAACTCTAGACTGCCCGTGTGGAAAATAGTGGGCACATAGAGTTTAGGAAAGGAACAATAAACTCCAGGTCAGTCATGGGACTGGTATGAGCAAACAAAAACACTTTATCTTTTAATACAAACAACAAAAGAATTTAAAATAAAACCGTAATGCTTTTTTAGAAAATGAAACTACCATAAGGCCTCCCGCCACACACAATGCAAACGCAGAATTGGAGGAGATTTCTCCTTATGATGGTCAAATATGCTTGATACGAGAATTTTTTTTGATATTATTACTAGTGCATAGTGTAGGAAAACCATTTCGAAAGTATAATATAAACCCTAGCTTAGGCATTTCGCACTTATGCCTATTATAACTACCATGTTCAATAGCAGGTTACCACCACATTCCATGGCAGGTTATACAACTAAAACCGTACATGGCGCATACTGTTTTGATTGGATTTCCAACAAATGGTCAGGCTAAGGAACTTCCTACTGTCCATGGGTACGCCTCTGGCGGGACGTCCCGAGAGCTTAACCAGCTCTCTACCAACTCATGGCCGGGTTACCTCTGCAACTAGGTAACTACTACACGAGCATGCCATCCCCGGTCCTTTGGAACCTTTATCTGAGCGCTCGACACCAACAACCACAAAGCAATCACAAAGTAATAGATCTGCAGTATCCACATGAGTGAAGTATATGGGCTTCATATCATAATACCACCCTTTTCCAGAAGGGAATGACAAACCCTAAAGGGAGCGACCCTCATAACCTTGTCGCATCTTTCCTGTTTCGACCATTTCCAGGGTGTGAGGTCCTGATGCAGTCTTGTCCACAAAGCTACGCTTAATACAAAAGCCATGCTTTGATCAACAAATGAAACACAGCAGCACTCAGCATGCCACACTACCAAATTTGGGAGTATACCATTGATAAATATCAACTACATAACCTCTGAGCTCGTACGTCTCAGAGAAGGGTGTTAAGCTAAGAGAATAAATTCTCCGCCACCAAGCAGAAATGTATTTGATAGAGATCAGTTTAATATCTCAAAGTGTAGTGTCAGACATACAACCATACAAGTCTGCTCCAGGTTCGAACAGAACGAAGGCACTTCCGAAGAAGCCCTTGCAATCCAGGTATCCACAATCCCGATCGGATTACCTGTCACTTAGGGAGAACTCTATACCGGAGCAACTTAGTGTAGAGTCAATCGACAGGTTATGCTATCGTTCTCGAAGACACCCGGTCTTCAACACCGGTCTTCGAATGCAATCCATAACGTCGTATCATTATTCAAAATGGGTTATATGACACAAGGTCCTCTCCCGGCTAAACCGAATAATGAGCGCAATATTTAAAAACATATGGGATTTCAGTTAAGTCACAACTTATAAAATCCAAAACTTTTCTTCAAATGGTTTAAACAATTTATCATTTAAATTCTTTTAACAAAAAGATTCGTTTCACAAGGTTCACCTAGTTTCACAAAGATCTATTTATAGGTTTCAAAATAATTTCCATTTCAATTGGATTAAATCAATAAATCTTTAAATTAAAGATTTAATTTATAGCTTTCAAAACACGTTTCCAAAGATTTATTTGTAACTTGGAAAACCATTATTTTAGACTTGAAATTCTTTTAATACAAATTGGAGGTTCATTTCTTTTGTGAAAGCTTCTATTATTTGAAAACAAACAGTTTTCGTTTCATAAAAATCCAATTATATTTATACAAGTTAAAACCTTTGGGTTAAATTCAAATTCCCAAAACTACACTTTTAAAATGGTTTAAAACCCATATAAACCCATTGATAAGTTGAATAACCTTTTTAAACCCTAGTTCCCAAATCATAGAGTTCAATTTCAAAGTTGAATTCAAATTTAAATCAAATTAAATTTCAAACTCAATCAAGTTATTCAAAATAACTTTTATTTTTGAAATTCATTTTCAAAAGTTTTTAATTCTAATTCCAAAACTATTTTGGATTCCAAAATTCAATATTTAAAGCTATTTCAAAATCTGTGACTTAACCCATTTCCACGTACAATCCATATTTGTGTGTGTATAAGGGTGGTCCAGGGGTTTTACACAATAAAAGCGCCACATCATCAATCAGCACAGATTCAAATATAGCAATATATTTTTTGAGCGGTATAAACTGTAACGCTTATATTTGACAAGCGGTATAAACTATAATGCTTACCTTTCCTTCACAGATCATAGATATATATATCACAAATAATAATTTACAGTAAACATACCTCAAATCAAAACAGAGCATCACAATCAGGGATACCAAACAGTTCAATCATCCAATAAAATCCAAACATCCATAAGTAAAATCAGTTAATTGTCAGATTAATTACTTATGAATTACTAATCCTGGTTAATTAACATTAATTAATTATAAATCATTTTGATTAATTATTCTTTAATCATTTATTAATTGACCATTAATAATTAATTACTTTACTTTTAATTATAATTCATCAACTTTTAATTGTTAAAGAATTTACCTTTAATTATTCGATTAACCATTTAATTAACTATCTTTAATTAATAAATTTAACCCTTGATTAATTTTTTATCATTAATCCTCAATTATCATTCCTCATTAATTAATTAAACTTTAAACTAATTAATTATCCTTAAATTAATTACCTTAATTAATCACCATTTAATTAATTACCATATTATCCTTTATCAATTTCACTAAGGAATTAGCTTTTATTTAATTACACAAAGTAGTTATCTTCTATTTAATTACACAAGGTAATTATCTTTAATTTACTTTCACAAATAATTTTATCCTTTAATTAATTACCATTTATTTATTTTAAATTACTTGCATTAAGTAATTAACCCTTAATCTCTTGATTTATTTATTTTTAATTGAGTAAGTAATTAATTACCTCCGATTACTTATATTAATAACTTACCCTTTTTATTATCACATTAATTAATTAATTACATTAACCAATTATCCGTTAAATAATTAAGTAAGTAAACCTTTAACTAATTATATTTAGTAGTTAATCTTTTAATTTATCATTAGTCAATAAATGAACCCTAAAACCTTAATTACCCAAAGAATAAGCCATTTATCTTACACAATTAACATTTAAAATTTTAAAGCTTGAAATGATTTATTGCAAAATCAATCGAGATCCTTTATTAATAAAGACTAATGCCTTTGCCTTTAATCACTTCCTTAATCTGAATTCCTAAAACAATTTAAAGCTATTTGACTTTAACAATTTTAAGCTTTGAAATTTATTTAAAACTTGTTTATGGATTAAATTTGAAAACTTAGTTTATAAATATATTTTAAAACCCTGTTATAAATAGATTATTAGAAAATTTAATCATTTCAAATAACTTTAACCTTGTTCATATTTCATTGTTAAAACAGGTAACATACTTACTATCCTGTGCTAACATTTGTTAATGAATAAAACGACTGGAGCCAGACGCGATATTTACTCGAGCTCCACTTCGGTTTAAACCCTGTTTTTATTTTTCTTTGAGTTATTCGTGAAAACCCTTCGAGTTCGTCCCTAAGCTCCTTTGAACTAACATCATCTTCGCCCAATTCACAACCACCCAGGCACGAACGCATACGCGTGCACGTGTACGCTCAATCAGATCGTCGCCGACCATCTCTAAGACATCCGGCACGTCAGCATCGATCTTCACAAGCATCTCGACCTTATAGATTGTCGAATTCAACCAAGAAACGTAATCGAGTAATACGACCGACCACCTGAACCAAACTTGGTCAAAAAAACCCATCGCGTATCGTCAACTCCGACCACCGATGCACTCGGCGCCGCGCCCAAACCTGCGCCAGCCACACTTCTTCCATTTCCCTTAGGTCCAGTGCAACTCGATTCATCCACGCTGACAAACCATCTCTTCAAACTTTGACAAGCAACAACACAATAAACCCCTAGTTCAACATCACTGAGCCGCCACGTCCATCTATAAATTTAATTCTTATTTTTTCGGTCATCTCCTTCCTACCAGCTATCTTAACAACCGATCCCGATGAACAATTACAACTCGGTCACTAGGAATCGAACGAAACCCAAAATATGATCAATTTAAAATATCTCGTGATTTACATAATTATAAATCCTGATAAAAATCTCAAAAATCATAGTTTTCCTATTTGAATCCGAAAATATAAACAAAACCTGAAATTTTAATACTCGATTTTTCTGATTTAAAACACTCATTACTGTAGTTTCAAATTTTTAGGATATTTATTCAATAACTATACATGTGATTATTTTTATTTTTTTACTAAATAACATCTAGTTGATGTAAACAAACTTCTTTTAAGAATCATGGCCTAGTGTTGTTTATATGGGGAGATAAGATTTTGTCTAACTTGTTTTTGAACTTGTAGATTTAGAATAGAGGCAAGATACACACACACACACACACACACATGCATGTTTATTTACATCCATGCAGCCCAATTTTTCACTACTTCACAGAAACAAGCATAACATGTCATATAACTTCAAAGATTAGGTCGAAGAGGTTGCTCACCTGAACCTTTTAACGGAGAAGAACAACTGTTGAATTTGGTTGCTTGATTAATCTTTGATGTTTTTCTTTTGATTTTTCCTGTTTTGAGATGCCTTTGCTTTTGACCTTCCTGACCTGAAGTTACTTGGTTGATGTTCTTTTTCTAGATTTTTTTGAAGAACAGTTGATTTACAGGTTTTTTTTTTACATTTTTCCAGATTTGGTTCTTGCATTTGCTCTTAAATCTGAACCCTTCTTCCAGGCTTTGAAGTTTCAAATTTTGAACTATGCTTTGTTTTCATTTCTTTTCAGTGATGATCTTTGTTTTTCTCTTGAATCTGTTGCTTGCTGAAGCTTTGAACTTGCATACTTTTAGATTTGTTTTAATGTTTCCAGGTTGATGATAATGTTGCACAAAATTTTGATCGCCTCAGGAAATCTCAGAGTTGAAAGAAAAACTGAAGCTTTGCATTGCTTGATAATGTTGACTTCAATTTGCATATTTGATTCAGATTTTGATTGGGTTAATATTTGAGAAATGAAGACGATGATCAGGCTTTTCTGATTTTTTTGGTTTTACACATTTTTTCAAATTTGAGATCTCAATCTAATGTTACTGTACATCTCAGATTTGGTGAGAAGTTTAATAATTGCATATGGGGGAGCTCAAAAGTTTCCATAATTAAATTTCATTTTTTTGCTCAATCAAATATAGTGAATGCCATTTGTAAAAAGGAAAGATTATGAAATTTCAATGTATGTTCATTCCTATACTCTATCCCCTTGTGTACATTTATCATTTACAATTTTCAAAGATAAAAGATTTTTTTTAAAATAAATTTTATACCATATCCACTTAAGTCTTTCATGTACTTAAGTTTGCATTTTACATTTTCATATTAATAACACTTAAATATAAGTTTATATTATGTTTCCCATTTAAATAAATACAATTTTTTTCTTTTAGTTATGTATGTGTTGCGTTTTCTTTTATATTTATATTCGCACAAACAAAATTTTATCCCAATTAATTTTCACATTGCAACCTTTAATTTTGTTCAACATATTAATACACTTATATATTTATACAATTTGCATTCATACATTTTTTATTATTTATTTTTGTACAACATTTAAAAGAAAAGAAGGATTTAAATACTTTTATTTTTTATCAACAATTAATCACTTTTATTCATATATGAAAATTTAACTTAAAAATAACATTTTGAAAATGAGTACACTAATTTTTCTTCTTCTTTTTATTACAACCTCCAAATATTAATACATTTAAAATTTAGAAAACAATCTTTTATTAACTTTTTACTAATCTCAAGCTTTTAATTTCTATTTTATTTTTAAAACATTTTATTTTGAAATTCAATATCTTTTTATAAAATACTTATTCTTATATTCTAAATCTAATTTCTATTTATTCCCAATATTTATTTGTAAGATACTTATGCTTAAATTTCAAATTAAATTTCTATTTATAATCAAATTATTTATTTATTCTAGAAATCTCTAATTAATTCACAATTTATGTTCAAAATAAATTTAAATGCCAAATTAAACTTGGTAAATTTTCAGGAATGTTACAGATTCCCCCTTTAAAAAAAATTTAGTCCCCGAAATTTTGCTAGGGAGATGAGAAAGAATAGATGATAGATAAAGAAATGATTGATCAGATCTGATCGAAATATTTATTCTGCATTCGGTTTACCAAATCAGAGTATCAACAAATATGAGAACAACTCATACCATTAATTCACAAGATGATTGGGTCATCCGATCTACGAAATATACGATCAACGAAATATGCAGGGGCGCTGGTTAGTTCTTAGGGATAACTAACTGTTCATAGAATATATCGAGACCCAAATGATAGATAAATGGATTTAATCTTCCATAATCCTCAAACACTAGGTATGGATTCCAAACTTAGGTCGGAACACCCCAAAGTACATACCAATTTGACCCTCTTCAGACTTCGATCTACACAAGAAATTACAATAGAATTTCAAATTTGGTTTTAACCGATATCGTTTTATTGATACAATTCAAATTTAGCCTCATATTTAAGTTAACCGATTTATTTCAATTTAAAATTTCCAATTTATTTAATATTTGTCGATTCCAATTTCAAATTAATTAAAGTTTCTCGAAAAGTTGATAAGAAATCGATGAAGATACGAAGTAAGAATTTTCTACAATGATTCGTAGGGCCACCATCACACCGAAGCTTCTGCTTGTAGCTATTATGAAGCAATTAAAAGAATTTCGGAATCGAATCAATGGAGATTGATAGGGAAAATTGTTTCCGCTATTGCAGGGTATTGACCATTTATAGTGGTACTCCCCGGTCCTCTATCTCGTCCTCTTCTTGCACCCACACTTACTATCAGTGGATAGTAAGAGAGTTTACTAAGGCGTTCGAACGGATATCTTAGGGATATAATCATTCTAGGGTATACTTCACCCTATCTCGAATGAGTTACTTAATGTATTATACTCCTGAGCTAAAGTTTTAATCCTCAACTCTAATACCAAATGAAACGACTATGACACGACCTTCGAAAATTGGTACCGAATACGACACTCGTATTCAAATGTCGCAGATCCAAAAGTCGATCTGGTTCGCCGGAGCTTATAACATATTAAGTACAACACAGCGGAAGAAATGAATAGCATAGATATAACATATACAACATTGATACAATATTCGATACAATATGATACAACAGAATGATACGATGAATATACATTAGAGATATGATACAAGACAATAGCAGCGGAAAGATAATGTCTTCAATGCCAAACTCCAAGAACTCCATCTTCAATCCAAAGCTAGCTCGAACCATCATCATGTTGCACAAAGCTAAGTAAGTGCAGTCGCGAATGCTGAAGTGTAGCAAATGCGATCCACAAATCCAAAAGACTTCGAAAGCTAATGAATCAATTACTACTATTCGACTATCTGAAAAACACAACTCTAGACTGGCCGTGTGGAAAATAGTGGGCACCCAGAGTTAGGAAAAGAACAATAAACTCCAGGTCAGTCATGGGACTGGTATGAGCAAACAAAAACAGCTTATCTTTTAAAACAAACAACAAAAGAATTTAAAATAAAACCATAATGCTTTTTTAGAAAATGAAACTACCATAAGGCCTCCCGCCACACACGCAATGCAAATGCAGAATTGGAGGAGATTTCTCCTTATGATAGTCAAATATGCCTGATACGAGAAAATTTCTTTGATATTATTACTAGTGCATAGTGTAGGAAAACCATTTCGAAAGTATAATACAAATCCTAGCCAGCATAGGCATTCGCACTTATGCCTACTATAGCTACCATGTTCAATAGCAGATTACCACCACATTCCATGGTAGGTTATACAACTAAAACCATACAGGACGCGTATTGTTTTGATTGGATTTCCAACAAATGGTCAGGCTAAGGAACTTCCTACTGTCCATGGGTACGCCTCTGGCGGTACGTCCCGAGAGCTTAACCAGCTCTCTGCCAACACAAGGGCCGGGTTACCTCTGTAACTAGTTAACTACTACACGAGCGTGCCATCCCCCGGTCGTTTGGGGCCTTTATCCGAGCGCTCGACACCAACAACCACAAAGCAATCACAAAGTAATAAATCTGCAGTATCCACATGAGTGAAGTATCTAGGCTCCATACCATGATACCACACTTTTCCAAAAGGGAATGACTACCCTAAAGGAGCGACCCTCATAACCTTGCCGCATCTTTCCTGTTTCGACCATTTCCGGGGTGTGAGGTCCTGATGCAGTCTCGTCCACAAAGCCACGCTTAATACAAAAGCCATGCTTTGATCAACAAATGATACACAGCAGCAATCAGCATGCCACACTACCAAATTTGGGAGTATATCACTGATAAATAACAACTACATAACCTCTGAGCTCGTACGTCTCAGAGAAGGGTGTTAAGCTAAGAGAATAAATTCTCCGCCACTAAGCAGAAATGTATTCGATAGATCGGTTTAATATCTCAAAGTGTAGTGTCAGACATACAACCGTACAAGTCTGTTACGAGTTCGAACAGAACCGAAGGCACTTCCGAAGAAGCCCTTGCAATCCGGGTATCCACAATCCCGATCGGACTTCTCGTCACTTAGGGAGAACTCTATACCAGAGCAACTTAGTGCAAAGTCAATCGACAGGTTATCCTATCGTTTTCGAAGACACCCGGTCTTCAACACCGGTCTTCGATTGCAATCCATAACGTCGTATCATTATTCGGAATGGGTTATATGACACAAGGTCCTATTCCGGCTAAACCGAATAATGAGCGCAATATTTAAAAACATGTGGATATGGGGTTTCAGTTAAATCACAACTTATAAAATCTAAATAATTTCTTCAAATGGTTTAAACAATTTACAATTTCAAATCTTTTAACAAAAAGATTCCTTTCACAAAGCTCACCTAGTTTCACAAAGATCTATTTATAGGTTTCAAAACAATTTCCATTTCAATTGGATTAACTCATTAAATCTTTAAATTAAAGATTTAATTTATAGCTTTCAAAACACGTTTCCAATGATTTATTTGTAACTTTGAAAACCATCATTTTAGGCTTGAAATTCTTTCAACACAAATTGGAGGTTCATTTCTTTTATGAAAGCTTCTATTATTTGAAAACAAACAGTTTTCGTTTCAGAAAATCCAATTATATTTATACAAGTTAAAATCTTTGGGTTAAATTCAGATTCCCAAAACTACGCTTTTAAAATGGTTTAAAACCCATATAAACCCATTGATAAGTTGAATAACCTTTATAAACCCTAGTTCCCAAATCATAGAATTCAAGTTCAAATATTGAATTCAAATTTAAATCAAATTAAATTTCAAACTCAATCAAGTTATTCAAAATAATTTTTATTTTTTAAATTCATTTTCAAAAGTTTTCAATTCTAATTCCAAAACTATCTTGGATTCAAAAATTCAATCTTTAAAACTATTTCAAAATCTGTGACTTAACCCATTTCCATGTGCAATCCATATTTGTGTGTGTATAAGTGTGGTCCAGGGGTTTTACAGAACAAAAGTGCCACATCATCAATCAGCACAGATTCAAATATAGCAATATATTTGATAAGCGGTATAAACTATAACGCTTATATTTGACAACCGGTATAAACTATAACGCTTAACTTTCGCTCACAAATCATATATATATATATATATATATATATATATATATATATCATAGATAATAATTTACAGTGAACATAGCTCAAATCAAAACAGAGCATCACAATCAGGGATACCAAACAATTCAATCATCCAATAGAATCCAAACTTCCATAAGTAAAATCAGTTAATTGTCAGATTAATTACTTATGAATTGCTAATCCTGGTTAATTAACATTAATTAATTACAAATCATTTTGATTAATTATTCTTTCATCATTTATTAATTAACCATTAATAATTAATTAATTAACTTTTAATTATAATTCATCAACTTTTAATTATTAAAGAATTTACCTTTAATTATTCGATTAACCATTTAATTAATTATCTTTAGTTAATAAATTTAACCCTTGATTAATTGATTATCATTAATCCTCAATTATCATTCCACATTAATTAATTAAACTTTAAATTAATTAATTATCCTTAAATTAATTACCTTAATTAATAACCATTTAATTAATTACCATTTAATTAATTATCCTTTATTAATTTCACTGAGGAATTAGCTTTTATTTAATTACACAAATTAGTTATCTTCTATTTAATTATACAAGGTAATTATCTTTAATTTACTTTCATAAATAATTTTATCCTTTAATTAATTACCCTTTATTAATTTTAAATTAGTTGCATTAAGTAATTAACCCTTAATCTATGATTTATTTATTTTTAATTGATTAATTAATTAATTACCTTGATTACTTATATTAATAACTTACCCTTTTTATTATCACATTAATTAATTAATTACATTATCAATTATCCTTTAAATAATTAAGTAAGTAAACCTTTAATTAATTATATTTAGTAGTTAATCCTTTAATTTATCATTAGTCAATAAATGAGCCCTAAAACCTTAATTACCCAAAGAATAAGCCGTTTATCTTACCCAATTAACATTTAAAATTTTAAAGCTTGAAATTGATTTATTGCTAAATCAATTGGGATCCTTTATTAATAAAGACTAATACCTTTGCCTTTAATCACTTGCTTAATCTGAATTCCTAAAACAATTTAAAGCTATTTGACTTTAAACAATATTAAGCTTTGAAATTTGTTTAAAACTTGTTTATGGATTAAATTTGAAAACTTAGTTTATAAATATATTTTAAAACCCTGTTATAAATAGATTACTAGAAAATTTAATCATTTCAAATAACTTTAACCTTGTTCATATTTCAGGGTTAAACCAGGTAACATACTTAATGTCATGTGCTAACATTTGTTAATAAATAAAACGACCCGAGCTAGACGTGATTTTTACTCGAGCTCCACTTCGGTTTAAACCCTGTTTTTGTTTTGCTTCGAATTATTCGTGAAAACCCTTCGAGTTCGTCCCTAAGCTCCTTCGAGCTAACATCATCTTCCCCAAATTCACAACCACCCAGGTACGAACGCATACGCATGCACGTGTACGCTCAATCAGATCATCGCCGACCATATCGAAGACTTCCGGCACGTCATCGTCGATCTCCACAAGCATCTCGACCTTACAGATTGCCGAATTCAACCACGAAACTTTATCGAGTAATACGACCGACCACCTAAACCAAACTTGGTCAAAAAACCCACCGCGTATCGTCACCTCCGACCACCGATGCACTCGGCGCCGCACCCAAACCTGCGCCAGCCACTCTTCATCCATTTCCCCTAGGTCAGGTGCAACTTAATTCATCCATACCGACAAATCACCTCTTCAAACTTCGGCGAGCAACAGCCCTATAAACCCCTAGTTCAACACAGAGCTGCCACGTCCATCTATAAATTCAATTCTTATTTTTCCGTTCTTCTCCTTCCTACCAGCTATCTTCGCAACCGATCCCGATGAACAATTACAACGTGGTCACTAGGAATCGAACGAAACCCAAAATACGATCAATTTAAAATATCTCATGATTTACATAATTATAAATCCTGATATTGTTTATTTACATCCATGCAACCCAATTTTTCACTACTTCACAGAAACAAGCATAACACATCATATCAATTCAAAGATCAGGTCGAAGAGGTTTGCTCACCTGAATCTTTTAACAGAGAAGAACAATTGTTGAATTTGGTTGCTTGCTTAATCTCTGATGTTTTTCTTTTGATTTTTCCTGAATCTGCTATGTTTTGAGTTGCCTTTTCTTTTGACCTTCCTGACCTGAATTTACTACCTTGATGTTCTTTTTCCGGATTTTTTTGAAGAACAGTTGATTTACAGTTTTTTTTTCATTTTTCCAGATTTGTTTCTTGCATTTGCTCTTCAATCTAAACCCTGCTTCCAGGCTTTGAAGTTTAAAATTTTGAACAATGCTTTGTTTTTATTTCTTTTCAGTGATGAACTTTGTTTTGCTCTTGAATCTGTTGCTTGCTGAAGCTTTGAACTTGCATGCTTTCAGGTTTTTTTTAAAGTTTCCAGGTTGATGATAATGTTGCACAAAATTTTGATTGCCTCAGGAAATCTCAGAGTTGAAAGAAAAACTGAAGCTTTGCATTGCTTGACAATGTTGACTTCAATTTGCGTATTTGATTTAGATTTTTATTGGGTTAATATTTGAGAAATGAAGATGATCAGCCTTTTCTGATTTTCTTTAAAGTTTTAAACATTGTTTCAGATTTGAGATGTCAATCTAATGTTAATGTATATCTCATATTTGGTGAGAAGTTTAATAATTGCATATGGGGGAGCTCAAAAGTTTCCATAATTTTAAATTTCATTTTTTATTCAATTAAATATAGTGAACGCCATTTGCGAATAGGAATGATTATGAAATTTCAATGTATGTTAATTCCTATACTCCATCCGCTTGTGTGCATTTATCATTTGCAATTTTCAAAGATAAAAGAATTTTTTTTTAAATAAATTTTATACCATATCCACTTAAGTCTTTCATGTACTTAAGTTTTCGTTTTACATTTTCATGTTAATAACACTTAAATATAACTTTATATTACGTTTCCCATTTAAATAAATACAATTTTTTTCTTTTAATTATGTATGTGTTAGCACCAAAATTGGTCACTAACACCCTTAGAAAGATTGTGTAGAGAGAATAATGAAGAAAGCGAACCGAAAAAGAGAAGAAAACATAAATTAAAATGCGGGAAGTATGAACACCAAATTTATAGTGGTTCGGCGCAGTGGCCTACGTCCACTTGAAGCTGATCTTTATTTTCCACTTGATACTTGATTCCAGATACAATCCGTTCTTAATTATTAGAATACAATTGCAAGGTAAAATAAATAAGTCTTGAATGAGGATTCAATGTGGCAGAGTCTCCCCAGTGCTCTCTAAAATCTCCCTCTTTTCTGTACCCCTGCCTCCCTATTTATAGACGACAGTGGGTTGGACTTCCCTGGTGGGCCTGATAGTTGAATAACTTGGCCCAAGTAGGACGTGCTCTGTGTGCCGAGCCGAATAGGTCAAACGATCGAAATGTCGAACCCTCCTTTTCATGTCGAACGGTCTGTTTGTTGAGTGGAAGAAGTGGACCGAACATAGAATGTCGATCCTTCCTTCATGCCGAACGAGGCCAGGCCGGACAGGATGAGGTGTTGAGTGAGGGAAGGGTAGGCTGAGTAATAGTTGAAACTAGTTGTGTTGGGGCGGATGCCGCGCCATCTTGCTGGCCGATCGTTCGGGGATGCCGAACGTCACTCGGCCGAGCGTACGTGAGAGGCCGAACGGTAACACTTGGCCGAGCGGCATTCAATGCCGAATGACCGTCTACGCCGAACGGCATTCATGGATGCCGGCCCATCTTGCTGGCCGATCGTTCGGGGATGTCGAACGTCACTTGGCCGAGCGTACGTGGGAGGCCGAACGGTACCACTTGGCCGAGCGGCATTCAATGCCGAACGACCGTCTACGCCGATCGACATTCAATGCCGAACGCCCTTCGGTGCCGAACGACCAATACAAGCCGATCATACTCCTGATGCCGAGCGTTCCTTCTTCGCCCAAACGCTTACTTTGGCCGAGCGATGCTTTAGGCCGAATGATGCTTTTGGATGCCGAGTACTCTCTGGATGTCGAGTACCAAGTTTCCTGGTCAATCCCCCAGGAAACACTTGCCCCCCAAAGTACAATGTGTGATCGAACATGTTGTGCTTTGAACCACGAGTTGTTGTAATGCTGAACGATGCAGTTGAAGACGAACGATATGCGCATGCCGAACGTAACTCCCTTGACCGGCCGAACGATGCCTTCTCGACCGGCTCCATCGGGCATAGACTGTTCAACTTCTTCTTCTTCCTTATAAAAACCAGCGCCTCCCCCCTTCTCCTCATTTCACATTTCGTCTCTGCTGCCCTGTATTTGCCGAACCTTCCAGTTGACAAAACTCCATCTACCTTCCAATTCCATCCAAGTCTTCATCCCCTTGATTAGGTACTAATTCCTTTCCACGATTTAAGAGAATGATACTTTGAGTTGCGTAATTGTGCTTAGGTTGGAGTCCTTAGGGTTTTTTAGTGTTAGACGACGAGAGTGGGAGGAGGAGTGAACAGAAACGAGTTTTCTAGCAGGTTGTTGGGAGGTGCCCTGTCGTTTGGCATACGTCTTCTGTGCCAAACGAAATTGTAGGAGGAGAGAAGGTAGGAGGAGCAGGAGATGGTCGGGAGAGAGTGAAAGTTAAAGGCAGTGCTAAGTGTTGAGGCTCGGTGCGATCCAGGTTCAGCGTGGTGTATCATATGCTGAACGATGGATGAAAGGTTGTGGGGGAGAAATGAGTCAGCGTGGATGTTGGGTGTTGTTTCGGCCGAACTGGAGTTTGGCCGAACGATTGCTTTGCCGAACATCAGTTTGGCCGAACGAACATTACTGAACCATGGCAATGCCGGACAACCATAAATGCCGAACCAATCATGTCGAGCGATATTAGCCGACCAACATAAAAGCCAAACATACAATGTTGGCCGAACATGACTTAAGCCGACCAATATAAATGCCGAACATACAATGGCGGACCAAACATTAGTGCCGATCATAACTTAGGCCGGACAAACGTGGATGCCGAACCAAACATAAACGTCGAACATAACTTAGGCCGGACAAACATGGATGTTGAACTGACCATGCCGAACCAAACATAAATGCCGGACAAACAATAATGCCAAACACACTGACATGCCGACCAAACTCAAATGCCGAACATACTCACATCTTGTCCAATTTCATAACTGAACTTTACTTTCCATAACCGAATAACTTCTTTTAGCGTTTTCTTAACTTGGAACTGTAATCGCCATACAAAAGGCTCTTGGAGACGGTCAGCGATGACGGTTTTCAGAGGCCGCGATTACAAGCTTAGTTTTATTCTAAATGCTTATACACGATTGAACGCACTAGTTCACACACCACGTGGGGGGATTATTCGTGTTGTTAACTCTAACATTGGTCATTTTTCAAGTATAGTTCACATAGGTGCTTAGTTGAATCCACTATTTATTCAAGATGTCTAAAAAATCCAGTTCCGCTACACTCTCCGACAGACACGGACCGTCTTCAAAGAAAACAACCACCGATACACCTGACCCGTCAGTTTCTCCCGCTCACGACTGGGCTCCTGATACCTTGGAGTCGTCGATCTTATTGGATAGCCCGTTTGACTCACAGGCTTCAAGGGTCACCGAAGCCGCTCTTCAGCGGATATGTTCTATTCATGGTATCCCGTTCTCCGACATGATAGTTCTGTCGGGGCACGACCGTCCACATCTGCCCCAGCGGGATATACAGCGTGCAGCAAGTTCATGTGTTGGGTTGGCAGCGTACCACCGTTCAATCTATTTCTTCGAGATGTGCTGCGGTATCTTGACGTCGCCCCATCACAGCTACAACCAAACGGTCACGCCTTCATCTATGGCACGTACGTGCTCTTTATGGCCGCCTTCTCTAGGCCCCCAACCCCTGGCGATATTAGGTACATATACATTACCAAGAAACGGGGAGACAGTCCCTCTTACATGTTTCTTGAGCCACATCGAAAGTGCCAAATTTTTACCAGCGCGTGGAGCAGCAAATTCGCCCAGTACAAACAGGAATGGTTTTACGTGCGCTGCCCACAGGGTTTTGCGAGGAGATGGGTTGAAGGAATTAAGTCTTCTTCCTGAATTGATGTCCATTCCCAATCGGTTTTAAGCTTCTGCTAACTTATCGTTTCATCTTTTCAGATTCCGTTCCACGTACCGAGGGTCGAGGGTACTCTGATGCTGTCGAAGCCATTAGAGCCCTTCCTGTTGAGGAACGAGATATCCGAGCCCTCATTTCCACTGAGTCATTATCAAGAGTCGGTATGCTAGCTCCTGGTCGTCGGATTAGTCTTCCTAAGGCCGCCTCGCTTCCCAAACCCGTACCCGCTAGAGGGAAAAAACTTCCTGAATCATCTATTCGTCCTTCTCTTGAAGTATCAGAAGAGGGGGAAATTCCAAATGAGCCACCTCGAAAGCAAGGTGAGGATTTGGGTCCTGCGGTTGAATTTCATGATATTGAAACGTCATCTTCCCCTTCGAAGGGGAAAAGGAAGCCGGCGCGCAAGTTGAGGAAGGAGAAGGTTGGCGGGACTTCCAAAGTTACGGCTATCCAGCCAAAGAAAGAGGCTTCTTCACGGCGCGTTGAAAGTTCTCTGAAGGGCTTATCGAACCTCTCCATTCCCGACGACTTGTTGAACTACGATTTCAATGACCCGGAGTTGTTTAAGTTTTTCTCACCTGCCAAGGGCGATGCGAGTGTCCCAGCCCCGAACCGAGGGGAAAAGACTCCCGTTAGCAAAGCCACTGGTCCATTAGGGGGGAACACTAGGACACAAACGGACACGTGCACTTCACTTTGCACTTACTTTTCTTTCATCAGCTTGTTCTCTCGCTGATTCGCTATTGTTTTAATTCTTTGCAGGTGACATGGGGCGTTCACACGGATATGACCGCCTTCGCAGTTCATCGACTTTACGCCAATCCGGTCGGGACTCAGGTCTCGAGAAGCGTCGAGACAGAGATAGCGACAGCGACGGAGATTATCATTCCTAGGACTCATCATTCCGGAAGAAAACTCATTATCAGCCCAAACTCCACCTGGAGACCTCCTCTCATCAGGAGCGAAGCAAAGAAAAGCGCGGTCATAAGAGGTCGCATTCCGATGCTCCTCGGGACTAACACTCTGACTCCTCTTCTACCCGGCATTCCCGAGACTCTAATAGGAGGGGCGAACTTTCAAAGCCGTCTCCTCTCGCTCCAGCGACAGGCCCGACAGTGTCGGAGAGACTGACCGAACTCAAGGCCAAATTTCTGAAGATTTGTTTTGATGGGCTAAAGTTTCTCCCAGCGATTCACCCTATACCCGGAGATGTTAAGCAAAATGCCATTGCCTGTACCAACGACGTCTATGTTTAACATGACGCATTCGTTCATCTGGCTGAGAAGCTTTCTGAAGTCTCTGTGGAGCGCCAGCACGAAATTGACCGCCTAAAGCTTGAAGCTATTCATGACAGGGACATCATTAAGGCCCAGGATGACGAGTTGACCACTTATAAGTCTGAGCTTGAGGTTGCCCGTCCGCGCGGTAAGGACACCGCCGAGGCTGTTTCCCGCCTTGAATTAACTCATAAGAAAGAGCTTGATGAGTCAGTCCAACGGTGTAGTGCTCTAGCTTTGGAGAAGGACTCCGTTCAGAAAGAGCGGGACATGCTCAGCCAACGGGTCAAGGAACTCAAAGAGCAACTCCATGAGGAGAAGAAAGAAAAATTGGCCGCCCAGACTTAGGCACAACACTATTGTGATGAGATCGTCGCCACCCAGATCCTAAAGGAGAAACTCGAGGATGATTTCTCCAAAGTCGAGGCACTAAAGAATGAGGCTCGCAAGGAGGGAAAAAAGATGGCAACTGCCGACATCGACTCTCGCCTTGAGGCGGCCAGGGAGGAAGGTAGGGAAGAGATCAAGACTGAATTCGACCCGCTCATCGCTGAATTCAACGCCCGAGTTCTCTTGCATCGAGATCTAACTTTTTTGGGCGAGGGCTACCTTTAATCTCTGATCGAGGCATGGGAGACCCTGTTTCAAATCAGGAAGGCCGAGAGCGGCATCGAAGAGGTCGATGAGGAAGCTTTGATTAAGGAGTTATTGAAGGGAAAAGAACCTTCAGACCTATCAGCGGCTAAGGCCCTATACAGCAAAGGTTCCTCCTCGAGGAAAGGAAAGGGAGTGGTTATTGGTCCATCCGGCATCGTGCCCCCAGTTCGTGCGCCTACTCAGCCGGCTAGCCAACCGGTACTCGATCCCTTCGAGCAGCACCTTGGCAACGACCCGGAAGCCCCCGAGCTTGGCGTTCATGTTCTATCTCCCATCCCGGGGGGTGAGACCCCTCTGAAAACCGAGATTCCACCGGCACCCGGTAAGCAACTTCTTTGGTTTATAGGGTTTCTGTGTTTTTCTAGAAGCTGTCGTGCTCTAACATTTGTTCTCTTGTGACTTTGTGCAGGTTGTTCTGACCCTGAGCCCACTCCGAGGAGCGATGTCGCCAAGGAGCTAGAGAAAGAAGCGAGTGAAGTTGCTCGATTGGCGAGGGTCCTGGCCCAAATGCCCAAGTAATCGGGGCACTCGATGAAGGCAAGTCCGACTCTTCTTCCGAGAGTTTTGAAATAGAAATCACGGATGCCTCTGAGCATGCATCTCAGCCAAGCATGAAGGAGCGGCTCGATAAAGAGAAGGAAGTGACAGCCAGATTTAAGGCTGAGCCTCGGGATGTGGACCTGGACGACCCCTTGAACAAACAGTTGAAGGTCATCCTCCCTGGCGAGTCCAAGCCTATGAACGTTCCCCCTACATCTTCAGTCGTCACCCCTCCAGCAGGGAAGGATTCCAAGGGTAAGCACTCTAGGAAGGAATCATCCAGGAAGAAGTTAAAGAAACACAAAAAGTGACCATCGTTCTCGTTCAACGAGAGTTAATTCAGGTTATGTAATGATTTTTGCAGACTGTGTAAATAGGCTGTCGACTCCGGGCTTCGGAGCGCTTTTGTAGCGAAAAGCTTTTCAGGAATAAAGTTCGGTTTCATTTTCTGTCTTTTCAAAATATTCTTGTCATTCAGTTTTCTCTGTGATTGTGAGTGAAATCTGAACTGCTGTGAATAACATAGACCTCCTGGTTCACCTTTACAAAGCTTGGGAATTCTTTGGAGTTGTTCAATCTCCATTCTGTGCTTCATGTATTTAAAATATTTCCTAGCCCGCAAGTCGGGGACTCGTCATATCCAAGCCATTTGTGTCATAGTTCATATTCAAGGGGCTTGGAGATCTGAATCACTTACATTCGAGTCCGCGCTCTGGGGACTTAGAGTATTCCAGTCCGTGCTCCGTGGACTTGGGGATTCTGAATTGTTTATATCCGAGTCTGCACTCCGGGGACTTCGAGTAATCCGGTCAGCGTTTCGGGGACTTGGAGATTTTGGATCGTTTATACTCAAGTCCGCATTCCGGGGACTTCGAGTACTCCAATCCGCGCTTCGGGGACTTGGAGATTTTGAGTCGTTTATACTCGAGTCCGCACTCCGGGGACTTCGAGTACTCCAGTCTGCGCTACGGGGACTTGGAGATTTTCAATCATTTATACTCGAGTCCGCACTCCGGGGACTTCGATTACTCCGATCCGCGCTCCGGGGACTTGGAGATTTTAGAATCGTTTAGACTCGAGTCCGCACTACGGGGACTTGGAGTTTTAGAATTGTTTATACTCGAATCCGCACTCCGGGGACTTCGAGTACTCCAGTCCGCACTCCGGGGACTTGGAGATTTTAGAATCGTTTAGACTCGAGTCCGCACTCCGGGGACTTGGAGTTTTAGAATCGTTTATACTCGAGTCCGCACTCCGGGGACTTCGAGTACTCCAGTCCGCACTCCGGGGACTTGGAGATTTTAGAATCGTTTAGACTCGAGTCCGCACTCTGGGGACTTGGAGTTTTTGTGTCATTTATACTCGAGTCCGCACTCCGGGGACTTCGAGTACTCCAGTCCGCGCTCTGGGTACTTGGAAATTTAGAATCGTTTAGACTCGAGCCCGCACTCCGGGGACTTGGAGTACTCCAATCCGCCCTCCGGGGACTTGGAGATTTAGAATCATTTAGACTCGAGTCCGCACTCCGGGGACTTGGAGTTTTTGATTCGTTTATACTCGAGTCCGCACTCCGGGGACTTCAAGTACTCCAGTCCGCGCTCCGGGGACTTAAAGATTTAGTATCATTTAGACTCGAGTCCGCACTCCGGGGACTTGGAGTTTTTGAGTCGTTTATACTCGAGTCCGCACTCCGGGGACATCGAGTACTCCAGTCCGCGCTCCGGGGACTTGGAGATTTAGAATCATTTAGAATCGAGTCCGCACTCCGGGGACTTGGAGTTTTTGAGTCGTTTATACTCGAGTCCGCACTTCGGGGACTTCGAGTACTCCAGTCCGCGCTCCGGGGACTTGGAGATTTAGAATCGTTTAGACTCGAGCCCGCACTCCGGGGACTTGGAGTACTCCAGTCCACGCTCTGGGGACTTGGAGATTAGAATCGTTTAGACTCGAGTCCGCACTCTGGGGACTTCGGGTATTCTAGTCCGCGTTCTGGGGACTTGGAGATGTTAAGTTGTTTCTGAGCGTTCGTACGCTAGTCAAAATATCATAATTTTCAGCCGCTTGTCACAGGAATATCATACGCAGAGACATTAATCATTTATGAAAAAGGTGGCTTCAATCCTTTACTAATGAGAGCAAGCTGAATTGTCTTATTACATGCCAAGAATTGGAAATGGAAACATACTGGAAATAAGTGCATCTACTGCATAAAGGAAATAGATTAAGTGTAGTAACACCGCAAGTGCTCGTTGTTCCATGATCGGGGGAGTGTCACACCATCGACGGTCGCTAGCTTGAAAGTTCCTTCTCCAAGCCTCCGTTTTGACGACGTATGGACCTTCCCATGCGGGGTTCATATGTGACGGGACTGGATAAACTCGTTTCAAAACGAGATCTCCCACATCAAAGATTCTTGGTTGGACTTTCCCATTATAATATCTCGCGACCCGATGTCTGTACGAGGCTGCTCTCAAATCAGCTTCTTCACGTTTTTCATCGATAAAGTCCAATGATTCCCGTAAGAGATCCTGGTTTGACGCGGGGTCGTAATGAGTCACCAGATGTGATGGAACTTCAAGTTCTACGGGTATGACGGCTTCCGTGCCGTACGCCAATGCGAATGGTGTGTGGCCAGTCGCAATCTTGTGGGTAGTTCTATAGGCCCAAAGCGCTGTCGGGAGTTCATCTACCCACTTGCCTCTAGCTTTTTCCAAACGCTTCTTCAATATGGACTTGATTATTTTGTTTACAGCTTCTACCTGCCTATTCGCCTTCGGGTGAGCAACTGCTGCGAACATTTTCTCAATGCCATACTTCTGACAAAATTCTTTAAATTCTTTGCTCTCGAATTGAGTCCCGTTATCTGTTATGATGGTCCGTGGAAGACCAAAGCGGCATATGATATTTCGTACAATGAAATTTAAGACTTTCTTGGTGGTGATCGTGGCCATAGACTCTGCTTCTGCCCATTTGGTGAAATAATCGACTGCCACTATTGCATATTTCGCGCCTCCTTTGGCTAAGGGTAAAGAACCAATCAGGTCAATTCCCCACATAGCAAACGGCCAGGGACTAACCATTTGCGTGAGTTCCGTCGGCGGGGCTCTCGGAATTTTCGCTTATATCTGGCATTTGTCACATTTCCTCACATAGTCTGCGGCGTCGTGGTTCACGGTTGGCCAATAGTATCCGTAGCGGAGGATTTTCTTTGCCAAAGTTTGGCCCCCGGTATGATCACCACACTCTCCCTCATGGACTTCCTTCAGTACTCGTTTTATCTCGTCAAGGGCCACGCACCGGAGTAAGGGGGTCGAGAATCCCCTGCGATACATTACTCCGTTCTGTATTACATAACGCAAGGCCTTACGAAGGACTTGGCGTCTTTCGCTCCTCTTCTCAGGCAAATCCCCATGTAGTAAGTATTGTTTGATCGGGGTCAACCAAGATTCCCTTTCGAGTTCGGTCTCCAAGACGAAATCTATCTCTATCATGTCTATACTTGGGGCAAGCAGGGTCTCGACAGGGAACAATCCCATCTACTGTGCATCACCAGTGCTTGCGAACTTTGCTAACGAGTCAGCTTCTCTATTCTGTTCACGTGGGACATAGGATATGTCATAATATTCGACACTTGCCAGTAGTTCTCGAGTGCGAGCAAGGTAAGGAGCCAGTCTCTGCCCCTTTGCTTGATAGTCTCCCCGTACCTGATAAACTACCAGCTGCGAGTCACAGAAGATTTCGATTAACTTCACTCCGAACTCAATAACGAGTTTCAGGCCAGCAATCAATGCCTCATATTCGGCTTCGTTATTTGTTACTGCAAATTCAAGCTTCAAAGCGTAGCAGATTGATCGGTCTTCTGGGGTTATGAGGATGATACCTGCCCCCGAGCGATGATCGTTAGATGCCCCATCGGTGTACATCTTCCATCGAACGGGAGGTGCGACCCTGTGTCCGCTTGGTTCATCTGGCAGAGTGAACTCGGCGATGAAGTCAGCTAGTGCTTGTCCTTGTATAGACCTTCGTGGCAGGTAGGCAATGTCGAACTGACTCAACTCAATGTTCCATTTTAGCATCCTTCCAGAAGTTTCCGGTCGTTGGAGTACTTGTCGTAATGGTTGGTCAGTGTAGAGACTGATCGAGTGTGCCTGGAAGTATGGACGAAGCTTGCGTGATGCAATCACCAAGCAATAGGCGAGTTTCTCAATCTTTGGATAGTTCCTTTCCGCCCCCGTCAGGCGTTTACCAACATAGTAAACTGGCCTTTGAACTCGGTCCTCCTCGTGGACCAGGGCTATGTTGATGGCATGTTGAGAGACCGCTAAGTATATGCACAACATCTCATGGTCTACTGGTTTCGACAGCACCGGGGGACTCTCCAGGTGTCTTACCAGAGCCCGGAACGCTTCGTCGCAGTCGGTGGTCCATTGGAAGTTTCTCTTTCCTTTCTTTATAACTTCAAAGAACGGAATACACTTGTCTGTAGCTCTGGATATGAATTGACTCAACGCAGCCACTTTTTAGTTCAAGCTTTGCACCTGTTTGATGGTTCTGGGTACTCGTATGTCTCGGATGGCCTGGATCTTTTTCGGGTTAGCTTCAATTCCTCGTGCATTCACAATGAAGCCCAAGAATTTTCCTGATGCCACGTCGAACGAACACTTCAAAGGATTGATCTTCATCCCGAAGTGCCTCAGTATATCGAACATCTCCGCTATGTCTCGGATGTGGTCGTTTGATTGCCGTGACTTCACAAGCTTGTCATCCACGTAGACTTCCATCGTTTTTCCAATCGGATCTTTGAACATTCGATTTACCAGACTCTGGTAAGTTGCTCATGCGTTCTTCAATCCGAAGGGCATTACTACGTAGCAATACAACCCGACGTTTGTGACAAAGCTGGTGTGCTCTTGGTCCGGGATGTGCATCGGAATTTGTTTATAGCTAGAGTACGCGTCCATAAATGATAGTAACTCGTGTCCGGCTTTTGAATCGACCAGTTGGTCGATCCTTGGTAGCGGGAAACTTTCCTTTGGGAAGGCTTTGTTTAAATCAGAGTAATCAACAAAAGTTCTCCATTTCCCATTAGCTTTCTTTACCAACACTGGGTTGGACACCCATTCAGGGTAGAGGGCGTCGCGGACGAACCCGTTGGTTTTGAGTTTGTCCACCTCTTCTTTGAGAGTTGCGGACTGGATCCATGCCTCTTCTTTTCTGTCTCACGGGGACGTGTCTTGGGTCTATGTTCAACATATGACTCGCAATTACAGGAGATATCCCGCACATATCAGAATGTGTCCAAGCAAACACATCAAGGTTCGCTCGGAGGAAGTCAATAAGGTTTTCAGCTGTCACGGGGTCTAGTCGTGATCCTATTTTAAGAACTCGTGATGGGTCGCTGCGGCTAACTGAGATGTCAATAGTTAGTTCAGGTGGCGCTGCATTCGTTTCCCTAGGTTCCCCATCATCATCTCTCGGATCTCTGTCTCTATGGATCCGAGAATGTTGCCCGAGCCAGGGCTCGGGCGTTAGTTGTCAATCATCAGAATTTTGGATGCGGACAAAGCTGTCCGCGACCTTTCCTTTCTCCCCATGCTGCGCTTCTCTGAGCTCAGCCATGTAGCATGCACGTCCGGTGGCCTGATCACCATGCACTACTCCTACTCCTTTGTCTGTGGGAAACTTTAACGTCAAACACCACGGGGCCAAGGCTGCCCTGAAGTTTGCGAGGGCTGGTCGTCCCAGGAATACGTTGTATGGTGAATCAACATCTGAATGGCAGGATTCGCACTCTCCTGCTTCTCCTTGTCCCAGTTCAACTTGTAACTCCACATATCCTACTGCGTATGTTGTTGCGCCGTTAAAGCCATGGATTCGGGCTTTAGATGGTTTCAAATCCTTAGTCTCCAGCTTCATTTGGTCATATGCTTTCTTGAAGATGATGTTAACGGAACTTCCGCAATCGATTAGAATTCTTCTTACGAATGCCGGTCCGATGGTCGCGGATATGACCATCGGATCGATAGTAAGGGCTTCCACCTTATCCGCATCTCTACTCCTGAATACAATATCGCCATTCATCGTGCGCTGCTGCTTTGCGGGAGCTCCATCCTCCACATTTGAACAACACTCATACTCCGTATGTCTTAGAGAATTAGCATATCGCTCCATCTCTTGCCAATTTTTATCCGCAGGATGAGGTCCACCAGCAATTGGGTTAATAACCAATCTTTCCACAGTCCGAGCAGGTTGTTCTGGCTTGCGGCGAGCTGGCCCGCGTCTGGGGTCCGATGTCTCCTGGTTATTGTCTGGCGAGTCTCTGACAAATTCCTGTAGCTTCTTCTGCCTAATCAATTTCTCAATAGCGTCATGAAGATGCCTGCACTCGTCAGTGTTGTGTCCGTAGGACTCGTGAAAGCGGCAATACTTCCCAGTCCGCTTCTGCTCCTCTGTTGATTCCTTTGGGCGTGGTTTTCTGTAGTGAAAAGTGTTGCAGGTCGACAAGTAGATGTTCTCAAGAGATGTATTCAGTGGAGTGTATTCGTTGTAGGTCGGGATTCTTGACTTCCATCTCCCCGTTTCCTTCTTCTTCTTTCCGGGATCTCCGCCTCCAGTTGCTTTAGACTGCCCCGGCTCGTTCTGGACGTTGGTTTAAGCCTTCTCAGGGTTATCTCCAGTTGTCTTCGCAGCGATGTAACTCTTTACAGATTCCTGACCGGGCCCCGGTGCCTTGTCTTTCCTTGTCCAACGAGCTTCTTCCCTCCTTATGAATTGATTGGCTTTCGAATAAAAACATTCCAGCGTGGCTGGGGGCTTTCCTGCCAACCAATCTCCAAATTCAGAATCTGGATCCACTCCACGCATTACTGCCATCAAAATTGCGTGATCCTTAGGATTGCTCACTTCAGTAGCGGCAACATGAAATCTATGCAAGTATGCTTTCAGTGATTCTCCTAGAGCTTGGGTCACACTTGACAAGGACATGACATCCTTAGGACGAGTGGTGTGTATCCTGAATTGTTCTATGAATTTTCTTGCTAATTCGTCGAAGCTGGAGATCGACCGTGGAAGAAGTCGAGTGAACCACATGGTGGCGATTCAGGATAAAGTTATCGGGAAGCACCTGCACTTGATTGCGTCGTTGGCTCTTGCTGAATCCATCATCCATCCATACCTCATTACATGCTGTCTAGGGTCAGTTTTCCCTTCATAAGCAGGAATGGTGGGCATGTTAAACTTCCTTGGGTATTCAGCCTGTAGGATGGCATCTGTGAAGGGAGTATGACTCTTGGAAACTCCCCAATCTTTATTAGTCAATCCTTGGTTTTCTTTCATCATCTGCCTAACCATAGCTATCAAGCCGGGGGTAGGTATGGAAGATGGAAGGTTGGGTTCTTTGGGATCTTGGTGAGTCTGGTGTCCAGCCTCTTCGCGAGTTTGATCCCTAGTCAATCGATTGGTGGCACCTGCTTGTGCACCTTCATCCTTGCGGCGTCTACGCCTAGGTGGTTCGTCAGCTGAAGTCGAACTATCTTCTTCTGAGTAAGGGGCAGGGCTACCTTTAGCATTCCGATGTTGCTGCTTAGTAAGCTAGATCATTAGGTCAGCATGGTCTGCATTTACTCAGCAAGTTGCCTCCTGCTTTCCATAAGTTCTTTCATTAAGTCATTGAACTCTGCTCGGGAAACAACTTCCGCTTGATTTTGGTTGGAGGGTCCTACGCCTCGAATCGCTTGTTGCTTGCTAGGACCATCTTGTTGTATGCTAGCAGTTTCACGGACATCTACACTTTGAGAGGCCGATCTGGTTCGGGGTCTTCCCATGATAGAGTTGTTGGCTGTAACTCTGAGTAGAATCAATAGATGCCTTATGAATGATCATGGATCTCCTTCGGGGGATTTACGCAATCCAGTAGCTACAAAGTAGATCCTAATAGCCTGAGATTTCAGTTCTCAGTGAAAGCACCAAAATGTTAGCACCAAAATTGGTCACTAACACCCTTAGAAAGATTATGTAGAGAGAATAATGAAGAAAGCGAACCGAAAAAGAGAAGAAAACATATATTAAAACGCGGGAAGTATGAACACCAAATTTATAATGGTTCGGCGCAGTGGCCTACGTCCACGTTCAAGCTAATCTTTATTTTCCACTTGATACTTGATTACAGATACAATCCGTTCTTAAGTATTAGAATACAATTGCAAGGTAAAAGAAATAAGTCTTGAATAAGGATTCAATGTGGCAGAGCCTCCCCAGTGCTCTCTAAAATCTCCCTTTTTTTGTACCCCTGCCTCCCTATTTATAGACGACAATTGGTTGGACTTCCCTGGTGGGCCTGGTAGTTGAATAACTTGGCCCAAGTAGGACGTGCTCTGTGTGTCGAGCCGAATAGGCCGAACGATCAAAATGACGAACCCTCCTTTTCATGCCGAACGGTCTGTTTGTTGAGTGGAAGAAGTGGACCGAACGTAGAATGCCGATCCTTCCTTCATGCCGAACGAGGCCAGGCCGGACAGGATGAGGTGTTGAGTGAGGGAAGGGTAGGCCGAGTCATAGTTGAAACTGGTTGTGTTGGGCGGATGCCGGGCCATCTTGCTGGCCGATCGTTCGGGGATGCCGAACGTCACTTGGTCGAGCGTACGTGGGAGGCCGAACGGTACCACTTGGCCGAGCGGCATTCAATGCCGAACGACCGTCTACGTCGAATGGCATTCGCGGATGCCGGGCCATCTTGCTGGTCGTTCGGGGATGCCGAACGTCACTTGGCCGAGCGTACGTGGGAGGCTAAACGGTACCAGTTGGCCGAGCGACATTCAATGCCGAACGACCGTCTACGCCGAACGGCATTCAATGCCGAACGCCCCTCGGTGTCGAACGACCAATATAAGCCGATCATACTCCTGATGCCGAGCGTTCCTTCTTCGGCCAAATGCTTACTTTGGCCGAGCGATGCTTTAGGCCGAACGATGCTTTTGGATGCCGAGTACTCTCTGGATGCCAAGTACTCTCTGGATGCCGAGTACCAAGTTGCCTGGTCAATCCCCCAGGAAACAGTATGTATTGTGTTTTCTTTTATATTTATATTTACACAAACAAAATTTTATCCCAATTAATTTTCACATTGCAACCTTTAATTTTGTTCAACATATTTATACACTTATATATTTATACATTTTACATTCATACATTTTTTATTATTTATTTTTGTACAACTTTTAAAAGAAAAGAAGGATTTAAATACTTTGATTTTATATCAACAATTAATCACTTCTATTCATATATGACAATTTAACTTAAAAATAACATTTTGAAAATGAGTACACTAATTTTTCTTCTTCTTTTTATTGCAACCTCCAAATATTAATACATTTAAAATTTAGAAAACAACCTTTTATTAACTTTTTATTAATCTCAAGCTTTTAATTTCTATTTTATTTTTAGTACATTTTATTTTGAAATTCAATATTTGTTTATAAAATACTTATTCTTATATTCTAAATCAAATATCTACATATTCCCAATATTTATTTGTAAGATACTTATGCTTAAATTTCAAATTAAATTTCTGTTTATAATCAAATTATTTATTTATTCTAGAAATCTCTAATTAATTCACAATTTATTTTCAAAAACGAATTTAATTGCCAAATTAAACTTGGTAAATTTTCAGGAATGTTACATGCTTCCTTTGGATTTTTAGGTTCAATAGTTGATATAAAAGCTACATTACTCATACTATTAGTTGATTTCTTGTTTTAACAATAGATTCAATATTTCCTAGTACATTCTCTATAGGATGTTCTTTTAATAGCCTAATTCTTTTATTAGGCTGAATGATTTCACAATTAGTTTCATTAGGTTTATTATTTAAAGTTACAAAATCTTCTTCATCTTCTATTTGTACAGTATCTTTAAAATTTTCGTCAAAAGATACATGCATTGTTTCTTCAATAGTGTTAGTTCTTATATTATAAACTCTAGGTGATTTACTTCTATTAGAATATCCAATAAAGATACCTTTGTCGGATTTATGTTCAAATTTATCTAAATTATCTTTTGTATGAAGAATAAAACGCTTACTACCAAAAACTTTAAATAAGCTAATATGGGTTTCTTAATGTAAAGTAATTCATATGGTATTTTATTAGTTAATGGTCTAATTAAAATCCTATTTAATATATAACATGCTGCATCGACTACTTCAACCTTAATTTTTTTTAGGTAAATTACTATCAGAAAGCGTTGTTCTAGCACACTCCTGAATCGTTCTATTCTTATGTTCTACCACTCCGTTTTGTTGTGGAGTTCTTGGAAAAGAGAAATTATGATTAATTCCTTTTTTATTATAGAAATTCTCAAAATTTTCATTTTCAAATTCTCCACAGTGATCACTACGAATAGTTTTTATTTTTAAAGAAAGTTAATTTTGAATTCTTTTATAATTTTTTTTAAATAATTAAAAAGCATCACTTTTAAGTTTAAGAAAAATTGTCCAATTATATCTAGAATAATAATCTACAATTACAAAAACATATTTATTTTGATTAATTGATTGAACTTGAGATGGGCCAAATAAATGTAAATGAAGTAGTTCTATAAGTTTAGAAGTAGAAATCATACCTTTTAATTTATATGAAATTTTCTTAAGTTTTACTAATTAGCAAGCATCATATATACTATCTACTTTAAAGTTTAACTTGAGAAGACTTCTACTAAGTCAAGTTTTGATAACCTAGATAACAATTTGAAATTCAATGACCAAATCTTTTATGCCAAATCCAAGGGTCACTTATATTAGCCAAAATACATAACTTATCAGCTTCCTAATTCCTTTAAAGATAATATTTGTCTTATTATCTTCGATGTGACACTTATCTTTTCCAGATTTAACTTTAAATCCTTTGTCACATAGTTGACTTATACTAAGGAAATTACGTTTTAAATTCCTAACAAGCAAAATATCAGAAATAAGAGGAGTTTTAGAATTACCGACATTGCCGATGCCAACCACATATCCTTTCGAGTTATCCCTAAAGTTGACCAATCCACCATCTTGATATATAATGTCATTGAGTACCTCGTGATTTCCAGTCATATGCCTTGAACAGCCACCATCAAGTATCCATTTATCTTTCTCAATTTGCACGGTTTGTCCATTGGTTGTTGATTCTTCAAAAGACATGTAACATGTCTGTTCCTGCATAATAAACCAATTCAGTAGATAACTTAATTTTTCATAAAAACTATATGCAAACTTATGATACTTTGATGAAATTCATAAATTCAAACTAGTATTAGAAAAAATTCCTAAAAATGCCATTTTTAACTTTTCAAGTTTCAGATTACGAAAACTATGAAAATCTGGCTCCGATACCAATTAAAAGAGAGTGTGGATTAAGGATCATAAGGCTAATTTAACACTAAAGGGGTGGTGAATAGTGATTAATGTATTCTAAGACTTATTGGACTAATTTAAAGTTATGATATAAACAAATGCAGAACTTAATCACAGAACAATCATAGAATCAAACACAAACGCAGAAATTAAATAAAAAGCAGTAAAGGAAAAGAACACACCAGATGTTATACTGGTTCGGAGTTACTCTACATCCAGTCCTATACCAAGGCAAACCACCTCATATAGATTTTTATTATACCAATGTCGAGATTACATTCCTCAGTTTCTAAAGGCCTCAAGGTACCCACTTGTCTTACAAGTCTAGGGCAAACTCTCTTGATTTACGAGCCATAAGATTACCCAATTGATCCAAACACAACCACACCTTATAGAGAGACTCGATAAACTTTTGATTACAAATTGATCCTATAACTCGGAATTGCTCTTTGATCTTCGAGAGAGGGCAGAGAATCAAACAAGAATGAGATTCTAATTTGATTCACTTAAGAATTCGGTAGAATTTTGGCATGATCTTAAAAATATGAAAATTATATAATATGGATTTGTGGAGAAGAAGTGAAGAAAATATGAATTAAAAAATTCGTTTGTGAGGCCTATTTATAATGCACCAACGGTCATAACCATTCGTGAAGAGATTTAAACGAATAGACACTTCTTTTGAAATTAAAACTTTTTAATTCAATGGCTACCATGTCGACTTGGTGTATCCCATGATGTCGACATCCTTATGTAAAAAACCTTGTAAAATTTGTTTGAAAATGAAGTTTAAAACAAGAATTTATTTTAAAACAAAAAAATATATTTTAAGGCTAAAACATATTTTTGAAAAATCTTTTGAAAAGATAATTTTAAGGCTAAAATATTTTGAAAAGCAGTTTTGAAAATCATTTTTGAAAATCCATTTTGAAGTAGTTTTGCAAGCTTCTTCCTGCAGAATATCTCATTACATCAGGACTCGAGAACTTGTACAAAACTAGGAGGTTCGTAGGTTTGTAAGCCACTTGTCATAGGTTTGTAAGCTACTTGTCGTGGCTTTGTAGCCACTAAGAAGGCAGAAATGGGTTCCATACCAAATGAAATTTGGAATGAAGATTTCCATGCTATTATGAAGTTTTAACAAAAAAACTAGACACATATCTTGAAACTTGATCTTGATACTCATGAGTCTTTAAACTTGATTTCTTGATTCTTGATCTTGATACTGTACAATCTTCAATAATCAGTACCGGCCTTATATATATCCTATATAATAATTTTCATACATATCAAGACAATAGTGTTAGTATATAAGTTATAATAAAAAAAGTTACAAAGGTTGTTTTCATCAAAACTACTATCTCTGTTCCTAATAGGAAGTTCATAAATATGAAACTGCGCAACATGACCATAGTAAAGTATGTTGCCGCGTTTGAAGCTTTGTCAAAGCATGGTACCGAGCTCGTCCACACACATTTGAAGAAGAATCGAAAATTCTTGTATGGGATGATGAAATCTTAGAGAAAACCATTGCTACCTAAGATAGAGGTTGCTTTTGAGATGCTCGTGGATACAACATTATGGCTAAAGGAAGAGGAGAAGGGGAGCATTTAAGAGAAAGAGCCTAGGACTGGTATTAACATCGGGTGGAATTGAAAATTCCCTTTCAAGAAGCAAAGGCTAAGGTTCTTTAAGAAAAATAATGCAGGAAGCAGTGCAGTAGAAGATAAAACTCAATCTAAGAATATTACCGTATGCTATAACTATGGACTCACAAGGCACTGTTACACTAATATTTCTAAAATATATTTAAGATAACCTTATGCAAGCGATAGGCTAAAAGAACTGGCTCATGAAAGAAGCTGGACCATGAAAAGAAAGAAAAAACAAAGCCCAAATAGGACTATGCCAAAGCGTCAAGACAATAGAAAAACATGAAAACTGTGCCATTTGTTTAAGTATAGAGTAGACGCCATAATACTGCACTAATGACCTAAGATAGCCACAAAAGTGAAAAATCTAATCTGTAACCCTAAGATTCAAAAGGCAGGACTACGACTGTCATGACCCGTCTTTCTATCTCCAGAAAAACGCATCATGATTTAAAAAAGAAAGGGATAGAAGAAGAAAAGATAAGAAAGAAGAAGCTCAACAGCATCAGATAACTCACAGCGGAATGAATGAAATATAATATATCACATAAAATATTACTTAGTATCATATACATCAGAGTTACACAACCTATACAACACATATAAGAAAGTTATAAACATCTGTCTAACTATACAACTCAAGATATCACAAGATACAGATATCACACAAACACAGCAGAACCATAATATATCTACACGCGGAAGCCTCCTGCTCCAAAACTCCTTCAGAATTCGTCAAGCTAACCTGAATCGCTTGACTACTCGTATATAATATGAATACCCAAGAGTTTAATAAAACAGAAAATAAACACTCGGGTCAGACAGGGGTCTGGCATGAGTAAACGGGTTAAAATTGCTTAACTTTAGAAACTACTTTGAAAAGAAAAGGTATCACGTAAGACTTCCCACACATAAATATGAAAAAGTTTTTACCTTACGCTAACCAAAACATTTGATAGGAAATCCAGTGATATTATAATAGTGTCAAGATTTTCAAGTAAATAAGAAATAACCGAAGTTGTTACATTCATTAAATTCCAGCTACTTGCCAAAAAAGTGGGTAATACAATCGAAACCGTAGGGTCTCGTAGGAAGAATGGGTTTCCATCAATGGCAGGGCTACTGGGGGACCGCCCGTCACAGTACGTGGCCTAGATCACCGTACCGAGGATCACTCCCAATCCCCTGCAACACAAAGCCGGAACCATCCTTTACTGGAATGTCCCGAGTAAGATCACCCTGTGGTCGGTGCGACCAACCACCCACTAAGCCGAAATAAAAAGGGACATCTACATAGGGATGACCTCACCCTGAAATGGGTGCTACCCACCTAGCCTTGCTGCACCTCCCCTGTTTTAGCCATTCCCGGTTGATGAGGCTTGAGGCTGCGATTACCTTAATAGAACACATCTATTTTAGGATGCTAATCGTCGACCTGACGATGTTCTGAAAGCATTCAATCCATACAAGTTCGTTCCGGGTTCGAACGAAACCGAAGGCACTATCTCATTGCACTCATTTTGGAATCACCCTAAGAGTCAACGACCATAGCCCTTGCACTCTGAATCACCATCTCGAACCTGAAAGTACTATTTCCGTCAAACTCATCACGTAATCACCCTTAGAGTTATATTGACGAATAGTTCTTACACTTCGAGTCTTCACAAAGCTCCACTTGGATTCATGACCTAACGTTTAATTTGGATCGATGTGGTTTTCGGATTTCCAAATATGGAAACCCGATCCCGGTCTCACCGAAATCCAAACGCCATTTTATTGTCCAAGTTGTTTAAGGGTTTTAAACAATTAAACTTATATTCAGGGTAACATAAACAGATAGATGAATCACATTATCACAATAGATAATTCATATCAACCATTCATCTCACAAAGCATGTAACGACCCATATTTTTCGTATCGAAAGATCGTAAAACCATTGTTATTAGGTCGTTAGTGTTGTTAAGTCGTCCAGAGTTTAAGTCGACCAGAGCTTAAGTCGTCCAGAGGTTAGGTCGTAGAAGATCTTGAGTGTTGAGCGACCTAAAGGTAAGGCAGGGTGACCCAAGGAAGTCGACGACTTAAGGGTTTAGGCAACCTAAGGAGTTAGATTGTGTGATAGCTTAGGTCGTATAGTAGCTTAGGGAGTTGGAGCGACTTAAGGAAGTTAACGACCTAGTAGTTAGCGGCTTAAGGGGTTTAGCGACCTAGGAGTTAGCAGCTTAGGGGAATTAGCGACTTAAGGAAATGAGCGACTTAAGGGAGTTAACGACCTAAGAGAATTAGCAGCATAGGAGGTAGCTTAAGTCGCTGGGGTGTAGTTAGGTCGTGAGCGACCTATGTTAGGTCGCTGCGTTTAGTTAGGTCGTAAGACGACCTAAGGTCGTTAAGTCGTTAAGTCATCTAGACGACTTAGGTAGGAACGCGGCTATGTTAGGTCGCTAAGTCGTGTCCCAGTTAGGTCGTTGAGTGTTAGGACGCGTACGTTGTAGGTCGCGTGAAGGCTTAAGGAGTTAGGTCATGCATGTTTTAGATCGTGTATAGGCTTGAGTCGTTAGGTCGTAGGTCGGGGAACTGTTAGGTCGTTAGGTCTGGGATTGATAGGCCATGGACGACCTAAAGAGAGAGGGACCTAAGGGTTCCAGCCTATAAATACATGGGTTTGCTTCACTTTTTGGGATCCAGATTTTTTTTGAAGTGACGAAGCCCTGCCATTTTGAGAGCTCGAGTGTTGTACTTCTTCACTTCTTTTCTCCTCTTTAATCTTGTGCTTCCTTCCATCCGAATTGAAGATCAAATCGAAGATCCAAGAGCTTAGATTGAAGATCTTCATCTATCGAAGAGGGATTTCGTCATTTGAAGTGGAATTGGGGCGGATCGAGCTAGAACCTTCGCTGTCCAGATCTGGAGTGTGTTTCTTTTGAAGTGTTTGGGTGATTTGGTGAGTGGTGGTTATCTCTCGCACGGACCCAAAGGAGTATATTGGATTGGTGGTTTGATTTTGTGTTAAAAATAGTGATTTCATGCATTTTCGTAAACCTAAGTATAGATCCATTGTTCATGAAGATTTGACATCCATTATAATACATGTTAACCTATGCAAGTTCATCCATCAAGTTGTAGAGATATTATTCATGATTATGCTTGTTAGATTTAAACTCTTTATTTACAAGATTGCCATTTTTGTTATAATTGCTTTTAGATCATGTTTGAATGCTTAATTACTTGGATTAATGATTGACTTGATTGATTGTTATAAATTAGTTGATTAGTGGTTGGATTTGGACAAGTTGGTCGAAGATGATTCAAAGGCTAAGGGGAAAGCTCTTGAATAGAAAAGCTGCACGTGGCATATGTAGTGGATGATAAAGCTCATATGGACGGATTTGATGATGATGTTGAGATGGAGCTTTGCTATGAATGAGATGAGGCGAGGCATGATGTGAGGTAGCTTTGGTATAATCCAGACGGGATCATTCCAAGCATGTTGATAACTCGAGGGATGGTTCGAGCTTGTAGATAATGGTTGGCTCGAGAGGCGCTTGAGCTAGTATGAGAATAGTCGTCAAGGAGGATGACTAGAAGGCGGAGATTTCATCGTTATTGAAGGTTCTAGCTGACTCAAAACAAGAGTACGCTGGGCAGATTCGATAGTCCCAAAAGACTACAGTAGGTGGTCGAGTACTCTGGGCAGATTCGATAGTCCTAGGCACAGGCTGCGACGACGTGTAGAGTTTTGTCTAGAACCAGGGTTACCATTAGCCCTTGACGGACGGCTGAAAGAAAGGTGCCGGTCATTCAGTTAACGATGGTATCGACGCAGGGATAACAGTGATAGCCAGAGTCATGGATGTTTTGGATGTTTTGGTTGTATCGTCATTCGGTCTCAAGAGCGATGTTTTCCGGGTGCTTATCTGATCTTGGTTTAGGCCTTGGGGGTTGTACTTGGAAAACATCGACCTTGACTCAAGTGATAATTGCTTTACTTTAAATGTCTAATTTGCTATGTTTACTTCCGCTTAGTGTGTTAGGGTGTTATCACGGTAGAAAGAGGTGGAGTGGGAGGGTTGGGTTCCTATTCCTTTTCCCTTTATGCTCTTTTGGCATGTTGTTAGTTAACTTACCGCTCACTAAGACTGTTGTCTGACTCAATGTTTAATGTTTAACTCTTATTACCTTAGGTTGTTCATCCATTTTGGGATGGGCAGACTAGGTAGCAGGTGACAGGTGCTGTTCTTAGTGACTAACGATGCTGATGACGAAGACGCATTGGAGGTTGCGTATTATTTTCTTACTATATGTACTAGATGTTCCGCTGCTTGTATATTCTCTGAGTGATATGTAGTGAGGCTTGATGTTTTGACTATTCAGATTTTTGTATCAAACTACTTTGAGGCTTATTTGATGAGATTCTGTTTCTGTGGAGCTTCACTATATATATATATATATATTTCTCTATTGTATTTTACCCATGCGCTGTGAGTTATACGATAGACTCTGCTGTTTTTTTTACCTTACCTTGATGATCATCCATGGCTGCCAGGCACACTTTTCAGTGCACTATTTCCTTGTTTAGTGCAGGAGTCATGGGCGCTCGTCACATTTGGTGTCAGAGCTTTGGTTAATCGATTTTAGCCCTTGCTCACTGACGTAACTACGTATGAGAGACGTAATTGTGTTTTGATGGGTGATTACTATATATAATATAGTAGCTTAGAAGTATTTGAACTCCTTATGCGGTTGTTTCTCAAGGTGTACTAATCATTTTTATATATATTAAGAATGAGTCGAAGAGAGAGACCAGCTGCTAGGGAAGGCCGTGCTGCTGAGGGGGCTGCTGATTATGTTGCTATGTTCGAGGCTATGATGACTTCGATCATGAGGAGGATGCCAGCTTCGGGGCCAGCAGTAGAAGTTGGAGTTCCAGTTCAAGCTCCAAGACCGGTGGATTTTGCTAAGTTGTGTAAAGACTATACTGCTCTTGGAGGGAAGGTTTTCTTGGGAACAGAGTCAACCATTGAAGTCCAGAGATGGATAGATGCTTGTAGAAGAATCTTTGGTGATTTGGGAATTGAGGATGCAACCAAAAGAAAGCTCGCATCAAGGCAGCTTCAAGGGAGAGCTTCTGACTGGTGGAACTCTATCACCATTGATACTCCGGAGGAAGAAATTACTTGGGTGCAATTCCATGCCAGATTTGAAGCTAAGTTCATTTCTACAGCTCAGAAATCCGTTCTGTTCAAGAAGTTTGTGGAGCTCAAGCAAGGAGGAAGACCAGTTCTTGAGTATGTTTCGGAGTTTGAAGCCTTGTCCAAGTATGCCCGGTAGTATATTGAATCTCCATATCAGAAGAACGAGAAGTTTGTGACAGGCTTGGACATTTATCTAGGGAGGCAGTTGGTGGATCATCTGGACGATCCATTTGAGAGGCTTGTGGAGAAGGCCCTCAGGCACGAGAATATGTTTCCTAAAGAAGGATCTGTTGTTGATGTGACCAAGGAGGAGTCTAAACTACAGCAAGGTGGAAACAAGAAGAGGAAGCAACAACAGCAGAAGGGTAAGGATGGCCAGAAGAAGCCAAAGGGCGAAGTGACCTGCTACAATTGTCAACAGAAGGGCCATTTCTCCAAAGATTGCAAGAATCCAAAGGTGCTGGTGAAGTGCCACAACTGTGACAAGTCGGGGCATATCAAGAAGAATTGTCCAGAACCAAGGAAGGACAGGCAGATTGTGCAAGCTTATGCTTTGGGGGCTGTGCCATCATCTTCAAAAGCTCCTACTGCAGAAGAGAAAGGAAAGAGTGTGGTGGTACAAGGTACCCTTTCCATTTGTGGTGTTCCAGTTAGAGTGTTATTCGACACTGGGGCGTCGCATTCTTTTGTTTGTAATGAACTTGTATGCCGGTTGGGTTTAGAACCGGATATTGTTGATAGACCATTGGTTGTGACTAATCCATTTGGGGGTTCGTCCTGTCTGTGTATGTTATGCCGTGATCTGGTTGTATCGAGTCATGATTGCTCTTTTGTTTGTGATTGTTTTTTTCTAAACTTTGCGGGGTTTGGAATTATTTTGGGTATGAACTGGCTTACGAAGTATGCGGCAAAGGTTGATTGTAAAAGGCTGGAGGTGATAGTCGAGAATGTGGAAGGGCGAAAGGTTGTGATATGATGTAAACATGAGGAAGGCGGCTTCATGAGCTTCATGTATTCGATGGTTGTTCCACGGGATGGACTGTCATCGGTGCCAGTCGCAAATGGATTTGGGGATGTCTTTGATGAAGTCAAAGGGTTCCCGCTGCATAGAGAGATCGAGTTTCGCATCGATCTGGTTGAAGGAGCCAGACCTGTTGTGATGCCTCTTAGGCGGATGGCGCCTAGGGAACAGCAAGAGTTGAAGGTGCAAGTTGATGATCTTTTACAGAAAGGATTCATTCGGCATAGTGTGTCCGAATGGGGTGCACCAGTTGTGTTTGCAACCAAAGCAGATGGATCGTTGAGGTTGTGTGTGGATTATCGTGAGCTGAATAAAGTGACTAAGAAGAACAAGTATCCATTGCCGAGAATAGATGACTTGTTTGATCAGCTTCACAAAGCCAAGGTGTTTTCTCAGATGGATTTGGCAATGGGATTTCACCAATTAAGAGTGGCAAAGGATAGTGTGCCGAAGACTGCTTTCAAGACACCATCTGGTTTCTTTGAGTGGCTGGTAATGCCATTTGGATTGACCAATGCACCAGCATATTTTGTGGATCTTATGAATAGAGTGTTCAGGGATCAGTTGAACAAGTTCGTACTAGTGTTCGTGGATGATATTTTGATTTATTCCAGTAATGAAGAAGAGCACAAGACGCACTTGCGTATTATTTTGGAAACCTTGTGGAAACATCAGCTGAAGGCTAAGTTTTCGAAGTGTCACTTCTGGAAGAACGAAGTGAGGTTCTTAGGTCATATTATCTCTAGAAGTGGAATAGCGGTTGATCCCGCCAGGGTGGCAGCAATCCAGGATTGGGTTAGACCTAAGAATTCATCTGATGTGAGAAGTTTTCTTGGATTAGTAGGATACTATCGTCGATTTATCAAAGACTTTTCCAAGGTAGCTGCACCATTAACAGGATTGACGAAAAAGAACCAAGTATTCAGATGGGATGCTAAGTGTGAGCAAGCTTTCGGAATCCTGAAAGAGCGACTAACAAGTGCTCCTGTTTTGATTATTCCAAGTGGAAATGATGAGATGGTGGTTTACACTGATGCATGTGGTACTGGACTTGGAGCAGTGCTGATGCCGAAGGGTAAAGTTGTTGCGTATGCAAGTCGACAACTTAAGCCGCATGAAAGGAATTATCCGACTCATGATTTGGAGTTGGCGGCGATTGTATTTGCTCTGAAGATGTGGAGACATTACCTATTGGGAGTTCGATTCGAGCTGTTTATAGATCATAAGTCGTTGAAGTATCTTTTCTCCCAAAAGGATTTGAATCTTCGACAGCAACGATGGCTAGAGTTTTTGGCATCATATGATTTTGGTATAGCCTATACTCCGGGAAAGGGTAACGCAGTGGGAGATGCGTTAAGTCGAAGACAGGCAGGATTGGGAGCCATGTTTTCAGAATGGAAGAGTCTCGAGTATTTGGCTGGATTTGACTTCAGGACCAGATGTGAATTGGAACCTGAGATGTTGGCAAACTTATCGATAAGACCTACTCTTGTGGAAAAGATTGGCGAGAGCCAAAAGCGAGACGATAAGCTTGTCAAGATTATCCGTGATTTGGAATCTGGGTTGGACCCAGAGAAAGATAAATGATTCGAGATCGATCGAGTGGGTTGGATTCGGAAGCAAGGACGACTAGTTATTCCCGATATAGATGAATTGAGAGATGAAGTTCTAAAGCAGAGTCATCACTCGAAGCTGACAATTCATCCAGGTGGAAATAAGATGCATCGAGATATGAAAAGAACCTATTTCTGGGAAGGTATGAAGAAGGATGTTGGAAATTTTATTTCCAAGTGTATGAACTGCCAGTTGGTAAAAGCCGAGCAGAAGAAGCCTAGTGGATTGCTTCAGCCATTAGAAGTTCCTACATGGAAGTGGGAGCAAATATCGATGAATTTTATCGATGGGTTACCTAGAACAAGAGCGGGAAATGAAGGGATTTGGGTCATCATAGATCGCTTGACTAAGAGTGCAAGATTTATTCCTGTTCGATCAACTAGGACTGCATCGAAGTTGGCTGAGCTGTATGTTAAGTGGATAGTTCGATTCCATGGTATTCCGAAAAGTACAGTGAGCGATCGAGACCCATTGTTCACTAGTGGATTTTGGAAGAGCTTCTAGGAAGTTTTGGGAACCAAGTTATGTTTGAGTACAGCTTATCACCCCAAACAGATGGTCAGACCAAGAGAGTCAACCGATTTTTGGAAGATCTCCTCAGAGCATGTGTTTTGGACTTCGGAGGATCATGGGAAGATCACCTTCATTTGGTGGAATTTTCGTATAATAACAGTTACCAGTCCAGCATTGGTATGGCGTCATATGAAGCATTGTATGGAAGACCGTGTAACTCTCCGACATGTTGGTTGGAAACGGGAGAAAAGTTGATACTTGGGCCAGAAATGATTCAACGGACTTCGGATTTCATAGAGATCATTCGGCAACGAATGAAGGCAGCCCAAGACCGTCAGAAAAGTTATGCCGATAGGCGTCGTAAGGATTTGGAGTTCGACGTAGGTGATATGGTTTTTGTGAAGATTTCTCCACTGAAGAATGTTATTCAATTCAGAAGGAAAGGAAAATTGACTCCGAGATTTGTTGGACCATTCCCGATCATCGAGCGAATTGGAAATTTCGCCTATAAATTGGGGTTACCAGAAAAGATGTCGGGTGTGCACAATGTTTTTCATGTATTGTATCTACGGAAGCATGTGCACGACTCGAATACAGTGATTTCTGCTGATAGCTGGGAATATTTTGAGGTTGATTCAGTTGTTAAGAGACCTCGTAAGCCGCTTCGTGTTGTGGAAACTGACACGAAACAGCTAAGGAGGAAGGTAGTTAGGTTGCTCAAGATACATAGGAGTGAAGATGTTAACGACTGTACATGGGAGGTGGAAGAGAGTATAAAAGCAGCTTATCCTGAACTCTTCGAGGTATGACCATAAGGTGTCGTGTCATCTCATGACATTGTAACTTGTTCTAGTCTTAGAATTCTTCATGGTAGGCTAGTAATTAGATGCATGGTTTGTTGGTTGCTATGGATGGTAGGCATGCAGAATAGTTTTTGGTTGTTCTTCTTTGTTTAGAATTTCGGGGGCGAAATTCCTAAGGGGGAGAGAATGTAACGATCCGTATTTTTCGTATCGAAAGATCGTAAAACCGTTGTTATTAGGTCGTTAGTGTTGTTAAGTCGTCCAAAGTTTAAGTCGATCAGAGCTTAAGTCGTCCAGAGGTTAGGTCGTAGAAGATCTTGAGTGTTGAGAGACCTAAAGGTAAGGCAGAGCGACCCAAGGAAGTCAGCGACTTAAGGGTTTAGGTGACCTACGGAGTTAGATTGTGTGATAGCTTAGGTCGTATAGTAGCTTAGGGGGTTGGAGCGACTTAAGGAAGTTAACGACCTACTAGTTAGCGGCTTAAGGGGTTTAGCGACCTAGGAGTTAGCAGCTTAGGGGAATTAGCGACTTAAGGAAGTGAGCGACTTCAGGGAGTTAGCGACCTAAGAGAATTAGCGGCATAGGAGGTAGCTTAAGTCGCTGGGGTGTAGTTAGGTCGTGAGCGACCTATGTTAGGTCGCTTTGTTTAGTTAGGTCGTAAGACGACCTAAGGTCGTTAAGTCGTCCAGACGACTTAGGTAGGAACGCGGCTGTGTTAGGTCGCTAAGTCGTGTCCCAGTTAGGTCGTTGAGTGTTAGGACGCGTACGTTGTAGGTCGCGTGAAGGCTTAAGGAGTTAGGTCGTGCATGTTTTAGGCCGTGTATAGGCTTGAGTCGTTAGATCGTAGGTCGGGGGACTGTTAGGTCGTTAGGTCTGGGATTGATAGGTCGTGGACGACCTAAAGAGCGAGCGACCTAAGGGTTCCAGCCTATAAATACATGGGTTTGCTTCACTTTCTGGGATCCGTATTTTTTTTAAAGCGACGAAGCCCTGCCATTTTGAGAGCTCGAGTGATGTACTTCTTCACTTCTTTTCTCCTCTTTAATCTTGTGCTTCCTTCCATTCGAATTGAAGATCAAATCGAAGATCCAAGAGCTTAGATTGAAGATCTTCGTCCATCGAAGAGGGATTTCGTCGTTTGAAGCGGAATTGGGGCGATCGAGCTAGACCCTTCGTTGTCCAATCTGGAGTGTGTTGCTTTTGAAGTGTTTGGGTGATTTGGTGAGTGGTGGTTATCTCTCGCACGGACCCAAAGGAGTATATTGGATTGGTGGCTTGATTTTGTGTTAAAAATAGTGATTTAATGCATTTTCGTAAACCTAAGTATAGATCCATTGTTCATGAAGATTTGACATCCATTATAATACATGTTAACCTATGCAAGTTCATCCATCAAGTTGTAGAGATATTATTCATGATTATGCTTGTTAGATTTAAACTCTTTATTTACAAGATTGCCATTTTTGTTATAATTGCTTTTAGATCATGTTTGAATGCTTAATTACTTGGATTAATGATTGACTTGATTGATTGTTATAAATTAGTTGATTAGTGGTTGGATTTGGACAAGTTGGTCGAAGATGATTCAAAGGCTAAGGGGAAAGCTCTTGAATAGAAAAGCTGCACGTGGCATATGTAGTGGATGATAAAGCTCATATGGACGGATTTGATGATGATGTTGAGACGGAGCTTTGCTATGAATGAGATGAGGCGAGGCATGATGTGAGGTAGCTTTGATATAATCCAGACGGGATCATTCCAAGCATGTTGATAACTCGAGGGATGGTTCGAGTTTGTAGATAATGGTTGGCTCGAGAGGCGCTTGAGCTAGTATGAGAATAGTCGTCAAGGAGGATGACTAGAAGGCGGAGATTTCATCGTTATTGAAGGTTCTAGCTGACTCAAAACAAGAGTACGCTGGGCAGATTCGATAGTCCAAAAAGACTACAGTGGTTGGTCGAGTACTCTGGGAAGATTCGATAGTCCTATGCACGGGCTGTGACGACGTGCAAAGTTTTGTCTAGAACCAGGGTTACCATTAGCCCTTGACGGACGGCTGAAAGAAAGGTGCCGGTCATTCAGTTAACGATGGTATCGACGCAAGGATAACAGTGATAGCCAGAGTCATGGATGTTTTGGATGTTTTGGTTGTATCGTCATTCGGTCTCAAGAGCGATGTTTTCCGGGTGCTTATCTGATCTTGGTTTAGGCCTTGGGGGTTTGTACTTGGAAAACATCGACCTTGACTCGAGTGATAATTGCTTTACTTTAAATGTCTGATTTGCTATGTTTACTTCTTCTTAGTGTGTTAGGGTGCTATCACTGTAGAAGAAGTGGAGTGGGAGGGTTGGGTTCCTATTCCTTTTGCCTTTATGCTCTTTTGGCATGTTGTTAGTTAATTTACCGCTCACTAAGACTCTTGTCTGACTCAAGATTTTGTGTTTAACTCTTATTACCTTGGGCTGTTCATCCATTTTGGGATGGGCAGACTAGGTAGCAGGTGACAGGTGATGTTCTTAGTGACTAACGATGCTGATGACAAAGACGCATTGGAGGCTTGCGTATTATTTTCTTACTATATGTACTAGATGTTCCGCTGCTTGTATATTCTCTGAGTGATATGTAGTGAGGCTTGATGTATTGACTATTCAGATTTTTGTATCAAACTACTATGAGGCTTATTTGATGAGATTCTGTTTCTGTGGAGCTTCACTATATATATATATATATATATATATATATATATATATTTCTCTATTGTATTTTACCTATGCACTGTGAGTTATACGATAGACTCTGTGTTTTTTTACCTTACCTTGATGATCATCCGTGGCTGCCTGGCACACTTTTCAGCGCACTATTTCCTTGTTTAGTGCAGGAGTCATGGGCGGTCATCACAAAGCAGCATATCACATATCAGAGATATCATACCCAAATCATCCAACATCATTCAAACAACCGATATCAATCATCTAATATTAATCATCCAATATCAATCAATCATCCATAAGAAGGTTTGATTAACTCTTAATCAATCGGATTATCTTAATCCTTCTTCATTAATTAATTACAAAATTAGTTTATTAATCGTCTCTTAATGATTTTCCTTAATTAATCTTCCTTGATTAATTATCTTTAATTACATTCAAGTAATTAGCCTTTAATTCTTTAATTAATTCCACAAATTAATTATCCTTAACCATATACAGTAATTAACCTTTAATTACTATTATTAGTTACAATAATTAATGATCCTTCATTTGCTTCCATTAATTAATTAACTATAATTGATTACATTAATCCTTTATTAATTACAATTAATCACACTTTAATTAATCACTTTTATTAAGCAACCTTGATTAATTCATTAATTATATTAACTCATCATTCTTATTAATTAATTAACCCTTTAATTAATTACATAATTAATTTGTAATTAACCATCTTATTAATTAGTCTTAATTAATCATAAACAGTAATTAACGACTTGTAATTACTTATCTTGATTAATTAACTTTTTAATTAATTATATTAATCCTTTAATTTATTATATTAATTAATAATCCTTAGTTAATTACTTTAATAATTAATTACATTTTTAATTAATTACACTTAGTAATTAATCTTAAATTATTCATATTCATTAATTAATTAATCACATTAATTTATCAACTCAATTAACTAAGTAATTAACCCTTAATTACTTCTATAAATAATTATCCTCTAATTACTTTCATTAGTTAATTACTCTCTTAACTAATATCCTTAACAAGTAATTAATCCCATCATTAATTATCCTTAATTCTTTAATTAATTAATTAATTAATTTCAAATCAATTATATTAATTAATCCTTTAATTAATAACATCAAGTGATTAACCCTTAATCACTCCACTTAATTACTTCTATAAGTAATTTCCATTAATTACTTTCATAAGCAATTTCCATTCTTAATTACATTAAGTAATTATCCTTTATTAAGTAATTACACTTAATTAATTCACAATTAAGTGATTATTTAAAATTAACCAACAATTAACTAATCATTTAAAATTAATTAAATAATTAGTTAACTTCTTATATTTAAAGAAAATCCTTAATTAATTAAGAAAATCGTTCATCTTAATTAAACTTTTACTTATTAGCAAATCATATTAATTACGTATCCTTAAGTTCATAACAATAATAAATTAACCTTAATTATCTTCATAAATTAATTATTTGAATTAATCAAATTTTAATAACATAAAGACAAATTATTTTATTGGTTACAAAATTTTAACTTTAACCTTATTTGAAAATAAAACATTTAGAAATTTTAACTCAATTCATCATGTCAATGTAGGCCAACATATACTTGAAAATAGTATGATTAAAGCAGCGTCAAGATCAGACTGTTATAAAACTTTCAGATGGACATATAGTGAAGGTTACTGACAAATCCTCAAATTATGAAACAAAGGATTGTGATCAATTAAACAGTGGGTTTACTAACATGCTTAGTATCTAGGTAGACTACATAACATTGCATTTTCTGCAATAGATTTGTTTAAGACCAAATACACTAAACTTAAATCAATTATATGGGCAGCTCAGCCAAGTTTTTAATGTAGTTGCACCTCAGATTTTTATTACATAACATGTGGTTCATTCTGCAATACAAGTTTTTACTGAAAATCAAATATTAAATAAGGATTTTCAAACTAAGGCTTCAAGCTTTTCATGGCCTTACATCAATTTATAAGTCATGATCAAGCCTTACTGGCTAATTCAGATCAGGTTCATCCATCACCTATCATTTCCTCTACATGCATTTTCAAAAGAATACCACTGCAATTTCACTATTTAAATTTTTTTTTTATCAATTATACTAAAGAAAGTATGTCCACATATCAAATTACATGGCATAACTTTCTTCATCACAATCCACCAGAAAACATCAAGATCAGTTACTTGAATCAGTAGCTCCAGACACATATAATACTTAAGTTTTACAAATTCTTTTCAGATGGACAAAGCTATTACAATACTGAGAAGTTTGCATATACTAAAGAAAGTTTGCCTAGCTAACTTTATTCAATGAACTACTGCATTTCAAAAACTCAAGCAGGTCTTCTTATTTTCCAAGCAAGCAAGCTATTCATGCATCTTTACCTGCAACAACATTTTGAGCTGCCTCAATAAAAGGAGACACCCCAAATATTGCAAAGGTAATAAATAGGGTCAGAATAAAATTCTGGTGTGAGTGAAATCATTATAAAACAACTTTAAATTCTTAAAACTTTGTAAAGAACCTATATATTTTTCACTATTCAATTTCATATCAAACCTGAGCATATGCACATTTAAATTTATCTACCAACATACATCCAAGCATTCATTTATTCAATCCATTCAGTTGTACATGTACAAACTCCTATGGAATTTTGCTTTCTAAAATCCATAGCATAACCTTTCTATCCCATTTTATATTTTATATGGTCTAATCTCTTGCCTTTGAACACAAAGTGTGCATTGCAAAGGACTCAATTCTGTTAACCTTTGCACAGAGGCCTTCAGGACTTGAACAAGTCATGCACATACCCATCATCCACCTGACGATGAGTAGATCAAGGCGCCTCTCCTAAATTACTTTGTAATTTAGAGACCTTGCTCATTTAATTGCCAAGGAATTTTTCTTTTTAATTTCCAGAAGTACTTGTGCTCTTTTCTTTATTTCATAAATCAAAAATCATTGATCTCACTCAAAGAGAACATCCAAACATACAAGCATTCATATAAAATTCCACTGCTTATAATCAGAGATTATATTTATTCAAATTTTCCAAAAATTTGCTCATACACATTTTCTACTTATTTTTCCAGTGCTTGTTTAAATTGATAGAATCATGTAAAAATCTAGATTTATTCTTCTGTGAACATAGGGTATGGTTTTTGAGAAAAACCCATAAAACATATTGGTTTATGATCTGAACAAATCAACACATATATCATATTGCTTTGTTCAAGTCAGTTTTTAATGAGCTAGACATAAACATGAACCTCCTTATTCACACTGCCTATTTCCTTTATTTCTTTAATACCCTACTTCTCAGAAAAATACTTAACTCATTTTCTAATAAGAACTGGGTTACAGAATCCATTCCTGTGATCAAGGTAAGTGTCAGATCGAGTACATTCCCAAGCAGAAGTTAATGTCATCATATCAGACCAAAATAAATTAAAGTCTCAACCAAAAGTTCAACCAGAAAAACCATCACGATCAATAATCATTCACTCAGAAAAATTAACAGAAAACCATATTATAATTTCTATGTAAGAAAAATTGCTTGGCTTCCCTTAGCATGGGTCTTAATGCCCCAAACTTCATCTATGATTATCACTCACCTTTTTCTTCTTTTCCTCGAGAATGCCTATGTTTGAAAACAATGTGAGCTCTTCTTGTTTTTTTTGTGTTTCTGTTTTTCCCTCTCAGAAAACCTCTGCTTCCCCTTTTGATTTAAATCATTCTACTAGGGTTTTAATAGAGGAAACACTCATTCTATCCTCATATAATTTAGAGGATCATGTGTATATGCTTATGGCTAATCTTGCCATTTTCTTTTTTTTTTTAGTTTCCATTTCTGGTAAAAGCAGTTATCTCACTGCTTTTCTGTGCACATGCTTTTTGCATGATTTTATCTGCACATTATTTTTTATGTGACTTAATTTCACAATGTATCTTATCATACCCGAGATAATTCTCATGTCTCTTCCTATAAGTTTTATTTTTGACTGACATAATTTACCATTTGCTTCTCTCTTGATTTATTTCAAAAAAAATGCATCCACACTCATAAATATTGCTTGACTGACTTTTATGCATTTTAATTATCAAGAGAATTTTTATTTTATCATCCCATACTTCTCTAATCATATGTATATATTTTCTATACAATATTCACATATATATACAAGTCATGTGAATTTTAGAATTCATTTTATACTTAATCATTTTCCTTTCTTCACTGTGTATATAGAAAATAATTATCCTCTTGCACAACTATTTCACTCACTTCTGATATTCATTTTCAAGCTATTTTTATCCTTTGGTTATGTATATAATACATATATATATACATAGAATATGTGAATATAATACTCCTCTTTACTCAGCTATTTTTCTTCCCACTATTATCTTCTTTAACTATTCTCTATTAACTAATTTAATATTATATTTTTTTTTTCAAAGTAATTTTAATCTCAGAAAGAAATTTAGGTCTTCACATACTCTCCTCCTAAAAGGAATTGTGTCCCACAATTATGTATTTGTTCATTAGTATGTTTCAAAAATATCAGAAATTCACTCATCCAAGATCAATCAAATACACCCAGTAGTATTTAAAGCTATTATGATTTTAGACATACCCTCAAGCAGAAAATAGATTAGGATATTTATCCTTCATCCTATCTTCAGCTTCCCATGTACAGTCATTTCCATCCAAACTCCATTGGATTTTAACTAGTTTAACTGTTTTATTTCTCAATCTCTTTTCTTCTCTAGCCACAATACCCACTGGTTCCTTTTTATAAACCAGATTCTCTTGAATTTCAACATGTGTAAGGAGATTCAAGAATGGTCTCCTTATCATGCACCCATTTTCTCAATTGTGATACATGAAATACATCATGTATGTTGCTTAGTTCCTCTGGTAACCTTAATTTATAAGCTAAAGTCCCTATTCTTTGAACAATTTCATAGGGTCCTATATACCTTGGTGACAGTTTTCCTGTTTTGCCAAATCTCAATAATTTCCTCATTGGTGAAACTTTGAGAAACACATAGTCTCCTACCTCAAATTCTACTGGCCTTCTCCTTTTATCTGCATATGCTTTCTGTCTCTCTTGAGCTACTCTCATTCTTTGTCTCACTAATTCAGTTCTTGCAGAAGTTTCTTTTACATTGTCTGGCCCAAGCAACACTCTTTCTCCTGCCTCCATCCAACATGCAGGAGATAAACAAGGCTTCCCATACAAGGCTTCAAAGGGAGCCATTCCTATGGTGGATTGATAGCTATTATTGTAAGCAAATTCAGCCAAATAAATGTGATCCTCCCAGTTGCCTCCAAAATCAAGTATGCATGTTCTAAGCAAATCTTCTAAAACCTTATTAACAATTTCAGTTTGCCCATCTGTTTGTGGGTGGTAGGCTGTGCTTAGGCTTAATTCTGTCCCCATAGCTTCTTGAAAGCTACTCCAAAACCTTGATGTAAACAGAGTATCTCTATCACTAATGATAGTCTTGGGGATACCATGCAACCTCACAATTTCTTTCACAAACAATTGAGCTAGTTTATGGGCATTTCTGTTTGAATTTATAGGAATGAAGTGTGCTGTTTTTGTAAGTCTATCAACCACCACCCAAACACTATCATTGCCTCTTCTTGTTCTTGGCAAACCATCCACAAAATCCATTGATATGCTTTCCCATTTCCAAGTAGGCACTTCCAAAGGTTGCAATAGGCCTGAGGGTCTTTGATAATCTGCCTTTACTTGTTGGCATGTCAAGCAATTTGCCACATATTTTGCCACTGCTCCTTTCATCCCTGGCCACCAGTAATTCCTCTTAAGATCATGGTACATTTTTGTACCACCTGGATGTATGGTATATTTTGTTTTGTGATGTTCATTCATAACTTCTTGTTTCAGTTCCTCTACATTTGGTATGCAGAGTTTCCCCTTTTTCCTTAAATATCCTTTATCATCTACTTCATAGTTTTCCACTGTCATACCTTGTAATATCATATTCTTTTTCTCCTTCAAACTTGTATCTTGATTCTGCATTTGTCCTATTTTGTCAACTAGTGTTGACTTTAAAGAAATGAGGCTTAATTTACCATACTCAATCATCTCATTGTGGGCCTTATCCAATACCCCCATTTCTTCCTTTACTTCCACCTCACTTAGGATTGTCAAATCCCTGAACTCAGCCATCATTAGGCTTGCCAATTTTGCTTGGTGTCTACTTAATGCATCTGCCACTTTATTAGCTTTTCCTGGGGTATACAATATATCAAGGTCATAGGCAGCTAGGAATTCTACCCACCTATGTTGCCTCATGTTCAAGTCTTTTTGGGAAAAATATATTTAAGTGACTTATGGTCTGTGAACAATTCAAACTTAGCACCTAACAAATAGTGTCTCCATAGCTTCAATGCATATACTACTACAGCAAGTTCTAAATCATGTGTGGCATACCTTGTTTCATTTGGTTTAAGTTTCCTGGATGCATATGCTATGACTCTTCCATGCTGCATGAGCACTGCCCCTAGTCTAGATCCACTAGCATCTGTGTAAACTACTAATCCTTCATTTCCCTCTGGTACTTGTAAAACTAGAGCTTCCATCAATGCTTTCTTTAGTGATACAAATGTTTGTTCACACTTTTCTGTCCACACATATGGTTGTTCTTTTCTAGTTAACTTGGTCAGTGGGATGGCTATTCTTGCAAAGTCTTTTATAAATCTCCTATAATAGCCTGCCATTCCTAAAAATGATCTTACCTCAGTCACTGATTTGGGTCTACTCCAAGATTGAACTGCCATGACCTTATTTGGATCTACTCTAATGCCTTGTTGAGATATAAAATGCCCTAAAATTTTTACTTCATTCTGCCAAAATATGCACTTATTGAATTTTGCTTTTAAATTGTGTGCTCTTAGCCTTGATAAAATCAGATGCAAGTGCCTTGCATGCTCCTCTTCTGACTTTGAGTACACCAATATATCATCAATAAAGAAAACCACAAATTTATCCAGAAAATCCCTAAATGTTCTATTCATTAAATCTACAAAATATGATGGTGCACTTGTCAATCCAAAAGGCATCACCAAAAATTCATACAATCCATACCTTGTATTGAAGGCAGTGTACTTAATGCTTTCTTCCTCTACTTTCATCTGATGAAACCCAGAGGCTAAATCTAGCCTTGAGAAGACCTTTTCTCCATTTAATTGATCAAACAAATCATCAATTCTGGGGAGTGGGTATTTGTTCTTGATGGTAACTTTATTTAGTTCCCTATAATCAATACACATTCTTAATGACCATCATGCTTTTTCACAAACACTACTGGAGAACCCCACTTTGAACAACTAGGCCTTATAAAGCCTTTCTGTTCCAATTCTTCCAGCTGCTGTTTCAATTCTATTAATTCTTTTAGACCCATTCTAATAGGCTTCTTGATGATAGGACTTGATCTAGGAATTAACCTTATTTGAAATTCAACTGGTCTATTGTCTGGTACCCCTACTACTTCTCCAAAAACATATGGATACTCTCTTACCACTTCTATATCTTCCAAAATTAATTCCTTTTCAGTCATACTCCATATTTGATTAAGGCAATTTGTTTTAACTATTTCACTCATGACTAAAATATTTTTACCATTTTCTGTTTTTAAAGATATTGTGAAGTTTTCTAGATTCAATATTGCTTTGAATTTACTCAACCAATCTACCCCTAAAATAATTCCTATTCCAGGGTATTTCAATACAAACAAATCAGATTTAAACACATTTCCCCCTATGTTTAATTCTACTCCCAAACATTTTAATCCTAGCAAACAAGAGCTACCCAGGGGACTTTGAATAAACAAAGGTTTTTCAACTTTGTGGCATGTGAGAGCTAATTTATCCACTATGTCTTGTGATATTAGAGAATGTGTGGCTCCGGTGTCATATATAACTGTGATTGGGCAACTTTTAATTAGAAGTATACCTTCCAATTGTCCAGAGCTTCCTGCTGCATTTGCCTTTGACTTTGTTTCCAGTGCTCCTACCTTTGCTCCTTTTTTAAACTCTGTGCAGTTTCTTTTAATATGACCTTCTTTCCCACAGTTATAGCAGCTAAATGGTGCCTTCTTAGCTTCTTGACACCTATTACTCATGTGTCCTTCTTTGCCACAGTTATAACAAGTAATCTTCTTCTTAGCTTCCCCACTAGTTGCTCCTTCAACTTTCCTGTTTGCATTCTTTTTATCATAAGGATGTGTCCTATTTTTCCCTTTCTTTTGACTATTTGCCCTCATGCTCCTAAACTTTTCTCTGGCATTGTCATGTTGTCCAAAGGAAAGGGTAAGATCTATGACTTGATCAAATGTCCTGTCTTTGTATGGTAACATTGCCCTACTCAAACTAGCATTGAGTCCTTGAATGAATCTTGAATTCTTTGATTCTTCATTTCCTATGAGCATTGTTCCATACTTAGACAAACTCTCAAATTTTTGAGTGTATTCAGTCACACTCATTGATCCTTGCCTCAGCCTTATGAATTCCTCAAGCAATGTTGCCTTAGCTGTTGCTGGAACAAACCTTGCCTCAAGCATCTCCTTGAATTGATCCCATGTTATCTCATTTTCTGGCCTCCCTGTGATGATTACCCCCCACCAATCCAATGCTGCTCCTTTGAGTCTCCTTGAAGCTATCTGCCTCTTTCTTTGATCATTAATTTGCATGTCTGTAAATATTCTTTCCAAAGTTCTCAACCATGTCTGCACTCCCATTACTCCTTCAGTGCCTTCAAAATCCTTGCCTCCTAAATTGAAAATGTCTTTAATAACTTAGCTAATTCCTCACGAGGATTTTCTTCCCTCTGCACTGCTCCCTCCCTTAATGCTCTCACCAAATCTTGCAAATTAACCAATGGTGCAACATTTGAGGGTCCTGCTCCAGTGCTTGGGGGTCTTCCTACCATGTTTCACTATTCAATTTCATAGTTAGTTAGTCATAAGTCTTATTTAATTATTTTCTACAGTTTATTTCTATTGTGGCAATTGATTTCTATCATTGCTGTATGTATACTTTATATATATATATATATATATATATATATATATATTGAATTTTTATCCATACAAGAAGATTGAATAATATATTTATGCTATGTTTTAACAATATAGCTCCGATACCAACTGAGGTGACCCACTTCTTTATACTCAAATTTGTGTGATTTTTAAGTGAGTTTTTTTTAATTAAACACATAAGTGATCACTTCTTTAAACTCATTCTCCCAAGATCCAGAATTTTACTAATATAAAAATATTAGTATATAAGCTAAATCATGTCATTTATATATATGAAGATATATAAATGGTTCTTTGCTTATCAGAGCAACTAAGATGGCAAAGAATTTCATTCACACTTTGTTCCTCATAATTGAGGGACTTTAGTGTCACATAGCCATTTATCTATTTTTTTTTAACTCAAACTTGTCTGCTAATCCTAAAATAATCACATCATTTTCTTGTCTTATTTCCTAGCCTGTGCTATAACTCAGATAAATTAATTTCTGGGTTTTACAAGCTAGCCATTTGATCCATAGAATTTGGGATCTGATAATAGATAATTTGTTTGATACAGGGTATTAGTTCAGCCCATACATGTTTGTCTATCTCGGGGATTCTATTCTTAAACTTAAGCAATTCTTATGTTAAGAAAATTGCTTACGTCATATTTTATAAAGTATGCAATGATCTGATAAATATCAAGACAGTAAATCAGTTTAAAGGCCAAGTAGTGAAAACATTGCACATGAACAAAATGTTAACTCAATTCATCATGTCAATGTAGGCCAGCATATACTTGAAAATAGTATGATTAAAGCAGCATCAAGATCAGACTGTTATAAAACTTTCAGATGGACATATAGTGAAGGTTACCGACAAATCCTCAAATTATGAAACAAAGGATTGTGATCAATTAAACAGTGGGTTTACTGACATGCTTAGTATCTAGGTAGACTACATAACATTGCATTTTCTGTAGTAGATTTGTTTAAGACCAAATACACTAAACTTAAATCAATTATATGGGCAGCTCAGCCAAGTTTTTAATGTAGTTGCACCTCAGATTTTTATTATATAACATGTGGTTCATTCTGCAATACAAGTTTTTACTGAAAATCAAATATTAAATAAGGATTTTCAAACTAAGGCTTCAAGCTTTTCATGGCCTTATATCAATTTATAAGTCATGATCAAGCCTTACTGGCTAATTCAGATCAGGTTCATCCATCACCTATCATTTCCTCTATATGCATTTTCAAAAGAATACCCCTGCAATTTCACTATTTAAATTTTTTTTTTATCAATTATACTAAAGAAAGTATGTCCACATATCAAATTACATGGCATAACTTTCTTCATCACAATCCACCAGAAAACATCAAGATCAGTTACTTGAATCAGTAGCTCCAGACACATATAATACTTAAGTTTTACAAATTCTTTTCAGATGGACAAAGCTATTACAATACTGAGAAGTTTGCATATACTAAAGAAAGTTTGCCTAGCTAACTTTATTCAATGAACTACTGCATTTCAAAAACTCAAGCAGGTCTTCTTATTTTCCAAGCAAGCAAGCTATTCATGCATCTTTACCTGCAACAACATTTTGAGCTGCCTCAATAAAAGGAGACACCCCAAATATTGCAAAGGTAATAAATAGGGTCAGAATAAAATTATGGTGTGAGTGAAATCATTATTAAAACAACTTTAAATTCTTAAAACTGTGTAAAGAACCTATATATTTGTCACTATTCAATTTCATATCAAACCTGAGCATATGCACATTTAAATTTATCTACCAACATACATCCAAGCATTCATTTATTCAATCCATTCAGTTGTACATGTACAAACTCCTATGGAATTTTGCTTTCTAAAATCCATAGCATAACCTTTCTATCCCATTTTATATTTTATATGGTCTAATCTCTTGCCTTTGAACACAAAGTGTGCATTGCAAAGGACTCAATTCTGTTAACCTTTGCACAGAGGCCTTCAGGACTTGAACAAGTCATGCACATACCCATCATCCACCTGATGATGAGTAGATCAAGGCGCCTCTCCTAAATTACTTTGTAATTTAGAGACCATGCTCATTTAATTGCCAAGGAATTTTTCTTTTTAATTTCCAGAAGTACTTGTGCTCTTTTCTTTATTTCATAAATCAAAAATCATTGATCTCAATCAAAGAGAACATCCAAACATACAAGCATTCATATAAAATTCCACTGCTTATGATCATATATTATACTTATTCAAATTTTCCAAAAATTTGCTCATACACATTTTCTACTTATTTTTCCAGTGCTTGTTTAAATTGATAGAATCATGTAAAAATCTAGATTTATTCTTCTATGAACATAGGGTATGGTTTTTGAGAAAAACCCATAAAACATATTGGTTTATGATCTGAACAAATCAACACATATATCATATTGCTTTGTTCAAGTCAGTTTTTAATGAGCTAGACATAAGCATGAACCTCCTTATTCACACTGCCTATTTCCTTTATTTCTTTAATACCCTACTTCTCAGAAAAATACTTAACTCATTTTCTAATAAGAACTGGGTTACAGAATCCATTCCTGTGATCAAGGTAAGTGTCAGATTGAGTACATTCCCAAGCAGAAGTTAAGGTCATCATATCAGACCAAAATAAATTAAAGTCTCAACCAAAAGTTCAACCAGAAAAACCATCATGATCAACAATCATTCACTCAGAAAAATCAACAGAAAACCATATTATAATTTCTATGTAAGAAAAATTGCTTGGCTGCCCTTAGCATGGGTCTTTATGCCCCAAACTTCATCTATGATTATCACTCACCTTTTTCTTCTTTTCCCCGAGAATGCCTAAGTTTGAAAACAATGTGAGCTCTTTTATTTTGTGTTTCTGTTTTTCCCTCTCAGAAAACCTCTGCTCCCCCTTTTGATTTAAATCATTTTACTAGGGTTTTAATAGAGGAAACACCCATTCTATCCTCATATAATTTAGAGGATCATGTGTATATGCTTATGGCTAATCTTGCCATTTTCTTCTTTTTTTTTAGTTTCCATTTCTGGTAAAAGTAGTTATCTCACTGCTTTTCTGTGCACATGCTTTTTGCATGATTTTATCTGCACATTATTTTTTTATGTGACTTAATTTCACAATGTATCTTATCATACCCGAGATAATTCTCATGTCTCTTCCTATAAGTTTTTTTTTTGACTGACATAATTTACCATTTGCTTCTCTCTTGATTTATTTCAAAAAAAAAATGCATCCACACTCATAAATATTGCTTGACTGACTTTTATGCATTTTAATTATCAAGAGAATTTTTATTTTATCATCCCATACTTCTCTAATCATATGTATATATTTTCTATACAATATTCACATATATATACAAGTCATGTGAATTTTAGAATTCATTTTATACTTAATCATTTTCCTTTCTTCACTGTGTATATAAAAAATAATTATCCTCTTGCACAACTATTTCACTCACTTCTGATATTCATTTTCAAGCTATTTTTATCCTTTGGTTATGTATATAATACATATATATATACATAGAATATGTGAATATAATACTCCTCTTTACTCAGCTATTTTTCTTCCCACTATTATCTTCTTTAACTATTCTCTATTAACTAATTTAATATTATATTTTTTTTTTCAAAGTAATTTTAATCCCAGAAAGAAATTTAGGTCTTCACATACCTCGCTGATTGATGCAGCAAGGCATATAGGAATTCAGAAGTTAAACCATATTAAATCGTGCACGAGTCAAGGAGCTTTGGATTTAACTCGTGAGTCGTACACAAGCTTAAAACGTGCATGCTTGATAAGTCGGTCACGAGATGGAGGACGCATGAGTCGGTTCCGGTTTAACAAAGCCTGGAGGAGTTCGAGTTGGATGAGTCGTTACCGACTTAAGAGATTACAAGGGGGAGATAGCATAGGTCGAATGGAGGCAACTTTAGAAGTAAGTCGTCCACGACTTAACTTGAGTCGTCTACGACTCAACATGAGTCGTCCGCGACTTAACAATCCAAGAGGAAAAAGACTGCGACCTAATGAGGCTGAAGGAAAAATGACCGACCTAAGGAAGCCGGAGTGGGAAAGGTGCGAGCTGGTGAAGAGGGCTGAGTCGGAACCGAGCTAATGGGCTACGACCTAAGATGAGTCGGCAAGGAGATAAGCTCTGGATTTGATGAGTCGGTTACCTTTGAGTCGGACCTGTATGTAATGTGTTGAGTCGTATTAACTGCTGTGTCTATAAGTCGTGCCTTGTTGAGTCGGCAGCGACTTATGTTGAGTCGGCCGAGATGAGTCGTGTTTGTTGAGTCGGTGCCGACCTAGGAGTTGAGTGTTGTATGTTGTGTTGAGTTGTAATGCCTATAAATAGCGGGTGTGTTGTAAATTTTTGGGTTGTTGATTTTGAATAAAATTTCTCTTTTGTTAGCTTTGTGCTTTCATACCAATTGGTAGTTGAGTGTAATCTCCTATCTCCTCTTTCGGTTAATCGAGTGCGCTCGATTCAACGATCGTAGAAGCCGATTCACGGAATCTAGTGCGCTAGATCAACGTGCGAAGAATCGTAGATCTTTAAACACGGTATAGTGCGCTATCAACGTGTTTGAGATAGCTAGAGTTCGGTATCTTTGGATCAACGAACTTGGGCATTTGGTATCTTCAACTCACCGATTGCTACATTTCATCGATTGAAGTTTATTTCGAATTATCCGCTGCGTCATTATTGGTATCAGAGCCATACTTAGCCAATCATAGCTAAGTTTGATTCTTGGAGCCAAGTTTTTGAAGTTTTTGAAGTTGGAAGGAGTTCATCGTGTTCATATTGAAGTTGCATCAAGTTTGGAGAGTTTGATCCATTTCATTTTGGATCGAGGAGTTGGATTTTGTTTGGATTTTGAATTGGTGATTTGCGCGCCAAAGTTTTGAAGGTTTTGGAGTGAGCCGAGGCAAGTCTTGACCGAGCCAAGCAAAGTTGTGAAGAGTCAAGGCCGAGACAAGCATTGCCGAGACAGTTGAGCCTAGATTGCCTTATCGTGTGAAATTTTGAAGTATTGTGTTCAATTTGTTGAAGTTTGTGAAAATTTTAACCATGCCACCAAGGAGAGCTAATCGTCATCAAAACGTTGAAGCTTTGTATCGTAGAGAAGAAGCCGAGCTTATGGAACAACGTATTAATGAGAAATTTGATGAAGGCATTGGTAAATTGGAGAGATTGATGAATGATTTGAATCAAAGGAGGAGATCACCAAACTCGAACCATGGAGGAAACCGAGTTTCGCCATTGGTTACGGAAGCGAGGAGGGTATCACCACATTCTTGTAGAGATAGAAGAGAAACATCAATTTCATCACGAAGAGATCATCATGACTATGCACATGAAGAAAGAAGAAGTCATCGAGAATTTGACCATGAAGTATATAGAGATGAAGAGAGACATAGTCAAAGAAGCATGCATGAGAGAAGGGATGATGTTAGTCGAGATCGATGTAGGCGTACCTTTGATTTTGTTGAAGAGGGTGATAGAGCAAGTATTCCTTATAGAGATCGAGACCAAATTCGAAATTCTTACCGTGATGTGGAGGATGATCGTCGTTGGGAGTCGGGTATGAAAATGGAAATTCCAGAATTTAAAGGCGGAATGGTTGCTGAGGAGTTTTTAGATTGGTTGTCTAATGTGGAGGAAATCTTTGATTTCAAGGAGGTGCCGGAGAATAGAAGGGTGAAGTTAGTTGCTACAAGGCTGAGGGGAAGAGCATTGGCATGGTGGCAGCAAACTAAACTTACTCGAGAACGAATGGGGAAGTCAAAGATAGAATCTTGGGAGAAGATGAAAAAGTTGATGAGATCTACTTTCTTACCTTACAACTACCAGTCACTTATGTACCAAAGGTTGCAGAATCTGAGGCAGGGGACAAAGTCTGTTAGTGATTATGCTGATGAATTTTACCAACTCATTGCCAGGAATGATATCATGGAGACAGAAGAGCAGTTAACTGCTAGATTCGTTGGGGGTTTGAGAATGCAGATCCAGGATATGGTTAATATGTTTGATCCTAGATCCGTTGTAGAGGCACATCAGAAAGCGTTAGCTTGGGAGAAACAAGGAAGGCGTGGAGGTGGTGTGTTTACTAATTCCAATAATCAAGCAAGGGGTGTTGGCGGAAGTTCTAATGTTCCTAAACCTGTTGCAAAGCCAGTGGTCAAGGAGGTTGAGAAGGCGAAGGCTAGTAGTGTTTTCAAATGTTATAATTGTCAGGAGTTGGGTCACAAAAGCAACGAATGTCCGAAGCCGAAGAAGAGAACCATGGTTGCAGAGGTTGAAGCAGATGATGGTGAGGAGGCAGAATGTTCAAATACACCTTATGTTGAGGAGGAAGAAGAATTGTTTGGAGATGAAGGATGTAATCTTATGTTGAGGAGAAGTTGTCTTACACCAAAGCAAGAGGAGGATTGTAGTTGGCTGAGAAGCAATATTTTTCAATCGACATGTACTATTCTGGGGAAAGTTTGCAAGTTCGTTATTGATGCGGGGAGTTGTGATAATATTATTTCTACAGAGGCAGTTAGGAAGTTGAATTTGAAGACCGAGAAGCATCCTAAACCATACAAGCTAGCATGGTTAAGGAAAGGAGGTGAAGTGAAAGTGTGTCGAAGAGCTTGTGTGAATTTTTCAATCGGAAAGAAGTACAAAGATGAAATCTGGTGTGATGTCGTAGATATGGATGTTTGTCACTTATTGTTGGGCAGACCATGGCAGTTTGATAGAGCAGTTCAGCATGACGGTCGTGCCAACAGTTACAGTTTCATGTTCGAGGGTACTAAAATCACTTTAGTTCCTAAGAGACAGCAGCAGAAGGAGAGCAAGCTAGAAGAGATTGAAGAATTGAAAACTCTGTTGACTTTGAAGGAGTTTGTTAAAGAAGTGGAGGAAGAACCGGAAGTGTTTTTGTTGATTGGGAGAGAGAGTAGCGAAGAAGTTGAGATTCCCGAAGAAGCAAAGCCAGTTTTGGAAGAGTTTGAAGATGTCTTTCCAGAGGAGTTGCCAAAGGAGTTACCACCACTTAGAGACATTCAGCATCAGATTGATCTTGTTCCGGGGGCAGTGTTACCACATCGACCACATTATCGTATGAGTCCGAAGGAACATGAGGAATTGAGAAGGCAGGTGGAAGAGTTGCTTGAACAGGGTCGTATTCAGGAAAGTTTGAGTCCATGTGCTGTGCCAGCATTGTTGGTACCCAAGAAGGACGGAACTTGGAGGATGTGCACTGATAGTAGAGCTTTGAATAAGATCACTGTACGTTACAGATTTCCTATGCCAAGGTTGGATGATTTGTTGGATCAGTTGAGTGGGGCAACTATATTTTCAAAGATTGATTTGAAGAGTGGTTATCATCAAATTCGTATCAGACCTGGAGACGAATGGAAGACAGCTTTCAAAACTAGAGAGGGGTTGTACGAATGGTTGGTTATGCCATTTGGTTTGTCTAATGCACCTAGTACATTCATGCGGGTGATGAATCAAATTTTTAGACCATTCATTGGAAAGTTCGTCGTGGTGTATTTCGATGATATTTTGATTTATAGCAGGAGTACGGAGGAGCATGTTCTACATCTGAGGGAAGTGTTGCTTATTCTTCGTGAAGAACAATTTTATGCTGCTACAAAGAAATGTGTGTTTATGACACCTACTGTTTTATTCCTGGGTTATGTTGTTTCAGGGAAAGGTATTCAAGTTGACCAGAGCAAAGTTGAAGCAGTCAAGAATTGGCCACAGCCAAAGACAATTACAGAAGTGAGAAGTTTTCATGGGCTAGCGTCATTCTACCGAAGGTTCATACCACACTTCAGTAGCGTGATGGCTCCAGTGACTGATTGCATGAAGGGTAAACAGTTTGTGTGGTCAGAGGAAGCGGGGGTTGCCTTTGAAAGGATCAAGGAATTGTTGACGTCTGCACCAATTCTTGTTCTACCTAATTTTCAGTTGTTGTTTGAATTGCATACTGATGCTTCGAAGGTTGGTATTGGAGGAGTTCTGAGCCAGAATGGAAAGCCAGTTGCTTATTTTAGTGAGAAACTGTCAGGGGCAAAGATGAGATACAGTACATATGACGTTGAATTTCATGCTGTTGTTCAGGCTGTTAAGCATTGGAGACATTACTTATTTCAGAAGGAATTTGTTCTTTACACTGATCATGAAGCATTGAAGCATTTACAGGGACAGGATAAAATTTCTGCGAGACATGCATCGTGGATTGCATATTTACAGCAGTTTACTTTTGTCGTTAAGCACAAATCTGGGGTGACGAATCGAGTAGCTGATGCTTTAAGTAGGAGGAGTCATTTGTTAACGACAATGAAGGTTGAAGTGACCGGGTTTGAAATGTTGCCAGAAATTATTGAAGAAGATCCTTACTTTGTGAAATATGTGGAGAAAGTGAAGGATGGGAGTACCGATGAATTCATGTTGGTTGATGGTTTTCTGTTTAAAGGGAATCGTTTATGCATACCGGACTGTAGTTTGAGGATGAAGATTGTGAAGGAATTACATGAAGAAGGGCATGTGGGCCGTGATCGTACTTTGCAGTTGATTTCACAATCTTATTTTTGGCCATCGATGAGGAAAGAGGTTGAAAGATTCGTGGAGCGATGTCATATTTGCCAAGTTTCAAAAGGAACAGCGACGAATGCAGGATTGTATATGCCATTACCAGTACCATCTAAGCCATGGGTTGATATCAGCATGGATTTCGTTTTGGGTTTGCCGAGAACTCAAAGGGGAAATGATTCGATATTTGTTGTGGTGGACAGATTTTCGAAGATGGCACATTTTGTTGCTTGCAAGAAGACAGCAGATGCAGTTCGAGTAGCACAGTTATTTTTCAAGGAGATTTATAGACTTCATGGTTTACCAGAATCTATTGTTTCTGATAGAGATACTCGTTTTCTGAGTCACTTTTGGTTGAGTTTGTGGAAGATGGTAGGAACGAAACTGAAATTTAGTAGTGCTTATCATCCGCAAACTGATGGGCAGACAGAAGTTGTTAATAGGTCATTGGGGAATTTGTTGCGTTGTCTTGTACAGGATAATTTGAGAAGTTGGGACATGAAGCTATGCCAGGCAGAATTTGCTCATAATCATGCAGTAAATCGTAGCACAGGATTCAGTCCGTTTCAGATTGTTTATTCAAATTTACCCAGGGGGCCATTGGATTTAGCAGTTGTACCACAGTCAAAGAGAACAGTTAAACGAGCTACTGATTTTGTTGATGAGCTGACTGAATGTCATAGAACCGTTCAGGAACGATTGGAGAAATCGAATGAGAAATATAAGAAGTTTGCAGATTTGAAACGTCGAAATGTTGAATTTAAGGAAGGTGATTTGGTTTATGCCGTATTGACAAAGGATCGTTTTCCGGTGGGTGCTTATAACAAGTTGAAGGCGCGAAAAATTGGTCCAGTTGAAGTGTTGAAGAAAATCAATGAGAATGCTTATCGATTAAAGTTACCAGATGATGTTTATACTTCTGATGTTTTTAACGTCAAACATTTAATTCCATATCATGGGGGTGAGATTGTTGAGGAAGAATTTACAAATTCGAGGTCGAATTTTTCTCAACCAGGGGAGGATGATGCAGCAAGGCATATAGGAATTCAGAAGTTAAACCATATTAAATCGTGCACGAGTCAAGGAGCTTTGGATTTAACTCGTGAGTCGTACACAAGCTTAAAACGTGCATGCTTGATAAGTCGGTCACGAGATGGAGGACGCATGAGTCGGTTCCGGTTTAACAAAGCCTGGAGGAGTTCGAGTTGGATGAGTCGTTACCGACTTAAGAGATTACAAGGGGGAGATAGCATAGGTCGAATGGAGGCAACTTTAGAAGTAAGTCGTCCACGACTTAACTTGAGTCGTCTACGACTCAACATGAGTCGTCCGCGACTTAACAATCCAAGAGGAAAAAGACTGCGACCTAATGAGGCTGAAGGAAAAATGACCGACCTAAGGAAGCCGGAGTGGGAAAGGTGCGAGCTGGTGAAGAGGGCTGAGTCGGAACCGAGCTAATGGGCTACGACCTAAGATGAGTCGGCAAGGAGATAAGCTCTGGATTTGATGAGTCGGTTACCTTTGAGTCGGACCTGTATGTAATGTGTTGAGTCGTATTAACTGCTGTGTCTATAAGTCGTGCCTTGTTGAGTCGGCAGCGACTTATGTTGAGTCGGCCGAGATGAGTCGTGTTTGTTGAGTCGGTGCCGACCTAGGAGTTGAGTGTTGTATGTTGTGTTGAGTTGTAATGCCTATAAATAGCGGGTGTGTTGTAAATTTTTGGGTTGTTGATTTTGAATAAAATTTCTCTTTTGTTAGCTTTGTGCTTTCATACCAATTGGTAGTTGAGTGTAATCTCCTATCTCCTCTTTCGGTTAATCGAGTGCGCTCGATTCAACGATCGTAGAAGCCGATTCACGGAATCTAGTGCGCTAGATCAACGTGCGAAGAATCGTAGATCTTTAAACACGGTATAGTGCGCTATCAACGTGTTTGAGATAGCTAGAGTTCGGTATCTTTGGATCAACGAACTTGGGCATTTGGTATCTTCAACTCACCGATTGCTACATTTCATCGATTGAAGTTTATTTCGAATTATCCGCTGCGTCACTGATACTGCAAAGCCAAAAGACCTTCTTGTCAGCTCACAAACACCTCCGAGCTGAAACTGCTATCACAGCTAACCAAAAACTTCTAATCCCAAGGCTCCACGAACTCCAAAATCCATCAACAAACCACACAAAAGACCTTCAAGATGGAAGACATCCTCTCAAGAAATTCGGGCTCCAAACCAAGCATCAACATCTCGCTCTCCTTAAGGGATGACAATGAGACCATGCCGAAGCGAAGCAACTCATAGACCTTAGTCTCATATTCCAAAACAGCCAACCTCCTTGCTAAAGATCTAGATAACTTCTGCACAGACGAGTCTTCCCTACGACAGGTAAAAACTGCTCCTCAACCACTTCTAAAACTGCTTCAATAGAAAACATCTTCGGAAATATCCGTGGGTACTGCATCTCACCACGCAGCTATCAAGATACCATCACTTACTTCTGCACTTCCGACAGATCCAAATCCTAGAAAATCCGATCACCCGAGCGCAATCCAAACTTACACTTCAAAGATGGACTCCAAATCTTTTAAAATATTTCCTTCGGAGGTCAAAGAAATCCTTACTCTATGCTGCAAATCTTACTTGAGACGGTATTAGGTCTGCAGTCTCAACAAATATACTTCCAACCTCAAACATATGGGCCCCTACCATTAGTGGTAGTCGTGTTACACACACACCACTACTCCATCTACCATTAAAACTTATGTTGGAAAACCTGAACAGATAACCCAACAAATCAGGTAGATATAGATATATAAATATAGTTATACATAAAAATAACAAGTACGCTCTCTCAAGAAAGACACCACTCCAGAGCCTAGGTATTCGCTCAGCCTAACGCTCTGATACCAGCTGTCACGACCCGTCTTTCTATCTCCAGAAAAACGCATCATGATTGAAGAAAGAAAGGGATAGAAGAAGAAAAGATAAAAAAGAAGAAACTCAACAACATCAGATAACTCACAGCGGAACGAATGAAATATAATATATCACATAGAATATTACATAGTATCATATACATCAGAGTTACACAACCTATACAGCACATATTAGACAGTTATAAACATCTGTCTAACTATACAACTCGAGATATGACAAGATACAGATATCACACAAACACAGCGGAACCATAATATATCTACACGCGGAAGCCTCCTCCTCCAAAACTCCTTTAGAATTCGTCAAGCTAACCTGAATCCCTCGACTACTCACATATAATATGAGTACCCAAGAGTTTAATAAAACAGAAAATAAACACTCGGGTCAGACATGGGTCTGGTGTGAGTAAACGGGTTAAAATTGCTTAACTTTAGAAAATACTTTGAAAAGAAAAGGTATCACGTAAGACTTCCCACACATAAACATTGAAAAGTTTTTACTTTACGCTAGCCAAAACATTTGATAGGAAATCCAGTGATATTATAATAGTGTCTATGGTTTTCAAGTAAATAAGAAATAGCCGAAATTGCTAAATTCATTAAATTCCAGCTACTAGCCACAAAAGTGGGTAATACAATCAAAACTGTAGGGTCTCGTAGGAAGAATGAGTTTCCATCAATGGCAGGGCTAATGGGGTACCGCCCGTCACAGTACGTGTCCAAGATCACCGTACCGAGGACCACTCCCAATCACCTGCAACACAAAGCTGGAACCATCCCTTACTGGACAGTCCCAAGTGAGATCACCCCGTGGTTGGCGCGACCAACCACCCACTAAGCCGAAATAAAAAAGGACATCTAGATAGGGATGACCTCACCCTGAAATGGTTGCTACCCACCTAGCCTTGCTGCATCTCCCCTGTATTAGCCATTCCCGGTTGATGGGGCTTGAGGCTGCGATTACCTTAATAGAAAACATCGATCTTAGAATGTTCATCGTCCACCTGACGATGTTCTGAAAGCATTCAATCCATACAAGTTCGTTCTGGGTTCGAACAAAATCGAAGGCACTATCTCGTTGCACTCATTTTGGAATCACCCTCAGAGTCAATGACCATAGCCCTTGCACTCTGAATCACCATCTCGAACCTGAAAGTACTATTTCCGTCAAACTCATCACGGAATCACCCTCAGAGTTATACTGACGAATAGTTCTTACATTTCGAGTCTTTAAGCTCCACTTGGATTCACGACCTATTTAATTTGGATCGATGTGGTTTTTGGATATCCAAATATGGAAACCCAATCCCGGTCTCACCGAAATACAAACGCCATTTTAATGTCCAAGTTGCTTAAGGGTTTTAAACAATTAAACTTATATTCAGGGTAACATGAACAAATAGACGAATAACATTATCACAATAGATAATTTATATGAACCATTCATCTCACAAAGCAGCATATCACATATCAGAGATATCACACCCAAATCATCCAACATCACTCAAACATCCAATATCAATCATCCAATATTAATCATCCAATATCAATCAATCATCCATAAGCAGGTTTGATTAACTCTTAATCAATTGGATTATCTTAATCCTTCTTCATTAATTAATTACAAAATTAATTTATTAATCATCTCTTAAAGATTTTCCTTAATTAATCTCCCTTGATTAATTATCTTTAATTACATTCATGTAATTAGCCTTTAATTCTTTAATTAATTCCATAAATTAATTATCCTTAACCATATATAGTAATTAACCTTTAATTACTATCATTAATTACAATAATTAATGATCCTTCATTTGCTTCCATTAATTGATTAACTATAATTAATTACATTAATCCTTTATTAATTACAATTATTCACACTTTAATTAATCACTTATATTTATCAACCTTGATTAATTCATTAATTATATTAACTCATGATTCTTATTAATTAATTAACCCTTTAATTAATTACATAATTAATTTGTAATTAACCATCTCATTAATTAGTCTTAATTAATCATAAACAGTAATTAACAACTTGTAATTACTTATCTTGATTAATTAACTTCTTAATTAATTATATTAATCCTTTAATTTATTATACTAATTAATTAATCTTTAATTACTTCATTAAGTAATTATTAATTAATAATCCTTAATTAATTACTTTAATAATTAATTACATTTTTAATTAATTACACTTAGTAATTAATCTTAAATTAATCATATTCATTAATTAATTAATCACATTAATTTATTAACTAAATTAACTAAGTAAGTAACCCTTAATTACTTCTATAAGTAATTATCCTCTAATTACTTTCATTAGTTAATTACTCTCTTAACTAATATCCTTAACAAGTAATTAATCACATCATTAATTATCCTTAAAAATAGTCACTCTTTAATTAATTAATTTCAAATCAATTATATTAATTAATCCTTTAATTAATAACATCAAGTGATTAACCCTTAATCACTCCACTTAATTACTTCTATAAGTAATTTCCATTAATTACTTCCGTAAGCAATTTCCATTCATAATTACATTAAGTAATTATCCTTCATTAAGTAATTACAGTTAATTAATTCACAATTAAGTGATTATTTAAAATTAACCAACAATTAACTAATCATTTAAAATTAATTAAACAATTAGTTAACTTCTTATATTTAAAGAAAATCCTTAATTAATTAAGAAAATCATTCATCTTAATTAAAATTTTACTTATTAACAAATCATATTAATTAAGTATCCTTAAGTTCATAACAATAATAAATTAACCTTAATTATCTTCATAAATAAATTATTTGAATTAATCAAATTTTAATAACTTAAAGGCAAATTATTTTATTGGTTACAAAATTTTAACTTTAACCTTATTTGAAAATAAAATATTTTTAAATCAATTTTAAAATTTAAAACACTTTAATCATCTAATTTAAACTTATTCATTTTCAATATAATTTGAAAATTTAGTTTTTAAAACATTACTTAAGTTTTACATAAAAACTTTGATTTAATATTTAAATTCAAAACACTCCTTTTAAATTAAAATTCAAACATTTAATTAAGTTAATTTCTTCAAAAGCAATCATCTTAGAACATTTTAAGTTTGTAAATAAATTCAATTAACACTTTTAAAAGTTTGATTTACATTTATTTCAAAACAACAAGTTTTAATTTTGTAAATTTGTTTCTTTTATAAAACTTGTTTATAATTTAAAGCTTGATTTCATTTATTCAAAGTACAGGTTTAATTTGCAAACTTTATATCTTTTTTTACTGTACCGAACCAAAAAAACCTACTACCTAAACAAAACTCGAGTCAATCTCCTACGAACCCCGTGCTCGCCTCGAGTCACTCACCCACCTTCAACTACTTCGAGTCGAACGCGAGAACACTCCGAGATGACCTCGTCTTCCCCGGAATAAACCTTCACCTGACGTCAAATCGTGCATGGTGCACGTGCGCCATTAGCTCCGACCACCGTAGGTCTTCGCGACCATCAACGACAATCATACGAACCCATGTGACCTTGACCGATCACCCAGATCGAACGACAAACACGCTAAATAAAATTTCGATCTCTAATCGAAACTGAACCCAAACTCGACCACAAAACTTCCCCCAACACCGACGAACCTGACGCCTTTAGAACCTTCCGACCACACCATCGAATCACCTCGACCCCAAGCATCAGTTCCCCCCTAACGCGAACGTCTCCGGTCCATTACCCATGTCGAAATTGTCTCGACAGCCAAGCCGAACCAAAACATGTAAAAACCTAGTTCGATAGAATTAGAACAATTCGGCCATAGGAAAAATTCAAGATCATTTTTCCCCTCAACAACAATTCAAAAGCAAGCTTCGACCAAGATTACAGCTCCAAACGTCGCGTTGATCATCGACAATTCACCAATTTGCCGAAAACGTTCATCTCACAATTCCAAATAGAATATCAAATTAAAAATTCTGAAATGCATGTTAAAAATCATAATTTTTTACTACTAATCCATCTATACAATCCAAAGTAGGTATTAAAGATGTTGATTCTTGACATGAATCACTATTTCACTGTATTTTCCATTTTAAAAATTATTTTTAAATTAAAAATCCCAGAAACTATTTTTAAAATTACCATCATACATTAATTTACAACTTTCATTCACAGATCAAGTTCAAATGTGGATTAGATTGGAAGATTTTTGAATTTTCTTTAACAAAACAACTTCTGTAAATAAAACAGAGATGGATTTTTTTACAGACACATATATTATCAGACATTACATACTTCAACATGCATACATAACAATGTTCATGTAAACATACAATTCATCACATGCATTCATTTAATCTAAGCATTTCAGGCAAACATCTTAATTTTTATTCATCAGCCAAATGTTTTTAAAAACAATGTTTACTCACCAGTAATTAGCAGAGAACATAACTTATTTTCCAGGCTTTGAATTTTTAATCTGAAAAATGTTTTAAATTTCCCTTGATTGTTTTGCTGACAAAAACCTTTGCATGCCTTCAAATTGTTGATTTAAAGTGTAGAAACTGATCTTGATCTTCCATTTGAGTTGCAGGTTGAAGTTGTAGTTTTTAATTTCAGATTTTATTTTTTTCTTTTGGGTTTCAATTTCAGGTTTGAGTTAAGAAAAAGAAGACAAAGGAATGAAAGTGTTTTGTAAAAAATAGTTTTCTTCTTTAAACATTTATCTAAAAATTAAAATAAAGCAAATAAAAATGTTGCCACCTGTTCATAAATTTGAACAAATGTCAAAAGCTAACTTACAAGTGTTAAAATCCTTGCATAATTGTGTTTAAAACCTTATTATAAAAATAATTATATTTTATATTTATGTAATATGAACATTTGTATTTATATTCACTTATGTTTACAAACCCTTTAAATTAAAGAGGTATTAAAAAGAAGGCTCGAATTCAAAGCTATATATACATATTTAACCATTTTAATTTAAGCATTTTATATAAAACAAAATAAAACTTTGTTTAAATCTTATTTAAACTATAACATTTTAAAAATAAATAAATAATTATCTTATATTTTGAAAATAATTCAATTAATCTTAAATTAACTTTTGAAAAATATTAACTTTTAAAACAAAGCTTCAAATTACAATATATTCATACCTATATATATTATCAATAGATTATATTAAATTTCAAAACAGCTTCAAATTATAACGTATACATATATATTACAATTTGAAAATACATCTTTAATTTAAAAGAAAAGATTTTCTATTCACAATATATATACCAAATATATATTACAACTAGAATATAATTTTTATTAGCTTTGAAAGATAAATCTTGTCAATTTTAAATTGTTAAAAAGATATTGATCAATATTGCCAGATTAAATATTTATTAACCTTTAAAAGTTAAATTTACTAATTTAAATTAAAATTATAAAGGAAAGTTATCAAATCAATTTAATTATTAATATAGATTATTAAATTGATATTGCCCAAAATTCCAGGTCGTCACAGCGACACAACCTTGAAATTGCATAGCTCACAAATACCAAATAAAAAGGTGGTACTGTGGTTCCAAAAGTAAGCTCTTATGGGTCAAAGCTGCGACATAATATTAAAGTAACAACAAAGTGAAAAGATTGTGTTGTAGCCCCAGAATAAGCCACCTTGATGATTTAGAACTATGACACCGTCCTTAAACTAATACATGTAGCACGAATATGCCATAATCTTAAACTAGCATTTAATATTGCAGGGTGTGATACAATCTTATATCAATGTGGAAGTAATACAAATGCACTGCCATCTTGATGTGATAGAACAACGCTGCTATCCTTAAAACACTGCCCACAAACATAAGGGCACGAGGTATAAGGTGATGGGGTAATATTACTTCGCAGCAAAGGGTCCTTATTCCTCAAATCCAAACCAAGAGATCCCAACTTCATCCCAAGATCATTAAACCGAGCTCAAAAGTAAGGGCAGTGCGCAATCTTCTATTGATGGGAACGGCTCGTACCAGGTTCATGCAAGACGATCACTATTAGCAATGCAATCTATTCGGCTAAGCCAAACAAATCAACTCCAACAATCATTAATACTATGCTTTGCTGATCTTTCAGATTAAATAATGCAATACAACTTCAGAAGCATTGATGGAATTCAATACTTATAAGGTATCGCTACCTTGGACATAATGAAGGCGCATTTCCCAATAAACTAAAGCGAAGTTCTAAAGTGGTGATAATGATGTAGTTCTTCCTGAAATAGAGGTTCTCTAAATGCAGCTTTATCTACACATTATGTAGTCCATTAGTTTGTTTCTTTACAGAATTGTAGATTCATGGTCTATTCGAAATTGGTTTTTCCCATTCAATTCCAAATTTCATGCCTAAGTTCAAAATTCACCCACTGTAATCATAGTTTCTCGCCATAGACCATGTTGGCAATCCTCGTATAGTAAATCATTAAAGTGGATGATCGACACATAGAAAGATACAAAGGTACAAATCAAAAGTGCTGAAGGAGACTTCCATAATCCGTGCATAGTAAACAAACAAAATGGATGATTGACACATGACATAATCTAAGGTCATATTCGGGAACATGTGTGATTGATGAAGTAATTCTCGTAATTCTTTGTATTTTAAAAGAAAAAGGTATTATAAAAGAGAAGGGGTATCTTTTAAACTTTTCCCTTTTTAGAAAAACACTGAAGTCAAAAACTATACTCTCTAACCTTGTGTCACGACCCGAAATCCAACGTCCAAAAATCGACATCCGATACCTCACTTGTATTCGAATGTCGAAGATTCAAACGTCAGACTCCGGTTCGGTGGAGCTTATAACAACATTAGATGATACAACACAGTGGAAATAAAAGATAATTTCATTGATCACAACATTTATACAACATGGATACAACATCATTACAACAATTGAACACCAACATGAGAGTAGAATGTATATGATACAACAACAAAATAATAACACCACAGGGGGACAATAACAAGGTCTTCAAAAGAATCCAACATAAGCACCTTCTTCCAAACTTCAGAGCTCCAAAAGACTTCTTGACCAAAAGCTTCCAAAGACTTCTAGATCCAAATCTGAACTAGCTCCAGAACATGGATAACCTGACTCTAGGCTTTCCGTGGAGAAAAATTATAGGCACCTAGAGTTTAGGAAGGGAATAATAAACTCCAGGTCAATCATAGGACTGGTATGAGTGAACAAAAACAGTTGTTTAAAACAAAAACAATTTACAAAAAGAAATTCGTTTATGCTTTTGGAAAATGAAACTACCATAAGGCCTCCCTCCATACATACAATGCATTCGCATAATTGGAGGAGATTTTCTCCTTATAATAGTCAAACATGCTTGATATGCGAAAATCCTTTGATATTATTATTAGTGCATAGTGTGAAAAACATTTCGAAAGTATAATATTAATCTTAGCTAACATACATACCATTATAGTATGCCTAATATAGCTACCATGTTAAATGACGGGTTCTACAACTAAAACCGTACATGGTTCGTATTGAGTGATTGGATTTCCAACAAATGGCCAAGGTTAAGGAACTTCCTTTAACTGAAAGGGTACACCTCTGGAGGGACACCCCGAGAACCTAACCGGATCTCTGCCAACACAAGGTCAGGTTACCTCTGTAACTAGGTAACTAACTTTCACGAGTATGCCATCCCCCGGTCGTAACCGACCTTTATCAAGGGCCCTCAACACCAACAACCATATAAAAAAATTATCCGGCCTCCATACCAAAATACTACTTTTTATCCAGAAGGGAATGCACATACCCTGAGGGGCATGATCCTCATAACCTTGCTGCATCTTTTCCTGTTTTGACCATTTTCGGGGTGTGAGGTTCGATGATATCTCGTCCCACAAATCTACGCTCTTCACAAAAGCCATGCTTTGATCAACAAAAGATCAGCACTTAGCATGCCACACTACCAAGTTGGGAATATATCACTAATAACCATCAAATACATAACCTCTGAGCTGGTACATATCAAAGAAGGTTGCTAAGCTAAGAGAATAAATTCTCCGCCACCAAATAGAAATGTATTTGATAGAAATCAGCTTTACATCTCAAAGTGTAATGTTAGACATAAGTCCATCCTGGGTCTAAATGGAATCGAAGGCACTTCGTTCATTAAAGGAAGAAGCCCTTACAAATCCGGGCATCCACAATCCCGGCCGGACACCCCATCACATATGGAGATCTCTATACCGGAGCAACTCTGTGCAGAGACAATCGACAGGTAATCCTTTCGTTTTCGAAAGTACCCGATCTTCAACCATCGTCTTCAAATGCACTCCCATTTCATCGTATCAGTATTCGGAATCGGTTGTATGACTTAATGTCTTCTCCCGACTCAACCAAATAATGAGCGCTTATTTAAAAAAACACATGGATACACAAGTCATAACAAATTTCCATTTACAATCTTTTAAACAAAAGATTCACCATTAAGATTCGATGTGGGTTTCGGATAACCATTTGGAATCTGACTCCCTATCGCATCAAAATTCAAATGCCGTTTTATGGCTAAGTTGTTTTCACATTCACACAGTAATATATCATAAATGTCACAACTCAACTCAAAGCAATTCATATCATAGAGTATCACAATTACATGTCAGAGGTATCAACCAATCCAAGGAATTCAATAATAATCAATCATCTATAAACAAGATTATTTAATCGTGTGATTATAATTAAGTAATCACATATTACTTTCATTAATTATCCTTAATTAATGATTAATTACCTTAAATATAAATTAATTAATCCTTAATTATTAATTAATTAACCTTTAATAATCAATTAATAAATAAATTAATTATTCTTCAATTACTATCATTAAGTAATTATCCTTCAAGTAATTATCTTTTAATTACTGTCATTAAATAATTAATCTTTAATTATTAAACTTTAATTAATTAAAAGATAAATCATTTATTTCAACTAATCACTTAATTATCAATAAAATCTTTAATTAATAAACCTTATAATTAATTATCATTAACCCATAAATTAGCTTAAGGTATTTAAGTTAATTAACCTTTTTAAAAAACATTTAATCTTCTAAATCAACTGCTTAATTACATTTTTAAGTTAATTTAAAAATAAAGATTATATATTATTTGAAACATTTTAAACTTAATTAATTTAATTATAAAAACCTTTCACTAATCCAAACATAAAACAAAACTGTTATCCCAACTTTTGGCAAAGTTGAGATATCCAAAATTTACTGGAAATCAATAATTGCTATTCATGAATATCAGCCATGCACTGCAGGATAACCATGGATATCGATGAATTTAGTCCGAGTCCGGAACGGGCCACAATTGATAGGGCACGACAAGAAAGATCATAGAAGTCTGCATCTCAAATTTCAGGTCAATCCGAGGTCGTATGCTCAAGTTATGATGGATTCAAGATAAGAGGAATTGACATTGCTCGGTTCGAACCCATTATGTTCGAACCCATCATATTCGAAACCATCAGTTTCGAACCCATCGTGTTCGAAACCAACTAGTTCGAACCCATGCGAAGAAGTGGCGTTCGAATCCATCAGCCGACATCATCCTTCGACTCCATCGGCCTCGACTCCACTCCGAATCCATCCACGACCTGACTTCGAACCCGTGAACTGAGCCTTACTTCGAAACCATCCAAGCCGCCTCGCCCCATGCTGTCTTCGAACCCAACATGATAAGTCAACTTCGAATCGATCCAAGGTGACGCATTTGGATCGATTCGAACGGACACCCTTTCAACGGTTCGAAGACGACCTTCGAACCCAGTGCACGAAGCCACCCGGTAGACACGGCAAAGAACCCGGACTCGACTCGTTCAACTCGACGCAAAGCTTGGATCGAACCGAAGAAGGCGCTCCACGTCACCACGAAGTTGCGTGCTATGAAGGGTTCGAAGCCATCGGTTCGAACACATGGGTTCGAACCAAACAGCTATCCCATAAACTCAAATTCGAATCCACCATATCTCCCAACCTGCTGATCCAAATGCCATGAAAATTTCACAGATGCTTCCATACATGTCGACTAATGTCCACGCCAAATTTCACCTCGATTGGATGAATTCTTGATCGGTTCGAATGGAGTTCGAACCGATGCCAAAGTGGGCCCAAACTTCCCGAGACCGTACGTATGGGCCCCCTCACGTGCCAAAAGAGGTCTCCCGAGTTTTCAGCAAGAGAGCAACAGCCTACGCCTATAAATAGACTCCCAGGTCATTCAGAAAAGGGATCGGATTCTCTTTGGCAAGATCAAGACTTTGAAGCATCAAGACTCCACCAAGGCTCTACTTTGCACTCAACAACCACCGTTGTGCTTGAACTTCAGAACTATAATTCATTGTAATCCGCTGTAATCGATTGTAATCAGCGAAGAACATCAATAAAAGGAAAAACCTTTGAAGTGGACGTAGGCTGGAGATAGCCGAACCACTATAAATCGTGTGTTCTTGTTTGCATTTATTACTTTGCTGCTTAGATCTGTGATTTGTGTTTGGATATTGTCGATTTATATTCCAACACTGGTGCTTTCACATTCATCGGGGTTTGTGACCAATTTTGGTGCAAACACTTTGGTGCTTTCACTGAGAAGAACTAGCACCCGCTACATTAGATTCGGAATTCAGATTCAAAAGTTTGAAGAACTCCAATCCGGAAACAATGACTCGACAAACGAGACAAAGAATTGATAGGAGCCAACAGGGAGGAAGCCAAGAGGCATCCTCAGGATCAGGAGAAGGACAAGCTTCCGTCTACATCACCAGGGACGAGATGGAGGCCATGGCTAATTCATTGCGCGAAAGCATAATGAAGAGTCAACAGGAGATGCTGCAAAATTTCCTCGAGCAAATGAGGACAGCAAACATGCAAAACCTTGGACCAACTACAACAGCTACGAGTACGGGACAAGGAATCAGGATTGCAGAAGCAAATGAAGGTCAGGTTCAAGACCAGAATACAGGAGCTGAAGGTGGTCAACAAGGCCTTGGGGGCAGACCCTCAGGGTCCGATACTGGGAGACCAACAGACGGAGCTCAACAAGCTGGAGCCAATGCATATGTTAACGAGCCACCCGAAGAATACGTACCAGAATTCCCTTCAAGGCTCGGGGGGCAGGACAGGAATCTGACAAGGGGCCAACCCCTAGACGGAGATGAGAGAATGATAGGCCTAATGCGACGAATCATGAGAGGAGGATTGCCTAGCGGAGGCCTAGAAGAAGTTAGTCGGAGTCCATTCACTCCAAACATCCGAAACGCAAGGAACCCTCCAAAGTTCAAATTACCAGCGCTAGATCCCTATGACGGAAGATCAGACCCGACCATGCACATCACAAGATATATCAGGCACATGGAAGTACTAGGGGCATCCGAAGAAGTGATGGCACGATGCTTCCCTCTATATTTGACAGATTTAGCTTCACTATGGTTCAGGCAACTGGAGACTGGATCAATCGGAACATGGAGCGAGCTCGTTGATTGCTTCATGAGACAGTTCAGGGTCCATGTAACGCGACCCAAGAGCGTGATGACCTTAGCATCAATCAAGCAAAGGACCGGAGAGTCCATAAAAGATTTTCTGTTAAGATTCAATGTGACAGTGACTTCTGTGGATCGCCCGGATCCATCAATGATTTTAATGGCGGCGGTGGCAGGAGTCGCGGAAGGCACCAGATTTAAGGATTCTCTAACTAAAGATCCACCGCAAGATCTTGGAGAGTTCTTTCATAAAGCTGAAAAGTTCATTCGGTTAGAAGAATCACGAGCCGAGAGTCGTGAAATAAATACCACACAAAGCGTAGGAACCTCCAGAGAACAGTCCGGAGCGGACAAGGGAATGAGGAAACAGGATGACAGACACGATGGTCCTGATAAACGGAAGAAATTCCGAGAACCAAGATTCAGGCAGTACACCGATTTGACTGCAGGCCTAGAAAGAATCTACACTGAAACTAGGGGGCAACTCCCCTATCGAAAGCCACCTATAAGGGATCCCACCGAGCGGGAGCGCAGGACTGGAAAATACTGCCTATTCCATGAGCTGGATGGGCACACTACAGATGAATGCCGCCACCTAAAGGATGAGGTGGAAGAACATGCTAGGGGTGGTAGACTGCCACAATTTGTCAGAGAACGGACAATGGTAGCAAGACCTGAACGACTACCGCCTCCACCTAACAGGAACGATCCTGGATCGGGATCACGACTCGTCATCGACTGATTAAAGATGGCAAGGGCCAAGTCCAGGGTTTGGACGTTGGTCAAATAGTTTTATTTAGATTTGTTTTCAGAATAAACGGTCACTCCACTTACACATGTACGGGAACCGGAGAAATCCCTAGGCATGCTCTGAGATGGAGATAAACCGCTACGCCCGGAGAGGCAATCTCTAGTTTTTCTCTGATGTTTGAGATTGAACATCTGGAACTTGAATTTTAATAAATAAATTAGAATCTCTTGCAATAAACCTTTTGACCGGAGAGTCAAAGGATGAACATTAAATTTCAATATAAACATGATCGCTTTATGACCCTACCTGGAGAGACGGGGTCCGGAGTGCAAGAAGTGAGTTGCTTCGCCGGAGAGCGACAGGATCAACTCACTTGAGCGCTGTTTCCCCTTCACCGGAGAGTGACAGGATGGGATCCAGCAAGAGCCCGGAGAGGCTATGATCGGTCTCAAACGACCAAGACATCGCTTAATGTTCAGATACACTGAACCAGAGTGCAAGAAGTGAGTTGCTTCGCCGAAGAGCGACAGGATCGACTCACTTAAGCGCTGTTTCCCCTTCACCGGAGAGTGACAGGATGGGATCCAGCAAGAGCCCGGAGAGGCTATGATCGGTCCCGAACGACCATGATATCGCTATACGTCCTAACTGGGACCGGAGTGCAAGGGATAGAAGGCAACGCCAGAGAGCAATAGGATCTTTCTATTCACTCACTAAGTCTAGAATGGACTTAGTAAGGGTTCAGAGCAGCCAATGATAGTCCAGAGAGACTACGAAACTTCATTCTCAACTCCTACGGAAAGAACGAACATTGATTTGGCTTCGAACAGCCACAAACTTGATTGTTAACACCAAAGCTATGGATGAAACATGAATTTATTGCACTTGATTTAAGACCGTTCAAAACATACCTTTTACAAAAAGGCATGTTTTGGGGGGCAAAATGTTATCCCAACTTTTGGCAAAGTTGAGATATCCAAAATTTACTGGAAATCAATAATTGCTATTCATGAATATCAGCCATGCATTGCAGGATAACCATGGATATCGATGAATTTAGTCCGAGTCCGGAACGGGCCACAATTGATAGGGCACGACAAGAAAGATCATAGAAGTCTGCATCTCAAATTTCAGGTCAATCCGAGGTCGTATGCTCAAGTTATGATGGATTCAAGATAAGAGGAATTGACATTGCTCGGTTCGAACCCATTATGTTCGAACCCATCATATTCGAAACCACCAGTTTCGAACCCATCATGTTCGAAACCAACTAGTTCGAACCCATGCGAAGAAGTGGCGTTCGAATCCATCAGCCGACATCATCCTTCGACTCCATCGGCCTCGACTCCACTCCGAATCCATCCACGACCTGACTTCGAACCCGTGAACTGAGCCTTACTTCGAAACCATCCAAGCCGCCTCGCCCCATGCTGTCTTCGAACCCAACATGATAAGTCAACTTCGAATCGATCCAAGGTGACGCATTTGGATCGATTCGAACGGACACCCTTTCAACGGTTCGAAGACGACCTTCGAACCCAGTGCACGAAGCCACCCAGTAGACACGGCAAAAAAAAACCCGGACTCGACTCGTTCAACTCGGCGCAAAGCTTGGATCGAACCGAAGAAGGCGCTCCACGTCACCACGAAGTCGCGTGCTATGAAGGGTTCGAAGCCATCGGTTCGAACACTTGGGTTCGAACCAAACAGCTATCCCATAAACTCAAATTCGAATCCACCATATCTCCCAACCTGCTGATCCAAATGCCATGAAAATTTCACAGATGCTTCCATACATGTCGACTAATGTCCACGCCAAATTTCACCTCGATTGGATGAATTCTTGATCGGTTCGAATGGAGTTCGAACCGATGCCAAAGTGGGCCCAAACTTCCCGAGACCGTACGTATGGGCCCCCTCACGTGCCAGAAGAGGTCTCCCGAGTTTTCAGCAAGAGAGCAACAGCCTACGCCTATAAATAGACTCCCAGGTCATTCAGAAAAGGGACCGGATTCTCTTTGGCAAGATCAAGACTTTGAAGCATCAAGACTCCACCAAGGCTCTACTTTGCACTCAACAACCACCGTTGTGCTTGAACTTCAGAACTATAATTCATTGTAATCCGCTGTAATCGATTGTAATCAGCGAAGAACATCAATAAAAGAAAAAACCTTTGAAGTGGACGTAGGCCGGAGATAGCCGAACCACTATAAATCGTGTGTTCTTGTTTGCATTTATTACTTTGCTGCTTAGATCTGTGATTTGTGTTTGGATATTGTCGATTTATATTCCAACACTGGTGCTTTCACATTCATCGGGGTTTGTGACCAATTTTGGTGCAAACAAAAACCTTAATTATTTAAAAGAAATAAGTTAAGAAAATTATTTTAATTAAAACTTGATTTGTTTTAAAATTTTAAAACTTGTTATTTCACCAAAATTTCTAGACTCGAGTCTTACCCGAGTCACACCCGAACAAAACCTCGAGCAAAATCCCACACCCTTATGACAACCCGAAATTTTTAGGCATTTGAAATTGGAATATTTAATTAATTTTAAATATTTGCAAGATAGTTTAACTTAGATTTCAAATATCAGTTTGAATTTAGCAATTGAATTTATTGAATTTAATAATTTGAATTTGGGTAAAATATTGAATTTTCAGTTTTAAGCCTATTAAAAATAACTTGAAAGCTTATAAAATTTATAATGATGATACTAAAGATAATAGAATGATTGAAATTTAATTTAAAGGTGATTTGTTCAGTTTTAAAAATATATCGTTTAAATCGGTATTTAAAAATAGCCTTTCGAGGCACAGTCTCGGAATTTGTCAAAACTAGTTCCATTGGATCCGTAATTATTAGTTATTATCGGATATCAATTTTCGTAGCAATCGGAATTGTCGTTTGACACTGGAAGCTCAAAACGCATAGAAATTATTTTAATCAATTTAATTTAAAATTGGTCGTTTATTTCCATAACTTGCGCATATGATCGAATTAGCTTTCGAAACCTTTTCCATTGCATTCGAAATATGGGTATAACATTATAAACGCCTAGCGGCACGTCTCGATAGGAGGTCAAGATTTTGAGTTGCATTTATCGAGAAATTTGAATTTAAAACTAATATATATATATATATATATATATATATATATATATTAGTCAATGGCTGACATTTCTTTCCATCAGCCACTCTATTCTTGAGCAAGTCGACCTACTCTCTGCAAAATCACGTACTCCGTGTCTTCCTTCAGAATCCAAAATCAAATCAAGGTCGACAATCTTTCGCTCGAATTTGAAATCATGTCTTCCATCTATTTAGTTTCCTCGTCCCTCAATACATCTAAACCGAAATCAAAAGAAAAAAATATAGAAATCAAATTATAATGGCCGAGCGAAATCAGAAAGGGGAAATCAAATTCCTCTTAGAATTTGAAAAAATTTGTAGTGGCGAACGACAACCAAATCACGAGTCTTCATTTCGTCGTTGTACTGTAGCTTGGATAGGGCTTCGTAATGGTGACAAGGCGCGCGAGGCAATGTGGGTTCGATGTTTGGGGTGAGTTCTAGGCATCGATATTTGAGCGGCGGTGCGAGATGACGAACGTACTCGGCAGCACGCGACATCACATATGGTGGAGTCGCAAACTTCGATCGATGAAGGAGGCCATGATGGTCGATGGCGAATGGGGTGGTCGTGCGTGTGTGCGAGGTAGTTTTCGAGCAGAAGTCGATTTTGTTCCCTGTTCTCCGAGGTAGATAATTCTGAGTTTTGTTTTTAGTTTTTATGTTAAATCCTCAATTTGCTGTAAAATTGAGAAGGAAAAATATTGTAGGAATAATTATTTGCAGTGAGTGCTAAAAGAGAAAATCTAGGTTAGAAAAAAATGGTATTTATAGTAAAAGAATGTTAGTTCAAAATTTAATTATTTGTTTAAGATAATCATTACTTAAAATTAAATCTATTAAACAGTAATTGTTTGTTCGATTTGTTCGAATATTAATAAATCATCTAATGTTTATACAAAGGGGAAAAACCGTTAAACCAAGGCAAACTTGAAGTGGATTGCAAAATATAAGGTGAGTTAATCTCACTCTCCGGGATTTTTATTCAAATTTAAATGGTAAAATTTAAATAATTGGTTGACTGATTGGATTGTTTTGAGGTGCTATATACTATATATTAGTATATAGTATATATTGGAGTGATTGATATTCTGTGTTGAATATTATTGGTAATTGGAATATTGAATGCTGTGGTTTGCTTGAATATTTTGGTACCCTAAGTTATCAAAATATATAAAATTGGATTTTTGAAAGAAATATAAGGGTGAATTTTGGGAGTGTAATAATTATAGAATAAAAATAAGAATGAATTGAAAAGAAATAAAAGCGATATTTAAAAACTGGAGTTAAATTGCAAAGTAGAGATTTAAAACAAGTTCTAAAGCAAAGTTAAATGTAACAAATCAAGTTTTTAAATTTAAATTATTTTTACAACGTGAATGTTAAGTGAATTTTTAAATTGATTGAATTTAAAAATGAATTTGGTTTTAAATTACTTTAAACTTCTTTATAAAATGAGTAGTTAATTTATTTAATAAAATAAATAAAAAGGTAGATAATGATAGGATGAGATAAATCACGAGTGATTAATATCTGTGGTTTAATTAATCATTAATTATTTAATGTAATTAAATTAGATTAGGATAAATTAAAATATAATTGAAAATCATTAATTATATAATTAATGATGTAATTAAAGATTGTTTAATTAAGATTAATAAATCAATAATATTTAACTTATGAGAAATTAATTAATATAAGTAATTAAGGATTAATGTAATTGATATAGTTAATTAATTTATGAAGTAATTAAGATTACTTATTGATTTTGGTTTATAATATTAATATTGTGAAGTTAATTAAAGATAATTACTTGAATGTAATTGAAGGATAATTAATCCAGGGTGATTAATTAAGATGAATAATGAAGGGATGATTGATTAATTGATTTGAAATTAATTAATGATAAGTGAAGAAATCTAAGTGATTGAGGTTAGAAATTAAATTATAATTAATTAAATTAATTTGGAAGTGATCAAGTTTGCTTATGAATGATTGAATGGTATTGGATGCCTTGAATGAGACTCGAAGAGACCGGGGTAGGGTATTGGAAAATATCCAAAACCACTTCGAATTTTTTTAAATTGATATGTGGAATCTATAGGCTAGAATGAAGTGATTTAAACGAATTGGACTATTTAAATCTGAATATTGGTACTTAGAAATGTATGTGGGGAATAAGTGATGTCTATAATAAACTGTGGCTTTATAAATTGTTACAAGTTACCCCGGGTTTCAAATAGGTTCTATGCATTGGAATTTCATATTGGATGAGTTTACTCACGCTGGTTTCCAACCTGACCCGGGTGTTACTTTGATGTAATGCTCGGGTCAGGCCGAGTCTTACAGATTTTCAGGCAAGGGCGTTTTGGAGCTCTGGAGGCGAGCTGGATGGCAAGAACGTATGGAGTGTTTCCGCTATATTATATTGCTGTATATCTGTGACATGATAATCGTGTATATTTAGTGTCTGTATATATATGTAACTCTGACGTTGTATAAAGGTATTTTGATAGATACAGAAATCTTTTGTAGACTGTTATTATTTGATATTATATTTTGATCCGCTGCGAATGTGAGATGTTGGTGTTTTCTGTTTCTTCTTTTTCTTCTTCTTCGATCCCTTCCTTCTTTTTCCTAACTATCTGAAATTTTCGGGATCGAAAATTTCGGGTCGTTACAGTTGGTATCAGAGTTGAAAGGTAAAGCGAGAACCTTGGCTCTGGTGGGATTACTCATTAAGGATAGGGTCAATGGTGCCCTAGAATGAGTTGAGTGTGTGTGTGTGTGTGTGTGTGTGTGTGTGTGTGAGTACTTGTTATTTGCTTAGATAAAGATTTTAAATGATTTTATATAAGAATATATTTTGACATATAAAGCAATATTTCCTTCTAATAAATATTAAGGTGATTGGTTGTTTAATTATTGGAATTAAATTAAGAAGTAATATAATACAACCAAATTGAAATCTTGAATTGGAATTAAATTAAGTGGTAATAGAAATACAACCAAATTAAAATTAAATGAAGATAAGTTTGAAATGGATTCAGAATTAAATGATTTAAAGAGATAAGTTTATTTGATTTAAAGGATTAAATCAACATTTAAAAATTTAACTCGAAATTATATAATTCCAAATAGTTTAAATTTGAAATTTGAATTGAATTCTTTCAAATTGAATCTGATTTGAAGTTGAAGTGAGTTCAATTGATATTAGTCCAAATTGATTGGAATAATTAGGAATTGCAATTAAAGTTGAGTCGGTTTAAAATCAAATGGAATTTGATTTGAAATTGGGGTTAAGTCAATTTCAAGGGAAATTGAAGTTATTCAAGTTAGAATTGTGTCAATTTAAATGGAAGTGGAAATTTATTTTGAACTGTTGGGGAAGAGAACAGTTTTGACTCTGGACTATTTTCAATATAAATTGTTTTAATATAAACTTATTTTTCCAAGCTATTTAGTATATACAACCTTTCTTTTTAAAGCCAAATTATTTTATATTTGTTTTACAATTATTTTTGGAACTATTTAACAATTTTTCATCTGTTTATAGACTAATTACTATTTTACAACTATTTTACAATTACTTAACTATTTTACAGCCATTTTACAAACTAATAATTATTTTTCAACTACTTATCTGTTTTTAAAATTTTCAAGCTATTTTCTAAATATAAACTGATCGGAGTTCGAACTGTTATTGATTAAATACCCAACTAAGATAAGAATTGAAGTGATAATCCAAATGAGGATTAAGGTAAATGTGAATAAGTGAATAAAATCGATGTGAGAATGGATAGTGTAACAAACGGGATTTTCGTTCTCCGAAAATTCAACATCGATACTCACTTTATCGACTGCCGAGAATTCGAAGGCCGAAAACCGAGATGTTATGGGTTTTAAAAAGAAAAGAAAAGAAAGAAGAGAGAAAAAGAAGAAAGAAAAAGAAAAATAGGGGGAAAAGAAAATATTTGAAAACAGAAAATTTTAAAATAGAAAAAGAGAATTTGAAATTAGAAGATAGAAGAATTTTAAAAATAGAACGGATAGAAAGGAAACAACAGAACAACAACAGAATCTCACAATTCACAGCGGAACAACATATAATAATAAATGAATAATCTTTAAACAAAGAACTACAGTTATTACATTTCATCATATTTCATTACATCATATCATCAGAGTGTACAACAACAACATACAACATCAAACAGTGCAGCGGAAAAAGAAATACTATATAAACTAGTAATACGCCATGCCATCCAGCTTGCCTCCAGCAACTCCTGAATATCCAGAATATCCTGATAAACCTAACTCTTAACTGCCCGTGTGGAAATTGGTGGGCACCCAGAGTTTAGGAAGGAAAACAATAAACTCCAAGTCAGTCATGTGACTGGTGTGAGAACTCAAAACAGTTTATTTACTTTAAAATCAAAATAGAGGAATATTTTTTTTTAAATCAATTCGCAATGCTTTTAAAAATGAGACTACCATAAGACCTCCCACCACACACACAATGCAAACGCAGACTTGGAGGAGATTTCTTCTTATGTTAGTCAAAGATGCTTGATACGCAATTAAAATAACATTTGATATTATTATTAGTGCATAGTGTAGAACCAATCATTTCGAAAGTAAAGATATAAATCATAGCCAGCATAGGTACCATTATATTATGCCTACTATAGCTACCTCCTGAGGAAGTAGGTTCTACAACTAAAACCGTACAAGATCGTATTGTTTCTTTGGATTTCCAACGAATGATCAGGCCAAGGAACTTCCCATTGCCACATGAGAATGCCTCTGGATGGACATCCCCGAGAACCAAACCGGATCTCTACCAACACAAGGCCGGGTTACTCCTAACTGAGTAACAACTGACCGAATATGCCATCCCCCGGTCCTTTGGGACCTTTTCACCGAGCGCTCGTAATCAATTCACACAATCATAAAGTGTTTTCAACATGAGTAAATATCTGGGCTCCATACCATGATACCACCCTTTTCCAGAAGGAAATGGACACATCCTAAGGGTGCTACCCCTCATAACCTTGCCGCATCTTTCCTGTTTTGACCATTCACGGGGTGTGAGGCTCGACGAATTCACGTCCACAAAAACATACTTTATACAAAAGCCATGCTTTGGGTCAACAAATGATCAACACAATGATCACTAAGATAGACGATCAAATAAATGATCCTATCACAATAATCAACACAATGATCATTTCAGCATCACTCAGCATGTCACATTACCAAACTGGGATATATCGCTGATAACTTCAACTATATAACCTTTGAGCTCGTACGTCTCAAAGAAGGGTGTTAAGCTAAAAGAATAAATTCTTCGCCACCAACAGAAATATATTTGAAAGAAATCGGCTTTATATCTCAACTTGTAATGTCAGGCATACAATCCATACAAGTCTGTTCCGGGCTCGAACAGAACCGAAGGCACTTACAAAGAAGTCCTTGCAATCCGGATATTCACAATCCTGATCGGATTCACCATCACATATGGAGAACTCAATACCGGAGCAACTCGGTGCAGAGTCAATCGATAGTTCATCCTATCGCTCTCGCAAATATCCGGTCTTCAACACCGATCTTCAAATGCGATTCACAACGACGTATCACATATTCGGAGTGGGTTATACGACCCCATGGTCCTTTCCCGGTTAACCCGAATAGTGAGCGCTTATTCAAAAATAAGTGTGCATTCAAATTCAATCAATTCACATCAAATACCCATTCAAAAGGGAAATACTGATAGTCGGTTATTGAACTATTAATTGATATGCACAACATCACCAGATTCCAAATAATTTTCCCAAATTATTTATTTTCCAAAATATCTTTACAAGATATATAATTTCAACACTTCAAAAATAAATCAATATTTATTTTCACACAAATTCCACTTCCACATATAAATTCCATAATGAATTTATATTTCAAAAAATTCATGCATATATGATTTCAATTATTCATTTCCAATTTATCTTCAAAAAGATAAATTCAAAATGTTCACTTCATATTGGAAAATATTTCCATACTTATTTATTCATAAGTAATTCACAAATCTCTTTTATTTTCAACAGTTAGGAAATATTCAATATACTTAAATCGAATTAAGTATATATTTCATTCTTTAAGGAAATCATTCACTTATACTTATTTATTTGGGCCAAAACGAATGTTACGTAAAACATCGTTACGACAACCCAAAATCACTAGTATAGGGATTCGAAATTAAAATAGATATATAAATTCCAATACTATACAAAAACATTTCCTTTCGGAAATCATTTACTATAACAACAGTGTTATAGTCCACTATTTCCTTTTATTTCTCGAAAACGTCTATTTCAACAATAAATGTTGAAGTCTATGGTTTCGAATCTCAACACCTTTAAAACATCGTTAGATCGTTTTAATTCTGTTTAAAATATCACATTCTAAAACATTTTCTTTAACGTGTTATTCACTATTCAAAAATCGTGAACATACTTCGTTAACAAATTTCATCCTTTTATTCAATTTATTTTAAAGGATTATTCACTATTCAAAAATGTGAATATAACTCCATTAATAGGTTATAACAATTAACTTATCAAAATAAGTCGTTTGCGAATTCATAAAACAACGTTTATAAATTCCATTTCTATTTATTTATAAAAACTTCTTTTTTTTATAAATTCCTTTATTAACATATTTCAGTTTATAACTCAATTATAACTAAATGTTTATATTATAAGTTAAATACTTATAAAACGATTATTTTATAAAATCGTTCTTTAAACTTCATAATTATAAATCTTATAACTTATAAGATTCATTTATTTAACCAAATCTATTCTTCAATTAACTTCACAAATTTATAAATCTTACTATTTATAAATTTCATTTATAACTTCACAGTTTATAATTCTATAAATTTCATTCATTTATGAAATTCATTTTCACTACATTCAAACACTTATAAAACTCGTTTTATAATGTCTATATTTCAATTTATAAATATCCATTTATAAATCTCTTAATATAAATCAGTTTATATTATTATTCTAAAACGTCTTTAAATTCCTTTATAATTTCATCATTTCGATTTATAAAATAATCAAATTTTATAAATCCTATATTTAAACTTTTATCATATATTCAAAAATCCAATCTAAATTATTTTATAAAATCATTAGTTCATATTTCTCAAAAATCGACTTTTAATCGTATTTCTAAAAATCAGCTTTTTAACTATATTTCACAAAAACCATAATTTTTATAACTTTAAAAATTATAACGTTTATTTATTTATAATGGATCAATTCCAAAAATATAGTATATTTTCAAAATCACTTTTAAAATCATTTTAAAATCCCAAAATCTGGGTCCAATGATGCTACACACCAAATAGTCAATCACGACTAACAACGATATCATATATCGATATGATAATCAATCAAATATCAAAATATCTGAAATAAAATAAATACTGTTGAGGAATCCTGTTGGATCCCTCCAACCTGTTTCCTGCATCCAAAAACATTAGCACAATACCAATTTCGCTCCAGTACGAAATTATCGCGGTATATGTTCTTAATAAATATTATCCGCTTACTAACGGCGTAATAGGGTCTCATCCGCTAAACAAAAAATGCGGGAAATCAACAACTGCAATATATACATATGCCAATATATATATTGATATTATATATAATACCAATTTCACTGTTTATGAAATATTCGCGGTATATGTTTTTATTAAATAACATCCGCTTACTAACGGCGAATAATGTCTATTTTAACAATCAATAATTTACAGTCATCATTCAAACATGCATTCAAATATTTTAAATCTAACTATTTAAAATAAAATCGAAATCTATTCGATTGAGTGAGAAGTTCTCACCTTGGTTTTAATTTCCGTTTTAGCTTTTATTTCGAATAAAATTAAACGCGCGTTTAATTTTACCCGAAATTCTCACTAACTCCAAACGACTCCAAACCAACTCCATCGCGTAGTGCTCGTCCATACGATTCCAACGCAACTGAGTTTGCATTTTTTCGACCTCGTATGAAAAAGATATGAATTTTTGAAGTTTACACAAATTTAAACTTAATAATTACAACTTAAACTTTATAATTTATAACCTATATCCATCTATAGCCATAGGATCCTTGCACGCCCACATCAGGCCGTCCCCCCCATCTTCCTCTTTCACGTTTTTGGCTACAGGTAATAGCCGACCTCTTTGAACCCATCAAGCTCCACTAGGGTTCCACTTTTCTCCACGATCACTTGACGAAATCCGATCACTCCAACGCCATGACGAAGCCCACGAGACAAGCTAGGTTCGGCCTTAACCCCAGCAAGCTCGGCCTCACCCTCCTCCTAGGGATGCGTGCGCAACTTGCTGCCTTCCCACTCGATTTCCCATCAATCCGTGAAGCCATTCGCGATCTCCACCGTTGATCTCGTAGCTCTCGTCGTGCTCTTCATCTTTGTAGTTGAAACCTAAGGCTAATTGTCGACGGATTGGAAGATAATCGAGGTGGAAGTCAAGTGTTTTCTGGCCATTCATATAGGGGGTGGCGGCTGTGAATTATTATGCTAGGGTTAGGGTTTTGTAAATTGAAGAAGGGGTTGGGTGTCTATTTATAAGGAACGAGCGACACTATTCATCCCGGAAATTCCGAACTCCGATTTAGACGTCGTAACCAGCGTACCTAGGGTTTATCCCGCGTTCCGGACACAATGGAACAGGTTTCGGAAGCTAATTCGGAAGTATGTGCGAGTTATGGCTACAAACGCTCAATTTAAATTAAACCGATTTAAATCGATTTCTAGGCGTTTTGGCTTGTACCGGACAAACGATAAATCCGATCGACTTGAAATTTGAAATCTTGCAATAATATCACATTACGGATCCGATGAAACTGGTTTCGTCGAAATCCGAGACTTTTTGAAAAATGGCTATTTTGACTCGCCAAATTTAAATTAAAAATAATTCGATGCGTTTCGAGCTGCCACGATCAAACGATAGCTCCGATTGACACGAAAATTGAAATCCGGTAATAACTAACTATTACGGATCCAATGAAACTGGTTTCGTTCAATTCTGAGACTGTTCAAAAATTGACTATTTTACAGTCGATTATTTAATATTAAAATATTCAATTTTCACAAATAAACTTTTAATTCGATTTTAAAAGTTCTAAAATATTTCTATAACTCCAGTATGATTAAATAAAATTTTCCAAATTATTTTCAATCATTTTTAACTATATTTTTTAATTATTCCCATGATTTAACATATTAAATTATCGATTTAATTATCCAATTAAATCCAAAAATTCAAATAAAAATTTATTTGACTTAAAAATTCACTTATAAATATTTAAAAATTAATTAAATATTCAAATTTTAATTTAATAAAATTCTGGGTCGTTACAATCTTTCCCCCTTAAAAGAATTTCGTCCTCGAAATTGCAAGTAAGAAAGGTTACAAAATCTATTAATTTTCCAAAATTCATAGTTAAACTTTTTACAATTCTTTACTAAGTTTTCAAATCATACTTAGTTATCTTTTCAAAAACAACTTCTATTGTTTAACTTTCAATTCAAAAATCAAAGTTAAAATTTTCAAAATTTTCCAATTTTCTCAAAATTTTCCTAACGCCTTAAATTTTCGGAAAAATTCGCCATGTCTCCTTTGCGCGGCTCGATCCGAAAAAAAAAATGACAGTATATATATCACAAATATACATCTCATCAAGTAATGAGGCATCCCGAAGGAAAAAAAAGTGTAAAAGTGCGATATTTAATCCGAGATATGTACCTTATATTTTATTAGCAAGCATATACGGCTAATATAGCGCTAAAGCGAACTCCAAATGCGAAGCAACGCGATCCGCACCTACTTAACACTTAACAAACAACATGAGAACATGCACATATGCAAATAATCTCAATATACAACATATAGCAACATAATAACTATATAAGTCACATAGCAAATGCAACCAAACAACAAATGCAATATATATTCAACCATCATCCAATTATCATTCATAATCAATAATATTCATTCATATTTTCATTAATATACAATGAATTGGTTTTCACTTTCAAATCACATTTGATTTATCAACATTGGATTTTATCAACATTCATTCTCAATTCTAATTAGTTTCATTCACTAAATAAATCCAATTCACGTTCAATTCTATTCAAATTTATTTACTTTCTATTTGAATTCAATTTCATAGCTTTCAATTTCATTAACACTTAATGAATTATATATAATCAATATAACAATCATATAACAACCAATGTATATTAGTTACAACCTAATTCCTTTGCTTATATTCATTCAATTTGGTTTAACACCATCACTTTTCCAATTGGTTTAATTAAATTGATTTTTATTCAACTTCTAATAACATTAGTTTTTAATGAATTAACACTTACATTCATTATTTTTTTATCAATTATTTTCATTCAATCGATTAACATTCAATTCATTTATTCAATTCAATTACAAAGTTGAATTTCATTTACAACTCATATTTTATATAGTTTCACTTCTTATATATATAAGTTTATTTCACAATTGTACATCACTTTAATTATAACTCAATTCTTATAATTCATTTGCTTATACAATTATTCTTTATTTAGATTATTCAAACAACCTAACAATCAACTTATATATACACTTTAATAATTCTGAAAAATTATTCCTTCATATATAAAATATAATCGAGGCAAAATTATTTCATTTACCCAATTTAAAATCAATATCGTGCCGAATTGTTCTATTCAAGTGTTTAGAAACCCTTTCGGCTCAGTTTCGAGGCTGTGCTGACGAAAGTTCATATACCACTCAATAAACCAATCATCACAATATAAAACAATTTTATATATTCACTAACAAATACGCTCTCATAGCTATTATTACACTCAAATTCATTCTAGAGCACTGCTGAGTCTATCTCTAATGAATTATACCCAACAGAACCATGGTTGTCGCTTAACCATCAGCTCTGATACCAAATGTAACAGACGGATGTTTTTCGACTCTCGAAAATTCAACATCGATACTCACTTTATCGACTGCCGAGAATTCGAAGGCCGAAAACCGAGATGTTATGGGTTTTAAAAAGAAAAGAAAAGAAAGAAGAGAGAAAAAGAAGAAAGAAAAAGAAAAATAGGGGGAAAAGAAAATATTTGAAAACAGAAAATTTTAAAATAGAAAAAGAGAATTTGAAATTAGAAGATAGAAGAATTTTAAAAATAGAACGGATAGAAAGGAAACAGCATAACAACAACAGAATCTCACAATTCGCAGCGGAACAACATATAATAATAAATGAATAATCTTTAAACAAAGAACTACAGTTATTACATTTCATCATATTTCATTACATCATATCATCAGAGTGTACAACAACAACATACAACATCAAACAGTGCAGCGGAAAAAGAAATACTATATAAACTAGTAATACGCCATGCCATCCAGCTTGCCTCCAGCAACTCCTGAATATCCAGAATATCCTGATAAACCTAACTCTTAACTGCCCGTGTGGAAATTGGTGGGCACCCAGAGTTTAGGAAGGAAAACAATAAACTCCAAGTCAGTCATGTGACTGGTGTGAGAACTCAAAACAGTTTATTTACTTTAAAATCAAAATAGAGGAATATTTTTTTTTAAATCAATTCGCAATGCTTTTAAAAATGAGACTACCATAAGACCTCCCACCACACACACAATGCAAACGCAGACTTGGAGGAGATTTCTTCTTATGTTAGTCAAAGATGCTTGATACGCAATTAAAATAACATTTGATATTATTATTAGTGCATAGTGTAGAACCAATCATTTCGAAAGTAAAGATATAAATCATAGCCAGCATAGGTACCATTATATTATGCCTACTATAGCTACCTCCTGAGGAAGTAGGTTCTACAACTAAAACCGTACAAGATCGTATTGTTTCTTTGGATTTCCAACGAATGATCAGGCCAAGGAACTTCCCATTGCCACATGAGAATGCCTCTGGATGGACATCCCCGAGAACCAAACCGGATCTCTACCAACACAAGGCCGGGTTACTCCTAACTGAGTAACAACTGACCGAATATGCCATCCCCCGGTCCTTTGGGACCTTTTCACCGAGCGCTCGTAATCAATTCACACAATCATAAAGTGTTTTCAACATGAGTAAATATCTGGGCTCCATACCATGATACCACCCTTTTCCAGAAGGAAATGGACACATCCTAAAGGGTGCTACCCCTCATAACCTTGCCGCATCTTTCCTGTTTTGACCATTCACGGGGTGTGAGGCTCGACGAATTCACGTCCACAAAAACATACTTTATACAAAAGCCATGCTTTGGGTCAACAAATGATCAACACAATGATCACTAAGATAGACGATCAAATAAATGATCCTATCACAATAATCAACACAATGATCATTTCAGCATCACTCAGCATGTCACATTACCAAACTGGGATATATCGTTGATAACTTCAACTATATAACCTTTGAGCTCGTACGTCTCAAAGAAGGGTGTTAAGCTAAAAGAATAAATTCTTCGCCACCAACAGAAATATATTTGAAAGAAATCGGCTTTATATCTCAACTTGTAATGTCAGGCATACAATCCATAAAGTCTGTTCCGGGCTCGAACAGAACCGAAGGCACTTACAAATAAGTCCTTGCAATCCGGATATTCACAATCCTGATCGGATTCACCATCACATATGGAGAACTCAATACCGGAGCAACTCGGTGCAGAGTCAATCGATAGTTCATCCTATCGCTCTCGCAAATATCCGGTCTTCAACACCGATCTTCAAATGCGATTCACAACGACGTATCACATATTCGGAGTGGGTTATACGACCCCATGGTCCTTTCCCGGTTAACCCGAATAGTGAGCGCTTATTCAAAAATAAGTGTGCATTCAAATTCAATCAATTCACATCAAATACCCATTCAAAAGGGAAATACTGATAGTCGGTTATTGAACTATTAATTGATATGCACAACATCACCAGATTCCAAATAATTTTCCCAAATTATTTATTTTCCAAAATATCTTTACAAGATATATAATTTCAACACTTCAAAAATAAATCAATATTTATTTTCACACAAATTCCACTTCCACATATAAATTCCATAATGAATTTATATTTCAAAAAATTCATGCATATATGATTTCAATTATTCATTTCCAATTTATCTTCAAAAAGATAAATTCAAAATGTTCACTTCATATTGGAAAATATTTCCATACTTATTTATTCATAAGTAATTCACAAATCTCTTTTATTTTCAACAGTTAGGAAATATTCAATATACTTAAATCGAATTAAGTATATATTTCATTCTTTAAGGAAATCATTCACTTATACTTATTTATTTGGGCCAAAACGAATGTTACGTAAAACATCGTTACGACAACCCAAAATCACTAGTATAGGGATTCGAAATTAAAATAGATATATAAATTCCAATACTATACAAAAACATTTCCTTTCGGAAATCATTTACTATAACAACAGTGTTATAGTCCACTATTTCCTTTTATTTCTCGAAAACGTCTATTTCAACAATAAATGTTGAAGTCTATGGTTTCGAATCTCAACACCTTTAAAACATCGTTAGATCGTTTTAATTCTGTTTAAAATATCACATTCTAAAACATTTTCTTTAACGTGTTATTCACTATTCAAAAATCGTGAACATACTTCGTTAACAAATTTCATCCTTTTATTCAATTTATTTTAAAGGATTATTCACTATTCAAAAATGTGAATATAACTCCATTAATAGGTTATAACAATTAACTTATCAAAATAAGTCGTTTGCGAATTCATAAAACAACGTTTATAAATTCCATTTCTATTTATTTATAAAAACTTCTTTTTTTTATAAATTCCTTTATTAACATATTTCAGTTTATAACTCAATTATAACTAAATGTTTATATTATAAGTTAAATACTTATAAAACGATTATTTTATAAAATCGTTCTTTAAACTTCATAATTATAAATCTTATAACTTATAAGATTCATTTATTTAACCAAATCTATTCTTCAATTAACTTCACAAATTTATAAATCTTACTATTTATAAATTTCATTTATAACTTCACAGTTTATAATTCTATAAATTTCATTCATTTATGAAATTCATTTTCACTACATTCAAACACTTATAAAACTCGTTTTATAATGTCTATATTTCAATTTATAAATATCCATTTATAAATCTCTTAATATAAATCAGTTTATATTATTATTCTAAAACGTCTTTAAATTCCTTTATAATTTCATCATTTCGATTTATAAAATAATCAAATTTTATAAATCCTATATTTAAACTTTTATCATATATTCAAAAATCCAATCTAAATTATTTTATAAAATCATTAGTTCATATTTCTCAAAAATCGACTTTTAATCGTATTTCTAAAAATCAGCTTTTTAACTATATTTCACAAAAACCATAATTTTTATAACTTTAAAAATTATAACGTTTATTTATTTATAATGGATCAATTCCAAAAATATAGTATATTTTCAAAATCACTTTTAAAATCATTTTAAAATCCCAAAATCTGGGTCCAATGATGCTACACACCAAATAGTCAATCACGACTAACAACGATATCATATATCGATATGATAATCAATCAAATATCAAAATATCTGAAATAAAATAAATACCGTTGAGGAATCCTGTTGGATCCCTCCAACCTGTTTCCTGCATCCAAAAACATTAGCACAATACCAATTTCGCTCCAGTACGAAATTATCGCGGTATATGTTCTTAATAAATATTATCCGCTTACTAACGGCGTAATAGGGTCTCATCCGCTAAACAAAAAATGCGGGAAATCAACAACTGCAATATATACATATGCCAATATATATATATTGATATTATATATAATACCAATTTCACTGTTTATGAAATATTCGCGGTATATGTTTTTATTAAATAACATCCGCTTACTAACGGCGAATAATGTCTATTTTAACAATCAATAATTTACAGTCATCATTCAAACATGCATTCAAATATTTTAAATCTAACTATTTAAAATAAAATCGAAATCTATTCGATTGAGTGAGAAGTTCTCACCTTGGTTTTAATTTCCGTTTTAGCTTTTATTTCGAATAAAATTAAACGCGCGTTTAATTTTACCCGAAATTCTCACTAACTCCAAACGACTCCAAACCAACTCCATCGCGTAGTGCTCGTCCATACGATTCCAACGCAACTGAGTTTGCATTTTTTCGACCTCGTATGAAAAAGATATGAATTTTTGAAGTTTACACAAATTTAAACTTAATAATTACAACTTAAACTTTATAATTTATAACCTATATCCATCTATAGCCATAGGATCCTTGCACGCCCACATCAGGCCGTCCCCCCCATCTTCCTCTTTCACGTTTTTGGCTACAGGTAATAGCCGACCTCTTTGAACCCATCAAGCTCCACTAGGGTTCCACTTTTCTCCACGATCACTTGACGAAATCCGATCACTCCAACGCCATGACGAAGCCCACGAGACAAGCTAGGTTCGGCCTTAACCCCAGCAAGCTCGGCCTCACCCTCCTCCTAGGGATGCGTGCGCAACTTGCTGCCTTCCCACTCGATTTCCCATCAATCCGTGAAGCCATTCGCGATCTCCACCGTTGATCTCGTAGCTCTCGTCGTGCTCTTCATCTTTGTAGTTGAAACCTAAGGCTAATTGTCGACGGATTGGAAGATAATCGAGGTGGAAGTCAAGTGTTTTCTGGCCATTCATATAGGGGGTGGCGGCTGTGAATTATTATGCTAGGGTTAGGGTTTTGTAAATTGAAGAAGGGGTTGGGTGTCTATTTATAAGGAACGAGCGACACTATTCATCCCGGAAATTCCGAACTCCGATTTAGACGTCGTAACCAGCGTATCTAGGGTTTATCCCGTGTTCCGGACACAATGGAACAGGTTTCGGAAGCTAATTCGGAAGTATGTGCGAGTTATGGCTACAAACGCTCAATTTAAATTAAACCGATTTAAATCGATTTCTAGGCGTTTTGGCTTGTACTGGACAAACGATAAATCCGATCGACTTGAAATTTGAAATCTTGCAATAATATCACATTACGGATCCGATGAAACTGGTTTCGTCGAAATCCGAGACTTTTTGAAAAATGGCTATTTTGACTCGCCAAATTTAAATTAAAAATAATTCGATGCGTTTCGAGCTGCCACGATCAAACGATAGCTCCGATTGACACGAAAATTGAAATCCGGTAATAACTAACTATTACGGATCCAATGAAACTGGTTTCGTTCAATTCTGAGACTGTTCAAAAATTGACTATTTTACAGTCGATTATTTAATATTAAAATATTCAATTTTCACAAATAAACTTTTAATTCGATTTTAAAAGTTCTAAAATATTTCTATAACTCCAGTATGATTACATAAAATTTTCCAAATTATTTTCAATCATTTTTAACTATATTTTTTAATTATTCCCATGATTTAACATATTAAATTATCGATTTAATTATCCAATTAAATCCAAAAATTCAAATAAAAATTTATTTGACTTAAAAATTCACTTATAAATATTTAAAAATTAATTAAATATTCAAATTTTAATTTAATAAAATTCTGGGTCGTTACAGATAGAAAGGAAATGGATTTGACTAATAATCAATGAAGTTAAATACGTAGGATGTACGTATATTATTCTATTCGTATAGTGATTTGATCCAGATTCGAGCACATAATTTCGAGATAGTTTATCGATCCAAGTTGGGATTTTTCACTTGTTTTTCGACGGCGAACCTGGCAATGGATTGTTGATTGGTTTTGGATATTCTCTATCACAGTTATAGCTATGTAAGGAGAATGACGGTTTCTGATCAAAAAACTAGATCCGAGTCCACACTAGGAAGTCGGGTGGACGATACTAGTTCGGAAGTGAAATTGTATGATCGACTGAGCGATCAGATTGGTATAGCATATGGACAATATGTGTACATTGTACGGATTTGAATGAAATTGGTATTGAAAATTTGTGAATAAGAAATGTGAAATGATTTCTTTTGAAATGAAAGTATATTTTGTGAAATATACAATGGATAAAAGTGAAATTTAGATATTTTTTATGGTGATAAGTAAGATGGAAACAACTTTATAAAAAGGGAGTAATCAAATATGAATATTTGATTTTGAATAAACAAAGTTATATACCTTTGTTATAAGATAAACCTCCCCTTGTTGAATCTATTACCAGAAGAAAAAGATTTTGAAGGTGTTTGAAGTATAAAAGAAGTTTTATACAAGTTTGAAATGATCCAAATTTTATATATATATACATACACACACACACACACACACATATATATATAAAGAATCTTCTGAGGATTTTGGAAAAAGGTTTTGGGAACCTTGGGATTTGGAAAGGCTTTTGATTTTTGGGTAAAATCAATACTGGAATTTGGAAAGCCTAGTTTGAGAATTATCACTTTTGGGATAATCGATTTTGTGTAAAGGAGCTTTGAATGAGATCATACTAGGTGTATGATTTGAAAGATATTATATGTGTATAGTATAAAGTGTTTGGATAATGGCTCTGGGAAAAAAGGCGCTCCCTTGAAATGAACTTCTCAGGAGTGCCACCGGCTGGTGATGCCTTGAACCATAAGGGGGGTTCTAAAGTTGATCCTGTGAGGAGTCCGGACAAAACTAGTTCCTGTGGAATATGAGTAGAGTGTAGCGAAAGTCGAGGGGCGATGATGCCTAGAGAGGCATTTGGGGTATGCTGTGACGACGGTGTAACTCGATGTCGCTACGTCTACTGCAAACCATAGCAAAAGTCGTGTGTGCCGTTGAGAGCCAACAGTCTGCGTTCGATTTTATATTGGTAGAATGTGACCTATGGTAACATAGAGAAAGTCGTGTGTGCCGCTGAGAGCCAACAGTCTACGATCGATTTTAGATCGGTAGACTGCGACCTATGTAGGAGTGGAGAAGTTTCATTTTGATAGCGAAAATCGAGGGCGCTGATGCCTACAGCTACATGGACTTTTGCTACGATGGCAACGTAACCATGGAATGTAACTGCGATCTATTGTGGGTTCCATGGCGTGATCGAGGGGCACGGAGTGCCTACAGTTACATGGACTTTTGCTGCGATGGCAACGTAACCCAGGATGTACTTGCGACCATATATGGGGGTGATGATTTCCAGAGAATTCTCACCAAAGATTTTTCCCCTATTTTCAAACACTGTTTTCTATATTTTCAATAAAATTATTTTCCCAAGTATTTTCAATGGGTGTTCAAACGGGTTAACCAAGTACGTATAGACTTTCAGTCCTACGTCTGATCAACATATGACCGAATTTCTGTGAGAAAAATAATGGACTGGTTGAGACATTGAATTATAAGAAATATTTTTTTATAAAGAGCTATTTTAATAGTATGATGTGTATTTAAATGCATTTCTAAAATTTTAAAATAAAAGTGTTGGAATTTTGGAGAATTGAAAGAAAATCCAAACTGGAATTATGAAAAAAAAATTGAACTCAGGAAAATTTAATAAAGTGATTTTCTTATAATAAAATCGAGTATTGATTTAAAAGTTGGAAGTAAGCTAATTAGCTAAATAATTATTTGACAGAGTATGTTAATAAAATTTAACTCGGTTAAATAAAGTGGATTGTAAGTTGATAATGAAGTTTGGAAATAAGTTCAAATTATAAATAGAATTTGAGTTGGATTTGATAATGAATTAAAAATGAGTGGAGACGTTGAAAAAAAATGAAAATGAATTATAATTGAAATGGTTTGAGTTGCAACCAAAACCCGGGTGAGTTAAAATAAATTGAGAATGGCTTTGTATTAATAAAATAAATTAAAAATGAATTAAGTAAGTGAATTAAAAATATAAAATGCGGTGAATAGATGGGTTAATTGAATTAAATAATAAATGGATGAAGTCTGATTGAATAAAAATTAAATCAAAGTTTTAATTTGAATTGGGTTATCAGAATCAACTTGAGTTATAAGGCATGTTAATTTGAAGTAAAATTACTTAAGTCAATAAAAGCTTGGTTTCGTGTAAGAATGGAAGACCATTAGATAAAAGTTTGGGTTAAATTTATTTTGGAAAATGGATATTAATATAAGCATTGAATGTTGTCAAACTCAATTAAATGGAGTTAAATACAGAATGAGTTGAAATTAAGTTGAAGTAGTTATAAACTAAAATGGATACTCTATTAAGCGATATCGCCGAATTTACATAATTATAGTTGTCGTTTGACGTAAACAAAAGTAATTAAAATTCTATGAGTTGATATAGATTAAATAAATTAATTTTAGGATCAATTGAATTGAATATGAGCTTGTTTGGAAATAAAAATAAATTGAATGTAAGAAATTGAGTTGTAAACCATTAAAATTGAATGAAAAGGCATATGAATTGGTTGGAAGCAATTGAATTAGCTTTGAATCATATAAATCTCTTATGGAAAGCGTTGGTGCTTGTTGCTTATAAAATGCATGTGTTTAGCTATTGAAAGTAAGTGAAATGCTAATAGATTTTCTATATATGGCGCTTACATATTTAAATTGAGTAAGTACAAGTACCTGAAGGCCGTTTGGTTGGATTTGGTTGCATTACTTGCTAAAATAATAAGCTGCTTGCTTAAAAAGCTAAATAGTGGTACGCCTGCGCAATAAAAATAGGAAATATGAACTGTTTTTGTTTTTCCGACCGTGTGGGTCGATGTATATATATATTTATATCTTTTGTCAAATTGAAAAAGCTCCTCCGTGCAAAGGAGACTCTGCCAAAAAAATTCGAAAATTTTAGGAGTCAGAAATTTTTTTAAAAAATTGGAAAAAAAATTTGTTGGCGACAAAACATTTTTAAGTTGGAAATTGAAATAAATTAGTGGAAGAAACTAATTTAAGATAAATTTAAAAATTCAATATTTAGAGATAAAGATAAATTGAATTCATATGGAAATGGGGAAAACTATGTTGGATGGAAGTAGATATGAAAACTTCTGCAAGAAAAGGTATAAAATGATTCTAAAAGTTATGATTGGATACTATTGTTAAGTAGGATATACAGGTATTATAAAAGGAAAGGAAAATTGGTTTTGATTTCAGGAGATAATTTGAATTGCCCGATTAGAAGGTACGTGTTTAAATTTCTGCATGAAATTTGATTGGGTTTTTGATCCAGCCACTTGGCTTTTTGTTTTCTTTTGGAATTTGGGAGCCCATAGAGGCATTTTGTAGTTGTACCGAGCTAGTCGCGCAAAGGAGACGTTGGCAAAAAATTTCAAAAAATTTAAAGAGTTAGAATTTTTTTGAGAAAGTTGTGATAATTTAAATTTGAATTTTAAATTTGAATAAATGGAGTAAATAATGTTGTTGGAAAACTATAGAAGACTATGGGAAGTTGATTGAAGTAATAGTGGGTGTTTAATAAAAGATAGGTTATGGCAAGTTGACAAAAACTGTTTAGTTTAGGGAAAATAGTATTGGGTAATGGATCATTCTTCTTAAACAAGTAACTTCGGGGATGAAATTCTTTTAAGGGGGGAGGAATGTGACGACCCAGAATTTTAAGGCATTTGAAATTGGAATATTTAATTAATTTTAAATATTTGCAAGATAGTTTAACTTGGATTTCAAATATCAGTTTGAATTTGGCAATTGAATTTATTGAATTTAATAATTTGAATTTGGGTAAAATATTGAATTTTCAGTTTTTAAGCTTATCAAAAGTAATTTGAAGGCTGATAAAATTTGTAATGATGATACTGAAGATAATTGAATGGTTGAAATTTAATTGAAAGGTGATTTGTTCATTTTTAAAAATTTATCATTTAAATCGATATTTTAAAATAGTCTTCCAACGCACAGTCTCGGAATTTGTCGAAACTGGTTCCATTGGATCCGTAATAGTTAGTTATTATCGGATTTCAATTTTCATAGCAATCGGAGTTGTCATTTGACCCTGGTAGCTCAAAACGCATAGAAATTATTTTAATCAATTTAGTTTAAAATAGGTCATTTATTTCCGTAACTTGCGCATATGATCGAATCAGCCTTCGAAACCTTTTCCATTGCGTTCGAAATAAGGGTATAACGTTATAAACGCTTAGCGGCATGCCTCGATAGGAGGTGAAGATTTTGAGTTGCATTTATCGAGACAATATGAATTTAAAATTAATATATATATATATATATATATATATATATATTTTAGTCGATGGCTGAGATTTCTTTCCATCAGCCACTCTATTCTTGAGCAAGCTGACCTACTCTCAGCAAAATCACGTACTCCTTGTCTTCCCTCAGAAGCCAAAATAAAATCAAGGTCGACAATCATTTGCTCGAATTTGAAATCAGGTCTTCCATCTATTTAGTTTCCTCGTCCCTCAATACGTCTAAACTGAAATCAAAAGAAAATAATAATATAGAAATCAAATTATAATGGCCGAGTGAAATCAGAAAGGGGAAGTCAAATTCCTCTTAGAATTCGAAAAAATTTGTAGTGGCGAACGACAACCAAATCGCGAGTGTTCATTTCTTCTTTGTACTGGAGCTTGGCTAGGGCTTCGTAATAGCGACAAGGCACGCGAGGCGACGTGGGTTCGACGTTTGGGGTGAGTTCTAGGCATCAATATTTGAGCGGCGGTGCGAGATGAGGAACGTACATGGCAGCACGCGACATCGCATGCGGTGGAGTCACAAACTTTGATTGATGAAGGCGGCCGCGATGGTTGATGGCGAATGGGGTGGTCGTGTGTAACAACCCGCATATTTAACGATTATATATTTAAATGTTTTATTTAAATATAGCGTCGTTAGTCGGATTTAGGTCCAAAATGTTACTTTTTGCAAATGGACGAATTAGGACTCGAAACCACTTCCGTTGAGTTCGAAATGGCGTTTGCAATCTTTTTGAGTATAAACTTTGATATGTTTGGAGTAAGTCGAATTTTGCTACTTTTTCTATTGGGTTTTTGGGTTTGGGTTCAACCAACTCATCCTATACCTCAACTCAACCCCCTCTCCTCTCCACTCACTTATTTCATTTCCTAAACTCTAGCACAACTGAAAGTGGGGGAAGAGAATGGGAAATAGAAGTTCCAAGCCCTAGTTTACTTTGCAAACTTGAATTCTTGCTCCAAAATCAAGGTGAAGCTATTGGTAAGCCTCCTCCTCATCTTCTTCAACTCTTTTCGTCTTCAATTTCAGAAAGTTTCCTAAACCTAACTTAGGAAATACTTGTTTTGATCTTAGATTGAAGCTTGTAGGGTTGAAATGGAGAGTAGTTGGTCTTTTCTTTTCATTTGAGCTTCTCATCTTTGTTTGTGAGTTAAAAGGTGAGATTTTTATCTCACATCTATGCCGATATCCTTCTATGTTGTTGGGTATGAATTCCAAAAACTTTTCCATGTGTAATTGCTTTTGATTTGGATTGGTTTTAAGAATGTTGCAAGTTTTTGGTGTTTTGAAGTCAAAAACTCTAAAAATCATAGCTTTGATGTTTGATCATGTTTTTGGAGTTGTATAAGAGAGCAAATGGGGCTAGGTTATCGATTGGCATAAATTCCTAACGTCGTTGCTCATTCGATTGCATTTTTGGAAGAGTTTTCCCTTCATTAGATAGGCTGAGGTACAACCTCAAGGCTCAGTCAGTCGACTGGCTGTAGCCAATTGGCGTATCAAGGCCATTGACAGAGACAAGAAGTCTCTGCTTTCTGCAACCAGTCGACTGACCCTCTGCAACCAGTCGACTGACTGCAGGAAATGGGATTTTTATGTTTCTGGATCAGTCGACTGATCTTAGAGGACTAGTCGACTGACCTGCTTGTTTGGGGCTATTTTTCCTATTTGCTTGTGATTCCAACTTTTATCGATTCAGGTTGATTCCAATTAGTTGATATTGCATATTTGACTTTGATGATTCCTTTTTGATTTCCTACACGGGTTTTTATAAAATGTTCTCTTCAAATCATATTAAAAGCTCGCTTCTCCAATTTATAAATTTCTATTTAAAACACACACGATTTCGCACTTCGAGCGAAGTGGAAAGGAGATTAAATGGTTAGGTAAAACACGGGCCATGAATCCATGCGTTTATCTTTCCGATTAATCCCCGACCTATTTGATTGATCGTTTTGACCTTTGTGTCTGGTTTACCGATGAGATGAGGTAAACTTTGCACTGCTTTGAGTGTTAAATTAACTAACGGATAGTAAACCGTTTAGTGCGAACTGGTGGTTATGGGACTCACGTTACCACTTTCGGATTCCTTTCCGAGAGCTGTGACACATTCTACCGGTTAGTGGTGTCTAGTACTGGGCCTCCGGACCTTCACCACTACGGTTTGTTGCCTTTGGGATAGTATCTTCGGACTGTCTCCTTCAGGTTTGTTGCCTTCGGGTATGTTGCCTTCGGGTATGTTGCCTTCGGGTTTGTACCTTCGGGTTTGTGTCATCAGGTTTGTTGCCCTATTGTATCGCTTTTGGACTTGGTCATTCGTCACCGCTCGAGTGATATTGGGTTTGGAGCCTTTGGGCTCATGGATCCTTGTTTATATAGTACTGAGCACGTGCAAATTTTCTGTTGTTTCATTGATACGTATATTCCCTAGGTATCACCCTTCGGTGTTGGTCTTTTCGAGCCGCACGATATATAGCGGTTACCTTGTGGAACTTGTGTTACCTTCATTGGTGTTTGTTATTTGCCTTTTTGGCTTGTTTTGGGATATTCATATCCTTTGTTTATTGTGTTGCTAATGATATGAGGCATGTCTTGTTATGATTCATATTTTGTAAGATGATTGTGCTATCTCTTTTAGAGATATTTGTTATACTTTATGACCTTGCAGGTTTATTGTTGTTCAGTTTTCTAACTGATTTGTTTAGCTAGACCGACCCGTGCATTTATACTCGGGTCAGACCGAGATGTTTCAGTTAGGTGCTTTTGGGCTTAACCTATTTTGCTTCCGCATGGACTACTTCGCTAGTTTCTTTTTGTTTTAGCTTTTGTGCAGTCCTTTATATTGTAACTCTGATATGTATTCTTTTGGATTCGCCTATATATTGTGGTTTGCTATACCACTTGACATGTATCCGTTTTTATTCTCTGCTATGTATCTGTATGTGTATATGATGATCTACTGTTCTGTGATGTATATTACATTTGAGTTGTTATATTCTATTCTGATAGATCCTCCAACCACCTATGGTTTTGTTTTAAGTATTGATTGGATATGCCGATCTGTTTGGTATATCTATTGTCGATACATTCAATACATAGTTAAAGTAAGGCTATAGATGGTCGCTCCTAACCAGCCTTATTCTCCGCATTAGTTGACGGCATTACCTCGTAGTGTCCTTGGCTAGCGTGGGTATAGAGGTGGGGCGTCACAGCTTGGTATCAGAGCAAGGTTCAGAACAAAATATGATAAACACAGAATAGAAGCACATATTCCGGTACGTCAAAGTGTATAAGTGTTACAAATCTTTGAACCATCGTGCCTCTATATTCTTTCTGTGCCTTGGTGGTAGATAGAATGTGGGAATGCGTCAAGGAATGCATTATGTTCCGTAGTATTCAACATTTGAATTAATGACATCTACCTTGTGAATAATCTTGTTCTTATCTTACTTTTAGCGTATGGCTGGAAGGGTCAGGGAATGACGTTCGGATGCTGGGCAATCCAGTGGCTCACATCCGGATGGCGTTTATATGCCTGCTGATCGGTTTTCAGAATTGTTTAGGAGCACTCAGCCTCCTCTACCTCCTCGAGTATCTCCACCTCGCAATTCTGCCTTTGCACGTCTGTGCAGTGATTTTTCTCATCTTGGAGGAAAGCCGTTTAAAGGCTCCGAGTCTGTTCTTGAAGTCCAAGCTTGGCTTCACACGTGCGAGCATATCTTCTCTCGCATTGATCTTTCTGATCATGATAGAGTTCTTGTCACTTCTAGCTTATTACAAGAGCGTGCCCTTGATTGGTACGAGCTTCTTGTAGCCGAAATTGATGATTCTACTCTTTCTTGGACTCAGTTTCGGGGGCGATTCGAACTCAAGTTCGTTCCTGAATCTGAAAAAGTTTTATTGACCCGTCGCTTCCTTGTGTTGAAGCAAGGGAAGTCTTCTGTTTCTGAGTATGTTGCATCATTCGAGGCTTTATCTAAGTATGGTCTTGAATTCATTAGCACTTCTTATAAGAAGAATCTGAAGTCTGTCTCTGGTCTTAAGAAGTCTTTGTTGCTCCAGCTTAAGCTCTCTTTTGAGGAGTTGGTTGATTCGGCACTTCATCTCGAAACCATCGAGAAGGAGTGTGATAGTAGTGATGATGTTGAGGTTTCCAAAAACCCCAACAAGAAGCGGTTTCCATTTTAGAAGTCCAGGTCTTTTCCTTCCAAGAAGAAAAAGACTGGTGGTTCTAATTCTCAACCTCAGTCTGCTGGAACACCTTTCATTTGGAAATGTTTCAATTGTGGTTCTCCTGATCATATGATTTGGGCTTGTCCTAAGCCTCTCTTCTGCCGCTATTGCAAGAAGGAAGGTCATCAGTTTTCCACCGGCCCTATTGTTCCTGATGGTGCTAAGTCTAGCAAGCTTTATGCTGCTAGGGCTTCTGAAGGTCCTTCTCAACCCAAAGGTATATCTCCATCTATTTTGGAAGGTTTTATTTTATTTCATGGTTATATTATTCGAGTTCTTTTTGATACGGGTGCTTCATATTCTTTCGTATCGAAAAAGATCGTCGATGATTTATCTTCGGATGTTTCTTGTTTGGTTACTTCTTTAGGGATTGCGAATCCTATTGAGGGATCCGCGACCCTTAGCATGCTTTGTGATGATATGTAGATTGTTTTATGTGGCTTTTCCTTTCGTGCGAATTTGCACGTTATTTCTTGTCTGGGATTTGATATGATTTTGGGAATGGACTGGCTAGTGAGATACAATGTAGGATTATTTGTTCTGGGAGGATTTTATATCTTTGACATTCAGATTCATTTACTCATCTATCACTTGTTCCTCGGGATGTGGATAATTCCGAAGTGTCTTTATATTCTCTTGATTCACGAGATGATGGTGATATATCTTGTATTCCTATTGCTTGTGACTTTTCTGATGTATTCGAGCCTGTTTCGGGTTTGCCACCCAAGCGGGCAATTGAGTTCCGCATTGATCTCATTTCAGGCACGCAACCAGTTAGTCGTCCTCCCACGAGGATGTCTATAAAAGAAAATAAGGAACTCAAGAAGCAGCTTTTAGAGCTTAAGTCCAAGAAGTCGATTCAGTCCAGTTTTTCTCCGTGGGGATCCGCGGTCATCTTCGTGGAGAAGTTTGATGGAACTCTTAGGCTTTGCATTGACTATCGCAAGCTTAACGAGTTAACCATAAAAAATAGGCATCCATTGCCTAGGATCGATGATATGTTCGATTTATTGAGTGGTGCTAAGGTCTTTTCTCAGCTTGACCTTGCCATGGGTTTTCATCAGTTACGAGTCGTGGAGGATAGCATACGTCTTACCGCTTTCCGCACTCGTTATGGTTCTTTTGAGTGGCTCGTTATGCCGTTCGGTTTGACGAACGTTCCTGCTTTCTTTGTTGATCTCATGAACCGAGTATTCCGAGAATATTTCGATAAGTTCGTCCTTGTGTTTATTGATGACATCCTTATTTATTCTACGTCTGAAGCTGAGCATGCTAATCACTTGAGAATTGTCTTGAGTACTCTTCGTCATCATCAGCTTAGAGAAAAATTCTCCAAGTGCCATTTTTGGGAGAATAAGGATAAGTTCTTAGGCCATGTTGTATCTTCCAATGGAATTTCAGTCGATCCCTCAAAGATCGAAGCCGTCCAGTATTGGAAGAGGCCTGAGAATGTTCATGAGATTCGTAGTTTCCTTGGATTGGCAAGGTATTACCGTCGGTACATTAAGGATTTTCCCCATGTTGTGCTTCCTCTCACCAGCCTTACTCGGAAAGGCATTCGTTATATTTCGTCTGACAAGTGTGAAGCTTCCTTTCAGACATTAAACGAACTTCTCACTAATGCTCCTATTTTAGTGGTTCCCTAAGGGAATCATGATCTCGTTATCTACACCGAGCTTGTGGTAGTGGTCTCCGTGCTGTTCTTATGCAGAAGGATCAGGTAGTTGCTTATGCTTCTAGGCAACTGCGTCCGAATGAAATTCGCTACGCCGCTCATGATCTTGAGTTAGCCACCGTTGTCTTCGCCCTGAAGATCTGGCGACTTTATTTATTGGGCGAGCGCTTCATTCTTTATACCGATCATAAATCCTTGAAGTATTTGTTCACTCAAAAGGAACTCAATATGAGGCAACAGCGTTGGCTCGAGTTTATTGCTTCCTATGCATTTGATATCCAGTATACCCCTGGAAAGGGTAATCGTGTTGCTGATGTGCTTAGTCGCAAACATTCGGCTGTAGTTTCTATGATGCTTTCCGAATGGGATATTCTTAAGACTCTATCTTTTTGTGAAATTCGTGATCGAGGTTCATCTTCTGCTTCTCCTATTCTATTATTTAGTTTGTGAGTCTGGGTCCTGTGATGAGGCATTGTAGGATTTCAGCATTGATTCTCATGGGTGTCTTCGCAAGAAAAACCGTGTTTTTGTGCCTTCTGATTTTCCACTTAGGCATGACATTCTTGATGGTTGTCACCATTCTAAGTATACCATTCATCCTGGTAGTAGTAAGATGTATGCCGATATGTGTCGTCTTTATTATTGGGAAGGCATGAAGCGCGATGTGGCAAGTTATATGACTAATTGCATAACTTGTTAGCGTATTAAGGCCGAACATCAGCATCCTTCGGGTCTTCTTCAGCCGCTAGAGATTCCATTGTGGAAATGGGATCAGATTTCTATGGATTTCATTGACGGCCTACCTCGTTCGAGGTCAGGCCATTCTAGAATCTGGGTTATTGTTGATCGCCTCACTAAGTCTTCTCATTTTATTCCTATTAAGTCTAATAGGATTGCTTCGCATTTGGCTAAGTTATATAATAAGGAAATCGTGAGATTTCACGGTGTTCCTAGTTATATTGTGAGTGACCGTGATCCTTTATTCGCGAGTCATTTTTGGAAGAGTCTTCGGCAAGCTTTGGGAACAAAGCTTAATTTTAGCACAGCTTATCATCCGCAGTCTGACGGACAGACCGAACGGGTGAATCGTATCTTGGAAGATCTCCTCCGTATTTGTATTCTTGATTTTGGTGGTTGTTGGGAGGATCACCTACCTCTTGTAGAGTTCTCCTGCAATAGTAGTTTTCAGTCCAGTATTGGTATAGCCCCTTTCGAAGCCTTATATGGAAGGCCATGTCAATCACCTTCTTGTTGGTTGGAATCTGGGGAGAAGCTTATTCTTGGCCCATATTTTGTTCGTGATTCTTTCGAGAAGATTGATTTGATTCGTTTGAGAATGAAAGAGGCACAGAGCCGCCAGAAATCCTACGCGGACAAACATAGGAAGCCTCTTGAATTCTCGGTTGGTGATCTCGTCTGAAAGGGGTGATGCATTTCAGTACGACAGGGAAATTGGCTCCTCGCTTTATAGGACCATTTTCTATTACTGAACGTATTGGCCCTGTGGCTTATAGAGTTTCACTTCCTGCTCATATATCTGGCATTCACGACGTGTTTCATGTCTCTCAACTTCGGAAGTGTCTTCGAGAATCGGATTCTGTTGTCGAATCTTTTGATTTTCTAGAGCTTGAGGTATCACCGGACTTATCTATTGTACAGCAGCCTATTCGCGTGCTTGCCGCGGAGGTGCGACGCCTTCGAAACAAGGACATGCCGCTCACTAAAGTTCAAAGGTCTGCTAATCCCAATGACTGTACTTGGGAAACCAGAGAGTTTATCGAGCGATTTTATCCGGGTTTTCTATCTTTGCCTGGTAATGGTGAGAATATCTTTTCGTCTCAAGCTTATTTCCTTTTCTTTTTGATGATGTAAGTATGTGGTTATTACAAGTATCATCTTTAGGAATTGCGTGGAAGCAATTTTGTATGGAGGGGAGATTTGTAACAACCCGCATATATAAAGATTATATATTTAAATGTTTTATTTAAATATAGCGTCGTTAGTCGGATTTAGGTCCGAAATGTTACTTTTTGCAAACGGCCGAATTAGGACTCGAAACCACTTCCGTTGAGTTCGAAATGGCGTTTGCAATTTTTTTGAGTATAAACTTTGATATGTTTGGAGTAAGTCGAATTTTGCTACTTTTTCTATTGGGTTTTTGGGTTTGGGTTCAACCAACTCATCCTATACCTCAACTCAGCCCCCTCTCCTCTCCACTCACTTTTTTCATTTCCTAAACTCTAGCACAACTGAAAATGTAGGAAGAGAACGGGAAATAGAAATTCCAAGCCCTAGTTTACTTTGCAAACTTGAATTCTTGCTCCAAAATCAAGGTGAAGCTATTGGTAAGCCTCCTCTTCATCTTCTTCAACTCTTTTCATCTTCAATTTCAGAAAGTTTCCTAAACCTAACGTAGGAAATACTTGTTTTGATCTTAGATTGAAGCTTGTATGGTTGAAGTGGAGAGTTGTTGGTCTTTTCTTTGCATTTGAGCTTCTCATCTTTGTTTGTGAGTTAAAAGGTGAGATTTTTATCTCACATCTATGCCGATATCCTTCTATGTTGTTGGGTATGAATTCCAAACACTTTTCCATGTGTGACTGCTTTTGATTTGGATTGGTTTTATGAATGTTGCCAGTTTTTGTTGTTTTGAAGTCAAAAACTGTCACGACCCGACTTTCTACTCCCAGAAAATCGCATCATGAATTAAGAAAGAAAGGGATAGAAGAAGAAAAGAAAGAAGAGAAAGAAGAAAAACACTAGAATCTCAACAGCGGAACGAATAAATTATATTAATAACATAAGTATTTACATAATATACAATATCAATCAGAGATACACAACATACACATCACATATACTAGACAGTTATAAACACCTGTCTAGTATTTACAACTCAATACAAACACAACACAGAGAAAACACAGCGGAAAACTATATCTAACGCGGAAGCCTCCTGCTCCATTGCTCCTCCATTATTCGTCAAAGCTAACCTGAATCCCTTGGCTACTCGTAAAAATTTGAGTACCCAAGAGTTTATGAAAAACAAAAATAAACTCCGGGTCAGACATGGGTCTGGTGTGAGTAACAGGTTAAGGTTGCTTAACTTTAAAAATCCTTTGAAAAGAAAGGCATCACGTAAGACTTCCCACATATAACATTTGATAGGAAATCCGATGATATTATAATAGTGTCTAGGGTTTTCAAATAAATAAGAAATAGCCGAAATTGTTACATTCATTAAATTCCAGCTACTAGCCACAAAAGTGCGTAATACAATCAAAACCGTTGGCACTTATTGGATTTTGGAATCCATACAATGGCAGGGCTACTGGGGTACCGCCCGTCACAGTACGTGGCCTAGATCACCGTACCGAGGAGCCACCCTAACTCCCCTGCAACACAAGGCCGGAACCATTCCTTACTGAACAGTCCCGAACAAGACAACCTCGGTAGTTGTTGCAATCAACTGCCCCACACAGCCGAATATAAAGGGACATCTAGATAGGGGTAAATCTTGCTCTCCAGTAGGAGCTACCCACGAAGCCTTACTGCACCTCCCCTATTTTAGCCATTCCTGGTTGATGAGGCTTGAGGCTACGATTACCTTTATAGGACATAACACTTAGAATGCTCATCGTCCATATGACGATGTTCTGAAAGCATTCAATCCATACAAGTTCGTTCCGGGTTCGAACGAAACCGAAGGCATTATCTCGTTACACTCATTTTGGAATCACCCTCAGAGTTAACGACAATAACCCTTGCTCTCTAAACCACCATCTCGAATCTATAAGCACAATTCCGTCAAACTCATTACGGAATCACCCATAGAGTTATACTGACATATAGCCCTCATACGTCGAGTCTTCACAAAGCTCCATTTGGATTCACGACCTAACGTTATTTAGAATCGATGTGGTTTTCGGATATCCAAATATGGAAACCCGATCCCGGTCTCATCGAAATCCAAAGCGTGTCTTTTAGGGCCAAGTTGTTTTAAAGGTTTAAAACAATTCAATTCAACATTATCTATATACACATAGATAGATAATCATAATAGATAATCAATATTATCATAACATCAGGTAATCTATATTATCTACTCAAACAGATAAATCATATTATCAACTCAATGCAATCATAACATCCAAGTCACACAACAACATTTATCTCATAACTGAGATCTCAACCATTCAGGGTAATAAATATCAACCATTATTCATAAGCAATTACTTATCAATCCAATCTATAATTAATTTAAAATGAGTTAAATTAATTACTTCTTCCTTAAATTAATTTAAAATAAATTAAATTAATTACTCATCCAAATAAATCTTGCTTATACATCAATTAATTATAAATCAATAAATTAATTAACCTTAACAAATTACCCGAATTAATCATCTTGATTAATTATCCTTTAATTACATTCAAGTAACTAATCTTTAATTAATTTCATAAATTAATTATTCCAAACCAAACCTGTAATTAACCTGTAATTACTTCATCAATTAATTAATCATAATTAATTACATTAATCCTTAATTAATTACATTAATTAATTCTTTATTGATTAATTGTTCTTAATTAATCAATCCTTAATTATATAATTAATTATATAAATTAATGATCTCAAATTATTTTAAACAACTCCATTAAATTAATTATCAAAACCTAAATTAATTACACTAAGTAATTAATTATTAATTACTTACTTAAGTAATTACTCCACATACTAATTACATATTAATTACACAAGTAATTACTTCCAAAACTCCTCCATTAAATTACATCAAGTAATTTATTTTCTTAATTACTTCACGAAGTAATTTTCCATTTTCAATTACATTTGTAATTACTTCTAAAATCAACCAATGATTAAATTAAATTAATTAAACTTAATTAATTAACTTAATTAAACAAGATAACTTAATTAATTACAATTAGTAATTAATTTCCTTAATTACTTTCATTAAGTAATTATAATTAAACAATTCAAATGATCATCTTGAATTAATTAATACAATTAATCATTAAAATTAATTACATTAGTTAATTATAAAAATGATATTAAGTTAATGACCTTCATTAACTCATAACAAATCTTTAATTACTTTCTAAAGTAATTAATTGAATTAATCAATATTAATTCTAAATTTTATTTAAAGAAACTTATTAATTAATTTCTAATTATTAATTTAATTAAGTGATAATTAAACTTAATTAATTATTAATTACTTGATTAATAATTCAATCCATTAATTAAATTAATCAAATCTTATTTAAATTAATTTCTAAATCACACTTTAATCAAATTTAATTAGCTTACCTAATTCTTTAATTAATTAAATAAAGTCCTTAATTATTTAATTAATTAACCTTATTATTAATTAATTAAATTAATTAATTAAAATCTTAATTACCTTGATCAGATAATTAAGTTTTAAACAATAAAAATCATTAATCTCATTAATGATTAAATTATCATTATTAAAGTCATTTAAAAACAAATTTGCTTTTAAATTTTATAAATTCCATTTTAAATTAAAATTAAAATGAAATTAAATTTAAATCAAGATTCAATTATTAAACACTTTTCATTTCATCTTAAAGAATTACTTAAGGTATTTCATAAATAGTTTAACCCATAATCAATTTAAATAAAATTTAAATTTTACTTTAAATATTCAAATGATTTTAAAACATTCAAATTAAAATCTTATTTTCATTCAAACTAGAATTCAAATCATGTTCAGATTCAAATTCAAAAATTTAAATTTAAAATCCTATTTTGAATTTCATTTTCAGATTTATAAAACATATGTTATAAAATACTGAAATATTCAAGTTTAATTATAACATTAGAATTTATAACTTGTTTTCTGTTAAAAACCATCAGATTCAATTTCAAATTTGAACTCAGGATTTCAAATTCAGATTTAATTTAAAAATTTAAATTTTGGTTTAAAATCTTATGTCCAGATTAAAAATAAAATGTGCAGGTTCCAGTTTTTAATTATTTTATTGTTGCAAATCTGTTTATTCAAAACCTGAAATTCAAATTCTATTTGAATTCATGTTTAAATCTTGCTTTCAGTTTAGATTTAAACCTGCTTAGCTTCTTCTTTTCTTTATTTAATTTAGTTTTAAAATTGAAAACCTGAAACAGTTCAGGTTTCATAGATCAACCTGAAAACAAAATGTACCCGAGTTCAACACAATATCACTTCGAGTCATTCCTGCCTTAACTCCGAGCAAAAACTGGAATTACCCGAGACATAATTGAGCATACTACACCACTGCTAAAACCTGGAAACTACCTTTTTAAACCCAAACAAAACCTGTCAACGGCATGCTCACCTCCCTCCGACCATCGTTAGGGCTACAATTCCAGCTAGTACCTCCTTTTAAACCCTGCAACCAAATTCCAGAGTTGCAAAACACTCGATCAATCCAGTGGCTATGTGATCGAATTCTTATTTTATTAAAACATAGGGCTACAGACAATTCCTCACTCCTCTTGCTAATTCAAGAATCAATTTACAGATTTGCATATTTTGATGATGAGTCTGATCATATTACTATATACAGAAGCACTATCAAAACTTCAGGACACTACAATCATCAATGTTTGAATTTTTAACAGTAACATGGTTTTTACCCCTAAACTTGATTTACAGAGAAGGTTACGGTACCTATTTAAATAAATCAAATTTTTATAACTTAGTTCATAACTTTAAAAAAACAATATTCCCTAAATCCTAAGTTAAAATATTAATGTCACAATCTAAATTCAATAAACTAAGGAATTTACATTTTAAACACAACCATGTTTCAGGACATATTGATTTACAGAGAAGTTCTTGTTTTCAATCTACCTTATTTCAAATGCTCATGCTTCAGATTTATTTTTAACAAACAAATCTGTTTGAAATTCATTCCTGAATAATGGTTAAGTTATGAAACTTCTAAAAGTTTAAATTTAAAGGTCTAAGACAGGTACGCCAGAAATCACCGATACAAACCAAAACATACATACTTATATAAGTATAAAGTAATTCCCAGAAATTTATCTACAAACAATCTGCTGCAAATTTTCATCATGCATATCAATTCATTCCAAAGATAATAACATGCAACCAGATTTTGTTAAAGAAAAATTTAGAAGTTACTCACCTTGAAAATTATGAGCAGAGCATAATTCCTAAATTGAAACTTCAATGCATTAGCTTCCTATCCAATGACTATATGCATGCAAACTTCACTATGCAGAAATTCCCAGAGATGAAAAATGCAGGTCCATGATTATGCATTAACTTCCAGGTTGAAAAGAAATGCTGTATTTTTGAATTGCAGAGATTTAATTTTTTACAGGTTAGAGGAGCTACAGGTTTTGTTTGCAAATGCAGGTTTTTGATTTGAGAAAATTTGATCTTATTTTTGAATGAGGAGTTTCAGATGTTAGAATTCCTTTTGAAATGAATTTGCAAATATGTTTTTGAGAGGTTTCAGATTTTTGAATGAAGTGTTTTCTTAGATCTAGAAAAGTGGATGAATGAAAGAATAGTAAAAATGGTTAAGGCTGAAAATGTTTTAATTAAAATAAAGAGAAGATCAAATGACACTTGTCATGTTGTTGCATTTGTAAGCAAACATTTGTATTTTAGATTGCTAATTTGATAACATTTGTTTTAAATTAAATTTAGTTATATATTTAAATGTGTATAAAGGGTTTTCTTAATTTCTTTTATGTTTATGTAAATATAAATGAATATCTTATTAAAAGTAAATGTAAATAAAACAATTTATAAATTAAAAACTTACACAAATATTTTAAAGAACCAATTAATTTGAATTTCAAAATAAAATTGCCAAATCAAATTAATTCTTTGAAATAAAACCAAAATCAATTTAAAAATGAAGACTCTAATTCCTTATCTTAATTCTTCTTTATATTTATGAAAAATAGAATATTTATTAATATGGTTTTAAATAACAATTTACAAATTTTATATGATTTATAAAGAAATATAAATCACTTTTATATTTAATTGAATTTAAATCATATGCTATATTATATTTTAAACTTATATAAAGTATATTCAAATCATATTTATCAAATAATATTTTAAAAAGAAATAAAATCAACTTTTATTTAAAATTTAAAACAAAAATTAAACTAAGACAAATTTTAAACAATTACATATATTATCAAACCATATAGTTATTAATTTAAATAGATTTTTAAAAGCTTAATATTAATTTAAAACATAATTTCCTAATTTCTAAATTATTTTATTAGAATTTAGAAACAAACTTCATTTATTTATTTTCATGTAAGTTAAATTCCAAACAAAGTTAAACTATAATATATATAAAATATATATATATACATTATAATTTAAACATTTATTTTAGCATTTTAAAAGACAAATCACAATTTAAATATTTATTTATTCAGATTATTAAACCGAAACATATTTTATTAATCAATATTATTAATATCAATTTAATTTTATATAAAGATTATTAAATTAATATTGTCTAAAATTTCGGGATATCACATTCCTTCCCCCTTAAAAGAATTTCGTCCCCGAAATTTAAAACAAAGGTAATTTAATAACCTAATTTAGATTTTTAATTTTAAAACCAAGCATATATCAAACATATGCTAACAACCATAGAAATCAATTCATCCAATCAAACAAAATTTAGCTATCCAGAAAAAATTCTGGATAGAGTTTCCTCGAGTTTCCCAAGTAAACACCGGGATACTCGCTCTATAAAACCCCAAACAATCAACACTAATGAGCTACAGAACTCCTACTCATCTAGATCTATAACTGAACAACACATTAAACTATAGACAAGTCTGACTCAACAACCAAAATCTCCCAGAATAGCTGATTCCAAAACCAGAAATAGATATACACGTACTCCCTCAGAGATACGTGAAACATATCGAATTCCAGTTGTCCAAACTGGCAATTCAATCCAGATATTCAAACACTTATCCAAAACATCTCAGAGCTGGCTTACCCAATCTTACCAAAATTTATAGCTCCTAAAACTGGGAAAACTAATCCAAAACAGATCTTCGACTTCAGATTCACTAAACTCTTCGGACTATTCTGAGCTGCCTACATCCTACCTGATCAGCTCAATCCTTGCTGATGTCTCAAGAAATAAACTGGACCAAATCCAATCCACTAGAATGATCCTCCTCGATCAATCATGATCAAGAACAACTATCAGAAGAAAACAAACTTCTCCTATCCGAAAAAGAAAGGCAGATACACTCACAAACTGCTTCCGCTGCACAACTCTGATCTGGAGTAGAAAAGAATGCTGATGATGGCACAAGCACAACTGGACAGAAAAACCAAAAATATCTCAGATAACTAAGAGAAAACTCAGAAGTTCCACAAATCCTGAGTTGCTTCAACAAATTCCATCTTAAGGAACCAATCTTCAACTAGTTGAACCACTAGTATCACTGAATCTTTAGATGAAGACAACTCTGACTTTCCTGAAAATATCCAGAAAATTCTCCAACAATCCAAGAGAACATTCAACTATCGCAAGTCACTTTTACGATCAACTCAATCTAATTCCAAAGAAAACTGTTCTCTCTTTACCAATTAGAACAGCTTATGTTGGTCTTGCCAACCCATCGAAGAAATGGATTTACTCTACTGCTTCTGAACTCCATCTCCAGAAAACTCTACCGACCACAGAACACTCCGAGCTGCACTGCTGACACCAATGCCAAAGAATTCCCAATCCAAAGCTCTTCGAGAAACTCGGACTTCAAACCAAACAGAAACATCCTGCTGAACTCAGCCACAACACCGAAGCAGACATACTTCCTTAAACTTGTTCCAAAGAAATCATCTTTGGAAACATCCATAGTCACTGCACCTCATCACGCAGCTACTATTCCTTGAGGTATCAAGATATCATCACTCGCTTCTGCTCAGCCAACATATCAAACTCTACTTATCCAACTTCAAAGATGAACTCTGAACCTTAACAGGTTACCTTCAGAGATCAATGAAGTCTTACACCACTTCAAAACTCACTCGAGACGGTATTAGGTCTACAGTCTCGACAGATACACTTCCAACCTAACGTTCAAACTCCAACCAATCAATAGTTGTGTTACACACACCACTACCAAAATCTACCATATATCTTATATTGGAAAACCCGAACAGGTAACCCAACAGATAGGTAGAATTAAAATAAATATATATAAATATATATATAACAAAAATTACAAATACGCTCTCTCAAGAAAGACACCACTCTAGAGCCTAGGTATTCACTCAACCTAACACTCTAATACCAACTGTCACGACCCGACTTTCTACTCCCAGAAAATCGCATCATGAATTAAGAAAGAAAGGGATAAAAGAAGAAAAGAAAGAATAGAAAGAAGAAACAACACTAGAATCTCAATAGTGGAACGAATAAATTATATTAATAACATAAGTATTTACATAATATTCAATATCAATCAGAGATACACAGCATACACATCACATATACTAGACAGTTATAAACACCTATCTAGTATTTACAACTCAATACAAACACAACACAGAGAAAACACAGCGGAAAACTATATCTAACGCGTAAGCCTCCTGCTCCATTGCTCCTCCATTATTCGTCAAAGCTAACCTGAATCCCTTGGCTACTCGTAAAAATTTGAGTACCCAAGAGTTTATGAAAAACAAAAATAAACTCCGGGTCATACATGGGTCTGGTGTGAGTAACAGGTTAAGGTTGCTTAACTTTAAAAATCCTTTGAAAAGAAAGGTATCACGTAAGACTTCCCACACATAAACATGGAAAAGTTTTTACCTTACGCTAACCAAAACATTTGATAGTAAATCCGATGATATTATAATAGTGTCTAGGGTTTTCAAATAAATAAGAAATAGCCGAAATTGTTACATTCATTAAATTCCAGCTACTAGCCACAAAAGTGGGTAATACAATCAAAACCGTTGGCACTTATTGGATTTTGGAATCCATACAATGGCAGGGCTACTAGGGTACCGCCCGTCACAGTACGTGGCCTAGATCACCGTGCCGAGGAGCCACCCTAACTCCCCTGCAACACAAGGCCGGAACCATTCCTTACTGAACAGTCCCGAACAAGACAACCTCGGTAGTTGTTGCAATCAACTGCCCCACACAGCCGAATATAAAGGGACATCTAGACAGGGGTAAATCTTGCTCTCCAGTAGGAGCTACCCACGAAGCCTTGCTGCACCTCCCCTGTTTTAGCCATTCCTGGTTGATGAGGCTTGAGGCTACGATTACCTTTATAGGACATAACACTTAGAATGCTCATCGTCCATCTGACGATGTTCTGAAAGCATTCAATCCATACAAGTTCGTTCCGGGTTCGAACGAAACCGAAGGCATTATCTCGTTACACTCATTTTGGAATCACCCTCAGAGTTAACGACAATAACCCTTGCTCTCTAAACCACCATCTCGAATCTATAAGCACTATTCCGTCAAACTCATTACGGAATCACCCACAGAGTTATACTGACATATAGTCCTCACACGTCGAGTCTTCACAAAGCTCCATTTGGATTCACGACCTAACGTTATTTGGAATCGATGTGGTTTTCGGATATCCAAATATGGAAACCCGATCCCGGTCTCATCGAAATCCAAAGCGTGTCTTTTAGGGCCAAGTTGTTTTAAAGGTTTAAAACAATTCAATTCAACATTATCTATATACACATAGATAGATAATCATAATAGATAATCAATATTATCATAACATCAGATAATCTATATTATCTACTCAAACAGATAAATCATATTATCAACTCAATGCAATCATAACATCCAAGTCACACAACAACATTTATCTCATAACTGAGATCTCAACCATTTAGGGTAATAAATATCAACCATTATTTATAAGCAATTACTTATCAATCCAATCTATAATTAATTTAAAATGAATTAAATTAATTACTTCTTCCTTAAATTAATTTAAAATAAATTAAATTAATTACTCATCCAAATAAATCTTGCTTATACATCAATTAATTATAAATCAATAAATTAATTACCCTTAACAAATTACCCGAATTAATCATCTTGATTAATTATCTTTTAATTACATTCAAGTAACTAATCTTTAATTAATTTCATATATTAATTATTCCAAACCAAACCTGTAATTAACCTGTAATTACTTCATCAATTAATTAATCATAATTAATTACATTAATCCTTAATTAATTACATTAATTAATTCTTTATTGATTAATTGTTCTTAATTAATCAATCCGTAATTATATAATTAATTATATAAATTAATGATCTCAAATTATTTTAAATAACTCCATTAAATTAATTATCAAAACCTAAATTGATTACACTAAGTAATTAATTATTAATTACTTACTTAAGTAATTACTCCACATACTAATTACATATTAATTGCACAAGTAATTACTTCCAAAACTCCTCCATTAAATTACATCCAGTAATTTATTTTCTTAATTACTTCACTAAGTAATTTTCCATTTTCAATTACATTTTTAATTACTTCTCAAATCAACCAATGATTAAATTAAATTAATTAAACTTAATTAATTAACTTAATTAATCAAGATAACTTAATTAATCACAATTAGTAATTAATTTCCTTAATTACTTTCATTAAGTAATTACATTTAAACAATTCAAATGATCATCTTGAATTAATTAATACAATTAATCATTAAAATTAATTACATTAATTAATTATAAAAATGATATTAGGTTAATGACCTTCATTAACTCATAACAAATCTTAAATTACTTTCTAAAGTAATTAATTGAATTAATCAATATTAATTCTAAATTTTATTTAAAGAAACTTATTAATTAATTTCTAATTATTAAATTAATCAAGTGATAAGTAAACTTAATTAATTATTAATTACCTGATTAATAATTCAATCCATTAATTAAATTAATCAAATCTTATTTAAATTAATTTCTAAATCACACTTTAATCAAATTTAATTAACTTACCTAATTCTTTAATTAATTAAATAAATTCCTTAATTATTTAATTAATTAACCTTATTATTAATTAATTAAATTAATTAATTAAAATCTTAATTACCTTGATCAGATAATTAAGTTTTAAATAATAAAAATCATTAATCTCATTAATGATTAAATTATCATTACTAAAGTCATTTAAAAAAAACAAATTTGCTTTTAAATTTTAAAAATTCCATTTTAAATTAAAATTAAAATGAAATTAAATTTAAATCAAGATTCAATTATTAAACCCTTTTTATTTCATGTTAAAGAATTACTTAAAGTATTTCATAAACAGTTGAACCCATAATCAATTTAAATAAAATTTAAATTGTACTTTAAATATTCAAATGATTTTAAAACATTCAAATTAAAATATAATTTTCATTCATACTAGAATTCAAATCATGTTCGGATTCAAATTCAAAAATTTAAATTTAAAATCCTGTTTTGAGTTTCATTTTCAGATTTATAAAACATATGTTATAAAATACTGAAATATTCAAGTTTAATTATAACATTAGAATTTATAACTTGTTTTCTTTTGAAAACCTTCAGATTCAATTTCAAATTTGAACTCAGGATTTCAAATTCAGATTTAATTTTAAATTTTAAATTTTGGTTTAAAATCTTATGTCCAGATTAAAAATAAAATATGCAGGTTCCAGTTTTTAATTATTTTATTGTTGCAAATCTGTTTATTCAAAACCTGAAATTCAAATCCTATTTGAATTCATGTTTAAATCTTGCTTTCAGTTTAGATTTAAACCTGCTTAGCTTCTTCTTTTCTTTATTTAATTTAGTTTTAAAATTGAAAACCTGAAACAGTTTAGGTTTCAGAGATCAACCTGAAAACAAAATGTACCCAAGTTCAACATAATATCACTTCGAGTCATTCCTGCCTTAACTCCGAGCAAAAACTGGAATTACCCGAGACATACTCGAGCATACTACACGACTGCTAAAACTTGGAAACTACTGTTTTAAACCCAAACAAAACCTGTCAACGGCATGCTCACCTCCCTCTGACCATCGTTAGGGCTACAATTCCAGCTAGTACCTCCTCTTAAACCCAGCAACCAAATTCCAGAGTTGCAAAACACTCGATCAATCCCAGTGGCTATGTGATCGAATTCTTATTTTATTAAAACTTAGGGCTACAGGCAATTCCTCACTCCTCTTGCTAATTCAAGAATCAATTTACAGATTTGCATATTTTGATGATGAGTCTGATCATATTACTATATAAAGAAGCACTATCAAAACTTAAGGACACTACAATCATCAGTGTTTGAATTTTTAACAATAACATGGTTTTTACCCCTAAACTTGATTTACAGAGAAGGTTACGGTACCTGTTTAAATAAATCAAATTTTTATAACTTAGTTCATAACTTTAAACAAACAATATTCCCTAAATCCTAAGTTAAAATATTAATGTCACAATCTAAATTCAATAAACTAAGGAATTTACATTTTAAACACAACCATGTTTCAGGACATATTGATTTACAGAGAAGTTCTTGTTTTCAATCTACCTTATTTCAAATGCTTATGCTTCAGATTTATTTTTAACAAACAAATCTGTTTGAAATTCATTCCTGAATAATGGTTAAGTTATGAAACTTCTAAAAGTTTGAATTTAAAGGTCTAAGTCAGGTACACTAGAAATCATTGATACAAACCAAAACATACATACTTATATAAGTATAAAGTAATTCCCAGAAATTTATCTACAAACAATCTGCTGCAAATTTTCATCATGCATATCAATTCATTCCAAAGATAATAACATGCAACCAGATTTTGTTAAAGAAAAATTTAGAAGTTACTCACCTTGAAAATTATGAGCAGAGCATAATTCCGAAATTGAAACTTCAATGCATTAGCTTCCTATCCAATGACTATGTGCATGCAAACTTCACTATGCAGAAATTCCCAGAGATGAAAAATGCAGGTCCATGATTATGCAGTAACTTCCAGGTTGAAAAGAAATGCAGTATTTTTGAATTGCAGAGATTTAATTTTTTACAGGTTAGAGGAGCTACAGGTTTTGTTTGCAAATGCAGGTTTTTGATTTGAGAAAATTTGATCTTATTTTTGAATGAGGAGTATCAGATGTTAGAATTCCTTTTGTAATGAATTTGCAAATATGTTTTTGAGGGGTTTCAGATTTTTGAATGAAGTGTTTTCTTAGATTTAGAAAAGTGGATGAATGAAGGAATAGTAAAAATGGTTAAGGCTGAAAATGTTTTTATTAAAATAAAGAGAAGATCAAATGACACTTGTCATGTTGTTGCATTTGTAAGCAAACACTTGTATTTTAGATTGCTAATTTGATAACATTTGTTTTAAATTAAATTTAGTTATATATTTAAATGTGTATAAAGGGTTTTCTTAATTTGTTTTATGTTTATGTAAATATAAATGAATATCTTATTAAAAGTAAATGTAAATAAAACAATTTATAAATTAAAAACTTACACAAATATTTTAAAGAACCAATTAATTTGAATTTCAAAATAAAATTGCCAAATCAAATTAATTCTTTGAAATAAAACCAAAATCAATTTAAAAATGAAGACTCTAATTCCTTATCTTAATTCTTCTTTATATTTATGAAAAATAGAATATTTATTAATGTGGTTTTAAATAACAATTTACAAATTTTATATGATTTATAAAGAAATTATAAATCACTTTTATATTTAAATGAATTTAAATCATATGCTATCTTATATTTTAAACTTATATAAAATATATTCAAATCATATTTACCAAATAATATTTTAAAAAGAAACAAAATCAACTTTTATTTAAAATTTAAATCAAAAATTAAACTAAGACAAATTTTAAACATTTACATTTATTATCAAACCATATAGTTCTTAATTTAAATAGATTTTTAAAAGCTTAATATTAATTTAAAACATAATTTCCTAATTTCTAAATTATTTTATTAGAATTTAAAAACAAACTTCATTTATTTATTTTCATGTAAGTTAAATTCCGAACAAAGTTAAACTATAATATATATACAAATATATATATATATACACACATTATAATTTAAACATTTATTTTAGCATTTTAAAAGACAAATCACAATTTAAATATTTATTTATTTAGATTATTAAACCAAAACATATTTTATTAATCAATATTATCAATATCAATTTAATTTTATATAAAGATTATTAAATTGATATTGTCTAAAATTCCGGGATATCACAAAAACTCTAAAATTCATAGCTTTGATGTTTGATCATGTTTTTGGAGTTGTATAAGGGAGAAAATAGGGCTAGGTTATCGATTGGCATAAATCCCTAACGTCATTGCTCGTTCGATTGCATTTTTGGAAGACTTTTCCATTCATTGGATAGGTCGAGGCACAACCTCAAGGCTCAGTCAGTTGACTGGCTGTAGCCAATTGGCCTATCAAGGCCGTTGATAGAGACAAGAAGTCTCTATTTTCCGCAATCAGTCGACTGACCCTCTGCAACCAGTCGACTGATTGTAGGATATGGGATTTTTATGTTTCTGTATTAGTCGACTGATCTCAGAGGACCAGTCGACTGACCTGCTTGTTTTGGTCTATTTTGCCTATTTGCTTGTGATTCCAAGTTTTATCGATTCAGGTTGATTCGAATTATTTGATATTTCATATTTGACTTTGATAATTCATTTTTGATTTCCTACATGGGTTTTTATAAAATGATCTCTTCAAATTGCATTAAAAGCTCGTTTCTCCAATTTATAAATTTCTATTTAAAAAACACACAATTTCGCACTTCGAGCGAAGTGGAAAGGAGATTATGGTTAGGTAAAACACGGACCATGAATCCATGCGTTTATCTTTTCGATTAATCCCGGACCTATTCGATTGATCGTTTTGACCTTTGTGTCTGCTTTACCAATGAGATGAGGTAAACTTTGTAATGCTTTGAGTGTGAAATTAACTAACGGATAGTAAATCGTTTAGTGCGAACGGGTGGTTATGGGACTCACGTTACCACTTTTCGGATTCCTTTTCGAGAGCTGTGACACATTCTGCCGGTTAGTGGTGTCCAGTACTGGGCCTCCGAACCTTCACCACTACGGTTTGTTGCTTTGGGATAGTGTCTTCGGACTGTCTCCTTCAGGTTTGTTGCCTTCGGGTATGTTGCCTTCGGGTATGTTTCCTTCAGGTTTGTACCTTCGGGGTTGTGCCTTTGGGTTTGTTGCCCTATTGTATCGCTTTTGGACTTGGTCATTCGTCACCGCTCAAGTGATATTGGGTTTGGAGCCTCTGGGCTCATGGATCCTTGTTTATGCAGTACTGAGCACGTGCAAATTTTCTGTTGTTTCATTTATATGTATATTCCCTAGGTATCGCCCATCGGTGTTGGTCTTTTCGAGCCGCACGATATATAGCGGTTACCTTGCGGAACTTGTGTTACCTTCATTGGTATTTGTTATTTGGCTTTTTGGCTTGTTTTGGGATATTCATATCCTTTGTTTTTTGTGTTGCCGATGATATGAGGCATGTCTTGTTATGATTCATCTTTTGTTAGATGATTGTGCTATCTCTTTTAGAGATATTTGTTATACTTTATGACCTTGCAGGGTTATTGTTGTTCAGTTTTCTAACTGATTTGTTTAGCTAGACTGACCCCTGCATTTATACTCGGGTCAGACCGAGATGTTTTAGGTTAGGTGCTTTTGGACTTAGCATATTTTACTTCCACATGGACTACTTTGCTAGCTTCTTTTTGTTTTAGCTTTTGTGTAGTCGTTTTTGTTGTAACTCTCATATGTATTCTTTTGGATTCCCCTGTATATTGTGGTTTGTTATACCACTTGACATGTATCAGTTTGTATACTCTGCTATGTATCTGTATGTGCATATGATGATCTACTATTCTGTGATGTATCTTACATTTGAGTTGTTATATTCTGTTATGATAGATCCTCCAACCACCTATGGTTTCGTTTTAAGTATTCATTGGATATGCCGATCTGTTTGGTATGTCTATTGTCGATGTATTCAATAGATAGTTAAAGTAAGGCTATAGATGGTCGCTCCTAACCAGCCTTATTCTCCGTGTTAGTTGACGGCATTACCTCGTAGTGTCCTTGGCTAGCGTAGGTATAGAGGTGGGGCGTCACAGCTTGGTATCAGAGCAAGGTTCATAACAAAATATGATAAACACAGAATAGAAGCACATATTCCGGTACATCAAAGTGTATAAGTGTTACAAATCTTTGAACCATCGTGCCTCTATATTCTTTATGTGCCTTGGTGGTAGATAGAATGTGGAAATACGTCTAGGAATGCATTATGTTCCATAGTATTCCACATTTGAATTAATGACATCTACCTTCTGAATAATCTTGTTCTTATCTTACTTTCAGCGTATGGCTGGAAGGGGCAGGGGACGACGTTTGGATGCTGGGCAATCCAGTGGCTCACATCCGGATGGCGTTTATATGTCTGCTGATCGGTTTTTGGAATTGTTTAGGAGCACTCAGCCTCCACTTCCTCCTCGAGTATCTCCACCTCGTAAGTCTGCCTTTGCACGTCTGTGCAGTGATTTTTCTCATCATGGAGGAAAGCCGTTTAAAGGCTCCGAGTCTGTTCTTGAAGTCCAAGCTTGGCTTCGCACGTGCGAGCGTATCTTCTCTCGCATTGATCTTTCTGATCATGATAGAGTTCTTGTAACTTCTAGCTTATTACAAGAGCGTGCCCTTGATTGGTACGAGCTTCTTGTAGCCGAAATTAATGAGTCTACTCTTTCTTGGACTCAGTTTCGGGGACGATTCGAACTCAAGTTCATTCCTGAATCTGAAAAAGTTTTATTGACCCGTCGCTTCCTTGTGTTGAAGCATGGGAAGTCTTCTGTTTCTGAGTATGTTGCATCATTCGAGGCTTTATCTAAGTATGGTCTTGAATTCATTAGCACTTCTTATAAGAAGAATCTGAAGTTTGTCTCTGGTCTTAAGAAGTCTTTGTTGCTCTAGCTTAAGCTCTCTTTTGGGGAGTTGGTTGATTCGGCACTTCATCTCAAAACCATGGAGAAGGAGTGTGATAGTAGTGATGATGTTGAGGATTCCAAAAACCCCAACAAGAAGTGGTTTCCATCTCAGAAGTCCAGGTCTTTTCCTTCCAAGAAGAAGAAGACTGGTGGTTCTAATTCTCAACCTAAGTCTGCTGGAACTCCTTTCATTCGGAAATGTTTCAATTGTGGTTCTCCTGATCATATGATTCGAGCTTGTCCTAAGCCTCTCTTCTGCCGCTATTACAAGAAGGAAGGTCATCATGTTTCCACCTGCCCTATTGTTCCTACTAGTGCTAAGTCTAGCAAGCTTTATGCAGCTAGGGCTTCTGAAGGTCCTTCTCAACCCAAAGGTATATCTCAATCTATTTCGGAAGGTTTTATTTTATTTCATGGTCATATTATTCGAGTTCTTTTCGATACGGGTGCTTTACATTCTTTCGTATCGAAAAAGCTCGTCGATGATTTATCTTTGGATGTTTCATGTTTGGTTACTTCTTTAAGGATTGCGAATCCTATTGGGGGATCCGCGACCCTAAGCATGCTTTGTGATGATATTGAGATTGTTTTATGTGGCTTTCCTTTCGTGCGAATCTGCACGTTATTTCTTGTCTAGGATTTGATATGATTTTGGGAATGGACTGGCTAGTGAGATACAATGCCAGGATTATTTGTTCTGGGAGGATTTTATATTTTCGACATCCAGATTCATTTACTCAGCTATCACTTGTTCCACGGGATGTGGATAATTCCGAAGTGTCTTTATATTCTCTTGATTCTCGAGATGATGGTGATATATCTTGTATTCCTATTGCATGTGACTTTTCTGATGTATTCGAGCCTGTTTCGGGTTCGCCACCCAAGCGGGCAATTGATTTCCGCATTGATCTCATTTCAAGCGCATAGATAGCCAGTTAGTCGTCCTCCCACGAGGACGTCTATAAAAGAAAATGTGGAACTCAAGAAGCAACTTTTAGAGCTTAAGTCCAAGCAGTTGATTCAGTCCAATTTTTCTTCGTGGGGATCCGTGGTCAACTTCATGAAGAAGTTTGATGGAACTCTTAGGCTTTGCATTGACTATCGAAAGCTTAATGAGTTAACCATCAAAAATAGGCATCCATTGCCTAGGATCGATGATATGTTCGATTTATTGAGTGCTGCTAAGGTCTTTTCTCAACTTGACCTTGCCACGGGTTTTCATCGGTTACGAGTCGCGGAGGATAGCATACCTCTTACCGCTCTCCGCGCTCGTTATGGTTCTTTTGAGTGGCTTGTTAAGCCGTTCGGTTTGACGAACGCTCCTGCTTTCTTTGTTGATCTTACGAACCGAGTATTTCGGGAATATCTCGATAAGTTCGTCCTTGTGTTTATTGATGACATCCTTTTTTATTCTAAGTCCGAAGCTGAGCATGCTAATCACTTAAGAATTGTCTTGAGTACTCTTCGTCGTCGTCAGCTTAGAGCCAAATTCTCCAAGTGCAATTTTTAGGAGAATAAGGATAAGTTCTTAGGCCATGTTGTATCTTCCAACGGAATTTCAGTCGATCCCTCAAAGATCGAAGCCATCCAATATTGGAAGAGGCCTGAGAATGTTCATGAGATTCGTAGTTTCCTTGGATTGGCAGGGTATTACCGTCGGTACATTAAGGATTTTTCCCGTATTGTGCTTCCTCTCACCAGCCTTACTCGAAAAGGCATTCGTTATATTTGGTCTGACAAGTGTGAAGCTTCCTTTCAGACATTAAAGCGACTTCACACTAATGCTCCTATTTTAGTGGTTGCCAAAGGGAATCATGATCTCAGTGTCTACACCGATGCTTGTGGTAGTGGTCTCGGTGCTGTTCTTTTGCAGAAGGATCGGGTAGTTGCTTATGCTTCTAGGCAACTGCGTCCGAATGAAGTTCGCTATGCCGCTCATGATCTTGAGTTAGCCGCCGTTGTCTTCGCCTTGAAGATCTGGCGACATTATTTATTGGGCAAGCGCTTCATTCTCTATACCGATCATAAATCCTTGAAGTATTTGTTCACTCAGAAGGAACTCAATATGAGGCAACAACGTTGGCCCGAGTTTCTTGCTTCCTATGACTTTGATATCCAGTATACCCCGAGAAAGGGTAATCGTGTTGCTGATGTGCTTAGTCACAAACATTCGGCTGTAGTTTCTGTGATGCTTTGCGAATGGGATATTTTTAAGACTCTATCTTTTAATGAAATTCGTGATCGAGCTTCATCTTTTGATTCTCGTATTCTATTATTTAGTTTGGGAGCTCGACCCATTTTATTGGATCGTATTGCCGATGCTCGGCGGCGCGATCCTCATTTGTTGCATCTTATTCAGCTTTGTGAGTTTGGGTCCTGTGATGAGGCGTTTTAGGATTTCAGCATTGATTCTCATGGGTGTCTTCGTAAGAAGAACCGTCTTTTTGTGCCTTCTGATTTTGCGCTTAGGCATGACATTCTTGATGGCTGTCACCGTTCTATGTATACCATTCATCCTGGTAGTAGTAAGATGTATGCCGATATGCGTCGTCTTTATTATAGGGAAGGCATGAAGCGCGATGTGGCGAGTTATTTGACTAATTGCATAACTTGTTAGCGTATTAAGGCCGAACATCGGCGTCCTTCGGGTCTTCTTCAGCCACTAGAGATTCCATTGTGGAAATGGGATCAGATTTCTGTGGATTTCATTGACGGCCTACCTCGTTCGAGGTCGGGCCATTCTAGCATCTGGGTTATTGTTGATCGCCTCACTAAGTCTTCTCATTTTATTGCAATTAAGTCTAATAGGACTGCTTCGCATTTGGCTAAGTTATATATCAAGGAAATCGTGAGATTTCACGGTGTTCCTAGTTATATTGTGAGTAACCGTGATCCTTTATTCATGAGTCATTTTTTGGCAGAGTCTTCAGCAATCTTTGGGAACAAACCTTAATTTTAGCACAGCTTATCATTCGCATTCTGACGGACAGACCAAACGGGTGAATCGTATCGTGGAAGATCTCCTACGTATTTGTATTCTTGATTTTGGTGGTTGTTGGGAGGATCACCTACCTCTTGTAGAGTTCTCCTACAACAATAGTTTTCAGTCCAGTATTGGTATAGCTCCTTTCGAAGCCTTATATGGAAGGCCATGTCGATCACCTTCTTGTTGGTTGGAATCTGGGGAGAAGCTTATTCTTGGCCCATATTTTGTTCGTGATTCTTTCGAGAAGATTGATTTGATTCGTTTGAGAATGAAAGAGGCACAGAGCTGCTAGAAATCCTACTCGGACAACCGTAGGAAGCCTCTTGAATTCTCGGTTGGTGATCTCGTGTTTATTCGCGTTTCTCCTTTGAAAGGGGCGATGCATTTCAGTATGACTGGGAAATTGGCTCCTCGCTTTATAGGACCATTTTCTATTACTGAACGTATTGGCCCTCTGGCTTATAGAGTTTCACTTCCTTCTCATTTATCTGGCATTCACATTGTGTTTCACGTCTCTCAACTTCGGAAGTGTCTTCGGGAGTCGGATTCTGTTATCGAATCTTCTGATTTTCTAGAGCTTGAGGTCTCACCGGACTTATCTATTGTACATCAGCCTATTCGCGTGCTTGCCACGGAGGTGCGACACCTTCGAAACAAGGACGTGCCGCTCATTAAAGTTCAATGGTCCGCTAATCCCAATGACTGTACTTGGGAAACCAGAGAGTTTATCGAGCGATCTTATCCGGGTTTTCTATCTTTGCCTGGTAATGGTGAGAATATCTTTTCGTCTTAAGCTTATTTCCTTTTCTTTTTGATGATGTAAGTATGTAGTTATTACAAGTATCGTCTCTAGGAATTGCTGGAAGCAATTTTGTATGGAGGGGAGATCTGTAATAACCTGCATATTTGACGATTATATATTTAAATGTTTTATTTAAATATAGCGTCGTTGGTCGAATTTAGGTCCAAAATGTTACTTTTTGCAAATGGCCGAATTAGGACTCGAAACCACTTCCGTTGAGTTCGAAATGGCGTTTGCAATCTTTTTGAGTATAAACTTTGATATGTTTGGAGTAAGTCGAATTTCGCTACTTTTCCAATTGGGTTTTTGGGTTTGGGTTCAACCAACTCATCCTATACCTCAACTCAGCCCCCTCTCCTCTCCACTCACTTATTTCATTTCCTAAACTCTAGCACAACTGAAAATGGGGGAAGAGAATGGGAAATAGAAATTCCAAGCCCTAGTTTACTTTGCAAACTTGAATTCTTGCTCCAAAATCAAGGTGAAACTATTGGTAAGCCTCATCTTCATCTTCTTCAACTCTTTTCCTCTTCAATTTCAAAAAGTTTCCTTAACCTAACTTAGGAAATACTTGTTTTGATCTTAGATTGAAGCTTGTAGGGTTGAAGTGGAGAGTGGTTATTCTTTTCTTTGCATTCGAGCTTCTCATCTTTGTTTGTGAGTTAAAAGGTGAGATTTTTATCTCACATCTATGCCGATATCCTTCTATGTTGTTGGGTATGAATTCTAAACTCTTTTCCATGTGTAACTGCTTTTGATTTGGACTGGTTTTATGAATGTTGCAAGTTTTTGGTGTTTTGAAGTAAAACTCTAAAAATCATAGCTTTGATGTTTGATCGTGTTTTTGGAGTTGTATAAGAGAGCAAATAGGGCTAGGTTATCGATTGGCATAAATCCCTAACATCATTGCTCGTTCGATTGCATTTTTGGAAGAGTTTTCCATTCATTAGATAGGCCGAGGTACAACCTCAATGCTCAGTCAGTCGACTGGATGTAGCCAATTAGCGTATCAGGGCCGTTGATAGAGACAAGAAGTCTCTGTTTTCTGCAATCAGTCGACTGACCCTCAGCAACCAGCCGACCGACTGCAGGATATGGGATTTTTATGTTTCTGGATCAGTCGACTGATCTCAGAGTACTAGTCGACTGACCTACTTGTTTTGGTCTATTTTGCCTATTTGCTTGTGATTCCAAGTTTTATCGATTCAGGTTGATTCCAATTAGTTGATATTGCATATTTGACTTTGATGATTCCTTTTTGATTTCCTACATGGGCTTTTATAAAATGATCTCTTCAAATCGTATTAAAAGCTCCTTTCTCCAATTTATAAATTTTTATTTAAAATACATACAATTTCGCACTTCGAGTGAAGTGGAAAGGAGATTAAATGGTTAGGTAAAACACGGACCATGAATCCATGCGTTTATCTTTCCGATTAATCCCGGACCTATTTGATTGATCGTTTTGACCTTTTTGTCTGGTTTACCAATGAGATGAGGTAAACTTTGTACTGCTTTGAGTGTGAAATTAACTAACGGATTGTAAATCATTTAGTGCGAATGGGTGGTTATGGGACTCACGTTACCACTTTTTGGATTCCTTTTCGAGAGGTGTGACACATTCTGCCAGTTAGTGGTGTCCAATACTGGGCCTCGGGACCTTCACCACTACGGTTTGTTGCCTTTAGGATAGTGTCTTCGGACCGTCACCTTGAGGTTTGTTGCCTTCGGGTATGTTGCCTTCGGGTTTGTACCTTCGGGTTTGTGCCTTCGGGTTTGTTGCCCTATTGTATCACTTTTGCAGTTGGTCATTCTTCGTCGCTCGAGTGATGTTGGGTTTGGAGCCTTCGGGCTCATGGATCCTTATTTATACAGTACTGAGCACGTGCAAATTTTCTGTTGTTTCATTGATATGTATATTCCCTAGGTATCGCCCTTCGGTGTTGGTCTTTTCGAGCCGCAAGATATATTGCGGTTACCTTGCGGAACTTGTGTTACCTTCATTGGTATTTGTTATTTGCCTTTTTTGCTTGTTTTGGGATATTCATATCCTTTGTTTATTGTGTTGCCGATGATATGAGGCATGTCTTATTATGATTCATCTTTTGTTAGATGATTGTGCTATCTCTTTTAGAGATATTTGTTATACTTTATGACCTTGCAGGGTTATTGTTGTTCAGTTTTCTAACTGATTTGTTTATCTAGACTGACCCGTGCATTTATACTCGGGTCAGACCGAGATGTTTCAGGTTAGGTGCTTTTGGACTTAGCCTATTTTGCTTCCGCATGGACTACTTCGCTAGCTTCTTTTTGTTTTAGCTTTTGTGTAGTCCTTTTTGTTGTAACTCTGATATGTATTCTTTTGGATTCCCCTGTATATTGTGGTTAGCTATACCACTATACATGTGTAAGTTTTTATACTCTGCTATGTATCTGTATGTGCATATGATGATCTACTGTTCTGTGATGTATCTTACATTTGAGTTGATATATTCTGTTATGATAGATCCTCCAACCACCTATGGTTTTGTTTTAAGTATTCATTGGATATGCCGATCTTTTTGGTATGTCTATTGTCAATGTATTCAATAGATAGTTAAAGTAAGGCTATAGATGGTCGCTCCTAACCAGCCTTATTCTCCGTGTTAGTTGACGGCATTACCTCATAGTGTCCTTGGCTAACGTGGGTATAGAGGTGGGGCGTCACAGCTTGGTATCAGAGCAAGGTTCAGAACAAAATATGATAAACGCATAATAGAAGCACATATTCCGGTACATCAAAGTGTATAAGTGTTACAAATCTTTGAACCATCGTGCCTCTATATTCTTTCTGTGCCTTGGTGGTAGATAGAATGTGGGAATTACGTCTAGGAATGCATTATGTTCCATAGTATTCCACATTTGAATTAATGACATCTACCTTGTGAATAATCTTGTTCTTATCTTACTTTCAGCGTATGGCTGGAAGGGGCAGGGGATGACGTTCGGATGCTGGGAAATCCAGTGGCTCACATCTGGATGGCGTTTATATTCTGCTGATCAGCTTTTGGAATTGTTCAGGAGCTCTCGGCCGCCAGTTCCTCCTCGAGTATCTCCACCTTACAAGTCTGCCTTTGCACGTCTGTGTAGTGATTTTTCTCATCTTGGAGGAAAGCCGTTTAAAGGCTCCGAGTCTGTTCTTGAAGTCCAAGCTTGGCTTCGCACGTGCGAGCGTATCTTCTCTCGCATTGATCTTTCTGATCATGATAGAGTTCTTGTAACTTCTAGCTTATTACAAGAGCATGCCCTTGATTGGTACGAGCTTCTTGTAGCCGAAATTGATGAGTCTACTCTTTCTTGGACTCAGTTTCGGGGACGATTCGAACTCAAGTTCGTTCCTGAATCTGAAAAAGTTTTATTGACCCGTCGCTTCCATGTGTTGAAGCAAGGGAAGTCTTATGTTTCTGAGTATGTTGCATCATTCGAGGCTTTATCTAAGTATGGTCTTTAATTCATTAGCACTTCTTATAAGAAGAATCTGAAGTTTGTCTCTGGTCTTAAGAAGTCTTTGTTGCTCCAGCTTAAGCTCTCTTTTGAGGAGTTGGTTGATTCGGCACTTCATCTCGAAACCATCGAGAAGGAGTGTGATAGTGGTGATGATGTTGAGGTTTCCAAAAACCCAACAAGAAGCGGTTTCCATTTCAGAATTCCAGTTCTTTTCCTTCCAAGAAGAAGAAGACTGGCGGCTCTAATTCTCAGCCTCAGTCTGCCGGAACACCTTTCATTCGAAAATGTTTCAATTGTGGTTCTCCTAATCATATGATTCGAGCTTGTCCTAAGCCTCTCTTCTGCCGCTATTGCAAGAAGGAAGGTCATCATGTTTCCACCTGCCCTATTGTTCCGGCTAGTGCTAAGTCTAGCAAGCTTTATGCTGCTAGGGGTTCTAAAGGTCCTTCTCAACCCAAAGGTATATCTCCATCTATTTTGGAAGGTTCTATTTTATTTCATGGTCATAGTATTAGAGTTCCTTTCGATACGGGCGCTTCACATTCTTTCGTATCGAAAAAGCTCGTCGATGATTTATTTATGGATGTTTCTTATTTGGTTACTTCTTTAAGGATTGCGAATCCTATTGGGGGATCCGCGACCCTTAGCATGTTTTGTGATGATATTGAGATTGTTTTATGTAGCTTTTGGTTTCGTGCGAATCTGCACGTTATTTCTTGTCTGGGATTTGATATGATTTTGGGAATGGACTGGATAGTGAGATACAATGCCAGGATTATTTGTTCTGAGAAGATTTTATATCTTCGACATCCAGATTCATTTACTCAGCTATCACTTGTTCCTCGGGATGTGGATAATTCCGAAGTGTCTTTATATTCTCTTGATTCTCGAGATGATGGTGATATATCTTTTATTCCTACTGCTTGTGACTTTTCTGATGTATTCGAGCCTGTTTCGGGTTTGCCACCCAAACGGGCAATTGAGTTCCGCATAGATCTCATTTCAGGCGTGCAGCCAGTTAGTCGTCCTCCCACGAGGATGTCTACAAAAGAAAATGAGGATCTCAAGAAGCAGCTTTTAGATCTTGAGTCCAAGCAGTTGATTCAGTCCAGTTTTTCTCCGTGGGGACCCGCGGTCGTCTTCGTGAAGAAGTTTGATGGAACTCTTAGGCTTTGCATTGACTATCGCAAGCTTAACGAGTTAACCATCACAAATAGGTATCCATTGCCTAGGATCGATGACATGTTCGATTTATTGAGTGGTTCTAAGGTCTTTTCTCAGCTTGACCTTGCCACGGGTTTTCATCAGTTACGAGTCGCGGAGGATAACATACCTCTTACCGGTTTCCGCACTCGTTATGGTTCTTTTGAGTGGCTCGTTATTCCGTTCGGTTTGACGAACGCTCCTGCTTTCTTTGTTGATCTCATGAACCGAGTATTCCGGGAATATCTCGATAAGTTCGTCCTTGTGTTTATTGATGACATCCTCATTTATTCTAAGTCTGAAGCTGAGCAAGCTAATCACTTGAGAATTGTCTTGAGTACTCTTCGTCGTCATCAACTTAGAGCCAAATTCTCCAAGTGCCATTTTTGGGAGAATAAGGTTAAGTTCTTAGGCCATATTGTATCTTCCAACGGCATTTCAGTCGATCCCTTAAAGATCGAAGCCATCCAGTATTGGAAGAGGCCTAAGAATGTTCATGAGATTCGTAGTTTCCTTGGATTGGCTGGGTATTATCGTCGGTACATTAAGGATTTTTCCCATGTTGTGCTTCCTCCCACCAGCCTTACTCGGAAAGGCATTCGTTATATTTGGTCCGACAAGTGTGAAGCTTCCTTTCAGACATTAAAGGAACTTCTCAATAATGCTCCTTTTTAAGTGGTTCCCGAAGGGATCGTGATCTTGTTCTCTACACCGATGCTTGTGGTAGTGGTCTCGGTGCTGTTCTTATGTAGAAGGATCGGGTTGTTGCTTATGCTTCTACGCAACTACGTCCGAATGAAGTTCGCTATGCCACTCATGATCTTGAGTTAGCCGCCGTTGTCTTCGCCTTGAAGATCTGGCGACATTATTTATTGGGCGAGCGCTTCATTCTCTATACCGATCATAAATCCTTGAAGTATTTGTTCACTCAGAAGGAAATCAATATGAGGCTGCAGCGCTGGCTCGAGTTTCTTGCTTCCTATGACTTTGATATCCATTATACCCTTGGAAAGGATAATCGTGTTGCTGATGTGCTTAGTCGCAAATATTCAGCTGTAGTTTCTATGATGCTTTCCGAATGGGATATTCTTAAGACTCTATCTTTTTGTGAAATTCGTGATCGAGCTTCATCTTCTGATTCTCCTTTTCTATTATTTAGTTTGGAAGCTCGACCCATTTTATTGGATCGTATTGCCGATGCTCAGCGGCTCGATCCTGATTTGTTGCATCTTATTCTGCTTTGTGAGTCTGGATCATGTGATGAGGCGTTGTAGGATTTCAGAATTGATTCTCATAGGTGTCTTCGCAAGAAGAACCGTCTTTTTGTGCCTTCTGACTTTGCACTTAGGCATGACATTCTTGATGACTGTCACCATTCTAAGTATACCATTCATCCTGGTAGTAGTAAGTTGTATGCCGATATTCGTCGTCTTTATTATTGGGAAGGCATGAAGCGCGACGTGGTGAGATATGTGACTAATTGCATAACTTGTCAGCGCATTAAGGCTGAACATCAGCGTCCTTCGGGTCTTCTTCAGCCTCTAGAGATTCCATTGTGAAAATGGGATCAGATTTCTATGGATTTCATTGACGGCCTACCTCGTTTGAGGTCGGGCCATTCTAGCATCTGGGTTATTGTTGATCGCCTCACTAATTCTGCTCATTTTATTCCTATTAAGTCTAATAGGACTGCTTCGCATTTGGATAAGTTATATATCAAGGAAATCGTGAGATTTCACGGTGTTCCCGGTTATATTGTGAGTGACTGTGATCCTTTATTCACGAGTATTTTTTGGCAGAGCCTTCAGCAAGCTTTGGGAACAAAGCTTAATTTTAGCACAACTTATCATCCGCAGTCTGACGAACAGACCGAACGGGTGAATCGTATCTTGGAAGATCTCCTCCGTATTTGTATTCTTGATTTTGGTGGTTGTTGAGAGGATCACTACCTCTTGTAGAGTTCTCCTACAACAATAGTTTTCAATCCAGTATCGGTATGGCTCCTTTCAAAGCCTTATATGGAAGGCTATGTCGATCACCTTCTTGTTGGTTGGAATCTGGGGAGAAGCTTATTCTTGGCCCAGATTTTGTTCGTGATTCTTCCGAGAAGATTGATTTGATTCGTTTGAGAATGAAAGAGGCACAGAGCCGCCAGAAATCCTACACGGACAACCGTAGCAAGCCTCTTGAATTCTCGGTTGGTGATCTCGTCTTTATTCGTATTTCTCCTCTGAAAGGGTTGATGCGTTTCAGTACGACTGGGAAATTGGCTCCTCGCTTTATAGGACCATTTTCTATTACTGAACGTATTGGCCCTGTGGCTTATAGAGTTTCAGTTCCTGCTCATTTATCTGGCATTCAAGACTTGTTTCACGTCTCTCAACTTCAGAAGTGTCTTCAGGGGTCGGATTCTGTTACCGAATCTCCTGATTTGCTAGAGCTTGAGGTCTCATCGGACTTATCTATTGTACAGCAGCCTATTCGCGTGCTTGCCATGGAGGTGCGACGCCTTCAAAACAAGGACGTGCCGCTCATTAAAGTTCAATGGTCCGCTAATCCCAATGACTGTACTTGGAAAACCAGAGTGTTTATCGAGTGATCTTATCCGGGATTTCTATCTTTGCCTGGTAATGGTGAGAATATCTTTTCGTCTCAAGCTTATTTCCTTTTCTTTTTGATGATGTAAGTATGTAGTTGTCACAAGTATCGTCTCTAGGAATTGCGTGGTCGCAATTTTGTATGGAGGGGAGATCTGTAACCACCCGCATATTTAATGATTATATAGTTAAATGTTTTATTTAAATATAGCTTCGTTAGTCGGATTTAGGTCCGAAATGTTACTTTTTGCAAACGGCCGAATTAGGACTCGAAACCACTTCCTTTGAGTTCTAAATGGCGTTTACAATCTTTTTGAGTATAAACTTTGATATGTTTGGAGTAAGTCGAATTTTGCTACTCTTTCTATTGGGTTTTTGGGTTTGGGTTCATCCAACTCATCCTATACCTCAACTCTGCCCCCTCTCCTCTCCACTCACTTATTTCATTTCCTAAATTCTAGCACAAGTGAAAATGGGGGAAGAGAATGGGAAATAGTAATTCCAAGCCCTGGTTTACTTTGCAAACTTGAATTCTTACTCCAAAATCAAGGTGAAGCTATTGGTAAGCCTCCTCTTCATCTTCTTCAACTCTTTTCCTCTTCAATTTCAGAAAGTTTCCTAAACTTAACTTAGGAAATACTTGTTTTGATCTTAGATTGAAGCTTGTAGGGTTGAAGTGGAGAGTGGTTGGTCTTTTCTGTGCATTTGAGCTTCTCATCTTTGTTTTTGAGTTAAAAGATGAGATTTTTATCTCCCGTCTATGCCGATATCCTTCTATGTTTGTTGGGTATGAATTCCAAACACTTTTCCATGTGTAATTGCTTTTGATTTGGATTGGTTTTATGAATGTTGCAAGTTTTTGGTGTTTTGAAGTCAAAAACTCTAAAAATCATAGCTTTGATGTTTGATCAGGTTTTTGGAGTTGTATAAGAGAGCAAATAGGGCTAGGTTATTGATTGGCATAAATCCCTAATGTCATTGCTCGTTCGATTGCATTTTTAAAAGAGTTTTCCCTTCATTAGATAGGCTGAGGTACAGCCTCAAGGTTCAGTTAGTCGACTGGCTATAGCCAATTGGCGTATCAAGGCCGTTGACAGAGACAAGAAGTCTTTGTTTTCTGCAATGAGTCGAATGACCCTCTGCAACCAGTCGACTGACTGCAGTAGTTTGGAATTTTTATGTTTCTGGATCAGTCGACTGATCTCAAAGGACCAGTCGACTGACCTGCTTGTTTTGGTCTATTTTGCCTATTTGCTTGTGATTCCAACTTTTATCGATTCAGGTTGATTCCAATTAGTTGATATTGCATATTTGACTTTGATGATTCCTTTTTGATTTCCTACATGGGTTTTTATAAAATGATCTCTTCAAATCGTATTAAAAGCTCGTTTCTCCAATTTATAAATTTCTATTTAAAACACACACAATTTCGCACTTCGAGCGAAGTGGAAAGGAGATTAAATGGTTAGGTAAAACACGGACCATGAATCCATGCGTTTATCCTTCCGATTAATCCTAGACCTATTTGATTTATCGTTTTGACCTTTGAGTCTGGTGTACCGATGAGATGAGGTAAACTTTGTACTGCTTTAAGTGTGAAATTAACTAACGGATAGTAAACCGTTTAGTGCGAACGGGTGGTTATAGGACTCACGTTTCCACTTTTCGGATTCCTTTTCGAGAGTTGTGACACATTCTGCCAGTTAGTGGTGTCCAGTAATGGGCCTTCGGACCTTCACCACTACGGTTTGTTGCCTTTGGGATAGTGTCTTCGGACTATCTCCTTCAGGTTTGTTGCCTTCGGGTATGTCGCCTTCGGGTTTGTACCTTCGGGTTTGTACTTTCGTGTTTGTTGCCCTATTGTATCGCTTTTGGAGTTCGTCATTCGTCACCGCTCGAGTGTTATTGGGTTTGGAGCCTTTGGGCTCATGGATCCTTGTTTATACAGTACCGAGCACGTGCAAATTTTCTGTTGTTTCATTGATATGTATATTCCCTAGGTATCGCCCTTCGGTGTTGGTCTTTTCAAGCCGCACGATATATAGCGGTTACCTTGCGGAACTTGTGTTACCTTCATTGGTATTTGTTATTTGCCTTTTTGGCTTGTTTTGGGAAATTCGTATCCTCTGTTTATTGTGTTGCCGATGATATGAGGCATGTCTTGTTATGATTGATCTTTTGTTAGATGATTGTGCTATCTCTTTTAGAGATATTTGTTACACTTTATGACCTTGCAAGGTTATTTTTGTTCAGTTTTATAACTGATTTGTTTTGCTAGACTGACCAGTGCATTTATACTCGGGTCAGACCGAGATGTTTCAGGTTAGATGCTTTTGGACTTAGCCTATTTTTCTTCCGCATGGACTACTTCGCTAGCTTCCTTTTGTTTTAGCTTTTGTGTAGTCCTTTTTGTTGTAACTCTGATACGTATTATTTTGTATTTGCATGTATATTATGGTTTTCTATACCACTTGACATGTATCAGTTTGTATATTCTGCTATGTATCTGTATGTGCATATAATGATCCACTGTTCTGTGATGTATATTACATTTGAGTTGTTATATTCTGTTCTGATAGATCCTCCAACCACCTATGGTTTGTTTTAAGTATTCATTTGATATGCTGATCTGTTTGTTATGTCTTTTGTCGATGTATTCAATAGATAGTTAAAGTAAGGTTATAGATGGTCGCTACTAACCAGCCTTATTCTCCGCGTTAGTTGACGGCATTACCTCGTAGTGTCCATGGCTACCGTGGGTTTAGAGGTGGGGCGTCACAGTTTGTTATCAGAGCAAGGTTCAGAAAAAAATATGATAAACACAGAATAGAAGCACATATTCCGGTACATCAAAGGGTATAAGTGTTACAAATCTTTGAACCATCGTGCCTCTATATTCTTTCTGTGCCTTGGTGGTAGATAGAATATGGGAATACATCTAGGAATGCATTATGTTCTGTAGAATTCCACATTTGAATTAATGACATCTACCTTGTGAATAATCTTGTTCTTATCTTACTTTTAGCGTATGGCTGGAAGGGGCAGGGGATGACGTTTGGATGCTGGGAAATCCAGTGGCTCACATCCGGATGGCGTTTATATGTCTGTTGATCAGCTTTTGGAATTGTTTAGGAGCTCTCGGCCTCCAGTTCCTCCTCGAGTATCTCCACCTCGCAAGTCTGCCTTTGCATGTCTGTGCACTGATTTTTCTCATCTTGGAGGAAAGCCGTTTAAAGGCTCCAAGTCTGTTCTTGAAGTCCAAGCTTGGCTTTGCACGTGCGAGCGTATCTTCTCTCGCATTGATCTTTCTGATCATGATAGAGTTCTTGTAACTTCTAGCTTATTACAAGAGCATGCCCTTGATTGGTACGAGCTTCTTGTAGCCGAAATTAATGAGTCTACTCTTTCTTGGACTCAGTTTCGGGGACGATTCGAACTCAAGTTCGTTCCTGAATCTGAAAAATTTTTATTGATCCGTCGCTTCCTTGTGTTGAAGCAAGGAAAGTCTTCTGTTTCTGAGTATGTTGCATCATTCGAGGCTTTATCTAAGTATGGTCTTGAATTCATTAGCACTTCTTATAAGAAGAATCTGAAGTTTGTCTCTGGTCTTAAGAAGTCTTTGTTGCTCCAGCTTAAGCTCTCTTTTGAGGAGTTGGTTGATTCGGCACTTCATCTCGAAACCATCGAGAAGGAGTGTGATATTGGTGATGATGTTGAGGTTTCCAAAATCCCCAACAAGAAGCGGTTTCCATTTCAGAAGTCCAGGTCTTTTCCTTCCAAGAAGAAGAAGACTGGTGGTTCTAATTCTCAGCCTCAGTCTACTGGAACACCTTTCATTCGGAAATGTTTCAATTGTGGATCTCCTGATCATATGGTTAGAGCTTGTCCTAAGCCTTTCTTCTGCCGCTATTGCGAGAAGGAAGGTCATCATGTTTCCACCTGCCCTATTGTTCCTGCTGGTGCGAAGTCTAGCAAGCTTTATGCTACTAGGGCTTCTGAAGGTCCTTTTCAACCCAAAGGTATATCTCCATCTATTTTGGAAGGTTCTATTTTATTTCATGGTCATAGTATTCGAGTTCTTTTCGATACGGGTGGTTCACAATCTTTCGTATCGAAAAAGCTCATCGATGATTTATCTTTGGATGTTTCTTGTTTGGTTACTTCTTTAAGGATTGCGAATCCACTGGGGGATCTACGACCCTTAGCGTGCTTTGTGATGATATAGAGATTTTTTTATGTGGCATTTCCTTTCGTGCGAATCTACACGTTATTTCTTGTTTGGGATTTGATATGATTTTGGGAATGGATTGGCTAGTGAGATACAATGCCATGATTATTTGTTATTAGAGGATTTTATATCTTCGACATCCAGATTCATTTACTCAGCTATCACTTGTTCCTCGAGATGTGGATAATTCCGAAGTGTCTATATATTCTCTTGGTTCTCGAGATGATGGTGATATATCTTGTATTCCTATTGCTTGTGACTTTTCTGATGTATTCGAGCCTGTTTCGGATTTGCCACCCAAGCGGGCAATTGAGTTCCGCATTGATCTCATTTCAGGCGCGCAGCCAGTTAGTCATCCTCCCACGAGGATGTCTACAAAAGAAAATGAGGAACTCAAGAAGCAGCTTTTAGAGCTTGAGTCCAAACAGTTGATTCAGTCCACTTTTTCTCCGTGGGGACCCGCGGTCGTCTTCGTGAAGAAGTCTGATGGAACTCTTAGGCTTTGCATTGACTATCGCAAGCTTAACGAGTTAACCATCAAAAATAGGTATCCATTGACTAGGATCGATGATATGTTCGATTTATTGAGTGGTGCTAAGGTTTTTTCTCAGCTTGACCTTGCACGGGTTTTCATCAGTTACGAGTCGCGGAGGATAGCTTATCTCTTACCGCTTTTCGCACTCGTTATGGTTCATTTGAGTGGCTCGTTATGCCGTTTGGTTTGACGAACGCTCCTGCTTTCTTTGTTGATCTCATGAACCGAGTATTCCGGGAATATCTCGATAAGTTCGTCCTTGTGTTTATTGATGACATCCTTATTTATTCTAAGTCTGAAGCTGAGCATGCTAATCACTTGAGAATTGTCTTGAGTACTCTTCGTCATCATCAGCTGAGAGCCAAATTCTCCAAGTGCCATTTTTTGGGAGAATAAGGTTAAGTTCTTAGGCCATGTTGTATCTTCCGATGGCATTTCAGTCGATCCCTCAAAGATCGAAGCCATCCATTATTGGAAGAGGCCTGAGAATGTTCATGAGATTCGTAGTTTCCTTGGATTAGCGGGGTATTACCGTCGATACATTAAGGATTTTTCCCGTGTTGTGCTTCCTCTCACCAGCCTTACTCGGAAAGGCATTCGTTATATTTGGTCCGACAAGTGTGAAGCTTCCTTTCAGACATTAAAGGAATTTCTCACTAATGCTCCTATTTTAGCGGTTCCCGAAGGGAATCATGATCTCGTTGTCTACACCGATGTTTAGTAGTGGTCTTGGTGCTGTTCTTATGCAGAAGGATCGGGTAGTTGCTTATGCTTCTAGACAACTGCGTCCGAATGAAGTTCGCTATGCCACTCATGATCTTGAGTTAGTCGCCGTTGTCTTTGCCTTGAAGATCTGCGACATTATTTATTGGGCGAGCGCTTCATTCTCTATACCATCATAAATCCTTGAAGTATTTGTTCACTCAGAAGGAACTCAATATGAGGCAACAAAGTTGGCTCGAGTTTCTTGCTTCCTATGACTTTGATATCCAGTATACCCCTGGAAAGGGTAATCGTGTTGCTGATGCGCTTAGTCGCAAACATTCGGCTGTAGTTTCTATGATGCTCTCCGAATGGGATATTCTTAAGACTCTATCTTTTTGTGAAATTCGTGATCGAGCTTCATCTTCTTATTATCCTATTATATTATTTAGTTTGGGAGCTCGACCCATTTTATTGGATCGTATTTGCTGATGCTCAGCGGCGCGATCCTGATTTGTTGCATCTTATTTAGCTTTGTGAGTCTGGATCCTATGATGAAGCGTTGCAGGATTTCAGCATTGATTCTCATGGGTGTCTTCACAAGAAGAACCGTCTTTTTGTGCCTTTTAATTTTGCACTTAGGCATGACATTCTTGATGACTGTCACCGTTCTAAGTATACCATTCATCCTGGTAGTAGTAAGATGTATGCCGATATGCGTCGTCTTTATTATTGGGAAGGCATGAAGCTTGATGTGGCGAGTTATGTGACTAATTGCATAACTTGTCAATGTATTAAGGCCGAGCATCAGCGTCCTTCAGGTCTTCTTCAGCCTCTAGAGATTCCATTGTGGAAATGGGATCAGATTTGTATGGATTTCATTGACGGCCTACCTCGTTCGAGGTCGGGCCATTCTAGCATCTGGGTTATTGTTGATCGCCTCAATAAGTCCGCTCATTTTATTCCTATTAAGTCTAATAGGACTGTTTCACATTTGGCAAAGTTATATATCAAGGAAACCGTGAGATTTCACGGTGTTCCTAGTTATATTGTGAGTGACCGTGATCCTTTATTCACGAGTCATTTTTGGCAGAGTCTTCAGCAAGCTTTGGGAACAAAGCGTAATTTTAGCACAGCTTATCATCCGCAATCAGACGGACAGAATGAACGGATGAATCGTATCTTGGAAGATCTCCTCCGAATTTGTATTCTTGATTTTGGTGGTTGTTGGGAGGATCACCTACCTCTTGTAGAGTTCTCTTATAACAATAGCTTTCAGTCCAGTATCGGTATGGCTCCTTTCGAAGCCTTATATGGAAGGCCATGTCGATCACCTTCTTGTTGGTTGGAATCTGGGGAGAAGCTTATTCTTGGCACAGATTTTGTTCGTGATTCTTCCGAGAAGATTGATTTGATTCATTCGAGAATGAAAGAGGCACAGAGCCGCCAGAAATACTACGCGGACAACCATAGCAAGCCTCTTGAATTCTCGGTTGGTGGTCTCGTCTTTATTCTTGTTTCTCCTTTGAAAGGGGTGATGCGTTTCAGTACGACTGGGAAATTGGCTCCACTCTTTATAGGACCATTTTCTATTACTGAACGTATTGGCCCTGTGGCTTATAGAGTTTCACTTCCTAGTCATTTATCTGGCATTCACGACGTGTTTCACGTCTGTCAACTTCGGAAGTGTCTTTGGAAGTCGGATTCTGTTATCGAATCTCCTAATTTGCTAGAGCTTGAGGTCCCCCCGGACTTGTCTATTGTACAACAGCCTATTCGCGTGCTTGCGACGGAGGTGCGACGCCTTCGAAACAAGGACGTGCCGCTCATTAAAGTTCAATGGTCCGCTAATCCCAATGACTGTACTTGGAAAACCAGAGAGTTTATCGAGCGATCTTATCCGAGATTTCTATCTTTGCCTGGTAATTGTGAGAATATCTTTTCGTCTCAAGCTTATTTCCTTTTCTTTTTGATGATGTAAGTATGTAGTTGTTACAAGTATCGTCTCTAGGAATTGCGTGGACGCAATTTTGAATGGAGGGGAGATCTGTAACAACCCGCATATTTAACGATTATATATTTAAATGTTCTATTTAAATATAGTGTCGTTAGTCGGATTTAGGTCCGAAATGTTACTTTTTACAAACGGTCGAATTAGGACTCAAAACAACTTCCATTGAGTTCAAAATGGCGTTTGCAATCTTTTTGAGTATAAACTTTGATATGTTTGGAGTAAGTCGAATTTTGCTACTTCTTCTATTGGGTTTTTGGGTTTGGGTTCAACCAACTCATCCTATACCTCAACTCAGCCCCCTCTCCTCTCCACTCACTTATTTCATTTCCTAAACTCTAGCATAACTAAAAATGGGGAAAGAATGGGAAATAGAAATTCCAAGCCCTAGTTTACTTTGCAAACTTGAATTCTTGCTCCAAAATCAAGGTGAAGCTATTGGTAAGCCTCCTCTTCATCTTCTTCAACTCTTTTCCTCTTCAATTTCAGAAAGTTTCCTAAACCTGACTTAGGAAATACTTGTTTTGATCTTAGATTGAAGCTTGTAGGGTTGAAGTGGAGAGTGGTTGGTCTTTTCTTTGCATTTGAGCTTCTCATCTTTGTTTGTGAGTTAAAAGGTGAGATTTTTATCTCACATCTATGCCGATATCCTTCTATGTTGTTGGGTATGAATTCCAAACACTTTTCCATGTGTAATTGTTTTTAATTTGGATTGGTTTTATGAATGTTGCAAGTTTTTGGTGTTTTGAAGTCAAAAACTCTAAAAATCATAGCTTTGATATTTGATCATGTTTTTGGAGTTGTATAAGAGAGCAAATAGGGCTAGGTTATCGATTGGCATAAATCCCTAACATCATTGCTCGTTTGATTGCATTTTTGGAAGAGTTTTCCATTCATTAGATAGGCTGAGGTACAGCCTCACGGCTCAGTCAGTCGGCTGGCTGTAGCCAAATGGTGTATCAAGGCCGTTGACAGAGACAAGAAGTCTCTGTTTTCCGCAATCAGTCGACGGACCCTCTGCAACCAGTCGACTGACTGTAGGATATGGGTTTTTTATGTTTCTGGATCAGTTGACTGATCTCAGAGGACCAGTCTACTGACCTGCTTGTTTTGGTCTATTTTGCCTATTTGCTTGTGATTCCAAGTTTTATCGATTCAGGTTGATTCCAATTAGTTGATATTTCATATTTGACTTTGATGATTCATTTTTGATTTCCTACATGGTTTTTATAAAATGATCTCTTCAAATCGTATTAAAAGCTCGTTTCTCCGATTTATAAATTTCTATTTAAAACACACACAATTTCGGACTTCGAGCGAAGTGGAAAGGAGATTAAATGTTTAGGTAAAACACGGACCATGAATCCGTGCGTTTATCTTTCCGATTAATCCCGGACCTATTCGATTGATCGTTTTGACCTTTGTGTCTGGTTTACCGATGAGATGAGGTAAACTTTGTGCCGCTTTGAGTGTGAAATTAACTAACAGATAGTAAACCATTTAGTGCGAACGGGTGGTTATAGGACTCACGTTACCACTTTTCGGATTCCTTTTCGAGAGTTGTGACACATTTTGCCAGTTAGTGGTGTCCAGTACTGGGCCTCCGGACCTTCACCACTACGGTTTGTTGCCTTTTGGATAGTGTCTTCGGACTGTCTCCTTCAGGTTTGTTGCCTTCGGGTATGTTGCCTTCGGGTATGTTGCCTTCGGGTATGTTGCCTTCGGTTTGTACCTTCGGGTTTGTGCCTTCGAGTTTGTTGCCCTATTGTATCGCTTTTGGAGTTGGTCATTCGTCACCGCTTGAGTGATATTGGGTTTGGAGCCTTCGGCCTCATGGATCCTTGTTTATACAGTACTGAGCACGTGCAAATTTTCTATTGTTTCATTGATATGTATATTCCCTAGGTATCGCCCTTCGGTGTTGGTCTTTTCGAGCCGCACGATATATAGCGGTTACCTTGCGGAACTTGTGTTACCTTCATTGGTATTTGCTATTTGCCTTTTTGGCTTGTTTTGGGATATTCATATCCTTTGTTTATTGTATTGCCGATGATATGAGGTCTGTCTTGTTATGATTCATCTTTTGTTAGATGATTGTGCTATCTCTTTTAGAGATATTTGTTATACTTTATGACCTTCCAAGGTTATTGTTGTTCAGTTTTCTAACTGATTTGTTTAGCAAGACTGACCCGTGTATTTATACTCGGGTCAGACCGAGATGTTTCTTGTTAGGTGCTTTTGGACTTAGCCTGTTTTGCTTCCGCATGGACTACTTCGCTAGCTTCCTTTTGTTTTAGCTTTTGTGCAGTCCTTTTTGTTGTAACTATGATATGTATTCTTTTGGATTCGCCTGTATATTGTGGTTTGCTATATCACTTGACATGTATCAGCTTGTATACTCTGCTATGTATCTGTATGTGTATATGATGATCTACTGTTCTGTGATGTATATTACATTTGATTTGTTATATTCTGTTCTGATAGATCCTCCAACCACCTATGGTTTTGTTTTAAGTATTCATTGGATATGTTGATCTGTTTGGTATGTCTATTGTCAATGTATTCAATAGATAGTTAAAGCAAGGCTATAGATGGTCGCTGCTAACCAGCCTTATTCTCCCTGTTAGTTGATGGCATTACCTCATAGTGTTCTTGGCTGGCGTGGGTATAGAGGTGGGGCGTCACATCGTGCGTGTGCGCGAGGTGGTTTTTGACCAGAAGTCGATTTTGTTCCATCTTCTCTGAGGTAGATAATTTTGAGTTTTGTTTTTAGTTTTTATGTTAAATTATCAGTTTGCTGTAAAATCGAGAAGGAAAAATATTGTAGGAATAAATATTTGCAGTGAGTTTTAAAGGAGAAAATCTTGGTTGGAAAAAAATGGTATTTATAGTAAAAGAATGTTAGTTCAAAATTTAATTATTTTTTTAAGATAAATCATTAGTTAAAATTAAATCTATTAAACGGTAATTGTTTGTTCGATTTGTTCGAATATTAATAAATCGTCTAATGTTTATACAAGGGGGAAAAACTGTGAAACCACGGCAAAGTTCAAGTGGATTACAAAATATAAGGTGAGTTAATCTCACTCTCCTGGATTTTTAATCAAATTTAAATGGTAAAATTTAAATTATTGGTTGAATGATTGGACTGTTTTGAGGTGCAATATTATATTTAGTAGTATATAGTATATATTGGAGTGATTGATATTCTGTGATGAATATTATTGGTAATTGGAATATTGAATGTTGTGGTTTGCTTAAATATTTCGGTACCCTGAGCTATCAAAATATATAAAATTGGAGTTTTGAAAGAAATATAAGGGTCAATTTTGGGAGTGTAATAATTATAGAATAAAAATAAGAATGAATTGAAAAGAAATACAAGTGATATTTAAAAACTGGAGTTCAATTGCAAAGTAGAGATTTAAAACAAGTTTTAAACCAAAGTTAAATCTAACAAATCATGTTTTTGAATTTAAATTATTTTTACAACTTGAATGTTAAGTGCATTTTTAAATTGATTGAATTGAAAAATGAATTTGGTTTTAAATTACTTTAAAATTCTTTATAAAATGACTAATTATTTATTTAATAAAATAAATAAAAAGGTATAATGACATGATGAGATAAATCAACAGTGATTAATATTTATGGTTTAATTAATCATTAATTATTTAATGTAATTAAATAAGATTAGGATAAATTAAAATATAATTGGAAATCATTAATTTATATAATTAATGATGTAATTAAAGATTGATTAATTAAGATTAATTAATCAATAATAAGTGACCTATGAGAAATTAATTAATAAAAGTAATTAAGGATTAATGTAATTAATATAGTTAATTATTTATGAAGTAATTAAGATTACTTATTGATTTTGGTTTAGAATAATTAATATTGTGAAGTTAATTAAAGATAATTACTTGAATGTAATTGAAGGATAATTAATCCAGGGTGATTAATTAAGATGAATAATGAAGGGATGATAGATTAATTGATTTGAAATTAATTAATGACAAGTGAAGAAATCTAAGTGATTGAGGTTAGAAATTCAATTATAATTAATTGAATTAATTTGGAAGTGATCAAGTTTGCTTAAGAATGATTGAATGGCATTGGATGCCTTGAATGAGACTCGAAGAGACCAGGGTCGGGTATTGAAAAATATCAGAAACCACTTTGAATTTTTTTACATTGATATGTGGAATCTATTGGCTGGAATGAAGTGATTTAAATGAATTGGACTATTTAAATCTAAATCTTGGTACTTAGAAATGGATGGGGGGATTAAGTGATGTCTATAATAAATTGTGGCTTTATAAATTGATACAAGTTACCCCGGGTTTCAAATAGGTTCTATGCATTGGAATTTCATATTGAATGAGTTTACTCACGCTGGTTTCCAGTCTGACCCGGGTGTTACTTTGATGTAATGCTCAGGTCAGACCGAGTATTACAGATTTTCAGGTAAGGACATTCTGGAGCTCTGGAGGCGAGCTGGATGGCAAGAACGTATGGAGTGTTTCCACTGTATTATATTGTTGTATATCTGTGACATGATAATTGTGTATGTTCAGTGTATGTATATATGTGTAACTCTGACGTATTATAAAGGTATTTTGACAGATACATAATTCTTTTGTAGACTGTTATTATTTGATATTATATTTAGATCCGCTGCGAATGTGAGATGTTGGTGTTTTCTATTTATTCTTTTTCTTCTTCTTCTATGTCTTCCTTCTTATTCCTAACTATCTGAAATTTTCGGATCGAAAATTTTGGGTCGTTACAACCCTCGTCTTCAAGTCCAACCCTGTTCGATTTCGAGTTCGACCTCGAGACAAAGTCCTTCTTCCTCGATCAAACAAAGTTACCCAGATACAACATTAACTCATGCACATGAACTCTTGATCCACACACCTCTGATCAACATTTTGATTGCCAGCTAGTCACCGACCACCTCACCTAAACTTCAACTACCCAGAAACCTGAAACGGCGACGAACTCGCGATCGAGCTACTCGACCAAACGTGGAACAAAACTCCGATCAATAAATCTTCCTCGCAACGACGATCTAGATCATCAAAAGCCACGCCACCTTAATCAAAGCCTCACCGTTCAACTACGCATCATTTTCCCTAGCTCTGGTGTAGTCCGATTCGACGTTGACGACACAATTGTCTTGAGAACAAGATCGACCAAAAACTGGGTTTAAACCCTAGATCGATCTCGCTTGACCACCACGATCAACTATAAAATTCATGAGCATTTTTCCATGAATCCCCATCACCCAGGCTCCCTCCAGCCATGATCAACTTCTCTAACCACGCCGATCACCCAAAATCACCAAAAGTACCAAAACCGATCAACTCGCAAATGCACATGATTTCCAAGCTTAAAATCGTGATTTTATTTTTAAAATTCATATTTTATGAAGACGAACAAGATCATGCAATCAAAACCCAAGTTTTAATCAACTAAATTTTGAACAAAATCTGATTTTACTGTGCTTTTGTATTTTCCAGTAAATCCATTCAATTTTAATACTTGAAAGTATTTTTAAAATTATGATCTTGCGAATTCGAACGTTTTATTTAGATATCACAGTCTATAGAGGTTTAGAGGGAGAGGTTTGGATTTTTAAACAGGTTTTGAAACCTGTAAACCTGGAATACAGGGCATTTTTATGTGTACACACATGCACACATCATTTTCATGTATATATACATGCAAACATACCACTCATAACAACAAGTTTTAGTTCAGATCTTAAGAGTGTTTACTCATTTGTACAAAATGAATATAGCTTGGAAGCTGATTTTGGATTTGAAAAAAACTATGTTCTTTGATCTGATTTGCAACTTGGTTTTGAATTGATTTTATGTTTAGTCTTCTTGATTTTTACTTGCTTGATCTTGCTTAGGTTGAATTTGTGAAGAAGTGAAGACTTGAAATAGTTGAGGTTGCTTTAATTTTTGATTTCAGGTTTTTCTTTTAATTTTCTTTATTTCTTTCCCTGGTTTTACTTTTTACAGGCTTGTTCTTTTGAAAATATGTGATAAAAGAAATGAGAGAGAGGAGAAAAGGAAATATATATTGCCTTTATTTTTATTTCTTTCAAAAATAATAGAAAATAAATAATTGACACTTGTCATTGCATCAATTAAAATCTCAACACTTATTTTTCATAATAAAACTATTACACTTGTTAAACTATATGCTAATATTTTAACACTTGTTATTTACATGAGAATTTGGTTTTTATATAATTTATATATTAGATTTTTTTAGTTTTATACTTATATATATATATGGTTTTTATTAATTTATGTTTTATACTTTTTATTTATTAATATTTATATAACCTTTTAGAGAAAATAATTTGAAACTAATTATACAATAATAAAAATCAATATATTGTTAAGTCCAATATTTTTTTTTGGATTTTCAAATTCATATTCAAATTACAATCTATTCATATATGTATATATATATATATATAAATATATATATATATATATATAATCAAACACTTATCTTATTTGTTTTTGAAAATTCAATTTAGTTCACAAATTAATTCCAATTTTTATATTAATTGCTAAATTAAATTTGATTTAAAAACAGGATCGTTACAGATTCCCCCCTTAAGAAAATTTCATCCTCGAAATTTGAAAGAGAGAGAGAGACAAACAAAGAATATATGAATACACATAAAAGATAGAGAAATGGCTTACCAATCAAGCCGGAATATCCACTCTACACTTGAGATAGGACTTCTGCGTGCTATCCTCTATTTCACAAGTACAATCATTTGGATCACCAATCCATTGCACTTTTGCCAGTTTCACGACTTTATTCCTCGACTGCTTTTCGTCTCGGTCTATTATCTTTAATGGTTCTCTCTTCACTGCCAAATTAGGTGTGATCTCCAAATCCTACTGAGCGGCCTCCTCAATAACATGATCTGGATCGTGAACATATTTCCGAAGGTGTGAAACACGAAACACATTATGTATGCCAAATATCCAAATCTGCACTCGATAAGCCAAAGGACCCATCTTTTCAAGTATAGGAAAAGGACCTATGTAACGCGGTGCCAACTTACCCGTCTTTCCAAATCTCAACACACCACGCATTGGAGAAACCTGGAAGAAAACTGAATCGCCAACCTGAAACTCTAAAGTTCTTTTCCTGTGGTCGGCATAACTTTTCTGTCGACTCTTAGCAGTTTTCAATTTCTTCCGAATGAAATTAACTTTCTCAGTAGCTTCCTTTGTCATATCTGGACAAATGACAAGCCTATCACCCAAATCAATCCAACACGCAGGCGATCTACACGGACGACCATATAATGCTTCGAAAGGAGCCATTTTGATACTTTCCTGATAACTATTATTATATGAAAATTCAACCAGATGCAAATGGTCCCCCCATGAACCGCCAAAGTCAAGAATACAAGCATGCAAAAGATCTTCTAAGATTCGATTTATTCTTTTCATTTTCCCATCAGACTGCGGGTGGTAAGCAGTACTGAAGTTCAACTTGGTTCCTAGTGCGGCTTGAAATGCCTCCCAAAATCTGCTAGTGAAGATCGAGTCATGATCACTCACTATACTACTTGGTATTCCATGGAGTCGAACAATCTCTTTCACATACAACTTTGCCAAACTTGTAGCCGTTCGGGTGGATTTTACATGTAACACCCGGTATTTTCAACCATTCGCATCGGCACATGTCGTACTTGAATTTCTCAAAATACCGCAATGTAAATAAAATTTGGAAAATCTCAGAATATACAGTAAATAATCACAGATCACAGACACAGAGTATTTAATAATGCAACGGAGGTAAAAGAAATAGTAGTTCAAGAAGCTACTATATAAACATATCAGAGTTACATAAGATACAACAAAAGAAATAGAGTACAACAGAAGTCTCAATACGTAGGAGTCTACTAATACAAGAGCTGAAAAGGAACAACAGATTAACAAGGATAAAACTAGACAAGTAGATAATCTCCAGCGATTCCAATCTCCACAAAGTGGAAATCCAAATCTGTGAATGCTCAGGCTGACCCGAGCGTAAATAAAAATACAAACACTCGAGTCAAGACATACATACTTATACAATGTAAACCAACTCAAGTGAACTATAGTAAAGGTATAAGTAACTTAAAGGATGCTTAGGACCGCCCATCCTCTAAGGATCCGTTAAACTATTTACTTTGTAGTAATATTGCGCTATTATAATAGTGTCTATCAGTAAAATAAACTTACTTTAAAATAGCATTAAGGAGTGACCCAATATTCCCTTTAACACAAATAATGCCAGTAGTCTATATAGTACATGCATATCTCATTATCGTAAGACTGCGAGAAGATACTGCATAGGTATGACACAAGTAGAAACTTGCAGTAAAGGCTGATATGGTAGGTGACACGGCACACAAGACAATGCCAGCGTAGATATACCAATTACGACACTTGGGCGGGTGGTAACGCAGAAGCCACATACCCCCACCTCGGAACATATTCCTAAAATCGAAGGGGCGCCCAAACAATCACAAAAGCAATAGAATGGTATCGAAGAAATTCGTCCGTTATGAGGTGCGACCTCAACTGACCCGAGAACGCTCCAGTTTTAGCCACCATATGCCAACTCACAGGAGTTGGGTCCACGTAATATACCTCAAGAACGTCGCCACCATCCTACTTCATTCTGGAATCTCCACCGCGTACACGGTTGTCAAAGTGGTTTTCGGTATCGACAGAGAGTATGCCCATGTCGATCTCGGTCTCTTTGCCAACCAATCGTTATTGTAACTCATGGTTATAACGTAAAATATAATATTTTATACTTCAAAATAAAATAACATTTCAATCCAAATCTTTGTCAAAATAAAGATTAAATCATTTCCAAACCATATCCTTTCAAAACTTCCTTTCAATCATTTCAATACATAAAATATCATATCCTTTCAAAGCTTCATTTCCAAATCATTTTAATATCAAAATATCATATCTTTCAAAACTTCGTTTTTAAATCATTTAAATATCAAAATATCATATCTTTCAAAAATTTATTTCAAATCATTCTTTGAATTTAATTCCAAATGTCAAATTTAAATACCCCTTTAAATTCAAAGATAACATTCATTTATTATCCTTTCAAATCACCTTTAAATAGTTTATATTCTAATTAAATTAACTCATTTAAACCATTTAAAAGTGGAGTTATTATACTTTCAAATTAAGTATTCAATTTTCATAGTTTCAAACCATTTTGAGCTCATTTACTAAGTCAAAACCCATAACATTTAAAATTTCATCCTTTCACAGCATCTAGAAAAGCTGTTATAAGTTATACTTGAAAACATTTTAATTCAACAAAGTGGGCATTTAAAACTGCTGTTAAATCTCATTTTAGTTGAATTTTTAGTTTAAGACAGCAAAGGCAACATTTCTAGAAATGCTGTAATAGCTCAGGTTTCAAATTAAAGGTTTTTATTAATTTCAGCAAAGACAGCAGACCACTATAGCATTTACAGAACTATTGTAATAGGCCATTATTAAGTTTTTAGCCTTTTAATTTACTTCAGCAACTACAGCATTTCAGAACTACTTTAATGGCCTTTTTATTAGATTTTTAGTTCATTTACAGAAACCATAGCATTTCTGAATGCTATTAAAATTATTTACCAAATTTTGGTGTATTTCCAGCAAATAATAAACTTCAATTTAAACCCTTTGAGCATTATAAAAATCATATTTTAACATTCAAAAATGTTTATTAACATACCTTTAACATATGATTTTTTATAAAATAAATTTCTTATAAATAAATACAAATTTCAATAATTCCACTTATTAATTCAAGTGTGTAATTTCCTTTTCTTCACTTTTCAACAAATAAAATTAACACTTAAACTTTAAATTACCATTTCACAAATTAAACTAAATTTTAAATTTATTTACTTAACTTAAATCTTTAATTAAAACCCAAATTTCACATTTCCAAGTCAAGTTATGTTTTAAAATTACACGTTTAAGCATTTATAGGTTTAACCATTTTAATTCATTGAAAAATCAATAATACTTTATTAAATCAATTAAATTCAAATTCACATCAAATTATCATATTTACCATTTTCCAAATATAATTAAATTTCCATTTTATCTATATAACTTAAATACCATTTTAAAACCCAAAATTTTCTAAATTTCCAAACTCAAGTTTTATTTCAAAAATTCAATTTTCCCATTTATATACTTAACATTTCCACTTATAGAAAAGTCATAAATCCTTTATTTAAAACATTTTAGATAAATAAAATTATCATAAATTTACATTTTAAACCACTTCAAATTTTATTTATATAACTTAAATGTGATTTTAAAAGTCAAAGTCGAAATTTCCAAATTTAAGTTATATTTCAAAAATTCAATTTAATCATTTTATTATTCAACATTTTTAACTTATAGAAAAATCAAAATTTCTTATTTAAACACAAATTCAATTTAAATCAAATTTTCATAAATTTACACTTTTCAAAATACTTAAAAATATTCAAAATACTTTATAAAATAACCACAGGCCTGTATATAGTTTTCTAACCTAGGTCAAGTGATACGAATATATATCATTTCAATCCGCAGTTTACAAAGAAAATCCGGGTTCTATCATTTCAAACCGCAGTCCCAAGTAAAATAAAATAAATAAAAACCACTCAAGCCTATCACTTCAGCCCATAGTGAACCTAATCTACAGGGAACTTGTAGTGTGATAAACATATATAAATGAGCAGTTAACAACATATAGCAGTAACAGATGAGATGACATGTAAATTAACAGGTTTAACATCGTATATTAAAAATTACATGCAGTTATAACATTATATATAATTCTACACATTTAATTGTTGTCGCTTCACAATTGCATAAGTATAATATGTCGTGTGAGATTTACTCACCACTAAATGCTGGAGATAACAAAACCAATGACATAACGGAATCAAAAGCACGATGACAAGACTAAGGACTTGAGTGGAGAGCAAATCCAAGCTACAAATCTTGTGTTACAGCCCAAACAAAAATCAAAATAAACCATAAATTCAATATACTTTGAAATGATGTAACTTTTAAATGAAAAGAGATTGAATGTCAAATCTTTTGCCTTGCTTCCTCTAATTGTTTTGCACGGCTTAGGGGATGTTTTGGTTCAGGTTTGTATATAGTATGGCTCATATTTGGGCTAGGAAATGCATGGAATAAGCAAGAACATGTAGAGGAAGTTTCACTTGGGAAGGTGAAGGGGTTCAAGCAACATAGGGTAGGTTTTTGCTCAATTTTGGGCTCGGCCATGGAGGATTTCGGCTCGGCTAGCAAAGTGTGGGTCGGGACAGGGGTAGGAGGGGTGAGTAAGGGTCTAGACAAAGGTGGTGGAGGTGTCCTAGGTGGTTGTTAGGGTGGTGGTTGAAGTAGATGAGGCCAAAGTGGTCAAACTAGCATGGCTTTTGGCTTTAGGTTGCATTTTTGAGGGGTTTGGTCACCATGGTGGGTTTGGCCTTGGTCAAGACCAGAGGGGTAGCTGGTGGTGATGGAAGGGAATCTATATTAGAGGTGTTGGCCGTGGCTATGTAGTGGAGGCCGATCAAACAAGGCAAGAAAACAAGGCAAAATATAGAAAAAAGAAGAAGAAAAAAAATAGAAAAAGATAGAAAAGAAGAGGAGGCCATTACCATTTCTTTTTACCGTGAAAATGAGATGAAGAATGATGGTTTCTCACATGAATTTCAAGTAAAACTCACGGCTAAAGATCAGGTAGTGTATGGCCAAAGAGAAATTGAGAAGTCATGAGTAAATGAAAAGTCTTGGTACATAAAAAGTCTTAGGTTTTCAAAGTTAAGTTTCGTCACATTTCCTTTTCTTTAAATCAAATAAAAACAACTAAAAATAAGTAAATGAATTACAGAACTGAAAACAAAATAAAATAAAATGAAAATAAATAAATAAATTTAGGAAAGTAGAAAAAAAATTAAAGAAATTGCTTAAAATTTGAAAACAGGGTTTAAAAATTTCAATTAAATCATCACAAGCTTTAGAAAAATATGTACGTTATTTAAAAATATAATAAAACAAAATTTTGAAATAAAATACTTCATTTATCATTTCAAAAATGAAATAAATAGTTTAAATTAGAGAAAATAGGAAAAGAACAAAAGAAATTGTTTAAAAATTGGAAACAGGACTTAAAACTTACAAATAAAATATCACTAGCCTTAGAAAATTTCTATTTCACTTTAAAGAAAATAAAAAGTCAAATAAATAAATAAATGAGGAACAAAATAAACTGGGAATGAGAGTATATAAGATCTTGAGAAAATAGAAAAAGATAAATAAAGAATTCCTTTAATTAATTGAAACTGGAAATTAGAAATTGTAAACAAAATTACAACTGACACTGGAAAATGTCAATTACACTTTTAAAAATATTTTAAAACCGAAATATATAAAATATATTTTATTTACCCATAAATAAGAACATTACATGACCAAATAAAATATTATTTATATATTTTAAAATAAACAATTTTGTTAAATACAGCAAATTTCACACAATAGTTAAAAGGCATAACTTTCACATTATAAATCAGATTTCAACAAAACAACAAGTAGCGTTCTTAAAATTTTATTTTCTTTCATAATAAAAGATACAATTCAAAATTTCAAACTTTCAAATTTTATATTTAAATGTCAAAGTTGACCATATTGACCAAAATACACTTTTTTGTAAAATATTTTATTTAATCATGTTTGGAATTCTATTTCACATCAAAATCAAAGTTTGTATTTGAAATAACAAAATTATATAAATTAAATAAATACAAATAAAGTTAAATCAAAATTCAATTAAAATAATTACAAAATACAGGGTTGTTACATTACTGGTATAAAGTGAGAAGTCTTGGTCAGACGATCCACAATAACCCAAATTGCCTCATTACCTTTCTGAGTTCGTGGCAAACCATATATGAAATCCATAGACACTTGGTACCATTTCCACTTACACACTTCCAACGGTTGAAGTAAACCCGCCATCTTCATTTGATCACTCCTGATTTGCTGTCACGTTGCACACCAACTAACATAAATTGATATATCCCTCTTTATTGTTTTCCACCAGAAAGTCCTTTTGATATCTCAATGCATCTTGTTAACCCCTGGATGGATACTAAGCTTGGACTTGTGACATCCGTCCAACACTTCACGTTTGAGATCTGGGATATCTGGGACACACATCCTGCCTTTAAGTGTTATAACTCCACTATTATCGATTCCAAAGCTGGAATCTTCACCTCGACGAATTCTCCCATAAATTTCCTGAAGAAACTTGTCTTCTTTTTTCTTATATGCAATCTTCTCAAGAAGAGTAGGAGTGATAACAGGATAAGCGAGAACAACATGTCTTCTTCTTAAAGCATCGGCTACCACATTGGCTTTTCTGGGTGTATACAGAATATCCAGGTCATATGATGCTGGGAATTCCATCCAACGTTGCTGCCTCATATTCAAATACTTCTGGGTAAAGGGATACTTTAGAGCTTTATGGTCGGTGAATAATTCAAACTTTTCACCCAAAAGATAATGATGCCAAATTTTCAAAGCGAAAATAACAACCAATCGATCAAGATCATGGGTCGGGTAGTTTTTCTCAAGTGGTCGCAATTGTCTACTCACGTAGGCAATCACTTTACCCTCTTGCATTAGAACAACACCCACACCTTCACCACACGCATCTGCATAAATAGATAAACCTTGATTCCCATTAATAATAGCAAGAACGGGAGCGGTGTTCAACCTTCTCTTCAACTTCTAGAATGTTTCCTTGCACTTTGGAGTCCAATCGAATTTAGCATTCTTCATGGTCAGCTTAGTAAATGGACTGTCTATCTTAGAGAAATCCTGGACAAACTTTCTGTAGTATCCGCTTAATCCCAGAAAACTTCTGACTTCCTTTGGAGTTGTGGGTTGCTTCTAGTCTAGAATAGCAGAAACCTTACCAAGATCTACAGAAATTATCTCTTCGGTAACAATATGACCGAGAAATCTAAATTCCTTGACTAAAAAATGACACTTAGAAAATTTGACACATAGAATGTTTCTCCTCAATATTTCCAAAACTATTCTCAGGTGTTCAACATGCTCTTCTTTAGTTTTGGAGTAGAACAAAATATCTTCAATAAATACAAGAACGAATTTATTCAACACTTCTCGAAATTCCTGGGTCATTACTTCTATGAAATATGCAGGAGCATTGATTAGTCCGAAAGGCATAACTAACCATTCGTAGAATGTATCTCAACCCCTAAAAGCAGTTAAATGAATACAGTCCTCAACAATTCTCAACTGATGGAATCCTTGGGCTAGATTCATCTTTGAAAAGAATCAAGAACCATGCAATTGATCGAACAGATCATCGATTCTTTGCAAAGGAAATTTGTTTGTAAGAGTTAATTTATTGAGATCGCAGTAGTCTAGCCGCAATCTCAGAGATCCATCAGAATTGGCTACAAACACAACGGCTGAACCCCAACTGGAACAACTGGGACGTATTAATCCTTTCTCCAGCAAGTCTTGGGTTTGCTTGACTAATTCTATTCTTTCCCTTGGTGCCATCCTGCGGCTTGCATTAACAACAGGACAAGCATTGGGAACTAAGTCGATTCTGAATTCAATCTCCCTATGTGGAGGCAAAGATTTGAATTCTTCGAATATATCCAGAAATTCCTGAACAATAGGTATGGATTCCAAACTTGGGTGGGGATACCCCAAAGTATACATCAGCTTATCCCTTTTCGGACTCGGATCTTCACAAGAAATCACAATGAAATTCCCAAGTTTTGTTTTGACCTAATTTTTCGATTGTTACAATCTAATATAACTTCATATTTCATTAACTAGTTCATTCCAAGTAAGATTTCAAATTCACCTAAGTCGAGAACAAAAAGGATGATAGGATATCGATGATGAGAGTATGAGATATGAACTTTTCTACAATATAGACAAAGGTTCACAGGGCTACAAACCGGATTCTTCACACAAATGGGTTTGTCTACGAATTCGAGTTCAAGTTTTAACCTGTTTACAGTTTGTTGGGAGATGAAGCTATGTGTGGCTCCCGTGTTGAACAGAACTCTAACAACTCTATCACCAATAAGTAGTTTACCTTCTAAAACTCCTTTTACTTTGTCCGCTCCTGAGGTTGAAGGTTTATCTTGGATCGCATATATCTTTTCTACTTGAGCCTGCTTCATTCTTGGGCAATCTTTCACTACGTGTCCTGGCTTACGACGTGACCGCATTCCCTAGCTCCCTGACTTGTGTTCATAGGTTGATCTTTCTTCCCTTGCTTCTTTGTATTTTTGCAACTACTAGAATAATGGCCTTCCTCCAAACAACTGATACAAGTAATATCATTCGCCCGGTTCTCCTGGTTATTCTTCTTTTCTTTACCTTGCCATGGTTTCTTCCCTCCGAACATCCTCTTCTTCCAATTCGGATTGCTTCCACTTCCTTTCTCCTTTGGAACTTCTTGTTTATCTAGGGTAGCATATCTATCAAATCAAAAATAGATTCGTTCATGTGGGTTGTCATGCTTTCATGGAATTTCTTGTTCATTCCTCGAATAAATCTTTCATTCTTCTTCAGAGGGGTGTTCACCAATTTTGGACCAAACTATGATAACTCGTTAAACTTGTTCACGTACTCCTCAAAAGATAAGCTCCCTTGCTTCAAGTCGGTAACTTTTGGTACATCCTGGAGATACTAGCAGACGACATATAACATTGCTCAAACACCTCCTTGAGTCGATCCCAAGTGAACTCATCTTCCGGCTCATCCAATGTAATAGTCTCCCACCATGCTAAAGCCTCTTCCTGGAGCTGCCAAGAAGCTATCAACCTATCTGATCATCCTCCAACTTCAGTCCTCTGAAAATCCTTTCACAGTATCGAATCCAGACTTGTGCTTTGATAATAGTTTCCTTGCCTGTGAATGGCTTCCCTCTTAGTCTTGTAAAACTTCGATATAAATCAGCCAGATTCGGTTGGGGTTTAATCGGAATAGCTGCTTCCGTTGTTGCAGGGTCTCTACCAGTTGTAGTGGTACTTCCTCGTCCCCTACCTCGTCCTCTTCTCGCGCTCGTTCTCACTATCTGTAAATAGTAAGAAAACTTGATTTAGGCATATGGACGAGATATCTTAGGAATATACTCATTCTAGGGTATTTCTAACCCTATTTCTAATGAGTCACCTAATGTGTTATACTCCAAAGCTAAAGTTCTTACTCAACCTTTAGCTTTGATACCACTTGTCACGACCCAAAATCCAGCGTTCGAAAATCGACATCCAATACCTCACTTGTATTCGAATACCGGAGATTCAAAAGTCAGACTCCAGTTCGGTGGAACTTATAACAACATTAGATGATACAACACAGTGGAAACAAAATATAATTTCATTGATCACAACATTTAGACAACATAGATACAACATCATCACAACAATTGAACACCAACATCAAAGTAGAATGTATATGATACAACAACAAAAAAATAACACCACAGCGGAACAATAACAAGGTCTTCAAAAGAATCCAACATAAGCACCTTCTTCCAAACTTCAAAGCTCTAAAAGACTTCCAAACCAAAAGCTTCCAAAGACTTCTAGATCCAAATCTGAACTAGCTCCAGAACATGGATAACCTGACTCTAGGCTACCCGCGTAGAAAAATTATGGGCACCCAGAGTTTAGGAAGGAAAAAATAAACTCCGGGTCAGTCATGGGACTGGTATGAGTAAACAAAAACCGTTGTTTGAAACAAAAAATTTACAAAAAAAATACGTTTATGCTTTTGGAAAATGAAACTATTATATGGCCTCCCACCACATACACAATGCAATCACACAATTGGAGGATATGTCTCCTCATGATAGTCAAACATGCTTAATACACGAAAATTCTTTGATATTATTATTAGTGCACAGTGTGAAATACATTTCAAAAGTATAATATTAATCTTAGCCAGCATACGTACCATTATAGTATGCCTACTATAGATACCATGTTAAAGGTAGGTTATAGAACTAAAACCGTACAGGGTTCGTATTGGGTGATTGGATTTATAAAAAATGGCCAAGGCTAGGGAACTTCCTTTAACCGAAAGGGTATGCCTCTGGAGGGACGCCCATAGAACCTAACCGGATCTCTGCCGACACAAAGCCGGGTTACCTCTGTAACTAGGTAACTAACTGTCATGAGTATTCCATTCCTCGGTCGTAACCGACCTTTATTTAGGGCCCTCAACACCAACAACCACATAACAAATTATCTGGGCTCCATACCAGAATACCACTTTTTATCTAGAAGGAAATGCACATACCTTGAGGGGCGCGACCCCCATAACCTTGCTGCTTCTTTTCCTGTTTCGAACATTTTCGGGGTATGAGGTTCGTTGAAGTCTCGTCCCACAAAGCTACGCTTTTCACAAAAGCCATGCTTTGATCAACAAATAATCAGCACTTAGCATGCCACACTACCAAGTTGGGAATATATCACTAATAAGCATCAACTACATAATCTCTGAGCTCGTACGTCTCAAAGAAGGGTGTTTAGCTAAGAGAATAAATTCTCCACCACCAAACAGAAATGTATTTGATAAAAATCAGCTTTACATCTAAAAGTGTAATGTCTGACATACATCCATACAAGTCCATCCTGGGTCTGAATGGAATCGAAGGCACTTCATCCAATAAAGGAAGAAGCCCTTGCGAATCCAAGCATCCACAATCCTGACCGGACTCCCCATCATATATGGAAAACTCTATACCGGAGCAACTCAGTGCAGGGACAATCGATAACTAATCCTTTCATTTTCAAAAATACCCGGTCTTCAACCACCATCTTCAAATGCACTCCCATTTCGTCGTACCATTATTCATAATGGGTTGTATGACTTAATGTCCTTTCCCGGCTTAACCGAATAATAAGCACTTATTTAAAATAACACGTGGATACACAAGTCATAACAAATATCCATTTACAATCTTTCAAACAAAAGATTCACCATTGAGATTCGATGTGGGTTTCGGATAACCATTTGGAACCCGACTCCCTCTCACATCGAAATTCAAATGTCGTTTTATGGGCCAAGTTGTTTTCACATTCACACAGTAATATATCACAAATGTCACAGCTCAACACAAAGCAATTCATATCACAAAGTATCAATCACAAAGATATCAACCAATCCAAGGAATTCAATAATAATCAATCATCTATAAACAAGATTAATTAATCGTTTGATTATAATTAATTAATCACATAATTACTTTCATTGGTTATCCTTAATTAATGATTAATTACCTTAATTATCAACTAATTAATCCTTAATTATTAATTAATTAACCTTAATTATTTATTAATTAATCTTCAATCATTATTTGGATTAACCTTTAATCATTATTTAGTTAACCATTAATCATTATTTAATTAACCTTTAATCATTATTTAATTAACCTTTAATCATCAATTAATAAGTTAATTATTTATTCTTTAATTACTATCATTAAGTAATTATCCTTTAAGTAATTATCTTTTAATTACTGTCATTAATTAATTAATCTTTAATTACTTAAACTTTAATTAATTAAAAGATAAATCATTTATTTCAATTAATCACTTAATTATCATTAAAATCTTTAATTAATAAGCCTTGTAATTAATTATCATTAACCCATAAATTAACATAAGTTATGTAAGTTAATTAACCTTTTTAAAAAACATTTAATCTTCTTAAACAACTCCTTAATTACATTTTTAAGTTAATTTAAAAATAAGGGTTATATATGATTTAAAACATTTTAAACTTAATTAATTTAATTATAAAAACCTTTCACTAATCCAAACTTAAAATAAAACCTTAATTATTTAAAAGAAAAGAGTTAAGGAAATTATTTTAATTAAAACTTGGTTTGTTTTAAAATTTTAAAAATTATTATTTCACTAAAATTTCCAGACTCGAGTCTTACCCGTGTCACACCCGAACAAATCTCCGAGCAAAATCCCACACCCCTCGTCTTCGAGTCCAACCTTGTTCGATTTTGAGTTCGGCCACGAGACAAAGTCCTTCATCTTCGATCAAACAAAGTTACCCAGATACAACATTAACTCATGCACGTGCACGCCCGATCCATACACCTCCGATCATCATTCCGATTGCCAACAAGTTGCCAACCACCTTGCCTAAACTTCCGACCACCTAGAAACCTCAAACGGCGACGAACTTGCGATCGAGCTACTCGACTAAACCTGGAACAAAAATCCGATCAATAAATCTTCCTTGTGCCGATGATCTAGATAATCAGAATCCACGCCACCTAAAACAAAGCCTCATCGTTCAACTATGCATCATTTTCCCTAGCTCCGGTGTAGTCCGATTCGACATTGACGATGCAATTTCCTTGAGAATAAGATCGACCAAAAATTAGGTTCGAACCCTAGATCGATTTCGCCCGACCACCACGATCAAATAAAAAATCCACGAGCATTTTTCCATGAATCCCCATCACCCAGGCTACCTCCAGCCATGACCAAGATTTCTCTCACCACACCGATCACCAGAAAAAAAACACATGATTTCCAAGCTTAAAAACCGTGATTTTATTTTTAAAATTCATATTTTATGAAGATGAACAAGATCATGCAATCAAAACCCAAGTTTTAATCAACTAAATTTTGAACAAAATTTTATTTTACTGTGTTTTTTTATTTTCCAGTAAATCCATTCAATTTTAATACTTAAAAGTAATTTTAAAATTATGATCTTGCAAATTCGAACTTTTTTATTTAGATAACACAGTCTATAGAGGATTAGAGGGAGAGGTTTGGATTTTTAAATAGGTTTTGAAACCTGTAAACCTAGAACAGAGGGCATTTTTATGTGTACAGACATGCACACATCATTTTCATGTGTATATATATACATGCAAACATAAATCTACAATCCATACTTTAACATCATTCACAACAACAGGTTTTAGTACAGATCTTAGGAGGGTTTACTCACTTGTATAAAATGAACAGAGCCTTGAAGTTGATTTTGGATTTGAAAAGAACTGGGTTCTTTGATCTGATTTGCAACTTGGTTTTGAATTGATTTTATGTTAAGTCTGCTTGATCTATAATTGCTTGATCTTACTCAGTTTAAATTTGTGAAGAAGTTGAAGACTTGAAATAGTTGAGGTTGCTTTAATTTTTCATTTCAGGTTTTTCTTTTGATTTTCTTATTTCTTTCTCTGGTTTGAGTTTTTACAGGCTTGTTCTTTTGAAAATATATGATAGAGAAATGAGAGAGAGGAGAAATGGAAATATATATGTTATCCTGCCTTTTTACAAGCCACGGACAGGCGGATTTAACCAAATCGATTGTTCATTTGTCGAAACTGGAATACGATTGACTGGAACTAGCTGGATGGGTAGACGGTCGGTCAGAAATAGGTTCGATGTGCATGGCTCGGCATTGAGGAGAGAGCAGGATGATTCGGTATTGGTTGCCTCTTGGCATGAGGCATGGTTTGGCATTGCTTGCCGCTCGGCATACGGAGTGGCTCGGCACTAGTCGCCGCTTGGCAAAAGGTATGGCTCGACATCGGTTGCCGCTTGACGCTAGGCATCGTTTGGCATTGCACATCGTTAGGCATTAGACACCGTTCGGCATCGTGAGTCGCTCAGCATTGGACGTCGTTCGGCACGTACCTCGCTCGGCATTGGATGTCGTTCGGTATCGAACCTCGCTAGACATTGGGTCATTCGGCATTGGTGAGATGGCTCGGCATTGGATGAAGGTCGCTCGACATTGGTCAGGTCAGGGTCGCTCGGCATTATTGATATGGCTCGACGTTGTATTAAGGCCGGTGTGGCTCGGCATTATGGAGGTATGTGGCTCGGCATTGTGGAGGTATGTGGTTTAGTAGAGTGGAGGTATGTGGCTTGGTGGAAGGTCTTAATGGGCCAACACCATGCAGAAAGCCTAACAACTCAGGATTAGCCTATAAATACAGCATGTGGTGGTTCATAAAAGGGGATCTTCTTCTAGCTCTCTCGCTTTCTGTTTTTCTAAGGCTGAGGTTACTTTACCATTTTGTAACTGTAATTAATTATTATAGTAATAAAAAGGAAACTTCTGGAGTGGACGTAGGCCGGAGTTAGCTGAACCACCATAAAATCTATTGTTCTTTACTGCTTTCATTTTAATTTAGGCTGTTCTTCACATTATTGCTCTCTACATATATTCTATCTGTGAATTGTGACTGTTATTTGGTGCTTTCATCTGGATTTAGGTGTTAGTGACCATTTTAGGCGCTAACTTTTTTGTTCTTTCACTGAGAGAGGTAGCACTCGAGATTTTGGAGCTTAGATTTTGCATTGAAAAGCTTAGGAACTCGTATTTTGGAAAGGAATGGCTAGACCACCAATAAGGAAGCAAGTAGTGGAAAGGAGCAATCAGGAAGGAAGTCAAGCTGCCTCTTCTGGAGCTGGAGAGGATCATGCATCCATCTACATAACTCGAGACGAGACGCAGGTTATGATGAATTCTATGCAGGAGTAGATGATGAAACGGTAAGAGGAGATGATGCGGGCTTTTCTAAGGAAATTTGGACAAGGTGGAACTGCAAGTGCTCAAGTTCTAGGAACTGGAACGAAGGAACTCAACTAGCATGCTGATGGAGTGATTCAGCAAGGGACAGCTCCCAATCAACAAACAACTAACAATCTGGATGGTCCAAGACTTGGGGGCACACCACCCGGTAATGCTGGACAAGTTCATGGAGGGATACTGGATGATGCTACGCTGCCTGACACCAACAGGAATACAGGAGTACGTGATGAGGAATATGTGTCAGAATTTCCTCGGGGACTTGGAGGGCAGTTTGGAAACATGGATAGAGGGAAACCCTTAGTTGGAAACACTAGATTGGCTAAAATTTTCAAGCGGGCTATTCACTGAGGCCTGACAAACAGGGATTCAGAGGAAGTCAACAAAAGTCCATTTACCTGGAACATCAGGACATCTAGAAATCCGCCCGATTTCAAATTGCCCACTCTGGAAGCGTATAACGGGAAAACGGATCCAACAGACCACTTGATGAGGTACACTAGGCATATGTAAGTGCTGAGGGCAATAGAGGAGGTTATGGCCTGATGTTTCCCTCTATACTTAGCTGATATAGCTTCCATGTGGTTCAGGCAGCTAGAGGATGGATCCATTGGAACATGGACGGAACTGGTGGACGGGTTCTTAAGTCAGTTTCGAGTTCACATAAAAGGCCAAAGAATGTGATGACGTTGACGTCGGTTAAATAGGGGGCAGATGAATCGCTCAAGACATTCTTAATTCGGTTTAATGCAGCAGTTGCTTCGATGGATCGGTTGGATCCATCGATGGTTCTGATGGTTGCGTTATCAAGAGTCAGAGATAATTCAGATTTTAAAGTATGGTTGATACGGGACCCACGGTTAGATCTTGGGGAATTCTTCCATGAAGTTGGGAGATTTCTTCGACAAGAGGATGCATGTTTGGACATGAGGTCAAAGGAAGTAAACCTGGTTAAGGATGGAGGACTACCTGACGAAAGCTCGGGTAAGGACAAGGATAAATGGAAAAGGAAGCACTGGGGTGAACCAAAGTTCTCCACTTACACAGGACTTGAATGCAACATTGGAATGGGTATACTTGGATACGTGAGATTGCCTTCCGTATCGAAGGCCGGCAAGGAGAGAGCCCTCAGAACTCGAAAGGGCGTCGGGAAGGCACTGTCTTTTTCATAACCTGGACAGGCATGATACTAACAGCTGCTGGCATTTGAAGGACATAATCGAGGAGCATGATAGGAATGGTCAGTTGCGAAAATATGCCGGAACTCGGAATGCGTCGGTGGAACAGGAGCAACCACCGTCTACCTTGAACGACGAGGGCGTGAGGCCCAGGAATGGTGGCCGGTTAGTCATCAACTAATCTTGATGGTTCGAAATAAGTAATAAACTCTGGGCAATCGGCTAAATCACTTACTCATGTATGGGATCAGAGATATCCCTCTAGTGCACTCTGAGATGATGGTTTACCGAGATGCCTCGGTTTGTGAAATCTATTTTTCCCCTTTGACTTGGACATTTGCTTTTTCTGTTTTGGTGTTGGAGTTTGGTTTGAACTCCCTGTTTTGCTCGTTTTTTGATATGGATTTTTAATATGGATTTTTGGTTTGATGGTTGGATTTGGATTTCGGATTGGATTTTGATTTTCCTCTGCATTTTTGATAAAAGGTCGTCGAGCATGGACTATTTTCGGCAAGGGTCTAGAGAGACCAGGATTCAGCCTAGGACTTAGGCCACATATTATCGGTTATTATTTCAGGTCGTCGAGCATGAACTATGCTCGACAAGGGTCGAGAGAGATCAGGATTCGGCCTAGGACTTAGGCCCCATACTATCGATTATTATTTCCGGTCATCGATTATGGACTATACTCGACAAGGGTCCGGAGAGGCCAGGATTTGGCTTAAGACTAAAGCCATGGCAATTACTCAACGTCCAGGGACACTGGACCACGGTCGTCAGTTGTGGATTGGGCTTGACAAGAACCTGAAGAGGTTACGGATATGAATATCGGTTATAAACGACAAAGGATTTGGAAATTGACCCAGAAAGGTCCTTGATTCGGTTATTGGTTATTGGATATGAATGAAACATGGACTTTGGATGTAGAATTCAAGGCTATTCAAAACACACCTTTCAACAACAAGGTATGTTTTGGGAGGCAAGTGTTATCGCGCCTTTTTACAAGGCTACGGATAGGCGGATTTAACCAAATCGACTGTTCATTTGTCGAAACTGGAATACGATTGACTGGAACTAGCTGAATGGATAGACGGTCGGTCAAAAATAGTTTCGATGTGCATGGCTCCGTGTTGAGGAGAGAGCAGGGTTATTCGGTATTGGTTGCCGCTCGGCATAAGGCTTGGTTCGGCATTGCTTGTCGCTCGGCATAAGGAGTGGCTCGGCATTGGTCGTCGCTCAGCAAAAGGCATGGCTAGGCATGGGTTGCCGCTCGGTGCTAGGCATCGTTCGGCATTGGACACCGTTCGGCATCGTGAGTCCCTCGTCATTGGATGTTGTTCAGCATCATACCTCCCTCGGCATTGGAAGTTGCTCGGTATTGGATGTCGTTCGGCATCGAACCTCGCTCAGCATTGGGTCGTTCGACATTAGTGAGATGGCTCTGCATTGGACGAAGGTCGCTCGGCATTGGTCAGATCAAGGTCGCTCGGCGTTATTGATACGGGTCGGCGTTGTATTATGGCCGATGTGGCTCGGCATGTGGAGGTATGTGGCTTGGCATTGTGGAGATATGTGGCTTGGTGGAGTGGAGGTATGTGGCTCGGTGGAAGGTCTTGGTGGGCCTATACCATGCAGAAAGCCCAACAACTCAGGATTTTCCTATAAATACAACATGTGGGGGTTCATAAAAGGGGATCTTCTTCTGGCTCTGTCGCTTTCTATTTTCTATGGCTGAGGTTACTCTACCATTTTGTAACCGTAATTGATTATTACAGTAATAAAAAGGAAACTTCTGGAGTGGACGTAGGTCGGAGTTAGCCGAACCACTATAAATCTGTTGTTCTTTACTGCTTTCTTTTTAATTTGGACTGTTCTTCACATTATTACACTCTGCATATATTCTATATGTGAGTTATGGCTGTTGTTTGGTGCTTTTATCTGGATTTGGGTGTTAGTGACCATTTTAGGCACTAACAATATATTGCCTTGATTTTTATTTCTTTCAAAAATAAAAATAAAATAAAAAATTGACACTTGTCTTTGCATGAATTAAAATCTCGACACTTGTTATTTTTAATAATAAAATTATTACACTTGTTAAACTATATGTTAATATTTTAACATTTGTTATTTACATGAGAATTTCGTTTTTGTTTAATTTATGTATTAGATTTCTTTTTAGTTTTATACTTCTATACATATGGTTTTTATTAATTTATATTTTATGCTTTTTCTTTATTAATATATATATAACCTTTTAGAGAAAATAATTTGAAACTAGTTATACATTAATAAAAATCATATATATATATATATATATATTATTGTTAAGTCAGATTTATTTTTTTAAGACCTTTTGTTTTTTTGAATTTTCAAATTCAAATTCAAATTACAATCTATTCATATATATATATATAATCAAAGACTTATCTTATTTTCTTTTGAAAATTCAAATTAATTCACAAATTAATTCTAATTTTTATATAAATTACTAAATTAAATTTGATTTAAAAAGGGGATCATTACACATTGTTTATTTGTACTAAGAACCAAAAGAGGAAGAAATGGATATTTTCCATAGATGTAGGATTCATTAACATCCGAACCACATAAATTCTTTGTGTCATTGTTGCTTTTAGTACTTTAGTTCGCCTTTTCCATTTTGTTAACCAGGTTTTAACTAAGCAGAAGTAAACGAAATTTAGAATGTTAAGATGAAGATGAAACAACTTGAACCATTAGAAGTACACTTAGAAGAGCTAGAGAAGCAACTTGAAAAGGTTTCAATGCAATCGAGCAAATGGCTCAACTCGGTATCAAGCTATATAGGTCAGTGATGAGTTGTTTTTCTACATTCTAGAGCTCCATATATTTTGAATACTTCATATACTACTCCAACTACTCGTGATAAAGTGGTTATTCCAAAGTTTAGATGGGCAATTCCAACCATTGATGAGATGAAATTGAGGAAAGTAGGATAATTCAAACGCTAATAAGAAGATCACTAGAATCAACTAAAAGTTAAAGGGAAAGAGATAGGAACTCATCAAGAATAAGAAGGAAGAGCAAAGCAAGTGAAGAAGTTCATTCATCATCCATAAAAGTATATTGGTATTGAGTCATTTGACTTGGTAGTAAGTTGTTCTTTCTACTCGTGGGACTCTGCTTTAATACATCTTCAGGCCGCCTTCCAGACTTTAGTGCAAGCAAGCTCCTGATCCTATACCTCTGTTTCTCTACAAATACAAACCTTACTACAACTAAAGAGGGATATGATTCTCTGCTGGTGTGGACTTTTCCATTCCTTGATCTCCTACTCTTTCACAATAGTCATCTAGGCAGCTACTCTTTGCAGTTCAAGGCTATAGAACACGTCAAGTCCTTGTAATAGTGACTTGTAATCTCAAACTCTTTGTAAGAAACAATCAATAAAATTATAAACTGGACGTAGGCCAGAGATGCCCGTACCACTATAATAATCTTGTGCCTCGTTGTTCTATTTTATTTTATTTTCAATACTATATTCTAGATCTTGGTCCAACAAGTTCCCTATAGCTCATCCTTAGGTGTTGATCCATTTTTGGTCTTAACATTTTGGTGCTTTAACCAAGAAAACTAAATCCAGGCTTAGATATAGCTTTCTATTTGGGGTTGGAAGGATCCAAAAGTCAGATCTTGAAGTTTTACTTGAAGAATTTTAGGATTTGCTGTTAGAAATCCATGGCACATAGAATAGGAAGATTTGCCTCAAGGAGATCCACATGAGCAACAGCTGGTGGTAATAAAGCAAACACTCGTCAAATAGAAGTTAATAATGGAAGTGCAATACCAGATTCCTCTACTCAACATGAAGTGGTGAACAGTCGGGAGTTTGATAAGATAATCCATGAAATGTACCGGAAGATAGGAGATGGCCAAAAAGCTCCCATGGACAAGATAGAAGCTTTGCTTAATCTGGAACCTTGAACTATTAGAAGAACTAGAAGGGAAATTTCACCTATTATAGGACACAAGAATTCCTTTGTTTTTGGCCTAAATAGTTGAGATGGGAAGCAAAAGAAGAAGGAAGTAGTTGGTGGAGCTGTAGGAGTGCTCCCTTCTTAAGATGACCAGCCAACATTAAGAGGAATGGTCATAAGAACGATGCTCGGGGAAGGTGATGCCATGGTTGTCTTTTATGAGGATATGGACTTGTAGCTTGATGATGATGATCTGAAGTTATATTTTATTGCCAATGAAGGTGGAGTTTAGACAATAGCGGCTCACCCAAGCGTACGTTTTCCAAATACTGAAGGAATGGTACTCCCAAAGACAGGAGAACCTAGACGTCTGCCAGCAAACCGAGACCGTTTTTGGAGTCAAACACTGGGTGTAGCCCCATATAGTCAACTTTCGGATTATCATGCCAGCAAGGAGTACATCACTGATATGGTCAAATGATAGGCAAAAGAAAGTAGGGTTATAAAGCATGAAGATTGTAATGACTCGTAAATTTACGATAATAAAATTCGTTATTTTAACATGATTTGAAAATTTAATTTGGAAAGAAATAAAAGCTTCATAATTTAGTATTGAAATGAACGCTAAAATGAAATATAGCAATGGTAATTAAAACTAATTATTAACAATTTGAATGAAAATTAAGGTAATAATGTCAATGCAAGTAAATAAATGATTAAATTAGTGCAATCCCAGTTAACTGAAACCAATTGTAAGGTTATAATTGATTTTAAATAGTAAATTGGAAAATAAATTCAAAGTTATATTAATTGATGAAATAATACGTAATAAATTGTGACTTGATAGAATCAATGTTAGATAAGTAATTATAATATTTGTTGTGATAATAAAGTATGAATGGGATTAAATTTGGCAAATGGTGATAACCATTAATTGTTTACCCCTTTATTCAATCTATTGAATTAGATCTAAATCATTGCAATTAAACGTGATTAAAGACTACGCTAATATGAATTTAGTTGATGGGAGTAAAAGTATTAGGGTAATTGTTATATACTAAAGTTAAATCTATACATAAGATGATGATTGATTGAATAAAGAGATTGAATACGAATGGTATTAATTTAATTGAAATAAAATATTATAATTTATTTGAATTTACTTAAATTGAAGGTAAACATTATAAATTTTTCACTAAATCCTTATTTGATTGATATGGAAATTTTGTTTATTGAATTAGAAGTTTAATTGTAATCAGAAATGATAGAAATGGTAAATAATTAAATTTGGATTGAAGAAATGATTAATTAAATTAATATTAAATTATTTAATTAATTGAAAAATAGCCATTATGGCCACTGATTTGGATTCCGACGAAACCAGTTTCGTCGGATCCGTAACGATGAATTATTATAGGATTTCAAGTTTTGTAGCCATCGGACTTGTTGTTTGATCGTACGGGCTCGAAATGCCTGGAAATTCAATGAAATTGAAATCAATTGAAATCAATTTGAAATAACTTGATTTTAGCATAACTTCTTCATACGATGGAATTTGGACATGAAACCTGTTCCATTACGTTTAAAATATCTAAACACATCTATTTTGATATATGGGTTGACCTATTTTCGTTCCGGAGTTGATACGGGCTTTTCGGGTCGTCATCATTCAATTTTTCCAAACCAACCGTATCCGTTCCTCGAATTTCAGCTCTACCTATATATATCTAGTTATAAACCTCAGCAACCTTTCTATTTCTCATTTCTGTACGTACAGAAACTTCTATTGCTCCCCTTCCTGAATGGGTGTAAACCCTAAATTTTTCAATTCAATTCCAATTCAAAATCCAACAACAAAAATTCGAACTCTTCAAATAATATCAAATTTTACATCAATCTGAAGCTCTCAATAAGCGCATATCAGATTTGAGATTCGTTTTTCAATTTGTGTCATCGGTTGCCCAGAAATCGATGATCAATCCTTGACCGTTCATCACGCGACGATCAACTTCCACAGATCGCCGATTTGAGGGTAGCGTATTGTTGAGGGGGCCAAGGTGTTGGTCATCGGCGGGGTTCGTGTTGCGAATTGACGGTTGGATTGGGTTGCAAAATTCATTAGGGTTTAGCATTTTTCCTTACGGCGGCTATGCTTTTGGGAATGGGTGATCGAAGGTCGGAAACGTGCTGTGTCGATGGGAGGGGGGCTAGCTCGTATCCCTCGTCGGAGAGCGTGCGATCACCTAAAGCGGCGGTGAGCGATGGAGCAGCGCGGTATCGAGACATCATGATGTTCTATAGAGGTGAATTAGGGCTCGGTAGGGATGACATGTACTGATGAGTTATCATTTTTTTAATAATTTTTTTATTTCCAAATTGATTTGTTCTTATATGAATATCTTTCACGTACGAGGTTGAATTCATGCGCGGTTTTCTCTACAGAATCTATTGAAATTTTGGGCATTTTGACTCTGGTTTGGACTGATTCTGAGACTGTTTTAATTTTGGGTTTAAATTGGATTTAAATTCAAATGGTGGGTGTTTTAATCCACTCACAACTTCTAAAATTTCTTGTGTTTGTTAAGTTGATTTATGATGTGATTACAAATTTATTTATGACTGTTTGGCATATTTTGAATCATCATCTCAGTTTATTTGAATTTATTTGGATAAAATAGTTATTTAATTTATTATTGAATTTAAACTGCCAATAAATACCTGTTATTTATCTTCTGTTCTATTTTGTTGTTATTGATTAAAATGGATGATGATTGTGATAAATGTTTGATGATTGATATTGGATGAATGGATGTTGTATTTTATATTGTTATAAGCTGCAAGTTGTTATGGATTTTTATTTCATTCGGGATTGCAGTTTGAAATGATGTATAACCGTATTTGTATTTTAAATTACGGATTGAAATGATAAATATCCGTATCACTTGACCATAGGATAGAAAATTATACATAGACGCCGTGGTCTATATATAAAAATATTTTGAAATGATTTCTACGGTTTTGTAAAGAAATATATGGTTTTAGACAAATATTTATTTTAGATATTATATAAATGTTAATTTATCCTGGATTTTAAGCTATGTATAATTTGTTTTAATATAGAATAAGCTTAATAATAAGTTTGATTTTTATTGAAGAAAATATGGTTAAGTATTTAAGTTATATTTTAATATAGAGTCTAAAATGATTTAAATCAAATTAAGGTTGGAAGATAAATTTGAGATTTATTTGAAATTGAATTTATTTAAGAATTATACTCAAGTAAGCTTGATGTGAAATTTATTAAATTTGAAGTTTTAGAGGGCATGATTTTTATAATTTGATTTTTTGTTTAAGGTGAATTAAATGAATATTTCAAGTATAAATAAATTGAAGGAAATATGTAGTTATTTGAAATTTGAGCTTTATTTAAATGATAACGGATTTATTATGTAGAGTATTTCAAAACAAAATAATAGAAAATTGAATTGTTGAATTGGAATTACCAAACTTAGTTTTGAAATTATTGAATACTTAAAGTTTGAAATATATTGAATTTGAAATGGTTTATTCTGTAGATCAAATTTGTTTTGAAATCGATAAATTTGGAAGAGTTTATTTGGAAACTGAATTGAATTGGAATTTACGAGTTGGGATTTGGTTAAATATAAAATATAGAAATTTGAGTTGTGTTGGATTTGATTCGTGAAATTGAAGAAGCTATTTTATTATATAAATTATTGTAAATATTTAAACCAATTAAGTGGTGGAAGTCATGTTTCAAAGTTATGAGTTTCAAGGTAATAAATTTTGATAGTGTTATATTCAAGGGTTTTGATTTCGAAATGTTATAACTTTGAGCACACTCCTTCGATATTGCTCCTCTTATCGGACACACTCCTTCGATATTATATTATGATTTTGAGATTGATTTGGTGGCCACTTTTTTATTCTTTATTTGCGGGTGTGACTCGAGGTGGGCGGTAGTAGCTAATACGTGTTACCACCAGGCCGTGTGCGTAATTGGTATATCTACCTTAGCATTGCCTTGTGTGCCGTGTCACCTACCCTAGCGCGCCTTATACGATTTTGGTTTTGTACCATACCTATAGAGTGCCCTCTGACGACGCCCAGTACGGGGGAGATTACGGTACTGTATAACTATGGGAATATAAAATTGTGTTAAGGTGGAAAATGTAAAGCCTTAACGCTATTTAAAAGTAGGTTTATTTTAACATAGACATTACTATAATAGCGAAATATTACTACATAATAAATAGTTTAATGGATCCATAGGAGATGTGAATCCCGAGCATCTCTTAAGTTACTACACTCACGTTAGACACTGCTAGGAGATGTCAAATCCCGTAAACATCACTGACGCCATTCCACTCATATTATTTACCATTGATTTAACTTACATAAGATCTTTTAGTTTTGACTTGAGTGTTTTGTCATTTCAATTTGCTCGGGTCAGCCTGAGCATTTTAGGATTTAAAGACCCTATTGCTGGAGGACGAAGACGAATATTGTATTATTATTATTTACTATATTGTTTCACTACATCATGTATTCTGCTACATCATTTATTATTCTCTTGTATGTGTAATTCTGATATGTATTGTATAAGTAAAATCAAATGTTTTGTAAAATAGCTTCATGTAACGTTTATTCGATTATTATATTTTGTCGTTCCACTGCAAGATTGTGTTTTGTTTTTTTCCTTTCTCTGCTTTTTCTCATTCACCCCAATAACAATCCGCCCTTCTGCATGGTTTGAGTCTGACATGTGTGGTTTATCATTGATTTAAAATGTACAAAAAGGCGGGATGTTACAAAGATTGGGGTTCCACACTAAGTCGAACCCCATTCATTGAAAATATCTTAAGAGAAGAATACCCGAGAAATTTCACCATGTAGACAATGCGATCCTACAACAGAACTACTGATCCTAGAAAACATTTACTCAAATATGATTGGCATATGAATGAAGCTAGAGCTACAGACACCATTCGTTGTAGGTGTTTCCCTATCCTCTTGAAAGGCGTTGCATCTATGTGGTTCATTAGGCTTGTGCCTAAATCCATATCGATGTTGGATGAATTAGCGAGAAGGTTTCTAGAGCAGTTCAAGCTCCACACTACTAGACCGAAGGATGTTGTCTCTGTCTAACTTATCTTAAGGACCTAATGAAACTACGAAGGTACTGCTGAATCGATTCAGTAACATTGTCACTGTATTTAGCAATCCTAATGAAGACTTGGTGTTTAAGGCCTTGGTCCGAGGCATTCACCTGCATACTGATTTCGGTAGATTGTTAAAGATTAAGCCATGGAAAAATTTCACCAAAAGGAAAATCAATTCCTACGATTGGAGGAAGCATGATTGGTTGAAAGAAAGGTTGGTGATGAACAATCGAAAGAAGTAATCCCTAGAAACATCATAGTAAACACTGTAAACTCTGGTAAGTAGAAGAAAATATGTCAAAACTTTGATAACAGGCATAATTTGAATGCGAAGCGTTTGAAGAACTCTAGATTTAAAGACTACACAGCTATGAATAATACGTTGGAAATTATATATCTTACCACTAAAGGAACTGAGCAGTATTAGTAACTGCCTAAGAGGGAATCGACATACTGGTAGAAGCATTCTAGAATGTACCTCTAATTCCATGAAATTCACGAGAATAATACCGATGGATGCCAAAAGTTAAAGAATTTTATCGAGGTGCAGATAACAAAAAACAAGCTCCAGAAGTATGTTAAGGAATTATAGAATAGCGGAGAAGCTGTAGGACCCCAGGGTTCACCCACTCAGGGAAACCCCCTAGACCAAGGAAAGAGGGGTCTAAGCAAACCGACAACAGACTAGTCATCAAATAACACTCAAGCTAATCGGTCATGTGGGAATTAAGCCAAAACCTAAAGCGATTTTGCCTCATTCGGCCTTATCTAGTTTACTTTCGCATATAACTCATACGGGGACACTGGGAGCATTGTAAATAGGAAAGACTTGCCACTTCCTCCACACATCAATAAATCTGCTTCTTGAATCAATGAAACCGCATTCTTGCAAGCAAAATCCTTGTACCGCGTAACCGGTGGCACGGATGAGAAAATGTTCCTCTGTCCTCAAATAATGGACGGGGAGTAAGGACTCCTAAATCATTAGGGTTGGTAGGTCAAATGAATCCTTAACCTTGTGAGAACCGAGATTGCCCCGGCAATGTCGAGAAAGTCCAAACCGTTTGGGCTAATGGGTCATGCAGCATCCCCCATTCTAAGGCATAAAACTAATAGCTATAGATGTTGTAGTCATCTATAGTTATAAATTCCTCATGACAAAATGCTATTGTTTTAAACATATCAAAAATCAGAAGAACATGAATATAAAAATAATTTCAAACTTTAATAACAAATTTTCAAATCTTATTTCACAAATGATGTTTCATATTCATTAAATAATCTTATTCGTAAACCCACATTAAGAGAAAATATAGTTATTAAAAAATACTCTAAGAGCGACATATGAAGATGCCCCATTGGTTGACCAAAGTCAAATACTTGGCAATTATACAACTTTTCCAGCACATCCAAATAGACAAAATAAAAATACATAGCGGAAATAGATAGAGCTCCTAATAGCTATATTGCTTCCTACACGTCTCTGGAAGTATATTCGTCTAACTGGAAACTTGGAATCCCTTACTCTTTGTCTACATAAATGAGTATTCGAGAGTTTGAAGGAAAAAAAAACTTCACATTAGATAACAATCCGTTGTCAATAATAACCTACCATCTCGAACCAAGTAGATATCTAGTGTGACCACGCCACTGAGCAAAATAGGTTTTCCCCTCACTAGTATCTTAACTAAAACATAACAACTATATACTATGCTCCTACAATCACAATGGATAGAACATAGAAAATAACATCTATAATCACTTAACATATATTGGATTACCAATCCTAATTCATTAAATTGTCCATCTTAATTTCAAATGACTGTCCTTCACAATTTAAACCGACCACTCATCTTATTTTCATCTGACTATTTGTTTTATAATTATGTGGACTACCCACCACATATATAAGCATATCTAGAATTATGTGGGCTATCCATCTCATATGTAATTATTATCTGGATTACCCATCCCCTACCATATTGACTACCCAGCACATATGGTTTAATTATTCAAAATTATGTGGATTATGCCATCACATATATTCCATTTAACTTAAATGACATGAAATATCCATCATACATCCCATAGTCTTTCTAGGATAGATATGAACATTTCATTATCCCCATAGAGACTATCCATCTCCAGCACGATGTGGACTATCCATCATACATTCCCTAGTTTTCTTTAGATGTTTGTCAACCCATCATTTACAATTTAATTCATGTTACCCTCATGTTTTAGTTTAACTCATTTTACCTACGTGTATTAATTTAATTCATATTGCCCACATGTTTAACCAATGTCTATTGGCATCCTCAAGTAGGTTATCTCCCCTTAACCTTTAACATCTTAAAGTAATATTCATCGGTATCCCCGATGATTACTGTCAAACTTATTAAAATTAAACAATGGTATCACCAAGGTTTAAAGTCGAAGTTAAAAGCATATGGCTTCCCACCATTAAGTAATTTAAATTTAGATCAATGTCGAACTTTATCTACATTAGTATCCCTAATGAGTCATCGAAGTGGAAAACTTAGGCTGTCCGCCCTTTAATAAATTAATATAGATCATTGTCGATGACATTAACGATGTCAACATAGAGGTCTAAGGCTCTCCACCTTTAACCATAACACATGCATGGTTTTAAAACAATGCCAACCTCTATGCAAGGTCGAAGACAAAAACTTAAAATTCTTTTCAATATAATATTCAACGTCGAAAATGATATTGTCGACATTCAACTATAGGCTATTCACATATTAAACAGGACTTTAATTTTTATAGGTTATATTGCTATCTACCAAGAATATAGGGTCTTTGACCCTCTAAAAACCTTTTTTAATTTATATATAAAAGAAAGCCTCTCCGACCTTATGAAGATTAGGTGCGACGTCGTGGACAAGCGACATCGATATTGAAACATAAGGTCACTGACCTTGACACGCATCGACCCCCAAGACCCTCGATGACGCTATAAAACTTTTACACTTAAGTTATTTCGGCTACCACGTCGTTTTTTGTAAAGAGTCGAAGACATAACAGGCGGCGTCATTGCATTGATTTGGAAAATAAATGAAGATATGAGATGTGATATCGTTTAAAACAGTGGTGATGACCTGTTATGTCGCCATGTTGAAATTAAGCTTTTAAAATGCTTAGATGAATCACGAAGACACTATACCGCCAATCATCTATTGCCTCCATTGTCCACGTCGATGCGGAAGGAATCACTCCGCATATACTTAGCTAGCTATCATGTGCTTCCTCCTTCGTCAACACTGACATTTGATGATGCGACCTCAGCGTTTCAACGATGTGTGGTTGTATGGCATTATCGTAATTCTTAATAAAACTGTTGTATTGCTACATTAAGCAAAAAAAATTCACTAAATCTTATTTCTTGTGCCATTTCTAATGGCACTTCATATTAATTAAAAAATATCCATAATTAATTATTCTTTTAGATGCTTATCTACCATAATAAATTCACAATCAATCATAATCACTTGGGGAAAATCCCAGAAATTCACTAAAATTTGAGAATATCCTTCCCATTATCATATAGAAATTTTGGAGATAAAAACCGTATTTAATCATTTAATTAATTAAAACCCAAAATTAAGCTATTTCCTCCTTAGGAAATTCAAAAAATAATCTGCATTACTTGGAAAATTATGAAATTAAAAACCCATCTCCAAAATAATATTTTATACAACATATCAGAAAGTCAAAGCATTTAGAGATTAAAATCATAGGTTTTACCTTCAAAACGCATTTATATAATTCCATAGAATCCCTTAATTCATCATTCTATCAACAGTGAATATTCAACCATTTCTTAGCAAATTCTATCACAATGATTCAGATACTACCTATAGCCGAATTTGGAAAGCAAGAGCAGAGACGGAACATTTTTTATTCATCTTAGATCAATTGTTGGAGTTGAGGTTTGATTTGGTCTTAGTATCCTTAAGCTTCTTCCCCTTGAACCCCCTTGATTTCGATCACTTAGCTTCGGCTATGGTCGGCGTTGGTGTTTTCCTTTTGATTGTTTATGTTTGCGAATAATGAGAATGAAATGCACAGAGAGGGTTTTACAGTTTAAAGGATGGATCTACATATTTTTCCCCCACCATATTTTCTCTTATATGTTTAGTTTTCCAAAACAATATTATTAGTCTATTAAGGCACAACTTATTAATTAACCAAATCTCATTTTCCTTAACCATTTACATTTTTATATTTAATCTATCTAATTATATATTTGAATAATGTTTTACCAAAATTAAGTGTGTTATAGGCTCCCTTTCTAAAAGAATTTCGATCCTCAAAATTCAGTGAGGACTACAAAACAAGCTTATCAAACATGCAAACAATGCTAGAATATCCTACCAACTACTAAGTCTATTTACAACAAATATAGAACATACCACCATAGCAACTCAGGACAAGTATCCCTAATCCTGTCAAGGGTGTTCGAAGTACAGTCTTTCTCATTGTCACTCCCACTTGACTTTCACTAACTTAACTGTCTTGTTCCTTAACCTCTTCTCATCTCTCACTATAGTATGAACTGGTTGTCTCACAAAAGTCAGAGTCGTTCTACTACTAAATCTTCCAATGTAGTCTGAGCAACGGTAGTCTCTGAATTGGGCACACACTTTTGAAGATGATAAATATAAAACACGTTATGGACACCTACCAAACTACTTGGTGACTCTACTCAGTATGCGAGGTTTTCGATCCTCTCTATATCAGGGAATAGGAACGATGCAACAATCTTAGTGCCAGTTTCCATGACTTTTCAAATCATACCACACTCTTCATAGGTGATACCTTAATGAAAACATGATCTTCAACCGAAAAATCTAAATATTTACGCCTTTTATTTGCGTAACTTTTCTATCTAGACTAAGCTTCTCTCATCCTACATCCAATTAACTCAATCTTCTTTGTGGCTTCTACTACCATATCTGGACCAAGGACTAATCTATCTTCGGTCTCTATCCAACATGCTGGTGATTTGCATGGCCTTCCATATAAAGCTTTGAAAGTTGTCATTCCCATACTAGTCTGATAACTATTATTACAAGAAAACTCAACTAAGTGCAAATGGTTTTCCCATAAACCACCAGAATCTAGTACGCAAGCTCTCAAAAATCTTCAAATACCTTATTGTCTCTCTCTATCTGCCTATCCCTATATGGGTAATAAGCAACTGGTACCTAGCACTTCCTATAGACTCTTCTAGAATTCGCTAGTGAACAAGGCATCTCTATCACTGACTATATTATTAGGAATCCCATGTAGTCTGACAATATTATTCATGAATAACTTCGCCAATACAAGCGCCGTCCAAGTAGACTTAATAGGAATGAAATGGGCACTCTTGGTTAATTTATCTACCACAACCCATGTACTTTCATTTTCCATGTTTTACCTTGACATTGCATCAATAAAATCCATGGATATCGAATCTCATTTCCAAACTAGTGTATCCAAAGGCTGAAGCAATCCACTTGGCTTATGATGTTCGGGTTTCACTTGATGGCAATTTGTACATTGCTTCGTCATAAGCCTACATCCCTCTTCATAACTTCTCAATGGAAACTTCTCTTCATATCCTGATATGTCTTGGTTCCTCCAAAATGAATCATAAACTTTGATCGATGACACTCCTAAGAACTTCCCTCCTTAGGTTTCCAACGTCTGGAACATATAACCATCCCTTTTTTATTATCCATCCTTTCTAGTCAACACTAAATTCTTTAAATCATTGATCTTGGTTCTATCTTCCAATCTTCTAATCTTTTAGCAAACAATGTATCATCTCCCTACTTAAAAGCATTCCTTTTGATCAACATTGGTCAAACTTACAAGCAAGATAACATGGCTATACTTTAACTAGAACTAGCATTCGATCTTAACTGCATACTATAAGTAGTCAATGCCTCTAGATCCTTCCATTCTGCCAACGTAGCTAACACCATACTCAATACCAAAATCATAAGTTGCTAAAAACTCCAGCCACCTCTACTATCACATATTGAATTCTTTCTAAGAGATTAAATAACTCAAAGACTTATGATCCATATAACTATAATTGTTCACCTAAGAGATAGTGTCTCTACACTTTCAATGCGAAAATCACCACCACAAACTCCAAATCATGAGTCAAATATCTAACTTCATGTGGTTCGAGATATCAAGAAGCGTAAAGAATCACTTTATGCCTCTGCATAAGTACAGATCATAATCCTGTTCCATATGCATCTATATACACCACCATATCTTAATTCCCTTCTAGAACTACAAACTTGGGCTCATCGGTCAACAAATGCTTCAACCCAAGGATTTCTTCCTCACATTTATTAGACCAAATATAGTTCACATCCTTTCTGGTTAGCTTAGTCAAAGGCACTACTATCCATGAGAAATCCTTGATAAACCTCCGATAATAGCTAGTAGATCCAAGAAAACATCATATTTCGATCACTATCTCGGGTCTTTTCCAACTATTAACAGCTTCAATCTTCACTGGATCGACTAACAACCTTTTCGATGGAAATTCATTACAAAGAAACTTCACTTCTTTCTTCTAGAAATGACACTTCGAAAACTTCATTTTATGTTAATGTTGCCTCAATGTCTCAAACACTATTCTAAAATGAATCTCATGATTTCTTTGATCCTTATAATATAACAAAATATCGTCAGTAACCACCAACACAAACCTCCAAGAGCTCTCAGAATATCCGGTTCATCAAATATACAAAGAAACCAGTGCATTAGTCAATCCAAATAGCAATAATATGAACCATACCTCATTCTACATTGTCAAAGGAATACTATCCTTTGCCACTCCTAATTGATGGATTTTGTTGCTAAATCCAACTGGGAAATGGCCCCACTCAGCTAATCAAATAAATCATCAATTCTTGGTAAAGATAACGATTCTTTATAATCTTTTCATTCAACTTCCAATCATCAATGCACAATCTAAAGGACCTATCTAGTTTCCTCACGAACACCAGGTCGCTCTCCATGGTGAAGAACTGTTTGGTCTAATAAAATTCTTGTCTTCTAAGTCCACTGGTTGCAGCTTTAACTCCTTCATCTCGATAGGTGTTATCCTATTAGGTGGTCTACTTACAGGTTCAGATTCTGGTACAAGGTCTATTCAAAACTTAGTAGCTCATTTCGGTTGTAGTCCTATAACCGACTCAAAAAGACTCTGAATTCTATTATGGTCGAAACCCGATTCAATTCTTCTTCCACTTTCGTGGCACCCAATAAAGCACAAACTTCGGGACTCGTAATCTCAGCTGAGTATACTATTTAATCACTACTATTAGGGTGTCTCAATGATATTTTCCTATCCTGGTAGCACCGTATTCGCTCAACCGATCCATACCAAAATAATCCCAAAACCCACGAAATCAAATACATACAAACTTCAGGAAAAAGTATAACTTAGCAACTCAAACTCTAAATGGTCACATCTCATCCCTAGAGTTGCATACCCTTCTATTGGATTAGCTATCCTTAAGGATGTAACAGGGTATGATAGTTCTAAACATAACTTTTCTTCCAAATACATAGATATAAATGAATGTGATGCACTGGTAACAAACAACGCGCTAATTAGTATGCCGTAAATCAAAAGATAACTTCCATCGTAGACTTTCCCTTTCCAACTACTGTTGGTCTTGATGTAGATGGTTCTAAAGCAAACACCTTTCCTTTGTTAGCCTTACTCGCTTCTGGATATTTGTTCTTATAATGCCCCGCCTGATCGCAATTAAAGCACTTCACGTTCTACTTCCATAAAACACCTTGCCATCACCAGATCCGCACTCGTTAGCATAGTGCCCCTTCTTGTCAAACTTGTTACAAACTATATCAACTTTCCCCCTTTTGGCAACCCCACCTTTCCAAGCTCCCTTCTTCTTGATGAATTTCCTCTTCTTATTATGAGAAATAAGGTTCTCCACTAGCTTCTCTTTCACAAAGGTCGAAAGCATTTCTTTATTTCTGACAGCCATCTCTACCACTTCATTCGATGGATTTCTAAGACGTAGCAAAGTTTCCCTAGCAATCTTTGACCTCTACCCTAAATACACTTCTCGTTCCTCTTGATATCAGTATCGATAGTGGTTTATCCTTACCTGGACAACTCCTAAAATTTAGAAGAGCACTCCAGCACTGATATTTCCATTCACTCCAACTCGATAATCTTCCTGAGCAAGGCTGACTTGTCTACTTCATACAAAAAACCTTTGCTCAAATCCCCGTTAAAATTCTGCCTAAGTCAATTCCTCTTCTTATACCCCTACGGTCACCCTGTTCCACCAGAACAAAGCAGCCTTTACAACTCTCTCGAATCCAATCTTCTTTATTGCTCATCATTTAGACCCAAATCATTAAAAATTCTTTCACAATGTAATGGCCATTTTTCCACTTCAATCGCATCCTCAATCCCCAAAAAAGTCTTTCCACCCTAATTGATGTAATCTTGACTCAGCTTAGCATAATTATCATCAACTAGCGCTACGGAAACGAATCCTATCACATTGGCAACATTTCCTCCAACTATCCCTGCTGCTCCCACATTGGCATTTGCATCTTTATTTGCATTTGCATATCGACCTTGGTTCCTCCTGGTGTTGGGCTAAGCATTTCCATTTTTTGTGGTGATTCCTCCACCTAGATTCACTCTTCTATTTCCTGCCTCTATATCTTTCTTTCTCATGGATCTGCATATGAGCCTTAGTAAGATACCCAAGAACAGTCTAAGAGAGAGGGAAGAATAGAGATGGAATAAATACTTATATATAGAAAATACAAGCATGTCACTATAGAGTTATTCCATATCCAATCTTATTCTCTTATTCATTTGGATTATGCAGCCAAAAACTTTTTAACCTTTTTAATGTTTATCATAAACCTATGCTCTAATACCATCTTGTAATATCCCCCATTATAAGGACCAGAACTGGCCGCTGTGGATGGTACATTCGTCCATACTTATTAATTCCTGCCGAAAAATATTACGAGTATCTTAAACATATTAATAATCAGAAGCACATGGATATGAAAAACTTTCAACACAGTTCAATAACAAATTTTCAAATCTCATTTCACAAATGATATTTTAGACATATTCATAACATAATCTCATTCGTAAAACCATGTTCAAAGAAAATATAATTATTACAAAATATTCCAAGAGGGACATATGCAGATGCCCCCTTCATTGATCAGAATCAAATATTTAACGATTACACAACTTTTCCATTACATCCAAATAGACTAAACTAAACTACAGTGGAAATAGATAAAACTCCTAATAGCTAGATTTCCTCCTACACGTCTTCGAAAGCTAATTCGTCTAACAAGAAACTCCTAATAGCCATCACTAGTATCTTATAAAATGTAACAACCATATACTACGCTCCTATAACACCAGTGGTTAGAATACATAAAATAGCATTTATAACCATGTAGTGTATTAGATTACCCATCCTAGTTTATTAGATTAATAATCATCATTTCAGATGACTATCCATCACAATTTAAACTGACAAAAGTCTTACTTTAATCCGACTACCCACCTTATAATTACGTGCACTACCTATCTCACATATATGCATATTCAATATTATGTGGACTATCTATCTCACATGTAATTATTATCTAGATTACTCATCCCCCACCATATTGACTACCCATCGCATATGGTTTAATTTTTTAAAATTATGCAAACTATCCATCACATATATTCCATTTAACTTAAAATGATATGGACTATCCATCACACATCCAATAATTTTCCTAGGACGACTATGAAACGTTTATTATCCTCATAGAGACTATCCACCTCCAGCATGATGTGGACTATGCATCTCACATTCTATAGTTTTCCAAAGATGACTTTGAACCGATCATTTACAATTTAAGTCATGTTGCCTATATGTTTCAATTCAATTCATGTGACTCACATGTATCAATTTAATTCCAGTTATCCACATGTTTAACTTATGTTAATTAGTGTCCCCAGTTAGGTTATCTCCTCATAACCTATTAACATTTTAAAGTAAAATGCTTTATTATCCCCAAAGATTAATGGCAAATTTATTAAAATTTAAACAATTGTATCCCATTTAAAGTTGAAGTTAAAAGCATATGTCTCATGACCATTAAGTAATTTAAATTTAGATCAATGTCGTTGTTCATCTATATTGGTGTTCCCAATGATAGTGTCGAAATTTATAATTTGAAGTGGCAATGGTACCCCTAATGATGTCGTTAAAGCATAAAACTTTGGCTCTTTGCTCTTCAATGATATAGTATAGATCAATGTCCATGGCTTTAACAATGTTGACATAGAGGTCTAAGGCTCTCCGCCTTTAACCATAACACACGCGTGGTTTAAAAACAATGTCAACCTTTATCCAATTTCGAAGATAGAAACTTAAAATTCTTTTAACTATAATATTCAATGTTGTGATGATGTTGTAGAGCTTCATAAACTATAGTCTATCCACCTATTAAACAAGACTTTAACTTTTATAAATTATACGATTATCTGCCTAAAATACAGGTCTTCGACCCTCTTAAAATCTTTTTTAATTTATATATAAGAGCTTGCCTCTATAGCCTCAAAAAGATGAGGTGTGATGTCGTAGATAGGTGCCATCATCATTAAAGCATAAGGTCACTGACCTTGATAAGCATCAACCCTCTAGACCCTCCACGACATTATAAAACTTTTACACTTAAGATACTTCAGTACTATGCCGCTTTTTATACAGAGTCGATGACATAACAAGAGGCACCATTACCTTGATTTGAAAACAAACGAAGAGATGAGATGCAACATCATTTAAAATAGTGATGAAGACATGCGACGTCATCAACATCGGCATGAAGTTTTGAAAATGCTTAGATGAATCACGAAGACAGTCTGCCATTAATCATTTATTATCGTCGTTGTCTACTTCGATGCCGAAGGAATCGCTCCATATATACTTAGGTAGCTATCATGAGCTTCCTCCTTCATCAACATCAACATTCAATGATGCGGCCTCATCGTTTCGACGACGAATGGTGGCATAGCAGTACCATAATTCTTAAGAAAACTTTTATTACTACTTTAAGCAAAAACTTTTCACCAAATTATATTTATTGTCCAATTTCTATTGGATAAAGCAATTTCCTTACAAATCCTTTTTAGAATTACAGCCACACTCAGATTTTAAAATCCCAAACACAATACATACTCATTAATTAATATTCTTAATTAATTATACTTTTAAATGCTTATCTAGAATAATAAATTCATAATCAATCATAATTACTTGGGAAAAGTCTCAAAAACATACTAAACTTTGATAATATCCTTCCCTTTATCATATAAAAATGTCAGAGCCAAAAACCAAATTCAATTATTTTAAATAATTAAAACTTGAAATTATGCTACTTCCTCCTTAGGAAATTCATAAAATATCTATATATCCTAAAAAATATGAAATTAAAAACCCATCTCCAAAATAATGTTTTATATAACATATAATAAAATAAAAGAATTTAGAGATTAACATATTAGGTATTAACCTCCAAACCCATTTATATAATCCATAAAATCCTTTTATTCATCATTTAATCAAAATAATGAACACTCAACCACATCTTGACAAAAACTATCAAAATGATTCGAATATTACTTATAGCCAAATTTGAAAAGCAATGATAGAGATGGAAAACTTATTATTCATCTTTGATTAATTATTGGAGTTAAGATTTGATTTAGTCTTAGTATCCATAAGCTTCTCACCCTTTAATCCCCTAGCTTGAGCAATGGCCAGCCTTGGTGTTTTTCTTTTGATTTTTTAAGTTTGCGAAAAATGAGAATGAAATGAGAGGGGATGGTTTTAAAGGTTAAACTATGGATTTACGTATTTTGGCCTCCTTATATTTCTTTGTATTTTTAGTTTTCCAGAACAATCTTCTTAGTTTATCAAGGCATGACCTAATCAATTAACCAAATCTCATTTTCCTTAACCATTTGAATTATTTGATTTAATCTACCCAATTGAATATCCTAAATAATATTAAACTAAAATTAGGGATGTTATAGGTCAAATTGGCTACTAGCCATTTGAAAACCATTGGGTGGATGGTGATAATCGACACCTACCTTTTAAGAACCGACGCTGCTTCGATAATGTCAGGAAGGTCAAAATCGTCGGATCCACAGGTCAAATAGATCCCCATCTTTCTAAGAACTGACGTTGCTTCGGAAATATCGGGAAGGTAAAAACCATCGGATCAACGAGTTATATTGATCTCTAACTTTCTAAGAATTGGTGTTATCCTAAGACTGGCAACATCAGGAAGGTCTTAACTACCCGGTTGGTGGGTTGTATCGATCCCTAACCTTCTAAGAATGTTGTTGTCCTAAGACTGGCAACGTCGCAAAGGTTCCAAACCGCTGGATCGACGGGGAAAAAGATCTCTATATTCTAATAACTGGCATGGCTCTGGCAATGTTGGGATGGTACCAAAATGCTAAATCGATAGATAAAATTGACCCAACCTTCTGAGAATGGAATTGCTCCGGCAATGTTCGGAAGGTCTAAACCACCAGGTTGATGGTGAAAGTCTACCCTAGCCTTTTGAGAACCAACCTTGCTCCAGCAACATTAGAAAGGTCTAAGTCGCCGAGTTGATAGTCAAATCAAGCCATAACTTCTAAGAAATGGAGTTATCCTAAGACTTGCAACATCGAGAAGATCCAAACCATTGGATCGATGGAGTAAATTGATCCTTATCTTCTAAGAATCGACGTTGCTCCAAAAATGTTGGAAAGGTTCAAAACCACTAGATCGATGGGGTAAATTGATCCCTCTGTTATGAGAACCAATTTTGCTCAAGCCACGGTGGGAAGGTCCCAAACCACTAAATCAATGGGAAAAATAGATCCCTACCTTTTGAAAACCAACGTGGCTTTGATAACGTTGGGAAGGTTCAAAACCGTCGGATCAACTGCGAAAATCGATCCCAAACTTCTAAGAACCAATGGTTCTTCAAGAAGGTCTAAACTGTCGGGTTGACGGTGAAAATCGGCCCTAACCGTCTAAGAACCAACATTGCTCTAGTAGCGTCGGAATGGTCCAAACCATCGGGTTGATGCTCAAGTTGACCCATAACTCTCAGAAAGGTCCAGACCATTGAGTCAAATGGAGAATCGAATCAAACCCTCATAAATTGATGTCGCCAAAAGGTAAGTGATAATAAAAGAAACTTTCCATTGCTTGGAGATAAGCAACGACAGTTTGATTGCATCGGTCAAATTTAACTCGCAAATGTAAACCGGGGCCCGAAGATAGGAAATAACAAGGAGAAATCTATATAATTGAGCTACTCATGTACTAGTTTTCGATGATAGAGACCGATACATGATTGGGATCTCAACATTGAACGTGGAAGAATTTGTTAAGATGAAAGACAATGACATCGCATCTTTATGATACATACATCCAGAACGGTATTGGCTAATGATGTCAACTTGGAAGAATTCGATTGTAGATAAGGGATTGACGACATTTAAAGTATAGTGCTTGGAATCAAGAAGTGAGTCAGTAGTTCCCGGAGATAGGAATTACTCTGCGCATCAGACAGAGGGCAATCAAACGAATTGCTCAAGGCATCTAATCCCTCGTTGATACCTAAATTTTAACATTGGCCCCGTAGACAGGGGCATATATGCTAACACTTAGACAAAAGAACTTGAGTAATCCGAAATAGGAATAGCCTTAGAGTTGGCTAAACAACAGTTCTGTTCTGCCAAACGAAGTATTTTGGCACATATAGCGAGAGTTAAGCAATAGAGTATACTAAATCAATTGTATGAATACCATTTACATGCAAAAAGTTATGGTAAATAAACATATCGCATAGAAATAGAAGTATATAATATAGAAAGATTACAGTACAAGTAATCGTATTATATACATAAGCAGTCATACATAAATGGGCATAGTATATACAATGCAAAAAAATATACAGAAGAGGCATTACAAAGGAAAATAAATCTTTCATTACTAGTGATCTTTTATGTGCAGCTTAAACAGCAGGGCCATACCTGCACGTTTATGGCCTGTTGAGAACAATAAAGACAAAATACAAACTCAACCACCACAACAACATGAAAACTACATGCTCAGCTAGCATACGCACTACTAGGTCTTCCCCTTCCAGCCACTCCTACCGTCTTTACAAGTATTACCCAAACAGAACTTGAGCTTCTCCCTTCCTTTCCTCTCCTTTCTAGGAGAAGTCTCAACTTTGAAGTTAGTAGATTCCCCACCGGTAGCAGCATGTGGCTCAACCAACTGACCTATTGAAGTCTCGTTAGGCTTCGTTTTTTAGGTGGCCGGATCTTCAATAGGGAAACATTTTGCAGGGGAAAGGTCGGCTTTCAAGACGCAAGCTTGGTGGTCATGGGCTCCTTCTTCACCATCTTGAGCTTTGCAGCTTTAGCTTTACATCTCTCCATCCTAACAAGTTCAATAATGTAACGACTCGTCCTTTCGACCATTGAAATTCATAACTCAATGCATCCATGGTATTCAAATGCTAAACATATAACTACCGGAAAAGCAGATCGTTAGGGTAAAATAAAAGGAAAAATAGGGGAAAATTAATCCCATAGTGGAACTAAAACATATAATATAACAAAGACAATAAAAGTTATCGCTCCGAGCACATGGTATATTAGAGTTGAAAACAAACTTCATCAGTCTAGACAGTTATAACTTCATGTCCTTATAATTTCTAATGGGTATGCATAACAATATAGTAGAAAACAAAAATACTTTGGCAGCTAAACATCCAGCTCTTCTTCATGAGCTACATGTCCCCTACCAACGACAACCTAGAACGGCCTGACCCGACCATTATAATAAAATAACACCTGAATCAGTCTCGAATACCAATGTTAGAAAATTCAAGTAATATGATGAAAATATAATACTTTTGTGAGATCACCCCCTAAACATGGAATATGTTTTACCTAACAATAACAACATCCATTGATGAAAGAATGGAAAACAAGTTCGAGCAAAAACAGACTTGAAAGAATGAAATGAATAACTAAACATCGAGAAGAGCTCCAAGCACCTCTCAGTGCAATTAATAAAATGATTCAAAGATTTGAATCAAATAAAGAAAAGGAATTTTCCAACAATGAATAGGAGGATGTGCCCCTCTTATCGAAAGTACACCTCTGGACAATATACTTAAGTGGGTCATTTTCTCTGCGACTCCCTTAGAAATGTACAAGCCGAATCTCGCTAACGTTAACGGGAATTCGACCATTTCACATCTCTACCCACATACCACCAAACCAAAATCTAGGGTAGCTGTGAAAATACCCTAACTTCTTCTTCTTCTTCGTTTTCGAATTAAAAAGTGAGTTTTGAACTCACATTTACTTCTTTTGATATCATTGATGTTAGGTATGAATTCCTAACACTTGTTCATATGCTTTTGCTTTCGATTTGGTTTGCTTTGGTGAAATTGCCAAATTATGATTTTTGAAGCCAAATCTATGTAAAACCTTATATGGTTGATGTTTTATGTTGTTCGGAGTGTTTGGGTGTGTCGTTAAGGTTGGGTAGTAGTTTGACGTAAGTCCATAATCAACACGCATCCGATTGCTTTTGATTTGTTTGGCCATAGTTGGCCTAGGTTCAGAAAATGCCTGACCATCATGTTTCAGACGTATGAAACCCTAATTTCAGACTTCTGAATATTATTTTGGGGAACATTTTCACCCCCAGATTCAGACGTCTGAATTTATATTCCAGACGTCCGAATTGGCTAAATTTTAATCAGAAAGGAAATAGGCAAAATATTGCCTATTTCAGATGTCTGAAAGTTTGGGTTCAGACGTCTGAATCCTCTTTTGAAAAAGAAATTGAATTCCAGATTCAAACATCTGAATCTCTTCTTTATGACGTCTGAATATGCTGTTTTTGCCAAATTGCCTTATTCGTTTAGTTTTCCAAATTTGATCGATGCATATTGATTCCAATTAGTTGTTTATGCATATTTGACCTTGATGATTCCTTTTTGAATTCATTCACGGGTTTTATAAATGATTTCTTCAAATCCTATTAAAAGTTCGCTTCTCTGATTTATAAATTCTATTTAAAACGAACATACACAATTTCGCACTACGAGCGAAGTGGAAGGGTGATTAAATGGTTGGGCAAAACACGGACCATGAATCTGTGCGTTTATCTTTCCGATTAATCCTCGACCTATTCAATTGATTGTTTTGACCTTCGGGTTTAGTTTACCAATGATATGAGGTGAACTTTGTAAGGCTTTGAGTGTGAAATTAACTAACGGATAGTAAACCGTTTAGTGCGAACGAGTGGTTATGGGACTCACGTTACCACTTTTCGGATTCCTTTTTGAGAGTTATGACACATTCTGCCAGTTAGTGGTGTCCAGTACTGGGTCTCCGACCTTCACCACAACGGATAATTGTTTTGGAGTCTTTGGGCTCATGGATCCTTGTTTGTACAGTACTTAGCTCGAGCAAATTTTCTGATGTTTCATTCATATGTATATTCCCTAGCTATCGCCCTTCGGTGTTGGTCTTTTTGAGCCGCATGATGTGTAGCGTTTACCTTATGGAACTTGTATACCTTATGGGTATTTGTTATTTGCATTTTGGCTTGCTTTGGATATTCTTATCCTTTGTTTCTATGAGTTGCCGATGATATGAGGCTTGTTATGTTATCATATGATTCATCTTTTGTTAGAAGATTGTGTTATCTCCTTTAGAGATATTTGTTATACTTTGTAACCTTGTAGGTTTATTATTGTTCGGTTTATCCAACTGATTTGTTTAGCTAGACTGACCCGTGTATTTTATACTCGGGTCAGACCGAGATGTTTCAGGTTAGGTGCTTTTGGACTTAGCCTATTTTGCTTCCGCATGGACTATTCAGCTTGTTCCTTTTTGTTAAAGCTTTTTGTGTAGTCCTTTTATTGTAACTCTGGTATATGTAATTCTTTTGGTTGTCTGTATATTGTGGTTTGCTATACCACTTGACGTGTATTATTTTGTAAATCTGTTATGTATCAATATATGTGTATAAGATGATTTACTGTTCTGTGATGTATATTACATTTGAGTTGTTATATTCTGTTCTGATAGATCCTCCAACCACCTATGGTTTTATTTTAAGTATTCATTGGATATGTCGATCTGCTTTATATGATTATTGTCGATGTATTCAATAGATAGTTAGAGCAAGGCTATAGATGGTCGCTCCCAGCTAGCCTTATTCTCCGTGTTAGTTAACGACATTACCCTGTAATGTCCTTGGCTAGCATGGGTATAGAGGTGAGGCGTCACAGCGTGGTATCAGAGCTGAGTTCAGGACAAAATATGATAAACACAGAATAGATGCACATATTACGGTACATCAAAGTGTATAAGTGATACAAGTCTTTGAATCATCATGCCTTTCTATTCCTTCTGCCATCAAAGGTTAGATAGAATTTGGGGAATACGTCTAGGAATGCATTTTATTCCGTAGTATTCCATGTTGAAGTATCTACCTTATGATTAATCTTGTTCTTATCATACTTTCATCGTATGGCTAGAAGAGGCAGGGGACGGCGTTCGGATGCTGGGCGATCTTGTGGTTCACATCCAGATGGCGTTTATATGTCTGCCGATCAGTTTTTGAAATTGTTTAGGAGCACTCAGCCTCCAGTTCCTCCTCGACTGTCTCCACCTCGCAAGTCTGCCTTTGCACGTCAGTGCAGTGATTTTGCTCATCTTGGAGGAAAGCCGTTCAAGGGCTCCGAGTCTGTTCTTGAAGTCCAAGCTTGGTTTCGCACGTGCGAGCGTATTTTCTCTCGCATGGATCTTTCTGACCATGATAGAGTTCTTGTAACTTCTAGCTTATTACAAGAGCGTGCTCTTGATTGGTATGAGCTTCATGTAGCCGAAATTGATGAGTCTGCTCTTTCTTGGACTCAGTTTCGGGAGCGATTGGAACTCAAGTTCGTTCCTGAATCTGAAAAAGTTTTATTGACCCGTCGCTTCCTTGAGTTGGAGCAAGGGAAATCTTCTGTTTCTGAGTATGTTGCATCATTCGAGGCTTTATCTAAGTATGGTCTTGAATTCATTAGCACTCCTTATAAGAAGAATTTGAAGTTTGTTTCTGGTCTAAAGAAGTATCTTAAGAAGTCTTTGTTGCTCCAGCTTAAGCTTTCTTTTGAGGAGTTGGTTGATTCGGCACTTCATCTCGAGTCCGTCGAGAAGGAGTGTGATAGTGATGTTGATGTTGAGGTTTCCAAGAACCCCAACAAGAAGCCGCTTCCATTTCAGAAGAAGCCTTTTCCTTCTAAGAAGAAGAAGACTGGTGGTCCTTGCTCTCAGCCTCAGTCTTCCGGAACACCTTTCGTTCGGAAGTGTTTCAATTGTGGTTCTCCTGATCATATTATTCGAGCTTGTCCTAAGCCTCTCTTCTGCCGCTATTGCAAGAAGGAAGGTCATCATGTTTCAGCTTGCCCTACTGTTCCGGTTGGGGCCAAGTCTAGCAGGCTTTATGCTGCTAAGGCTTCTGAAGGTCCCTCTCAGTCCAAAGGTATATCTCCATCTATTTTGGAAGGTTCTATTTTATTTCGTGATCATAGTATACGAGTTCTTTTCGATACCGGTGCTTCACATTCTTTCGTATCGAAAAAGCTCGTTGATGATTTATCTTTGGATGTTTCTTGTTTGGTTACTTCTTTAAGGATTGCGAATCCTATTGGGGGATCCGCGACCCTTAGCTTGCTTTGTGATGATGTCGAGATTGTTTTATGTGGCATTTCTTTTCGTGCGAGTTTGCACGTTATTTCTTGTCTGGGATTTAATTTGATTTTGGGTATGGACTGGCTAGTAAGATATGATGCCAGGATTATTTGTTCGGAGATAATTATATATCTCCGACATCCGGATTCGCCTACTCAGCTATCTCTTATTCTTCGGGACGTGGATAATTCCGAAATGGCTTTATATTCTCTTGACTCGCGAGATGGTGATGATATATCTCGTATTCCTATTGCTTGTGACTTTTCTGATGTTTTTGAGCCTGTCTCGGGTTTGCCACCTAAGCGGGAAATTGAGTTCCGCATTGATCTCATTCCAGGCGCGCAGCCAGTTAGTCGTCCTCCCACGAGGATGTCTACAAGGGAAAATGGGGAACTCAAGAAGCAGCTTTTAGAGCTTGAGTCCAAGTAGTTAATTCAGTCCAGTTTTTCTCCGTGGGGATCCACGGTCGTCTTCGTGAAGAAGTCCGATGGAACTCTTAGGCTTTGCATTTACTATCGCAAGCTTAACGAGTTAACCATCAGGAATAGGTATCCATTGCCTAAGATCGATGGTATGTTCGATCTACTGAGTGGTGCTAAGGTCTTTTCTCAGCTTGACCTTGCCACGGGTTTTCATCAGTTACGAGTCGCGGAGGATAGCATTCCTCTTACCGCTTTCCGCACTCGTTATGGTTCTTTTGAGTGGCTCGTTATGCCGTTTGGTTTGACGAACGCTCCTGCTTTCTTTGTTGATCTCATGAATCGAGTATTCCGGGAATATCTCGATAAGTTCGTTCTTGTGTTCATTGATGATATCCTTATTTATTCTTAGTCTGAAGCTGAGCATGCTAATCACTTGAGAATTGTCTTGAGTACTCTTCGTCATCATCAGCTTAGAGCCAAATTCTCCAAGTGCCATTTTTGGGAGAATAGGGTTAAGTTCTTAGGCCATGTTGTATCTTCCGATGGCATTTCTGTCGATCCCTCAAAGATCGAAGCCATCCAGAATTGGGAGAGGCCTAAGAATGTTCATGAGATTCGTAGTTTCCTTGGATTGGCGGGTTATTACCGTCGGTTCATTAAGGATTTTTCCCATGTTGTGCTTCCTCTTACTTGCCTTACTCAGAAAGGCATTCGTTTTATTTGGTCCGACAAGTGTGAAGCTTTCTTTCAGACATTAAAGGAACTTCTCACTAATGCTCCTATCCTTGTGGTTCCCGAGGGGAACCATGATCTTGTTGTCTATACCGATGCTTGTGGTAGTGGTCTCGGTGCCATTCTTATGCAGAAGGATCGGGTAGTTGCTTATGCTTCCAGGCAACTACGTTCGAATGAAGTTCGCTATGCCACTCATGATCTTGAGTTAGCCGCCATTGTCTTTGCCTTGAAGATTTGGCGACACTACTTATTGGGCGAGCGCTTCATTCTTTATACCGATCATAAATCTTTGAAGTACTTGTTCACTCAGAAGGAACTCAATATGAGACAATAGCGTTGGCTCGAGTTTCTTGCTTCCTATGACTTTGATATCCAGCATACCCCTGGAAAGGGTAATCGTGTTGCTGATGCGCTTATTCGCAAACATTCGGCTGTTATTTCTATGATGCTTGGCGAATGGAATATTCTTGAGACTCTATCTTTTTGTGAAATTCGTGATCGAGGTTCATCTTCTGTTTCTCCTATCCTATTATTTAGTTTGGGAGCTCGACCTATTTTATTGGATTGTATTGCCGATGCTCAGCGGCGTGATCCTGATTTGTTGCATCTTATTCAGCTTTGTGAGTCTGGATCCTGTGATGAGGTGTTGCGGGATTTCAGCATTGATTCTCATGGGTGTCTTCGCAAGAAGAACCGTCTTTTTGTGCCTTCTGATTTTGCACTTAGGCATGACATTCTTGATAACTGTCACCGTTATAAGTATACCATTCATCCTGATAGTAGTAAGATGTATGCCGATATGCATCGTCTTTATTATTGGGAAGGCATGAAGCGCGATGTGGCGGGTTACGTGAGTAATTGCATACCTTGTCAGCATTTTAAGGCCGAACATCAGCGTCCTTCTGGTCTTCTTCAGCCTCTTGAGATTCCATTGTGGAAATGGGATCAGATTTATATGGATTTCATTGACGGCCTACCTCGTTCGAGATCGGGCCATTCTAGCATTTAGGTTATTGTTGATCGCCTCACCAAGTCTGCTCATTTTATCCCTATTAAGTCTAATAGGACTGTTTCGCATTTGGCTAAGTTGTATGTCAAGGAAATCGTGAGACTTCACGGTGTTCCTAGTTCTATTGTGAGTGATCGTGATCCTTTATTCACGAGTCATTTTTGGCAGAATTTTCAGCAAGCTTTGGGAACAAAGCTTAATTTTAGTATAGCTTATCATCCGCAGCCTGATGGACACACTGAACGGGTGAATCGTATCTTGGAAGATCTTCTCCGTATTTGTATTTTTGATTTCTGTGGTTATTGGGAGGATCACCTACCTCTTGTAGAGTTCTCCTACAACAATAGTTTTCAGTCTAGTATCGGTATGGCTCCTTTCGAAGCTTTATATGGAAGGCCATGTCGATCACCTTCTTGTTGGTTGGAATCTGGGGAGAAGCTTATTCTTGGTCCAGATTTTGTTCGTGATTCTTCCGAGAGGATTGATCTTATCCGGTTGAGAATGAAAGAGGAACAGAGTCGCCAGAAATCCTACGCGGGCAGCCGTAGGAAGCCTCTCGAGTTCTCGATTGGTGATCTTGTTTTTATTCGTGTTTCTCCTTTGAAAGGGGTTATGCGTTTCAGTACGACTGGGAAATTGGCTCCTCGCTATATAGGACCGTTTTCTATTACTGAACGTATTGGCCCAGTGGCTTATAGAGTTTCACTTCCTGCTCAATTATCTGGCACTCATGACGTGTTTCACGTCTCGCAACTTCGAAAGTGTCTTCGGGAATCGGATTCTGTTATTGGTTCTCCTGATTTTCTTGAGCTTGAGATCACACCGGACTTATCTATTGTACAGCAGCCTATTCGCGTACTTGACACGGAGGTGCGAACCTTCGGAACAAGGACGTGCCGCTCGTTAAAGTTCAATGGACCGCTAATCCCAATGACTGTACTTGGGAAACCAGAGAGTTTATTGAGCGATCTTATCCGGGTTTTCTATCTTTGCTTGGGAACGGTGAGTATATCCTTTCTTCTCAAGCTTATTTCCTTTTCTTTTGAATGTTGTATGTATGTAGTTGTTACAAATATCGTCTCTAGGAATTGCGGGGACGCAATTTTATAAGGAGGGGAGATCTGTAACAACCCGCATATTTAATGATTATATATTTAAATTTTTTATTTAAATATAGCGTCGTTAGTCGGATTTTGGTCCGAAATGTTACTTTTTGCAAATGGCCGAATTGGAACTCGAAACAATTTCCATTGGTTCCAAAATGGCGTTTGCGATCTTTTTTAGATAAGCTTTGATATGTTGGGAGTAAGTTGAATTTTGCAACTTTTTCTAGTTAGGTTTGGGTTGGGTTCAGCCAATTTGTTAGTTTATTAACCTAACTCAGTCCCTCTCCACTCCATTCTCTCATTCCACTCTTCTAAACGCAAGCAAAAAGTGAAAATGGTGGAAGGGAAGAGGAAATAGAAAATTGCAAGCCCTAGTTTACTTACAAACATTGAATTCTTGCTCCAAAATCAAAGAGAAGATATAGGTAAGCTCCTCTTCATCTTCTCTATCTCTTTCTCTCTTCAATCTCAGAAATTTCTAAACCTAAACTTAGGAAAATACTTGTTTTGATCTTAGATTGAAGCTAGTTGAGTGGAAGTGGAGATTTGTTGGTCTTCTCCTTGCAAATTGAACTCCTTCTTCTTTGTTTTTGAATTAAAAGGTGAGTTTTGAACTCACATCTACTTCTTTTGATATCATTGATGTTAGGTATGAATTCCTAACACTTGTTCATATGCTTTTGCTTTCGATTTGGTTTGCTTTGGTGAAATTGCCAAATTATGATTTTTGAAGCCAAATCTATGTAAAACCTTATATGGTTGATGTTTTATGTTGTTCGGAGTGTTTGGGTGTGTCGTTAAGGTTGAGTAGTCGTTTGACGTAAGCCCATAATCAACACGCATCCGATTGCTTTTGATTTGTTTGGCCGTAGTTGGCCTAGGTTCAGGAAATGCCTGACCATCACGTTTCAGACGTTTGAAACCCTAATTTCAGACGTCTGAATATTGTTCTGGGGAACATTTTCACCCCCAGATTCAGACGTCTGAATTTATATTCCAGACGTCTAAATTGGCTAAATTTTAACCAAAAAGGAAATAGGAAAAATATTGCCTATTTCAGTCATCTGAAAATTTGGGTTCAGACGTCTGAATCCTCTTTTGAAAAAGAAATTGAATTCCAGATTCAGACGTTTGAATCTCTTCTTTCAGATGTCTGAATATGCTGTTTTTGCCAAATTGCCTTATTCGTTTAGTTTTCCAAATTTGATCGATGCATATTGATTCCAATTAGTTGTTTATGCATATTTGACCTTGGTGATTCCTTTTTGAATTCATTCACGGGTTTTATAAATGATTTCTTCAAATCGTATTAATAGTTCGCTTCTCCGATTTATAAATTCTATTTAAAACACACATACACAATTTCGCACTTCGAGCGAAGTGGAAGGGTGATTAAATGGTTGGGGAAAACATGGACCATGAATCTGTGCGTTTATCTTTCCGATTAATCCCCGACCTATTCAACTGATCATTTTGACCTTCGGGTTTTGTTTACCAATGATATGAGGTGAACTTTGTACTGCTTTGAGTGTGAAATTAACTAACGGATAGTAAACCGTTTAGTGCGAACGAGTGGTTTTGGGACTCACGTTACCACTTTTCGGATTCCTTTTTGAGAGTTATGACACATTCCGCCAGTTAGTGGTGTCCAATACTGGGTCTCCGACCTTCACCACTACGGTTTGTTGCCTTCGGGTATGTGCCTTCGGGTTTGTGCCTTCGGGTTTGTTGCCCTTTAGTATCGCTTTCGATGTTGGTCGTTATGAGCCGCATGGGTGATATTGGGTTGCCCTTTAGTATCGCTTCAGATGTTGGTCGTTATGAGCCGCATGGGTGATATTGGGTTTGGAGTCTTCGGGCTCATGGATCCTTGTTTGTACAGTACTGAGCTCGAGCAAATTTTCTGATGTTTCATTCATATGTATATTCCCTAGGTATCGCCCTTCAGTGTTGGTCCTTTTGATCCGCATGATGCGTAGCGTTTACCTTGTGGAACTTGTATACCTTATGGGTATTTGTTATTTGCCTTTTGGCTTGCTTTGGGATATTCTTATCCTTTGTTTCTATGAGTTGCCGATAATATGAGGCTTGTTATGTTATCATATGATTCATCTTTTGTTAGATGATTGTGTTATCTCCTTTAGAGATATTTGTTATACTTTGTAACCTTGCAGGTTTATTGTTGTTCAGTTTATCTAACTAATTTGTTTAGCTATACTGACCCATGTATTTTATACTCGGGTCAGACCGAGATGTTTCAGGTTAGGTGCTTTTGGACTTAGCCTGTTTTGCTTCCGCATGGACTATTCAGCTTGTTCCTTTTTGTTAAAGCTTTTTGTGTAGTCCTTTTATTGTAACTCTGATATATGTAATTCTTTTGGTTCGTCTGTATATTGTGGTTTGCTATACCACTTGACGTGTATTATTTTGTAAACTCTGTAATGTATCAATATATGTGTATAAGATGATTTATTGTTCTGTGATGTATATTACATTTGAGTTGTTATATTCTGTTCTGATAGATCCTCCAACCACCTATGGTTTTGTTTTAAGTATTCATTGGATATGTCGATCTGCTTTGTATGATTATTGTCGATGTATTCAATAGATAGTTAGAGCAAGGCTATAGATGGTTGCTCCCAACCAGCCTTATTCTCCGTGTTAGTTGACGGCATTACCCTGTAATGTCCTTGGCTAGCATGAGTATAGAGGTGGAGCGTCACAGCAGGTGCACAATAAATCAAATAGTAATCTCTTACTTCCCTATACCTCACTTGTACTTACATAATTCATAAGAGAATCATGCTGACTAAATGCCCGGGTTTTTTTATTCAAAATATATTTTAAAATTCCTCTAAAGAGAAATATATGAAAACCAAAATCAATTATGACAAAGAGCGGCCTCCTCCAACTGAAGCATGGTATAACTCCAAAATTAAAATAACTTGGAGCATCAGTTGTATTACAGCTCCTCCTAAAATAATAACAAAAATAAAAATGTAATCGCGAGTCTTCCGAATCGACAAACTCCTAATTGCGCAAATTTAGTCACAACCAAAAATACTTGAAAAAAACCACTTTACAAAAACTCCTTCCAAATATCATGAAATAATAATACTTCACTCAAATTTTCAAAATAATAATATTATTATTTCTTTTATAAATTCTTTCGAAATCACATGTTTTTCCAAAAGCACTGGGATTTAAGTCCTAACAAACATCAACTTTATAAACCGTAGTCTATAAAATAACACTATTAACCAAATCAAAATCATGAAGAAATAAACTAACAATTAACATCATTTAAAATGTTAAATGACTAACAAACAAGATTTAAAAAATTTGCCTGGGTTTACAACTTTCTCGATCGTCCAAGAATATAAATAATTTCCCAGGCATACCATTACACTCACCAGCCTTTGGTTATTGCTTAGAAGAATACCTAAGCCTCCTTCCACAAAATTGGAAGTCACTTCCTAAACTTTCCTAGGTTACACAACAAACCATACAAATATATTTACGCCCATATGAGGTAGATAACTCATCCATACGCAATATTTGGTCCAAACACTTTCTCGGATATATGGAGTTTACTTCCAATGTAGTATCGTTCAATCAACCTCCCTAATGTAGAATCCGATAAGGTTCCTTGATTAGAAATCTCATGTTCTTCTTACATAATCATATGCTATGATAAAAAACACCAGTATCATATTAAGAACCCGAATCCCCGAATCAAGTGTTCGTTGACATGATTCAAGCGAGAGATTCTTTTTCGGATAGGTGTGAATCACCTTAAAGCTATGTGCTTGAATCCTAGATCAAGAGCCATGGGAGTAAAACGATAAACGTATAACTTGTGTACTTAACCCGAGAAACCACACAATTCTCTTTCTAAACCATTTTCACTTTCATTTATAGTATTTCATTCATACTAAAATTATTTATTAACGACTTCATAAATTTCCACTTATGTTTATAAACATTTTATAAAGGCACAACTTTATAAAACATTAAATTAAAAATTTACTCCGCTTTTACTTACTTGTAAATCACCCTTCGACATCCTAAGTGTATATATAAAATGTAAATAAAATTATATTTATTATTATTGTTATCATTCCAAACTTCGAATAGAGGCGTAAACGTAATATGGGTCGTAAATGAGTCGACAACTTCAACCATTTTACCTTAGAGTAATCTAAGGAATGATGTTTACGGGTTGGCCCAATAACATCAAATCGTTTATATGACTTAGATATTTTAACAAAAAATATGGTTTTAATATAAGAAATGCTTATTAAAACCTTTCCTGTAACGACTCGGATTTTTCGTCGTTTAATTTCAAATATTTGAATGGTTTTACAAGTTTAATTTGAAACATAATTCGATTTTGAATATGGGATTGCTGGTTGAAAATTATAAAATGGATTTAAAATTTCAAATATAATGATTTATCGTATTATAGAAATTTGGTGAATAATTGAAAATGAGTCGAATATGTATCAAATTGATTTCTAATATAAATATATATTTTGTTGGAATTTATAATTAAGTTGGTAAGTTTTTAAAACAGGAATTTCAAGCGATTTTTAAATTTTTGCAAAGCGTCAATTTAATCGATTTGTTTAATTAGCGATCCAGGGAAAAGTCTCGGAATTTGACAAAATAAGTTCCATTAGATCCATAATAATGTACTATTATCAGATTTCAAATTTTGTAATGTTTGGATTTACCGTTTAGTCATGAGATCTAAAAAGGCCTAGAGATAATTAAGTGAATTTAAATAGTCGATTTGAAAAGCTATCTTCCACATACGATCAAATTTAGCTTCGAAACTTGTTCCATTGGGTTCAGAATAGCGGTATAACATTACGGATGCCATGCCACTCAATAGGGTTTGAAATTTCAAGGTAAGCAAATAAGATATTTTAAATGTAATATAAAAAAAATCAAATCAGGGTTAATCTCAGCCAACCTAACCCTTCACCTCAACCACCCTATACCTTGATCAAGCCTCCTCTTCCCTTTTAAAAATTGCATTCCATTCTCCTTTGAAAATCACGCTATCGTCGTCCTCTCTTTCAGTTGAAAAGAACAAAATTGAAAAAAAAGAAAAGAGGAATGAAATCAATTCGTTCATTATACGAAAAAAATTCATCAATTGCGAGTGCCTGATCGAGGCGGCTTCGAATACTAGTGTTGGCAATCTCATAGCATGCGATAGTCATTGTGAAGGCGCGATTGGGGAAGTCATGACTTCTATTGGGGAAGTCGACAATCGTCTAGGGTTAGGACTTGGGTTATCGATGGCATAGGGGCTTTGATGTTGTATGGTTGGAGGGATGTGACAGTCTGAGGTCGAACGCGACTTGGCAGGTTCGTGCATAGGGCTAGTGGCCGCGATTTAGGGTGAAGGCCGAGCTTGGAGTTTGAGAGGCTATCTTGAAGCTCACATGTCAAGAATTTAGTAGGGACAATACGTAGACATTTTTGCTGAGAGATGAAGTTTGGATCAATGAGTGAAGGTTTACATGATCGTTCTCGTGTCTGATATCAGCGTGCATAAAGGGGGAAGAGGCTTAGCAAAGTAATTGTTTTTTTTAAATGCTATTTGCTAATTAAATTTTATACTTGGTTCCCATTAGCTTATAAATGTAATCACCTATCCATATGAGGTTCGGTCAAAACAAAATCAGTGGCATTGGATTCAAAATGACATAGGATACGAAATAAAATTGGAACGGTTGCAATTAAAAATTAAGGTTAGTAAATCTTAATCATTTGGATTGCTATTTATAATTTAAAATTGTTAAATCTAAATTATTAGTTGTTTGGATGAATTTATATATACATACATACATATATATATATATATATATATTTATTTATTAGTTTGGATGTTATATATACATATATTTATTTATTTATTAGTATATATTAGTAGTCGGATTTATTTCCCACCGTTGGAGCGGATGAGACCCCATGCGCCCCGCATAATAGCTGATGACCCTACATTACTGCGATATCCCCCTCAAAGTGGGATTGGTATTTTATGTTATCTAACATCTATGCATGTAGAGAAAATAGGTTAGAGGGATCCAACTGGATTCCTCAAATATATTGATTATTTTACATATATAGTGATATATGATATGTGTGGATAATTTATTGTGGATTATGTTGTGGTTTGAAATATTTGATGTTATAGTAGTACTGGCTTTTATTTTAGTACTTAAAATACCATAAATATTATTTTTTAATTTGAAGTAATTAAAAGATGAATTCGAATATAAAAATATTTATATTGGAATTTGGATTATTTTAAAGGAAATCGAGTTGGATAAAATAATAACGGATTTTTGGGTTTGTACTTAACTATTTGAAAAATATTTTTAATAGATATTTTAAAGTAATTTATATAAGGGATTTTTTACCATGTATTTTAAAAAAAAAATTCATAATATGGATAAGGTGTTTTAAATCGATATTTAAAATAGATTGTAAAATAAATGGAATCTGTAAAGAAAAGGATTTATAAAATAAAATTTTATAAATGAGATTATATTTAGAAACAAGAATAACTCAAATAGTTTATAGATTTATAAACGATATTTATAAAAAATGGGAAATGATATCAATTGATAGATTGGAAATATAAATTTACAATGTGAATTTATATTGAGTTATGGAAGTCGTTTTGGAAAAAATGGTGGAATGGGTTTTTGAATATGAGAATGATTATGAAATTGAGATGTAGTCGATGTGATGTGAATCAAGATGGATTTATAAATTGGAATAGGTAAAAGTGGATTTAAAAAATAGATTTTATCGAGAAATTAATATTGTTTTAAATTGGGATTTCTATTTAATAAACAATATAGTTAAAGCTGTTTAGTATTGAAATATTTTAGAATAATGAATTATTCAAATGTTTAATATATATTGAAACGAATTCACATTTTTATAATTAGCTATGTAAATCGATTGGTTTTATTTTAAAAATAAATTGGAAATGAATTATCGATGTTTAGTCAAAATATTTTAATATTTTAATTAGTTACTTAAATATATTTTTAAAAATATTTTTTTTTAAAATTTACTTATCATATATATATGTTATTGAAGTGATTGAAATTTACTTATAAATTCTCTCGAGATTCGTAAATGGTTTATAAAATGGATATGATTTTGGTAAGAGGAATTTTATAAGGGATTTGAAGAAAATGAAATTTCAAAAATGTTGAATATAGGAACTTTGAAAATGAAATCCGAATTCATAAATGAAGTTATAAATTGTTTGTTGGATTTATAAAAGAGTATAAATTGGTTTTGAAAATTGTAAAAAGGAATTTACTAATAATTACAGAGATTATGATATAAGTTATGAAATATTCTCCTAAGTATTAAAAAGAGGTTTTTGGAAAATATTTTAAATGTGAAATGATATATATAGGATTATTTTTCTAAGTGATGTAAATTGGATTCGAAGATATTTCTAAGTATTGTAATAGTTTAAAAATATCCTGTTATGGATAAGTATTTGAAATTATTTTAAAATATTGAAATACTAGAAGGAATTTGAAAAATATCTTCGAAAGGATATTTGGAATGAATGTTTCGGAAATTTATAAAATGCCTGGTGACTGCTTATGGATGTTATTTGATAGTTAAATAACCGATTTTCAAATTTGGCCAAATATTCTTTGATCGTTTCGAAGATACCGGGATCGGATTTAATTATTCGAAAACCACTTCGATCCGGTTTATGCGTTACGAATTTCACAATCAAGAAGCTAATGGAGACAGTGATTTGGAGATTTGGTTTGTCCAAACCCAGGGCAACTTGTATGGACGAATGCTATTAGAACATCGGCATTAGAGGACGATGACATTCTAAGTGAAATTGTTAGCCTCAAGCCTCATCAACCGGGACTGAATAAATAGGGGAGATGTAGCAAGGCTAAATGGATCACACCTAATTAGGGTATGTTATCACCTTTCCAGATACCCTCGGATCTATAAAAATTACGGATATGGTTGTGCATGGAAAAGAGAGCGCACGATTAAGGGTGGGAACACCCAAGGTGATAACATATTCGGTACTATCCAGGTTAGGGGTAGGTCTCTCTTGTGTTGGCAGCGGATCCCGACGAGGTCCTCGGTACATTTTTCTAGAGGTGTACTATGATGGGCGGTACCCCCATAGCCCAATCATTGTATAGAATCCATTCTCCACTACAAGCCTTTACGGTTTTGATTGTAGAGCCTAGTATGTTGAAATTTAATTAATGTAACAATTTTAGCTATTCTAATAAGTATCTGTACTTAGATACTATTGTAATATCGCTGGATTTTCTATAAAAATGCTTTGGTTATCATAATGGAAAAACCCATCGTGTTTATGTGTGACGCGGTCTTACAAGATACCCTTGTTTTTCAAAGGATTTTGGTATCTTTAATAATCCAAGTTGAGTGTGTTTTCTCATGCTGATTTTCCAGACTAACTCAGGTGTTATTTTATTATAACCCTCGGGTCAGACCGAGTATTATAGATTTAGGTTAGGATACTATGGAGCTCAGGAGATGAGCTAGATGACTCAGACGTATACCCGTACTTGATTATATTCCACTATGTGTTTAGACTGTATAGTCAGCACTGGTGAGGACAAGTTATAATAACTATCCATATTGATACATGGATTGTTGTACTCTGATGATTTTATATATTAATAGCTACAGATTATTTGTATAAAAATCTGTAATTATATATTATATTTTTATTCCATTGCGATTGTGAGTTTTTGCGTTGTTGATTTTGCTTTTTCTTCTTCTATCTTTCTTTTCCACCCCTAAAGATTTGTATATCTATTCAATTCGAGTTGGACACGTGTGATTTATTGTTGGCTCAAAGGGTATGACTTTGCGGGCCTTTACATTTCTATCAAATTTAACCTTAGTAAAATCATGAGTTAAATAATCTCTTTTCTATCTAAGAGTTTAAAATTTCATTTATCAAATCATTCTTTTATCCAAATGCTTTTTATTCTAAATCGATTTCCTTTAAGGAAACTTAAGTACGGAATACCCAGTTTTTATTTCAAAACCCTTTTTGAAATCATACTATATATATTTCTCTATATACATATAAAACAATTTTAACAATTTGTTGACTAACACTCATTTGGGATCGATCAGATTCAAACTCATTTTAATTGCACAATAATAAAGTAGATAATTTACTAAATGCACTACAATTTCAGCCAAAGCAAACATTTGATCGTCACTTAGAAGGTTATTCAGGTTTCCACAAAACAAATCGATATGTTTTCCCTTAACTATCTAATGAAAATATATTTTCATTAAAAACTCTGTTTGTAATAATTATACTTATTAATACTCCCAAGTAATACCAATATTAATTTTATCAATAATCTTTTAAAACCATTCCAAGCAACTGGGATTTAAATTCTCAAGAACACTTTGTAAATCATTTTACATATATCATACTCATATAAAATTTACCTTTAAATCATCTTATATTATAATAGCTTTTCTTTTTTATAATAAACTTTTCATAAATATTTTTCCTCTAAATGTCTTATCTTCCCATTTAAATTATATTAAACAATTTTATTAAAAGAAGACTTTTAACTTAACATTTTCTTCGAACACCTTATAATTGAATTTTAAAATTCAATTTACAAGAGGTTTGTTGTAAAGTGCTTACAATTATCAAATAATAAACAATCATAAATTGTTCGAGCATAAATAATAATCAATGAACAATAGTCAATGCTCATAAACTATCCAAGCATGACAAATCAAACAATAATGATAGTAAAGAGATATTGTCATTAACAAACAAACACACCTTGAATAACTATATAAATTTGAAATTTATTCCTTTATGTATGTATATAATATGTGATCCTAGGTAAAATTTTTCATTCACCAATTTTCAAAAATCATTGTGATATCTGTTTGCCTTATTCGAGAGTTTAGCCTATTGACACTGTGGCATCGCATGTCTCGACCAGATTTAATAAACCATTAGGAGACCAATTAACACAATATGTTTTTATAGCATTAACAAATACGCACGCATATATAATACTCTTAACTCATTCTAAGATGTCGCTTACCTTATTTCTAATGAGTTTACCCCAGCATAGCCAAGGTCTCGCTTAACCTTCAGCTTTGATACCATTCTATAATGATCCACCTTTTCGACCATCGAAAGTCGAAGTCAATACATCCATAGTATTGAAATGTCGAACATCCAATCATTGGAAAAGAGGATTGTTAAGGTAAAATAAAAAGAACAACATGTAAATAGAATCTCACCACGGAACACCTATATGTAATATAACAAAGATAGTAAAAGTTGTCACTATAAAATATATGGTATATCCAAGTTAAAAACAAACCTCACTAGCCTGGATAGTTATAACTTCCCGTTCTTACAATTGTTGATGGGTATACATAATAATATAGTGGAAAATAAAAAATACTACAGTATATGAATTTCCAACTCTACTTCATAAGCTAAATGTCCTACTAATGACAACCTAGAAAATATACTCGGTCTGACCTGAGCATTATAATAAAATACCATTCAGATTAGTCAGGAAAACCAATGTGACAAAACTCAAGTAATATGATGAACATATAATAATTCTGTGAAACCACGTTGCTAAGTACGGAATGGGTTTTATTTTAAAAGAATAACATCCATTAATGAAATAACAGAAAACAAGTCGAAGAAAAATCAAACTTGAAAGAATGGAATTAATAAAATGTTTAATAAAAGAATGAAAGAATGGAATTAATAAAATGATTAACAAAAAAATGGATGAATGGAATTAATAAAATAGAAAACAAGGCGGGGCATAATCAACAAGAGCTCGAGACATTTCATGATGCAATTAATAAAATGATTCAAAGATTTGAATCGAACAAGGAAAAGGAAATTTCCAACAATGACTAGGAGGGTGCACCTACCTTACTGAAAGTATACCTCTAGACAATATACTTGGGGAGGGGGGTTCATTTTCTAAGCAACTCTCTCGGAAATGTACAAGCCGAAACCTACCAACCTTAACAAGAATCCAAGTTTTTCACATCTCCGCGTGCATACCATCGAATCCAAATCTAGAGTAGATGTGGAAATACCCTAATTGGGGCAACCTCACATAGCTTGACATCTACTCATTTTCTAGTTTTAGTCATTTCCGATAAAGGATAACAATGCTCAAATGAGCAATAAATCATCATTGGCGACGACACACAAAGAGGATAGCAGAGTCCATAGTCAATAAATCAACTATCGGGAATAACAAAATGGTCGTATGTCTCTTAAAACATATGAATCATGCTTGTGCTTGATTTTCACATCATAAATGTTTGTGAAACACTTTAAAAACACTCTTTAAAAATATTCTTTTCAAAGATCAAATTTATATTTCTAAGTGTATTAATAAGAAGGAACGAAAACAAATGTCATTAAAACATCGTTTAATATAAGCCCAAAATAACTTACACTTAGCTTTATTTTAAACACTCATTTTTAAAGATTTTTTTATTTACAAACTATCATTTATAACTTCTAAAATGACGTTTATTATCTTAGAAGATAAATAATCAATTTAAAAAATCTTTGTAAATTTAAAATTATGTTAATCATTTTAAAAGATAATTTATATAATTATTTTATAAACTTAAAACCATATTAACAATCCCAAGAGATAATTAATCAAATTTGTAACTTCTTTAATAAATCAATTAATTAACTTTAACCACCTTTATTAAATCAGTTAATTAACTTTAGTAATTTTTATTAATTCAGTTAATTAACTTATAACACTTTTATTAGATTAGTTAATTAACTTAAAACATCATTAGTAAACTTGTTGATCAACTTTATTATAATTAAATAATAATTAAGAAATTTTAATACTTCAATTCTTTTCAAACACCTATATTATCCTTATGGACCCATTTGAAAAGAATTTACAAAATATCTAAGGTAAATAATGTTTATTAATTTAAACAACAATAATTATCCTGAAAGATAATTAAATTTTAATTTTATAATCTTTTATAAATTTAAAATGACATTATTTATCTTCAAAGACAATTAATCAAATATATAACATCCTTGTAAATTTAAAACAACGTTAATTATTCCAAAGATGATTAATTAAATCTATAACTCCTTTTTAAATTTAAATCAACATTTATCCTTTATTCTCAAAAAATTTAAATACTTGAAAATACAGTTTAAACAGCTTTCAAGTGCATAAACACGACCAGACATTTAATTTGTAAAATAACTAGCTCAAATTCAACACACAACAAGGGTTTAATGAGATGATATTTCATAAGTGACGGCATACTGAAAATCGCTATAATGACACTTACATAAATCAAATAGTATGTCACAAACATTTCAACCAAACATCAATATAAGCAATATAAGATTATAAACAAATCAAAATTGGCGAGAAATCCGTTAGGGTCTCTCTACAAAGACTCCTGCAAAACAATGGTTATATATGCAATCCGCTTTTTAGGCGGGAATTCAAATCAAAACAAACAATAGAATAATAACAACGAACATATTATTATCATCTATAATTAGCAAACAATAGCCAACATATTATTTATTAATTAACTTCAATGATAATCTTTTATTTTGCAAGCATGGAATGGTGATTTATTATGCTCGATAGATGTCTAAAATAATCTATTCAATTTAATTATAGTAGAACGGTGTTTTATTCTGCTAAATAGATATCACAAACAAAGTATAATAAAGTTAACTATGCCAAACATAATTAAATTAAATCAATATAATTTTATCATCAATTTATACTTTATTCAAACTGTCAACTATCATCCAAGCATTCAATATAATTCATAGCAAAATAGATATGCAATAGTTGATTTGGTGGTGAGTTAACTCACCAAACTCCCAGTTGACGCTTTCGCATTCCAGTTTGATCTAAATTCGAAGGATTTTAGCTCAAAATTCCACTAGCTCAAAATTTGACCAATCTAACTCCAATGTGTAGAAAATATTGACAAGTCCAATGCAAAAGAATGCGTCCAAATTCAATGTCGTACAGAAAAGACATCAATTTTACATGTTTTTGAACTAATCAACTTAATAAATTAAATTAATTAAACTTAATTAACTAATCACCCACCCAGACTCATCTTCCCCAAAATGATGTCGCTTCCTCTACATGTGTACATCCAAATCATGCATGATCTCATGGTGGTACGAAGCATCGCTCCACCATTCAACGTACCAACTTCGCCACTGGCCTTCCCTCCACAATCTTCACCCAACCTACTCTCTAACTTCGCACTCAATCGCCGCAAGGTGAATGCGACCTAGGAAAACTCGAGTTTTGTATCACGATGTCGTTCGTCAGAACACGCCACCACAAGCCTCCAAACATCGACCGCCTTTGCCCCTCCTTTGGAAAAACCCTAATCCACCATCTATTCGAGCTATTGTCACCTCCATCGGTCACTAGGTTAAATCCTGGCCACACTTCCAATGTTGAACTCTAACAAACATCATTGCACCCAACAACACCCATATGAATTTGTAGTTCTCATCATCGCAAACTCAAAGAAACTTTTTTGTTAAGCATTTGATTTTATAAATAATTTTGCATATGGTAGGTTAAATTTTCTTTTTACAATAAATAGAAAAGAGAAGGAAAAGTGAAAATGATGAGAGGGAAAATTAAGTGGGGAAAAGTCTAAGTGTCCAGTGATGTTTCTTTTAAAAATTTCGACATCTCACTGCATAGCATTTTGTTCGCGTACGAACAATGAATGACGGAACAAAAATACAGTCACGTACAATAAAATGACATGATCCCAAAACAATAATAAAATGCATAGTTATCTTATTTTGTAATTTTAAAAATACCACTGCTTGTCAATAAATACATCAACGATAAATTAAATATTTTTCAAAATTTAAAAATTATGTAAAATCCTATAAATTCATTTAAAATATGTTAATAGAAATCAAGACATTTTAATAATAGTAGATCTTCTTATTATTTATTCAAACTATATATTATTTTAAATAAATTTACAAAATGAGTTCACTATTATTACTTATTAATTAAAAAGAGTTAAATAAGTTTATTTGTTCCATTTAATTAATACGTAATTCGCAATCCAAATGTTTAAATAATCCCTAAATTTGAATATAAGTTATTTACATTTTTAAACACTGTTATTTAAATATTTAAAATTAATTAAATACTCAAAATCAAAATGATAAAATTTTGGGATGTTACAAATGGGGTCTGAAGCGCTAATTATTTGAACTTCTTCTTCCTAAGAGGCAGATATGTCCTTTAACCCTTTTATAGCATCGATCACCTAAGTCCTGGAACTAGAAGGCTGGATCGAAGCAGCAAGTCTTGTAGAGAAGGATGTGGATGTGGTGAAAATTGTGGCGGTCCTTGATCCCTACGTAATTGAAGGCGGAGGAGGAAAATGTGATTGGCCTACAAGTTGACATACAAATTGGTAAAGGTTAATGATAGATTCTTGTGAGAACAAAAGCTTCTCCAAGACTGGAGAAATAAGAGATATCCCTAATGAAGAATCCGTGTTAGGTATAATGAATTCGCCTTCTTTGGTTCTAAGTTCACTGTGCTGGATCACAATGGGAGGTGTGTCTAGCTCATGGAGTGTAGCCGCTGTTGGAGTAGGAAACATCTGGATCTTACAGAGCTAACCCCTAGGGAAGGGGGACTAATTGTTGGCGACTCTTAAGATTACAAATTGGATGTTTCACCCTGACCCTAAGAGCTTGGGCCAGTAAGAGTTTTGGCGGTAGCATCAACAACAATAGCATCGACAGCTTCTTTAGCTAGTAGTTCCAATAGAAAGAGATTCGATGTCCTCAGCATCGAGGTATATAGCCATTAGCTCTTCCATAGAGCGATAGTCTTTGCCTTGTCCTGACTTACGTAATACTTCCTCCCAAGTGCCAGCGAGCGTTTCGAGATAGTCATTTCCCAGCCATCTTAAGTTCTTGTTCATCGTTACATTGGTACAGAAGAATGGCAAGTTGGCACCAAGCTCCTCACTTGTCTTCACCTTCTTATTCTAGATCTCTTTATGCTCGTGCATAGAAATTGCAAAGCTCAAGATCGTTAGCATCATTTTCAATGGACGACTTCTACAATCCATCGGCTAATTTCTTTTTCTCCTCGTCGAGTTTTCGATTTTCCTCCCGGACATAAGCAAGTTTAGTAGCTTGCTCAACAATGGTCATGTCATGGGCCTAGATAGTCTAATCCTTACTAGCAATTTGCTTCTTCAGTACAACCCCCTCTTCATGCTCAATTTTCAAGTGGTTGCACGTCACCATTTCAACTTGCTCATGAGTACGCTTCAACTCTACCATAAGACTATCAATGCTGGCCTTTTGCTTAAGAGCGAGGTATCTCTCAGGTAACTTTGATCAAGTCATCCTCCCGTTCCTTAGCCATCTGCTCAAAGGAAATTCTCTCAGATTCAAAGGATTGAATGTTGATGTAGTTAATCTTGTTTACTTCTAAAAGAGCGACGCATAGTTTCTTCCACTTGTATCCTTCATCGATGCCCTACTCGATGTTCTTTAAGTTTTGCATTGCCGCCTCTTTTGATGTATTTGGGATGTCTTGATCAAACTTGACACATACAAAAAGGGATGTGGAATTGCAGCCTACAAGTGTGGAGCATCAGATGGAAGAGTAAACAAAGGAGCAAAGACTCCCTTGGAAGCAGGAGGGATGCATGTGATTATACCTTAGGGGACTGGACCTTGTTAAATTGAGGAAGTTTGAGCTTAGGTATTTGTTGGAACATCACCAAAATGAGGGCCCTGATGTTCAAAGGAATCTTTGCAATGTTTGGGTGCGTCCGAGGCAACTCAGCCTTAGCCTCCTTTTTCCTCTCTCCTCCTCTTTTCCCCTATTCGTCTCCCTATCGGCCTTATGGGCTTCTATGGCCTAACGATCTTTCTGTCCCTACCTCTTATCCTCACTTTCATAGCTATGAGGTGGTTAGGGTCTGAAGTTTGAGCTTGGTAAGAACTGCCATGGTGAAAGAGCTTTTGTAGTAACCATGGCCTATGTAATCTGAAACAAGAAATAAAGCAGAATCAATGTTGGCGGAGCAAGATCCAATGCAAGAATGAGTGTCTGTAATCCTAGTGATGTGTATGCTACCGATGATGTAACAACCCATAATTTTGTAAATAAATGTTACTAATTTTTATTTCAAAACTTTGATTTTTATATCATTTAAAAGTGAATTTTAAGAATTTTCCAATGTAAGTTTGGAATTTGTTTGTAATTTATTTTCCAAATACAATAAAATAAACATTTTCTGAAAATTTTATATTTTAGTCCACTTTGGTCAAACTTTGATTTTCATTCGAAAATTTTAAATTTGAATTTTTATTTTGAAATCTTTTTCTTTAAAGAAGAATATAATTCCAACATTCGTTCTACTTTTCGTTTCGTCAAATTCCGTTTTGTACTCCTTAAACTTGATAAAATTTAGTGTTTTACAAGCACTTATTTTCTGTGTTTTATTTTATATTTTTCTATGTTCATTTCTTTATTTTATTTTATATTTTGTTTTGTTTAGACTTCGTTTATTTTTAAAATTTGAACTTGTTTATTTTTGATAAATGGCTTGGAAATCAAACAGACATATGTTACATGTTTTAATTCATGCCTTTTCATTTCCTAGCCTTTCCATTTGCCTTAGCCGTTCATTCCACATCTATTAGCTGTGCAAAAAAAAACTTCTCTCCATTCATTCATAAATTCCACATCTCGCTTCTCATTCTCATTTGCGTTTAAAAAAATATACAAGTTATTTCGTGGCTTCCTTCTCTTCCTCCTTTTCATTTTTTCTCCTTTGCTTTGCTCAAGTTTGCTTGGCCATCAAGCCTCTAGCCGACCTCACCACTCCACCATCACCCATGACCGACCACATCCTCCTCTTTATCACCATCTAGCCTCAAAGCCGTGACCACCATGATGCAAATATGTCACCAAACTATACATACAAACCTAGCCGAGCCTATATATTCACCACCTCCTCTTATTTTGCCTTGGCCACCAACACAATTCCACACCTCCATCACTTTCCATGACCAACACCACCTTCAAGCCGTACCTATTATGTTTCCTTGACCTAAGATCCAACCATGGCCGAGCCATATAGACATAGGGCCGAACCAAGAGTACACAAGTGCTTGACCTTTTTCCTTTATCATTTGTAACTTGCCACTCCTCTTCATCAACTTACATAGCCGTGTATTGCTTGACCAAAAGACCATCATGGCCAAGCCTACTTGCCCTGAATCCAACCATGGTCCATCCTATGGTGTAGTGGCCGAGCTCACTTGAAGGGTTGAGGAAAAGTTATGTTATTTGATTCATATTATTTTCATTGTTTTGATTTATATTCTTTTGTATTGAATCATATAATTATGTTTGTGTATTTGTTTTTGTACAAGATTTGGATCTTGACTCTTCATCCACTCAAAATCTAGTCATGCCTTTTCATGCTTTGCGGAGTTTGGATTTGTGTCTTGAATTTTCAATTCTAGCTTTAAGAAGGTGAGTTTATCACTCTCGACATTCGTGCTTACATAATTGTGAAACGATGACAAGTGGATATGTAGAAATTTATATGCTATGTTGATAAGTTCATATATGCGTGTGATATGATTTATGATGTTAAATTCTGCTTATATATTTGTTACATCCTGATATGATGTATAGTTCATTTTATTTTCTATAGCTCACACTACAAGTTCCCCTTTCACTATGGGTTGAAATGATACATACCCGAACGAACATTAGAATAAGGAAAAATCACTATGAGCTGAAATGATAGGCTCGAGCGATTTTTATTGTATTTGATTTGACTTGAGATTGCAGGTTTGAAATGATATATCCCGGATTTTTCTTTTAAATTACGGATTGAAATGATACATGTCTGTATCACTTGTCCTAGGTTAGAAAATATTAAGCAGGCCCATGGTTAATTTTTAAATAATATTTTCCAAAAAAATTATTAAGTATTGTGAGTTTTAAAAATATATGAGATTTTAGCTTTAAGATTTGATTTAATGATTTAAAATAAAGAGATATTGGTTTTCTATAAGTTAAAATTTTCATAAGTCAAAACTGGTTTTAAATTGTAATTTAAAGATCTTTATTGATGATAAATAACTTAATAATTAAATTTGATTTGACATGCAATTTTAAATCTAACCTAGTAATTGTAATCAATTTTTATTTATGAAATGGATATGTTTTGTATAATAAGTTTTATAGTAATTTTCTATAAGTTAAAAGGTATTAGTAAAATGTATAAATGTAACTTAAATTTGATTTAACTTGAAAAATGAAATTTAGTTTTCAAATGGAAATTTAAGTTAATTTGGTGATATGAATATTTTGTTGATGAAATGTGTATTTTAAATTAAGTGTTAAGCTATTTGTTAAAATAAAAAGTTAAGTAAAATAGTGTGATTTTGACTTAATAAATGAATTATAATTAATTTGGATATTTTGTTTATAAAATTTTACTTTATTTAATCATCAGTCAAATGATATCCAAATGAATATTTTCTAAAGCAAAGAGATATGTTTTTATAAGTTAAAAATGACAAAAACTGAGATTTTAATGTTTCTGAAATGTTATAATAAATCTGGAATTTGAATTGGTAGCATTTCCAAAATGTTATCGCTTTAAGGTAGCATTTGCTAAGTGCTACCATTTCTAAAATTAAACTATGTTCTAAAATAATAATATACCTAATGTAACACTTTATAAGTGCTGCCGTTTCTGAAATTAAGCTATGTTTTGAAATACTAATACCTACGCTAACCTTTTATGAGTGCTGTTGTTTCTGAAATTGAACTGCTTTTGAAATACTAAAATATCTACCATAACACTTTATAAGTGCTGTTGTTTCTGAAATTAAGCTATGTTTTGAAATATTAATACCTAAGGTAACACTTTATAAGTGCTGTTGTTTCTGAAACTGAGCTATTTTGAAATATTAATACCTACTGTAACACTTTATAAGTGTTGTTGTTTCTGAAATTAAGCTATGTTTTGAAATACTTATACCTACGATAACACTTTATAAGTGCTACTATTTCTGAAACTGAATTATTTTGCAATACTAATACCTACTGTAACACTTTATAAGTGCCGATGTTTCTGAAATTAAGCTATGTTTTGAAATACTAATACCTACGGTAACACTTTATAAGTGTTGTTGTTTCTGAAACTGAACTATTTTGAAATACTAATACCAACTATAGCACTTTATAAGTGCTTCTGTTTCTGAAAATGACAATCTTTTGAAATATTACTATATCTACCGTAACATTTTATAAGTGCTGCTGCGCTGAAAAATACAATGCTTTGGAAAATGTATCATTGAATGAATGAACATAGAAATGCTACAACTTTGGCAATAAATAGAATTTTAAAGGTCTTATGATTTTCTATATATTATGGTTTTCAAAGGATAACATTTCCAAGTGTTATGGTTTCAAAGTGGTTGATTTCGAAGTTGTTATAACTTTGAAATTACTACGGTTTTGGAAACGAATTTATTTAAAGTGGTATTTAATTAAGAGTTGTCTTGAAATATACCGATTTTGAACTTATTGGAATTGAAGATTTAAGAATATGACTTTATAACAAGGTTTTGTATAAGATGACTTAAAAAGGAATATTTCAAGTTTAAATAAATTGAAGGAAATATTCAGTGATTTGGAAATTTGGGTTGTATTTAAATGATATCATATGGATTTGGTTTTGAAATGGATACGATTCATATTTTTGTTGGTTTTTGAAATGGAAATGATATCGTGTTGACATGGTTTTGAAATGGATATGATATTTTGGGTTTGAAAGTATATGCTATTTTGAAATAAATATCCATAGGTTATAATAACGGTTGGTTGTTAAAGAGACCGCGATCGGATATGGGCATACTCTCTGTCAATACTGAAAACCACTTTAATAACCATGTACGCGGTGGAGATTCCAGAATGAAGTAGGATGGTGGCGACGTCCTTTAAGGTATGAACGTGGACCCGACTCCTGTGAGTTGGCATAAGGTGGCTAAAACAGAGGCAATCGATAGGCTAATGAGGTCGCTCCTCTTATCAGACACACTTCTTCATATGCCATTCTATTACCTTGCGATTGATTGGTGCGCACCTTTTATTTCGGGGTGTGGTTCAAGGTGGGCGGTAGTAGCTACTACGCCTTACCACCGGTCCAGAAGTGCAATTGGTATATCTACCCTGGCATTGCCTAATTGTGCCGACTCACTAACCCTAGCGCGTCATGTACGATTTTGGTTTTGTGCCGTAACCTATGGAGTATCCTCAGGTGCTTCCCGATCTAGAGGGATATGATATTGTATAGACTACTGGGACTATATATATGTTAAGGTGGAAAATGTAAAGCCTTAACGCTATATTTATGTAAGTTTTCTTTACTTTAGACATTATTATAACAACGTATATTACTACATATTAAATAGTTTAACAGATCCTTAAAGGATGGGTGGTCCAAAGCATCCTTTAAGATACTTGTACATTTCTATTACAGTTCACTTGAGTTTAAAACAAGAAACTAAGAATTTAGTTTCTGAAAGTTTCAAACTTTGTGTTTAAAGTTTTAAAGGGTGTGTTATTTAAAGTATTTCAAGTAGAAATTGTTTCAAAGAATTTTATAAGTTCTAAATCGGTGCTTTTCTCTTTGTCGTTGGAAAATAATTTCGGTGATGACTACAGCATCATCGACATTCATTTTCAAGTTTCGAAGTGGAGAGACCATTCTGTAGCCTTGCTTTACTTTTGTTTTGGAAAAATTAAATTGATTTGAATTTCTAAACCTTGACTTGATTGATAATGTATAAGTATATGATTATAGAGTTGATTTAACAAATTGTGTATATATATATTTATTTATTTGCCTCTAAAATAGTTGAAGTAATCAGAAATTTAATTCTTAAATTTTTTCTTAAAGGATAATTTCAATTGTAAAAGGGAAATCAAATTTTTTAATAAATATTTAAGCTTGAGATAATTGAATTAGGAAGTTTTATTTGTATAATACTCAATTGCATTCCAATATAACCTACCCTAATTATTAGAAGTTAACAATGTAATTGAGTAATTTACAATATAAAATGGTGTTAAAGGAATTTATAAACAAATTGGAATAGTTATAATAATAGTAAATATACTTAATATAGGTGATTAGATAAATTAAGTGGAATAAATTTAATAATAAGTTGGAATAAAGAAGAATTAAATTTATTAAATAAATTATGGGTATAATAAATGAGTTTCAAATCTATGATTTTAGAAATTATTAATTAAGAGGATGATAAGATAATGAAATTTGAAATAGTTAAGATTTATTTAACTTAGGTGAAATCAGATGGATGATATCAATTATTAATTTAAGTTGAAATTTTCATGGGTTTAAATTTATCATCTTATTTTATTTCCAGTCTATTTCTTTGGGTTGTCCCTATTCTCCCACCTCCTAAGCGGGAGATCGAGTTTCAAATTCATCTTATTCCTGGAGCTACTGTTTTCTCTCAGCTTGATCTTTCCACAGGTTTTCACCTGCTCAGTGTTGCTGAGGAAAGTATTCCCAAGACTGCTTTCTGTACTACGAATTGTTTCTATGAATGGTTAGTTATGCCTTTTGGTTTGACTAATTCCCAGCTTTCATTGTTGATTTAGTGAATCGTGTTTTCGTGATGTTCTTATTAAGTTTATTATAGTCTTTGTTGATGATATCCTTGTCTTCTCCAAGTCAAGGAAAGAACATGAGTCGCATTTCAAATCTATTTTGCCGACTCTTAGGAATCATCAGTTGAAGGCCAAATTTTCGAAATGCCATTTCTGGAAGAATGAAATCTGATTTCTCGGACAGATTATTTCTGGTAATGGAATTTACCATGATCTAGTTAAGATCGCTGCGATCATCTTTCTTCTCGTCTTTCTTTGTGACATCATAATTTTATCTTTCGGTTGTCCTTATTTCTCCCTATCTTGCTGCTGAATAGGAAGGCTATTGCTTATACCAGTCTTTTTTGGAAACTTTTCAAGAAACTTAAGGTACTCACCTGAATCTGAGCACTGTTTACCTTTCGTAGACCAACGGTCAAACGGAAAAAGTGAATTAGATTCTCGAGGATCTTCTTCACGCTTGTGTTCTTGATTATGGAGGATCTTGGGAAGATCATCTCCATCTTGTCCAATTCACTTATAACAATAGTTATCAGGTATAACTTCAATCTTCTTTTTCATCTTATCTTATTCCTATCTCATTCTACCTTGTTTTCTCCGTTTTTCGTGTTTCGTTCCTTTTCAAGGACGAAAAGTTTTGAGTTTGGGAGAATGTAACAACCCATGATTTTGTAAATAATTTTTAATAATTTTATTTGAAAACTTTGATTTTTAAATCATATAAAAGTGAATTTTTAGAATTTTATAATGTAAGTTTGGAATTTGTTTGTAATTTATTTTCCAAATGCAATAAAATAATCATTTTCTGCAAATTTTATATTTTGGTCAACTTTGGTCAAACTTTGATTTTCATTTGTAATTTTGAATTTTGAATTTTAAATCTTTTCTTTAAAGCGGAATCTAATTCTAATATTCGTCCTACTTTTCGTTTCATCAAATTCTGTTTTGTACTCTTTAAATTTGATAAAATTCAGTGTTTTGCACGCAATTATTTTCTGTATTTCATTTTCTATTATTCTATGTTCATTTCTCTATTTTATTTTCTATTATATTTGTTTAGACTTTGATTTTTATTTATAAAATTTTAACTTGTTTATTTTTGATAGATGGCTTGGAAAATCAAAGAGACATAAGTTACATGTTTTAATTCATGCCTTTTCATTTCCTAGCCTTTCCATTAGCCTTAGCCGTTCATTCCACATCTATTAGCCATGTAAAAAAACCTTCTCTCCGTTCACGTACAAACTCCACGCCTCATTTCTCATTCTCATTTGCGTTTAAAAAATATACAAGTTATTTCATGGCTTCCTTCTCTTCCTTCTTTTCATTTTTTTCTTTTTCTCTTTTGCTTTGCTCAAGTTTGCTCGGTCATCAAGCCCCTAGGCGACCTCACCACTCCACCATCACCCATCACCCATGACCGACCACATCATCCTCTTTATCAACACCTAGCCCCAATGTCGTGACCACCATGATGCAACTACATCACCAAACTATACATACAAACCCTACCGAGCCTATATATTCACCACCTCCTCCTATTTTTCCTCGGCCACCAACACAATTACACACCTCCTCCATCACTTTCCATGACCAATACCACCTTCAAGCCATAACTATTATGTTGCCTTGACCTAAGATCCAACCATGGTCGAGCCATGTAGATATAGGGCCGAACCAATAGTACACAAGTGCTTGACCTTTGGCCTTCCTATCATTTGTAACTTGCCACTCCTCTTCATTAACTTACCTAGCCGTGCATTGCTTGACCCAAAGACCATCACGGTCGGGCCTACTTACCCTGAATCTAACCATGGCCAATCCTATGGTGTAGTGGTTGAGCCCACTTGATGGGTTAAGGCAAAGTTATATCATTTGATTCACATTATTTTCATTGTTTTGATTTATATTCTTTTGTATTGAATCATATACTTATGTTTGTGTATTTGCTTTTGTGCAAGATTTGGATCTTGACTCTTCATCCACTCAAAATTTAGTCGTGCCTTTTCGTGCTTTGCGAAGTTTGGATTTGTGTCTTGAATTTTCATTTCTAGCTTTAAGAAGGTAAGTTTATCACTCTCGACATTCGTGCTTATATAATTGTGAAACGATGGCAAGTGGATATGTAGAAATTTATATGCTATGTTGATAAGTTCATACATGCCTGTGATATGATTTATGATGTTAAATTCTGCTTATATATTTGTTACATCCTAATATGATACGCTATGTTTTACAGTTCATTTTGTTTTCTATAGCTCACACTACAAGTTCCCCTTTCACTATGGGTTGAAATGGTACATACCCGAACAGACATTAAAATAAGGAAAAATCGTCATGAGTTGAAATGATTGGTCTGAGCAAATTTTATGTTATTTGATTTGACTTGGGATTGCGGGTTTGAAATGATAGAACCCGGAATTTTCTTCTGAATTACGGATTGAAATGATGCATATCCGTATCACTTGTCCTAGGTTAGAAAATATTATACAGGCCCATGGTTATTTTCTAAATAATATTTTCCAAAAAAAATATTAACTATTTTGAATTTTAAAAATATATGAGATTTTAGCTTTAAGATTTGATTTATTGATTTCAAATAAAGAGATATTGATTTTCTATAAGTTAAAATTTTTATAAGTCGATAATTGGTTTTCAATTGTAATATAAAGATCTTTATTAATGATAAATAACTTAATAATTAAATTTTATTTAATATGGAATTTTAAATCTAACCTAGTAATTGTAATCAAATTTTATTTATGAAATGGATATGCTTTGTATAATAAGTTTTATAGTGATTTTCTATAAGTTAAAAGGTATAAGTAAAATGTATAAAATGTAACTTAAATATGACTTAACTAGACTAGTGAAATTTAGTTTTGAAATGGAAATTTATGTTAATTTGGTGATAAGAATATTTTGTTTATGAAATGGGTATTTTAAATTAAGTGTTAAGCTATTTGTTAAAATAAAAAGTTAAGTAAATTAATGTGATTTTGACTTAATGAATGAATTATAGTTAATTTGGATATTTTATTTATAAATTTTATTTTATTTAATCCTCAGTCAAATGATATCCAAATGAATATTTTCTGAAGCGTGAGATATGTTTTTATAAGTTAAAAATGGCAAAAACTGAGATTTTAATTTTTTGAAATGTTATAATAAATTTGGAATTTGAATTGGTAGCATTTCCAAAATGCTGTGGCTTTAAGGTAGCATTTGCTAAGTGCTACCATTTCTTAAATTAAACTATGTTCTGAAATAAAAATATACCAACTGTAACACTTCATAAGTGCTACCGTTTCTGAAAATAAGCTAAGTTTTGAAATACTAATACCTACGGTAACCTTTTATAAGTGCTGCTGTTTCTAAAATTGAACTGCTTTTGAAATACTAAAATATCTACTGTAACACTTTATAAGTGCTGTTGTTTCTGAAATTAAGCTATGTTTTGAAACACTAATACCTACGTTAACACTTTATAAGTGCTTTTGTTTCTGAAACTGAACTATTTTAAATACTAATGCCTACTGTAACACTTTATAAGTGCTACTGTTTCTGAAATTAAGCTATGTTTTGAAATAATAATACCTACGGTAACACTTTATAAGTTCTGTTGTTTCTTAAACTGAACTGTTTTGAAATACGAATACCTACTGCAACACTTTATAAGTGCCGTTGTTTCTGAAATTAAGCTATGTTTTGAAATACTAATACCTATGGTAACATTTTATAAGTGTTGCTGTTTCTGAAATGAACTGTTTTGAAATACAAATACCTGCTGTAGCACTTTATAAGTGCTGCTATTTCTGATAACGACAATGTTTTAAAATATTACAATATCTACCGTAACATTTTGTAAGTTCTGCTGTGCTGAAAAATACAATGTTTGGGAAGCTGCATCAATGAACGAATGAACTTAGAAATGCTGCAACTTTGGCAATGAATAGTATTTTAAAGGTATTATGATTTTCTAAATATTATGATTTTCAAAGGATAATATTTCCAAGTGTTATGATTTCAAAGTATTATGGTTTCAAAGTGGTTTGTTTCGAAGTTGTCATAACTTTGAAATTACTACGGTTTTGGAAATGAATTTATTTGAAATGGTATTTAATTAGAATTGTCTTGAAATATATCGATTTGAACTTATTGAAATTGAAGATTTAAGAATATGACTTTATAACATGGTTTTTTTAAAATGATTTAAAAAGGAATATTTTAAGTTTAAATATATTTGAGGAAATATTCAGTGATTTGGAAATTTACGTTTTATTTAAATGATTTTATATGGATTTGGTTTTGAAATGGAAACGATATCATATTCTTGTTGGTTTTTGAAATGGAAATGATATCGTGTTGACATGGTTTTGAAATGGATATGATATTTTTGGTTTGAAAGTATATGCTATTTTGAAATAAATATCCATGGGTTATAATAACGGTTGGTTGTTAAAGAGACCGGGATCGTATATGGGCATACTCTTTGTCGATACCGAAAATCACTTTAACAACCGTGTACGCGGTGGAGATTCTAAAATGAAGTAGGATGGTGGCGACGTCCTTTGAGGTATGAACGTGGTCCCACTCCCGTGAGTTGGCATAAGTTGGCTAAAACAGGAGCAATCAACGGCTAATGAAGTCGCTCCTCTTATCGGACACACTTCTTCATATATCATTCTATTACTTTGTGATTGATTGGTGCGCACCTTTGATTTTGAGAGTGTGGTTCGAGGTGGACGGTAGTGGCTGCTATGCGTTACCACCGATCCGAAAGTGCAATTGGTATATCTACCCTGGCATTGCCTAGTTATGCCGTGTCACCTACCCTAGCGCGTCTTGTACGATTTTGGTTTTGTGCCGTAACCTATGGAGTATCCTCTGGTGGCTTCCCGATCAGGAGGGACTGTGATACTGTATAGACTAATAGGACTATGTATTTGTTAAAGTGGAAAATGTAAAGCCTTAATGCTATTTTTAAGTAAGTTTACTTTACTTTAGACATTATTATAATAGCGTGTATTGCTATAGAGTAAATAGTTTAACGGATCCTTAAAGGATGGGCAGTCCCAAGCATCCTTTAAGTTACTTGTACATTTCTATTACAGTTCACTTGATTTGGTTTACAATGTATAAGTATGAGTGTCCTGACTCGAGTGTTTTGTGTTTTGCTTTACGCTCGGTTCAGACTGAGTGACACAACATCCGAGACTCACCTTCGGAGTTGTAGCTTTGCTTGAAGATCGAGATATCTACTTCGCTTTCTGTTATCCAATTGATTCCAGTGATGTATTTAGGTTTATACTTGATTATCATATTAAGGCTTCTGTTGTGTCTTTTTGCTCATGTTGTACCTGGTTTAACTCTGATGTGTGTGTATATATAGTAGTAGCTTCATGAACTACTATTTCTTTACTTCCGCTGCATTATGTTACTATGTATCTGTGATCTATGATTTATTTATTTACTATATATTCTGAGTTTTGCCAAATTTAAATTAACAATTCGGTATTTTGAGCTATTCAAGTCAGACATGTGTGGTTTTATTGTCGATTTGAATGGTCCAAAATAGCGGGTCATCACAGATGACCCCCTAAGTACTCTTAGGACCATTTTCACATGGGCATAAAGATTGAGTTTCTTCACCTTTGCTTGCAAAACCTCTTGGCGAGAAGGTAAAGCCTATGTTGGTTTCATCCAGAATGTCGTTAACTGTGAAGTTGATCTCGTCAATGTCACTTAAACCAACAAGATGTCGCCAAATGGGCAAGAATGAGGTGAAATCTCCACTGAAGGCAATAATTTATTTTCGAATATTTTAGATGCTTCTATGTTTCCTGATGGGGCAAGCCTAGGATATCAGGACTCATCCCGGGCGGTTCACCGAATGATTCATCCCCTCCTTCACTATGGTGATAGTTGCTATCGCCATAACCAACATATTCTCCCTTCTCTTCAGCCATCAGTGCATTTCCCTCTGTCCTTTTGGCTTGTTTATTCCCTTTTGAATTGATGGCTCTTTGGATGCTTCGTCCCTACCTTTTGGGACATTGCCTTTTATAGGCTCTTTAGTTTCTTTCTCATAAGTCTCCTTTGTGTGCACCTCACTAGACGAGGTCACATCTTTCGCTTAAAGATTCTCACTTGTACTGTGAGTCAAAGAAGATGTATGAGTATGAATTCTATAGCCGTTTTGCACTAGAGATTCAATGATAGAAAAACAATTTGAGTGAAGCAAACCGCACCATCGTAGATTTTCATTCATAAGCAAGATTGCAAAAGTGCGATGACATGATCCAAATTCTTTTAGGGCGTTAAGCGTTGTTTTATGCTCATCACTCTTGTCTCGACCCGGGATGCCTAGGAGGGAACACTTATTAAGTTAGAACTCAGAAATTCCATCATGGTAGAGATAAGGGAAAAGTGGCATACATCCAAATAGCCTTGGACGATTGAAACCGTGCAGGCATTGCACGAAGAAATATTAGTTCTTAAAGTATAAAAGCTTATTGTGTAGCTTCTTAATAACTTTGCATCCCTACCAGGCTTCAATTACAATGTAGGATAGGAAATCCTGCCTTCTCTTGAATTAAAGTATAACTATAAGTTCTTTGAACTTTGTTAGTCAGTTAACTGATTTGCGAAGAGGATGTAAGGTAAATTCGAAATAGAATACCCATTCGGATGGACTTGGAATGCAACCAACATGAGATCTTGTAGTATCATCATGAGGAAAGGATTGAATGGCGAGATGACATCGCCTAGGCATATGTACCAATTGCACATGGTATATCCTTTTGGGTAGTAATGTTCAAACTCACCCCTCCCAAGGAGAAGAAACTTCTCTTGGGGAATCTCATGCCAATGACAAATATTCTGAAGCATCCTAGCCGTTAGAATCGTCGGCACTTGCTCTGGTGGACTATTCAACATTCTTAGACCTACAAGCTCATTCAACGGAGGCAGCTGATCCACCATTGGAACAACTGGCACCAACAAACCTTGTGATTCAAATGTAGTGGTTTGGCCTAGTCTAATAGTAGTCATAGTGAAGCCTGAGCTGTAGAAGACCCAACTTCAAGAGGAGTAGAGGTGCCCTCAATGGACTTGAATCGAGGTGATCAACTAGTCATTCTAAACAATAAAATTAGCATTTAACATGGTCAAGTATGTTATATTATGAACAGTAAAACCGTGACGCTCGAAATCTAAAGGATGTCGACATTTGTTGACCAATCGAATTCTGAGCATTGACCAAAGCAAGTGAAATGTGTTAATCTATGTAGAATGCGTCTGGTGACCTATACTGGTCTGTGTAGGTAGCTCTCTCATGCTAGAAAAATGGACCCTACCGTACTTTGAGAATATATTTTGGGACATACCCGTTATCGATGTATAATCAATAACAGAGCTGCCGTCTAGAGCAACACGGAAAGGTTTTCTTTTTACGAACACCAAAGGTGCAGAAATAGTGAAAAGCAACGTGTTAGGATTATCCAGTATGAGTGATTTAGGAACAAGTCATTATACTAGAACTCGAGTGACAATCAAGACATAGCCAAATTTCGACAAGAGATGGCTGAATTCAGAGGACCAGACTTGGCTCCAGAACCATATGCACACGATCGATGCAAAGCACATGATTTACCACCGGCCAAGCACAACTCAAATTTCAACCATCTCCCCTCAACCATAATTGGTTATTCCCCCAACATCGCCATCGCTATGTAAATTGCTAATCATCAACCTCGATGGATTGAGAATTGAGGTTGGTAGGACGAAGCCTTGGAAATATCAGTTCCAAATGATTTGGAGATGAATTGATACAAGGAAAAAATGATGACTTGGTGACAAAATGGGTTAGGTTGTTGATTGGGGGTGATGCTAGATTTAGTCGGCGATAGAGTAGGTCGAAGGCAGGAAGTGGAATGAGTCTTGGAAGGCAAATTGGCTCGGCAGCAAATAGGTGGGCAAGCAAGAATGAAAAATAACCTAAATTTTTTTCTAAGTCCTAAGTTATATATGATCGTGGAAGAATGAAGTGATCTATGAAGCGCAGACCACGTCCCGAATGCAATGGAATGAAATTCCAAATATAATCAAGCCAAATACTTAAAGGGAAATCTACCAAGCGAAAGCAACATTTCAAGACAATACTCGAATGATCAACTAGAATTTGAAAGATAGTTGTCCAAAACTAGTCTTGATCTTGAGTATGCTTTATTTTCAATGAACGCATACCCTAGAGGGCAAGTGTTAATCGAGTTTTTAAACAAACGGAAGTCAACAGAAGTTAGAATGTCAGGACAAAGAAGAAATGACTTGAAAAGTTTGAAGTACATTTACAAGAACTTGAGAAGCAACTTGAAAAAGTTTCAAATGGAGCAAAGGGCTCAACTTGGTACCAAGCTATGTAAGTTGGTGATGATTTTTTTTCTACCTCCTAAAACTTCATATACTTCAATAGTACTCCAACTACACGTAATCAAGTGGTTACCCTAGAGTTTGGATGAGTAATTCTAACCATTGATGAGAAGAAAGTGCGGAAAGCTAGATAATTCAAGTGCTAATGGGAAGATCAATAGAATCAACTAAAAGTCGAATGGAAAGAGATCGGAACTCATCGAGAAAATGAAAGAAGAGCAAAGAAAGCGAAGAGATTCACTCACCACCCATAAAAAAAATCGGTATCGAGTCATTTAACTTGGTACTGAATTATTATTTCTATTTGCAGGACTTTGGTTTCTCTTGTACAACTTCGGGCTACCTTCTAGACTTCGATGCAAGCAGGCTCCTGACCCTGTACCTTTGTTTCCCTATAAATATAAACCCTACTACAGCTAAAGAGGGATATGATTTTCTGCTATTGTAGACTCTGGCATTTTTTAATCTCCTACTTCCCTTACAATAGTCACTTAGGAAGCAACTCTTAGCAATTCTAGGCTATAGAAACTATCAAGTTCTTGTACTAGTGACTTGTAACCTTAAATTCTCTGTAACAATAATCAATAAAACTATATAGTGGACGTTGGACAGAGATTACCGAACTACTATAAAAATCTTGTCTCCTTATTCTAGTTTCTTTTATTTTCAATACAATCTACTTGATCTAGGTTGTGACGAATCGACTTTTTCTCCATAAAAAGTCACATCATCTTTAAAAAAGAAAGGGACAGAAAAGAGAAAGATAGAGAAGAAAGAAAGAAACAACATCAGAATGTCAACAACAGAACGAATAAATTATATTAATCACATAAGTATTACATAATATACAACAACTATCATTATACATCACATACTAGACAGTTATAAACACCTGTCTAGTTATACATCTCAAATACAACTCAACATAATGACTCAAAGAACACATAATGGAATGCTATATATATATGACACTGAAGCCTCCTGCTCCATTGATCCTCCAGTATTCGTCGAAGCTAACCTAAATCCCTTGGCTACTCGTAAAAATTTGAGTACCCAAGAGTTTAAGAAAACAGAAGATAAACTCCGGGTCAGACATGGGTCTGGTGTGAGTAACAGGTTAAGGTTGTTTAACTTTGAAAAACCTTTGAAAACAAAAGGTGTCACATAAGACTCCCCACCAATAAACATGGGTAAGTTTTTACCTTACGCTAACCAAAACATTTGATAGAAAATCCAAGGATATTATAATAGGTTCTAGGGTTTTCAAATAAATAAGAAATAGCTGAAATTGTTACATGATTAAATTCCAGCTACTAGCCACAAAGTGGGCAATACAATCAAAACCGTAAGGGCACGTAGGAAGAATGGGTTTCCATCACTGGCATGGCTACTGGGGTACCGCCCGTTACAGTACGTAGCCTAGATCACCGTACCGAGGATCCACCCTAAATCCCCTACAACACAAAACCGGAACATCCCTTACTGGACAGTCCTGAAAAAGACAACCCGGGCAGTTGTTGCAATCAACTACCCCACACAGCCAAATATAAAGGGACTTCTAGACAGGGGTAAATCTCGTCCTACTTGGGCATGACCCACTTAGCCTTGCTGCACCTCCCCTTTTTAGCCATTCTCGGTTAATGAGGCTTGAGTCTACGATTACCTTTAGAGAACATATCTCGTAGAATGCTTATCGTCCACCTGATGATGTTTTGAAAGCATTCAATCCATACAAGTCCATTTCGAGTTCGAACGAAATCGAAGGCATTATCTCGTTACACTTATTTTAGAATCACCCTCAGAGTTAACGATCATAACCCTTGCACTTTGAATCTTCATATTCACTTAAGCTTCACGGCCTATCGTTAATTTGGATCGATGTAGTTTTCGGATATCCAAATCTGGAAACCCGATCCCGGTCTCATAGAAATCCAAAACGCCAATTTTTAGGTCCAAGTTGCTTTAAAGTTAAAATAAATCAATTCCATTATCTATATACACATAGATAGATAATTCACATATCACAATAGATAATCTACATTATCATCAGAAATAGATAATTCACGTTATCATCACAAATAGATAATTCATATTATCATCACACTTCAACCAAAGCATCCATATCACACAGCATTCTTATCTCATATCTGAGATCTCAAACCATCCACGGCATTCAATATCATCCATCCATACATAAGCAAGGATTTAATTAATCACACTATAATTAATTTAAAATCAATTAAATTAATTAATTCATTTCTAATTAATTTAAAATAAAATAAATTAATTACTTTTATCACTATAAATCTTGCTTACTTAACCATTTATTAATCACACATCAGTTGATTAATCATGTTCTAATTATCCATCTTAATTAATCACCTTGATTAATTATCCTTTAATTACATTCAAGTAATTATCCTTTAATTAATTTCACAAATTAATTATCCTTAACCACTTACAGTAATTAACCTTTAATTACCGCATTAATTAATTAGATATAATTAATTACATTAATCCTTAATTAATTACATTAATTAATTACCCTATAATCACTTATTATTGACTAATTTATCTTAATTAATCAATTCTTAATTACATCATTAATTATACTAATTAATTATCCTAATTACTTTTTAATTATTAATTACTCTATTTAAATTAATTAAATTAAGTAATTAATCTTATATTAAACAACATTTATTAATCACTCTTGATTAATCACATTAAGTAATTAACTACCCTTAATTACTTCATTAAATAAATTAAGTACTCCTTAATTATCTTTAATAGTTAATATTTAATTAATTATATTTATTAATCACCCCTAGATTAATCTCATTAGTAATTAATTACCCTTAATTAAACAAATCACTTAATTATCTTCAAATAACTTTACTAATTAATTCTTAAATTAATTACACTAAGTAATTAATTATTAATTACTTTCACTAAGTAATTATCCTTCATATAAATTACACAAAGTAATTAACCCAAACTATTTCCATACTTCAATTAATTACATCCAGTAATTTACCATCACTAATTACTTCACTAAGTAATTTCACTTCAACAATTACATTAAGTAATTATACTTAACCCATCATCCAGTGATTATCTTAAATTAATTAAACTTTTTTGAGAAAAATGTGTGATCCTCTACGCATAGAGGAGAGCACACATGTGAATATATATATAACTCGAACATAAGGAGCTGCCAACATGCATGGCAGGTAACAAAAGCAAAAATACATTTATCTAATCTCAGGTAATCCTAAGATGATTTCCAGCAAAGCCACCACCCATCGCACCTCAATATCAAGCTCTGGCATGGCCACCGCCCGATATAAAGGTGTTAGAAATACCAAAAAGGAAAAAGAAAAAAAAGAAAAAACACTAAGTGACGACTCAAAATAATAATAAAGCTCCAAAAGTCTGAATCATATGAAGTGAATAAGCATCTGCTCTGAAGAGGATCTGTGAATAGAGAGACCACACTAAAGGCTCTGAACAAGAAGGAGTGCCAAACTGGAGAATAGAACATCCTGAAAAAGAACTCCATAATGAAGAAAGCAGAATCCTGTATGTGAAGAGAAAACTGCAAGAGATCCTGGATGAAGAAACTCGGCTCCGATGACCTCTCTACAATCTGACATCTAACAATCTGGAGACAAGAGAAACCTACAAAATGAACCTGATATCTTATCTTCCAAACCTGTATCTGAAACATGACTAAGAAAAAATTAGAATGATACATATATATATATATATATGTATGTATGTATGTATATTTATATAATAAATATACATATATATGTAAAATAAGGAATGACATAAAAACCTAAAATTAGACTATCAGGACATAAACTAATGGAATGGATGAACTATAAACAGATACCAAGCAGTGACAAGAACAAAAATTGAAACGGATCAGACTTATTTATCTTTAATCCTAAGTAAGCTATGATTAAAAGTGAGATCATCATAAAAATTTGGAGAAATATTAATAATACTATTATTAGTGCTATAAAGTTATTGTTATGCTTAAAACAATTAATATTATAACTAACCTTGTTAATATACCATTTAAAAAGGATATTATTAGCTAATTTATATTTGAGATTAGAAATCCAATTAAACAAAATGTAGAAATTGAAAAAATCAATTTGTTAAAATGACTATTATTATTATTAAAAATTCTTTGATTTCTCTCAAACCAAATAAACCAACTAATAATAACAAATAGAGTGTCTAGTAAAAATCTAATATTCTTATTGAATTTGAATCTATATATTTTCCAGTAGAATTAACAATCCGAAATTTTATTTATTATATTAAAGTTAAAAATTTTAAGAGTACTAATGAGGATGTAATTAGAGTCCAAACAATCATAATATAAATGATTTATGTCCTCAAGATGCAGAATGCAAAAATAACAATTATTATCGTTATGAATTTTTTTTCTCTTTAAAAATTCTATTGTATTAAGTTTTCCATGAAGTATTAGCCACATATGAATTTTGAATTTAGGAGGAGCATTAGATTTCCACATGTATTTAAAAGAGTTATTAAAAGTACTCGAAAAATTAATAAATCTATAAAAAGAATTTGGAGTATATTTCTTACTCTTATCCTATTCCCAACTAATAAAATCATTATCATTATCAATGTTATAAAGAATTAATCTGCATACATCAAAGAAAGATGTCTAAGGGTAGATCCTATTAGAATTCTGTTAAAACTGAAATTCCAAGGAGGATCATTTTCCGGAGAATAAACTTCATTAATTAAAGCATACTTAAAGTTGTAAATATCATACAAATCCTAAAATTCAAATTTAAGAGGCAATGTCGAAATCCAAAAGTTATGCCAAAAAGAAGTACAATTTTCTGAATGTACTATGGTCTTAATTCCTAAGATAAAAATTTCATAACATTTTAAAATGTTTTTCCAAAAATTAGAAAATTTATGGGAAAAAGAAAAATCAGTTTGGTGTAAATTGATATTACCATTATAATAATATTTGGAAATGATCTCTTTCCAAATAGCGTTATCATTTATATCTTTAAAATTCCAAAGCCATTTACCTAAAAGAGACAAATTCATGTTGCGCAAATTTATAACTCCTAAACCACCCTCCTTTTTAGTTTTACAGATAGTTTCCCAGTTAACTAGACATTTTGTACTGTTATTAATATTATCCCCACTCTATAAGAAATCCTTCTAATTTTATCGATTTTATCAATAATCTAATCTGGAAACATATGCATAGACATCTAATAGATCGGTAAGGCTGATAAAACCGAGTTTATTAAAACTAGCTACCTGCTCAAGATAGAAATCTCCCATTCCAATTAGATATCTTATTTTTAATTTATCTATAATAATAAATCAATCATCGTGCTTGAGTTTTGTAGGTCTAATCACAAACCCTCGATATTCAAAAGGAAAATTCATACTTTTGCAATTTAGTGTATTAGCTACTAAGTTTTCTACTTTATCAAAATCATTTAAAATTAAAACTGAACTCTTGTCAAAATTTATTTTTAAACCAGATAAAAGCTCAAAACTATAAAGAATAAACTTGAGAGTAATAATGTGTCTAGCAAGATGAGAAGAAAAAAGTAAGGTATCATCTGCAATTTGCAGAACCGATATACCATTACTCGATATGTCATTGCCAACACTTCCTAGAGATCCATTATCCACTGCTCTCTTAATAATTTTAGTAAAAACATTAGTGGCTAAGTTAAACAACAAAGGTGATAAGGGATCCCCTTGCCTTAAACCACTCTTTGACTGAATTTTATTGCCTAGAATACCATTAACCATTGTACTAGAGTTTCCAGTTTTGAGCAAAGACAATATCTAACTAATCGATCTATGTTCAAATCCTCTACCATGAAAAATATCTACAAGAAAATCCCAATCTACTGAATCAAAAGCTTTAGCAAAATCAAGTTTTAAAATCGCGCAGGTTATGTTGTTCTTACAACAATAACTAATATATTCTTGAACAACATCCACTCCATCAGTAATGTTTCTCCCTTTAATAAAAGCCGATTGTGAACAATCAACTAAATCGTTTATTCATATACTAAGTCTATTAGCTAGAACTTTAGAAATGATTTTTACTGAATAGTTTATCAAAGAGATAGGTCTAAAATCTTTTAAGTTGTTAACTCCAACTTTTTTATGCAGCAAAATTACATTTTCGAAATTAAATCTACCTAATTGCAAATTTCGTTATAAAATTCATTAAACAAATTAACTAAGTCAAATTTTAAAACATCCCAAAAAGTTTTGTAAAATAAAATAGGAAACCCATCAGGACCCGGTGATTCATCACTAGGCGCATCATTAATTGCTTTCCTAGTTTCCACTTCTGTAAAAGAATTATCTAACTCTGGTAAATCAACAATAGAATCCGATGGATACAGATCTGTCCATCTAACATTGATTCTATGTTTAATTTTTGAACCAAAAATAACCTTATAATAGTCTGTAAAAGCCTTGTTGAGGTCTCCTTGATCAACTAACTCTATATTGTTAACAAATATAGAGTTAATTGTTTTAGAGCATTTTCTACCATTAGCAATATTATGAAAAAATTTGGTATTATTATCACCTTCGTTGATCCATTGAATTCTGGATCGCTGCTTCCACATCACCTTCTCTTTTTCTAAAATAGAATTAAGCTCATCTTTTAAATTAGAAAGGACATTACGTTCACCTACATTAGAGGTCTAGACTTCTATCTTGTTTATTTTAAGCATTTCATTAAGAATATTATCTTTTTTAATTTTTAAATTTCCAAAAACATTTTTGTTCCAATTTTTAAGAAAAATCCGAAGATCTCTAAGTTTAGAAATAAAATCTTTTGCAGAATTTTCCTTATTTCTAAAACTATGGAAACTCAAAGAATTACATTTACATGTAACTAAATTCACAAAATTAGATTCCAAAAGCCACATCTTTTCAAATTTAAAATTGTTAATAATAACTCTATGATACTCCCAAGAAAGGATAATAGGACAATAGTCAGAGAAGGTATATGGTAAGCCATTGGCTCTATAGATAGGAAATTTGTCCTCAATTTCATCACTAACAAAAAATCTATCGAGAAGAGCCATGGATGGAGACTCTCTAGCGTTACTCCAAGTAAACTCTCTATTAGAAAGGGAAAATTCAATCAAATTAGAGTTGAAAATAAATTGATAGAATTCCTCCATGATAGAGTAATCTCCTTCCCTAGGAAATCGTTCACCTATGAAGCGCGTCACATTAAAATCTCCCCCCATAATCCAAGAACCCGGGGCAAGGGATCTAAATTCTAGACATTCATTCCATAAAATTCTCCTATTAATTTTAGAATTAGGCATGTAAACATTATAAATATTAAATAAAGAGTTGTCTGAAAGGTTAATAAGAATAACATGAAGTGAATGCTGCTTAATAATAAATTGAAGTAAATTAAAATAACTATCTCGCCAACCTATCACTAAAACCGCATAAGAGCCAACGGAAGGTAAAAAAACCCATTTTCTAAAATGATAACCACCTAATCTTCTAAAAAACCTAACATCGGGACAGCAAATTTTAGTCTCCTGAAGTAAAGCAATGTCAATCGAATAGTCTTTAAAGAATGCTATAAATTATCACACTTGTTCAAATCATTCAAACCTCTAATGTTCCAATTAGTGATCCTCATAAATGAATTGTACCATTCCTCTCTAATTCCTTACGCCTAATATGCTCTCTATCAATCTTAATATCAAAAAAAAAAAGTCTCATAGGCAAGCGGACAAAACTCTATAGATGGTAAATCTCCTAATGCATAAGTAGAGTATGTACTACCCATAAAAGAGCTCACACATGAGCCTGGATTCATAGCGCAACGTGCTCAATCCTGGTAACTCAACCATAATCTGTTGCTGGCTTCTGCGTACCTAGCACTTCGACGAACCAAACCACTAGAAGCTACTGATTTCCTGCATCTTCTTTCCATGACAAAGAAGAACAAGGAACTAGTCTACTACCACTCACTCGTGAAGAGAGTCAATAATATGACTGGAGAAGTCTCTGTCTCCACACTAGTGTTCAACAAAAATGCATCTGTTTGCACCAAAATTGAGCAACACCCTTCGGAAGTCCTTGAAGAGATAATAAGTGAAGAACTTAAATTGGAAATGAAAATTATCTAACAAAAACTCCAAGTTATAGAAAAGTAAATTGCATAGAAGACAAGGATTTAGAATGGTTCGGCGATGCGCCTACGTCCACTATGAAGTTTGATCACTTTATTGCTTAATACTTAAAGGTTACAAGTGTTTTGAAGCAAATTACAGCAGACAACAGACTTAAATTCGAAATCAGCAGCCAAGATGGTGGTATGGAGTGATTCTGGCAGCGTTTAGGCGTACTCTTTCTCTCCAAATTCTCCCACCCCTTCTCTGAATGACCAGGGGCTCTATTTATAGGTGTGGAAGGCCAAAATCCCGCCTAAATCATGGAGAGGCTGCTTGGCACGTGACGGGGGGCCCACAGGCCCGCGTTCTTGAAGTGCGTGCCCAGTTTGGGATCGATTCGAAGTGAACTTCGAATCGATCAAAAAATTGTCCAATTACGATGAAACTTGGCGTGGACGTTCTTCATCATGTAGACAAACTTCTGTAAAAGTTTCATGGGATTTGGATCAGTAGATTGGGAGTTATGATCGGTTCGAAATTGGGTGTTCGGCATGCTGTTTGGTTCGAATCGATGCATGGCCGAAGCGAATACTTCGAATCGATTGGGGCGCGCCTGTCTTCGAGCCGATCCATGTTCGTGCTAGCTTAGCCGCTTTGTTGGATTCGAAGGTCGTCTTCGAATCGATGGAGTGGATTCGAAGTTGTCGAAGTCGATGGAGTCGAAGGTGAGTGATGGAGTCGAAGATGATGGATGGATTCGAAGGTGTCTGATGGAGTCGAGGCTGTGATGGGTTCGAAGCTATTAATGGATTCGAAGCTGTGGTGGATTCGAAGCATAGGAAGGACTCGAATTTGTGATGGATTCGAAGTAGGGAGTTCCTTAGATGGATTCGAATGTCGCCTCTTCCTATGGGTTCGAATATGATGGGTTCGAAATAGATGGTTTCGAACACGATGGTTTCGAACACGATGGGTTCGAATATGATGGGTTCGAACATGATGGGTTCGAACCGAGCAATGTGCACCTTCTTAACTTGAATCCATCATAACTTGAGCATATGACCTCGGATTGACTTGAAATTTGAAATGCTGGCTTCTATGGTCTTTCTTGTCATGCCTTATTAATTGCGGCCCGATCCGGGCTCGGACAAAATTCATCGATATCCATAGCGAAGAGAAGTGCATCCAATCTCTGAGACGAACTGTCCTTTGTTTTTGGCCAATCTTTTGGTATCACGGCTTTGCCAAAAAGCGGGATAACATTTTTCCCCCCAAAGTACGTCTTGTGGGAACATGACGTGCTTTGAATAGCTGCCATTTCTTTCTGAAAAATCATTGCTCTCTTTTTGTTGAGACTCGTACGCTGTATTACTGCAACCTTGCCTTGATATGATTGATTGCTGTATAATAGCGCTTAGCCGTTGGCTGTTGTAGTTGTAACATGATGACTGTTTGATCCCTGTAAATGTCTAAAATCAAATGTTAGTTCGATAGGTATGCACATATACTAGTTTGACCCTTGTTAACGTCGTGCGTTTACGAGTCATGTCGGTTTTGTTCGCTATTGAATTTCGTATCGATTCTCTCCTGAATCGATTTTAGATTCAAGTCAAAGCATTGTTTTTATGGTTGTCTATGATTATCCTCTTGTATTGATCCACTCCTGAATCGGTATACAAGGTAGACAAGTAATTTTTCAAATCATAGCGATTCATTTGCTCTCATAGACGTCCTTTGATGGATTCGAAGTCACGTCTGTTCGGATCGATCGTCTTCGAGTCGACGGTTTTTTAATCCAGCCTTTGCTTAGTGCTTCCTTGAATCGATGATTCCTCGCACCGATAAAGTTGGGATGGATTCGATCGTGTAAAGGTAGGAAGGCAACGGATTCGAAGTGAAATTTGAGTTGTAACAACGTTCGATGGTCGTTTTAAGTCCTTCCTTTTGTACCGATCCTCTCCTGGATCGATTTGGGATGTTAGAATGTATGCTTCGTATCGATGGATATGTAATATTGGATCTTGGATTGATGGATACAAGTGTAATGTTTTGTGTTGATGGAGTTGAACGATCCAGACATAATCGTGCAGTGATTGTTTGCGGAGGATATGCCATCTCTCATTCGTCTATTCAAGAAGAATTCCCCACGGTAGATAGCCTTTGATAGGAGTCACCCATGACCCCTTTCTTGGATCCATCTCTAAAACCTAGTCGATCTTCATCTTTCAGCGCTTGGAATTGTAAATATCTCTACTGTGATAAAGTCTGTTTGTTGCGCATCCCCAGAGTTGGCTAGCTCAGCCAATGATTCGGCCTTTTCGTTTTTTCTCTAACGATTGGGATAGTGGCGTAATACTAGAAGTCGGCTAGTATCTCTAGGATACAATTGAGATAAGGAGCAAGACGTTGCCCCCTAGTCAGATAGTCCTCCCTGACTTGGCACATTAAGAAGAAATCGTATAAGATATGTAAAGCTTCCATTCCTATTCTTTTTGTAAGTCTTAGCTTGGCGACCAAGGCTTCATACTTAACTTTATTATTCCATTTGAGTAAACTTTCAGACATTTAAGGTTGCCATTGGTCCTATCATAACGGTTGGTCGGTACAAACATTAACAGGGTAAGCTCGTCAATAGCCAGCTTTCATTGTATATTAGTCTTTGGATTAGTTTACCTTCACATAGCATTGCGATGCTTATGGCGTGTGTTGACATGACCCAATTGAAGTGTAGATCTTCACGATCCAAGATCTTGGGCAAAATGGAAGGCCTCTCTGAGCGATCTATCAGAGCTGCTTGGTTTCCTCCATATACGGATGACTCTAATCTTCAGCATTTTCTGACATTAGCCTCAATCCCACGGGAATTGATGACGAAACCCGAGAATTCATTTTATACAACGCTGAAAAGAGCCTTTCAAAGGATTAAATTTCATTCTGCGGTTGTTGGATAGCACTGAATATCTTTGCCAAGTGATCGATGCGGTCGCTTGATGGTCGTGATCTCACGAGCATATTAACCACATATACTTTCATTGATCGGCCGATCTGATTTTCGAATGATCTATTAATCGTCTCTTGGTAAGTAGCATAAGCATTCTCCAGTTTGAATCCATGGATTGCAGCATAGCACTATAGGCTCGGGTCAGTAGCGAAACAGTTGTATTCCTTGTCTGGGACATGTTTCAATATCTGATTTTATTTGGTGTTTTGCGTACATGGATGAGAGTAATTCATGTCTAAATGATCGAGTCAATTAGTTGGTTGATCATTGGATATGGAAAGCTATGCTTCGCCATGCCTCATGCAAATCTGAGTAGCCGGCGTACGTTCACTACTCTCCTTTTGTTTCTCGCACAAGCAAAGGAATGAATACTCATTTCGGGTAGAGGACACTGCGGATAAACCTATTGGTTTTGAGTAGATTCGCCTCCTCCTTAAGTGCAGTAGATCTTCCTAGATCCACGTCGCTTCGTTTTTATTCACTGGAGCAATGCAGTTGACTCTTGCACAATCATGGCGTAGAGTTGTGATCTGATCTACAATTCTCATGATGGGTTGTATACACTCCATGTGCTTATCTGCAATGGTAAATGGTTAGCCTTATAGGTGTGTTAAACAAAAGGCTTAGTAAATTTTAGCCCCGTATTGTGTGCTGCTGCATAGCTGGCTCCAACTACGAGTTTGAATCTATATGTGTTTCCAAGCAATGCGTTTTCCATTCAATGTACTCACGATCCATTGCTCATTAGAAGGGTCGGAATGATGATCTACTGCACATAAGTCCAGGCATTAATCTGAGGATTCTATCTCTAAGCATCATTTCGGTTGTAACGTCAAGCTGTTATAAATACTAGGCACAAGCTATTGGGTTGAGTAGTTGTATCCAGCTCTTGAATGATCACATTAATGTCCCCAGTCTTGGGTTGATGGGTGTATTGCATGAATGATCGAGCCTAGCTTCTATTGTGTTTATACTGTAGTCCAAGTTGTAAGAGCTAGAGTTGTTTGATAAAATATCAAATTATATTCATCTCGTTTCTCGTGCATGCCCCCAAGTCTGGGGAATATCTCGATAAACAGCAAGGTAGATAGTGTTCGCTTCAATTTCACACTCTATCCCATTAAACCGTGATATCGAGTTAACCGATGGAAGGTCGATCCGTGCCATATTCTGCATTCTGTCCTAGTTCTTTCCTCTAGGTAGAATACTTTGTTGCCTCATAGACATTCACTTTGTTGCTTATGTCGTCATTCTCTGGGCAGAAATTGAAGAGTGAATAGTCCAGTAAGATCCAATGTAGGATTGATACTTCCCTTATCGGACCGAGGGTAAGAATCGGTGCGTGGCCAGTTTTGTTGCACTCGTTGTGAAAAGCACGCCTAGTCGGTTATGGTAAGAGTCGATGATTGAATGGTCACATTGCATTCTTTCGGAGTTGGGTGATCAACCATGTCAGTTTTGAATTACGTTCTCCCGTCAGATCTACAGACAAAATTAGCTCAAATGCAGTCAAGTCATGCTCATCCAGTCTCATGCCCTTCCTGGTGGATCGAAGGAAGGCGACGGAGGACGATTAGTCAAGTCACACCCATTCGTGGTTCTATCCATGCTCTGGTGGTCGTAGGTATTCGATGGGCGCTCGTGTCACATCGAATTGCAGTCGAAGAGGATCGATATTGGCCGTGGATTTAGCGACACAATGTAGAATGTACGGACCTCATGGCATATCGATACAGGGGTATGACATGAATGGTGCAGATTGATATTTCCCGTCGATCAGGCGGTACGGTGTAATTGGCTTCCTGTAACTTCGGGCATCGTTCTAATTGGTTAGCATTAAGGCCTCCTTATAGTCATTGCCTTAAGTTGTGAAGGACCCTAAGCTAGCAATGTAGCGAGTCACCTTTCTCTTCTTTCAATGATTTGTTCTTCTGCCCCCAGTCTTGGTTTTAGCAGAGTTAGTTTGTGGACGGTCCAATTGCATCTGTAGCGAGTTTATACTCCTCTCGTCGACCTTAGGTCGGAGTTGGTAAATGAACGGTCGAATCACATTCTTTATCTGTCTATCGTCGTAGTCGCACTCTGGGGACTAGAGGCAGTTGAAGGGCCATTAGTCACACCTATTTGATGTTTATACCCTTGTCCCTACTCTGGGGACTAAGAGTTTTAGTAGAAAATGGTCAACCGCATTTTCCTCGATTAATTCCTCTGGCACATTGCGGTCACATTGCGGCAACTTTAATTTGATGTTTCTCCGATTGAATTGGAGGAAGGAGTTGATTGGCAGATGGTTGGGTCACCTCCGTCCATGTTGCATGCACAACTTGCCAGATCGTTGGCTAGAGTTAGCGGATGTACGGTCGTGTCATGTTCATTTGTGGTAGGATGGGTAGTCATATCCATTTAGGATAAGGCGTTCAGCTAGGTCCGTTTTGCGAATCTACATCTCCCTGTCGAATCAAGGAAGAAATCTTGTCTTGCTCGGTTGGAGTGCATCTCTAAAAGATTATGTTATAGGTCCCGTGCCGGGAATAAGTGTTGATGCATGAACGGTCATGTCGTGCCCGCTTAGTGCTAGTTAGTCGGATCACAACCGATTTTTTATGATAAGTGTGCCCCCATGTCAGGGGAAGAGTTGGAAAGAAGAAAGTCTAACCACATCCGCTTTTTGTACTACAGAACTTGCTGCGGAATTAGAATTGATATATGGACAATAAAATCGCATCCCTTCTGGTATTTATATTCCAATCCATGCTTCGAGGATTGGAGTTGGTTGATGTTTACAATCCAGTTCACACTCTTGGAATCTGGAATTAGTTGATGGGTGGTTAGTCATACCCATTTGGAATTCGTGCTCCAATCCGTGCTCTCAGGACTTGAGTGAGTCGTTGTTTTATATTCCAATTCATCCTCTGGGAATCTGGAGTTTATTGATGTTTATACTCCAGTTCGCGCTCTGGGAATCTAGAGTTAGTTGATGTATGGCCGTTCACACCCATTTTAGTGTTTATACTCCAGTCCGCACTCTGGGGACTTAGAGTTATTAAATGTTTATACTCCAGTTCGCAACTTTGACTTGGCATTCGCACTCTAATTCACACTCTGGGAATTTGGAGTTGGCATTTGTATTTTGGTCCGCGCTTCGGGAACCAGGAATTGATGTTTATACTCCACTTCACGCTCTAGGGAATTGGAGTTGACATTTGTATTTTCCGGTTCGCCCTCCGGTAACCTGGAATTGATGTTAATGCTCCGATTCACGCTCTGGGAGCCTGGAGTTAGCATTTGCATTTTGGTTCGCACTCCAGGAACCTGGAATTGATGTTTGTACTCCGACTCGCGCTTTGGGAATCTGGAGTTAGCATGGATGCTTCGGTTCGTGCTCCGGGAACCTGTAATTTGTGTTTATACTCCAATTCATGCTTTGGGAACCCGGAGTTCGCATTGATGGGTTGGTTCGCACTCCGGGAACCTGGAATAGATGTTTATACTCCAATTCATACTCTGGGAAGTTGGAGTCAGCCAATAGATGGCCAGTCACACCTATTTGGGCTTTTTAGGAATTCGTTCACACTCTGGGAACGATGGATTTGATGTTTATACTCCAATTCGCACTCTGGGAATTTGGAGTCCGTTCACACTCTGGGAACGATTTATTGGATGTTTATACTCCAATTCACACTCTGGGAAGTTGGAGTCCGTTCGCACTCTGGGAACGATTTATTGGATGTTTATACTCCAATTCACACTCTGGGAATTTAGAGTCCATTCGCACTCTGGGAACGATTTATTGGATGTTTATACTCCAATTCACACTCTGGGAATTTGGAGTCCGTTCGCACTCTGGGAACGATTTATTGGATGTTTATACTCCGGTTCGCACTCTGGGAACCTAGAGTTGATTGCAGGACTGTCGTGTGTCAGTCCAGTTCGGCCATTGATGTGATGGCTTGCCCCCGAGAGGTGGGTTTCGCTTAGCAAATGATCGGTGGGATCTCGATTACTTTCCACTTATCTTCCATCAACGAAGGAGGAGACTTGGTTTATGGACGGATGAATCACATCCGTGTTCATTTGGATCCCGCTTCTGCCAAGCCTAAGGAGTAAGATTAGTGTTCTGGCAAGCTTTGAGCTCGAGCATAGGAGAGGATGGCTGAACTACATCCACTTTGAGTTGTGTATTTTCCCTTAAGTTGGGGGCAAGAGTTGGAGAGTAGACGGTCGAGCCACGTCCACTTTACGCTTTGCACTCTTCCAGTCGAGTTGAGGAAGAGAGTTGGAACGATGGCTCATGATGGTTTGTGAGTAGGTAGTCATTCATTGATGACTATAGATTGATGGTTGGCCCCTGATGAAGTTGGTTTAAGGCATGATTGTTTTGCCGAATCACAGATGCAAACTAGAGAGTGAATGATCAAATCATATCCACTTTAAACATATGTCCTCAAATTACCCCAAGTTCTAATGTAGGATTGGACGCATAGATGGCCATGTCACGTCGACTCTCGGTGTGATTTAAATTTTATTGGGCATCCGAGGAAGCATAAGTATTTTGGTGAGCTTCAAGTAAGAGATGGAGAGTGCATGGTTGGGCTACATAACTCCAAGTCTTTCTCAAATCTTCTAACTAAATTGCATAGGCATGTGAGTGGATGGTCGGTTGCATCCACTTCGTACTGGAGCCCTAAACTTGTCTGTCTCTTCCACTTTGATGGCCTGCCCTAAGTCAGGTGCGTATAGCAACCGACGAGTGGTTGAATTATGCTCGCCATGATGATACCTAAATGACTTTATCATAGTCCACGGAGGTTGTTTTGCACCCGTCCTTAAGTACTCGGTTACTCATTGATAAGTGAAGCGGCGTCGTATGCTCGCTATTGCACTTCGGTCCAGCCTTTCACAGTTGGGAGTCTATCGCAAATGGTTCAGTTTGATCAAAGTTCCAATTGAGGTCGGGGGTTCCCGGCTCTTCATTTTATGGGGCTTGAACATATTGCCAGAGCTATCCTTTCTGGAGCAGCCTTATGGCGTTGGCATCCATGATAGTCATATAAAGAAAAGGAGCTTCCCGATTTAGAGTATGGAGCAGGTTCCCTTGTATGTCGCCAAGTTGATCCTTCGTCTGATTCATCAACGTAATGTTGGCCTGGACATGTTGTTGTAGTCGTCGGCGACTATCCACCAATTCTGTTATCAAACTCTGGAAATAAGCTTTTGTGCTGATTTCATTTATTAGTGTTGGCAGCAACGGGCTGTAGATTTTGATCAGTTCATTGGCTGCCAGCTTCTTTATTCCCTTTAGCAATATGAGAAGTATAAATGATATGCCTAACTACGATTGACAGTCTTCTTTGAGAAATAGGGGATACAACGCATTTGATGGTATTCATCACTTTTCGTGGACTCCATTCACTATTCTCACTTCATGAGGTAGTGGTGGAGGTTGAATTTCCATAGTACACGGACATAGTCGGCATGCTGAATTTTAGTTAGAAATTCTACGTGTAGGATGGTCTCAATGAATAGGCCCTGACTGGGAACGATACTCGAATCAACATTATCAAGTCCATTTTATGGTTACGGGGTCTTGTGATACTGGTGAATGATGTATGCCCGACTGCCTAATGTTTGAGTGGTTGGTAATGTCGATCGGATGGTGAGTGGATTAATATGGGCTCATTGATTGGTGATTATTTCTAATTTTCACCATGAAGGAGGCTCGCATAAGATAGTTAGGAAGTCCTCTTAGAGTTGTATGTCATGCTTTTAGTCATATGGACATGGAATGATTAAGATACGGGCACATGAAGATGGTTCAGTGGTGAACAACTATGTTTTGAGTTGGCAGAGTAGACAAGGCAGGGTAGTCGTAATACTAGCCATCGCACCATAATTGTCAGTTTAGGAGTTTTAAAAGCTGGTTAATTGGAGGAAGTTGCAGTCCACTTTAGAAGCATGATACATTAATCAACCCTAGTTCGTGCCATATTAGCTAGGTTCTCCAGCCTCTGGGAGCACCATTTGAATAGTATTTCAATACCCATTCCTTGATTGCAACTCAAAAATTGCTATTGTAATCTCCTACTTCCCGTCCAGTCATGGAACGACCTGAATGTTCCTTTATTTAAGTTGAGGTTTGGATTAACTATGCTGGTGCTCTGCGCTGCGGCTAGGGTTCGTTCGTTCGCTGCGGCTAGGTTTAGGAAATTTAGATCGTGCCCGAATTTTTTTTTTTTTTTAATGATGGATACGAAATGTTCGTTCGCATCGATGGTTCGAGCGCTTAAATGATGGATCGAACTAAAGGCAGATAGAGTTAATTGTTTTAGAGCATTTTCTACCATTAGCAATATTATGAAAAAATTTGGTATTATTATCACCTTCGTTGATCCATTGAATTCTGGATCGCTGCTTCCACATCACCTTCTCTTTTTCTAAAATAGAATTAAGCTCATCTTTTAAATTAGAAAGGACATTACGTTCACCTACATTACGGGTCTAGACTTCTATCTTGTTTATTTTAAGCATTTCATTAAGAATATTATCTTTTTTAATTTTTAAATTTCCAAAAACATTTTTGTTCCAATTTTTAAGAAAAATCCGAAGATCTCTAAGTTTAGAAATAAAATCTTTTGCAGAATTTTCCTTATTTCTAAAACTATGGAAACTCAAAGAATTACATTTACATGTAACTAAATTCACAAAATTAGATTCCAAAAGCCACATCTTTTCAAATTTAAAATTGTTAATAATAACTCTATGATACTCCCAAGAAAGGATAATAGGACAATAGTCAGAGAAGGTATATGGTAAGCCATTGGCTCTATAGATAGGAAATTTGTCCTCAATTTCATCACTAACAAAAAATCTATCGAGAAGAGCCATGGATGGAGACTCTCTAGCGTTACTCCAAGTAAACTCTCTATTAGAAAGGGAAAATTCAATCAAATTAGAGTTGAAAATAAATTGATAGAATTCCTCCATGATAGAGTAATCTCCTTCCCTAGGAAATCGTTCACCTATGAAGCGCGTCACATTAAAATCTCCCCCCATAATCCAAGAACCCGGGGCAAGGGATCTAAATTCTAGACATTCATTCCATAAAATTCTCCTATTAATTTTAGAATTAGGCATGTAAACATTATAAATATTAAATAAAGAGTTGTCTGAAAGGTTAATAAGAATAACATGAAGTGAATGCTGCTTAATAATAAATTGAAGTAAATTAAAATAACTATCTCGCCAACCTATCACTAAAACCGCATAAGAGCCAACGGAAGGTAAAAAAACCCATTTTCTAAAATGATAACCACCTAATCTTCTAAAAAACCTAACATCGGGACAGCAAATTTTAGTCTCCTGAAGTAAAGCAATGTCAATCGAATAGTCTTTAAAGAATGCTATAAATTATCACACTTGTTCAAATCATTCAAACCTCTAATGTTCCAATTAGTGATCCTCATAAATGAATTGTACCATTCCTCTCTAATTCCTTACGCCTAATATGCTCTCTATCAATCTTAATATCAAAAAAAAAAAAAAAAATCTCATAGGCAAGCGGACAAAACTCTATAGATGGTAAATCTCCTAATGCATAAGTAGAGTATGTACTACCCATAAAAGAGCTCACACATGAGCCTGGATTCATAGCGCAACGTGCTCAATCCTGGTAACTCAACCATAATCTGTTGCTGGCTTCTGCGTACCTAGCACTTCGACGAACCAAACCACTAGAAGCTACTGATTTCCTGCATCTTCTTTCCATGACAAAGAAGAACAAGGAACTAGTCTACTACCACTCACTAGTGAAGAGAGTCAATAATATGACTGGAGAAGTCTCTGTCTCCACACTAGTGTTCAACAAAAATGCATCTGTTTGCACCAAAATTGGGCAACACCCTTCGGAAGTCTTTGAAGAGATAATAAGTGAAGAACTTAAATTGGAAATGAAAATTATCTAACAAAAACTCCAAGTTATAGAAAAGTAAATTGCATAGAAGACAAGGATTTAGAATGGTTCGGCGATGCGCCTACGTCCACTATGAAGTTTGATCACTTTATTGCTTAATACTTGAAGGTTACAAGTGTTTTGAAGCAAATTACAGCAGACAACAGACTTAAATTCGAAATCAGCAGCCAAGATGGTGGTATGGAGTGATTCTGGCAGCGTTTAGGCGTACTCTTTCTCTCCAAATTCTCCCACCCCTTCTCTGAATGACCAGGGGCTCTATTTATAGGTGTGGAAGGCCAAAATCCCGCCTAAATCATGGAGAGGCTGCTTGGCACGTGACGGGGGACCCACAGGCCCGCGTTCTTGAAGTGCGTGCCCAGTTTGGGATCGATTCGAAGTGAACTTCGAATCGATCAAAAAATTGTCCAATTACGATGAAACTTGGCGTGCACCTTCTTCATCATGTAGACAAACTTCTGTAAAAATTTCATGGGATTTGGATCAGTAGATTGGGAGTTATGATCGGTTCGAAATTGGGTGTTCGGCATGCTGTTTGGTTCGAATCGATGCATGGCCGAAGCGAATACTTCGAATCGATTGGGGCGCGCCTGTCTTCGAGCCGATCCATGTTCGTGCTAGCTTAGCCGCTTTGTTGGATTCGAAGGTCGTCTTCGAATCGATGGAGTGGATTCGAAGTTGTCGAAGTCGATGGAGTCGAAGGTGAGTGATGGAGTCGAAGATGATGGATGGATTCGAAGGTGTCTGATGGAGTCGAGGCTGTGATGGGTTCGAAGCTATTAATGGATTCGAAGCTGTGGTGGATTCGAAGCATAGGAAGGACTCGAATTTGTGATGGATTCGAAGTAGGGAGTTCCTTAGATGGATTCGAATGTCGCCTCTTCCTATGGGTTCGAATATGATGGGTTCGAAATAGATGGTTTCGAACACGATGGTTTCGAACACGATGGGTTCGAACATGATGGGTTCGAACATGATGGGTTCGAACCGAGCAATGTGCACCTTCTTAACTTGAATCCATCATAACTTGAGCATATGACCTCGGATTGACTTTAAATTTGAAATGCTGGCTTCTATGGTCTTTCTTGTCATGCCTTATCAATTGCGGCCCGATCCGGGCTCGGACAAAATTCATCGATATCCATAGCGAAGAGAAGTGCATCCAATCTCTGAGACGAACTGTCCTTTGTTTTTGGCCAATCTTTTGGTATCACGGCTTTGCCAAAAAGCGGGATAACATCATCCACTCTAGAAGAAAAACCAGGAGCAACATCTACCTTCGATGATTGAGCAAGACAAGAGTCAGAATATAACACCCTATCCTCATCTTTGCTAACACCCGAACAAACTGTTACTGACTTATGCCTATCATTTCTAGAATTTTCCAAAGTCTCGCTACAGAAACATTGAAAATCCCAAGTGCATGTGTGCACGTCTACTGAAAACTCTACTAATGCCAAGCTAAAATCGCTGTTATCTTCAAGCATATTGCCTAAATCCACATAAGCCTCTTTTACATCCAAATATACAGCAACATCAGATCCTATAAGCCAATCCATAATATCAATATATCTCGAATAGGTTTCAGAAAATGCTTTTGATTTACAACAACTGCTATTAACATTTTCCAAAACTGGACATCCAGTTGATAATATATCCTCTTGAAAATTATCTGATGAATTCTCCAGATCAAAAGATAGAAACCCACAAGGCTTCAAAGAATCTGAAACTAAGTCGAATCAGTTTGACACTTCAAGTTTCAAATAAGCTACAAAACTATTAAATCCAAAAGACTTTTGAATCCCATGGCTAATATTATCTAAATCAACAAACTCTTGGTCCATTAAATCAAAAGTAACATCACCAAGATTATTGGACCGATCAATCATAGCAACACTCGAAAAACTGCAATCTTTAACTTCGCCACGATTATCCAAAATTGGAAAGCAATCTCTCGAACTATTCGATTGAACTAGATTAGAATGCTCTGCGCAATGCAAAAGTTCACTATCATTATCCAGATTATCTAGAGATAAGGACAGGCAATCAAATCTGTTGGAGGTAGGTAACTCAGATTTTTCCTGAACACGAAGATTAGATTTACGGTTTTTCCTTCGAGCGGAGATGAATATATGGCCTTGAACTTCAACATTATCACATTCATTCGATGAAGACAAAGGGCAAGACTGATTCAAACAATTTGAAACATCAGGATCAAACAGAATAGGGTCAAAGCCTAGATTAATCTCATTAAGGACAAGAGTATTAGGAATGAACGATTCGACTGAAAAATCATCTGAAGGATTAGGCTCTTTATTCAAGATTACAGATTGACCAACAGTTTATAAGGAGCTACAAAAGCTATCAGTGAACCCTTTGCCATAGTTCGGTTCATTGATGATGTCAAAATGATAGAAAAGTTCATCGAGATAACTTTTACCAAGATCCTTATTAGACCAGAGATGATCAATCAACAAACCCCTTAACAACAAAAATTTCAGAGCAAATTGAAAACCATGATTAATTAGAGAAGGTTTAGAACTTCCCTTAACACTATACTTGTAATCAGTGGATTGACTAAGCTCCTTAACTTCGCTAACAACAGGTTTACCAAAATAAATCTTTGGGTTACCAAATCTATCCATATAACCCTTTCCTATGTTCGGCTCGTTGATGATGTTAAAATGATACAACAGTTCGTCGAGTTAATTAATTCCATTATCTTTCACGAACCATGGATAATCAAGAAGAACACCCTTCAGCTTCAAGAAGTTCAAGATGAAAAGGAAGCCGTGATTAGACAAACTCAATTTATCCTTATAAGAATATGAATCAAACCCACAATCTTTACTCTTATCTCCAAAGTTTCCACAAGAAAAGCATCTTACTGGGTCTCGACAATTGATAACAAGATGATTTAAATCCCCAAATCTGAAACAGAATTTCTTTCCCTTTCTGGATTCGATCCATCTTATATTATTCTTATGAAAAAATGTTCCTTGAAAATCAGATGGAGATTGAAACTTAACAGCCTGAGCAAATGAATACGGAAAAAAACCACGATTGGGGAGATTGGAATATTCGACAGACGAAGAAGAAGATGTACGAAAATCTTGAGAGGAAGAAGGAAGTTTCGGCCAAGAATCTTAAGATTGAGAGGACGCCATTAGTATTGTGTAAGTTAACAATACCGAGCTGACATTCATTAATTAACTTAAACTAATCACATTAAACTTAATTTATTACAATGAGTAATTAATTCCTCAATTACTTTCATTAAGTAATTATACATAACAAATTCCACAAATGATTATCTTAAATTAATTAATATAATTAATTAATTAAAATTAATCACATTAATTAATTATTTAATAATCTTTAATTAATGATCTTCATTAACTATTAACAATTCTTTAATTAGTTTCCTTAAGTAATTAAACTTAGATTAATCATTATTAATTATAAATTAATTAATCTTTATTAACCAATTAATTAATTTCTAATTAATGAATTAATTAAGTGCTTAACTATAACTTAATTAATCTTTAATTACTTGATTAATTAATTTCTAATCATTAATTAAAAATTTAATCTTATCTAATTAATGATTCTTAATTATAAATTAATTATTCCTTAATTAATTAACTTAAACCTCAATTAACTAATTTAAACCCTTAATTACTTAATTAATTAATCCAAATCATTAATTAATTAAATTAATTAATTATCCATCTTAATTACCTTAATAATTTAATGAATTACAAATCATTAAATCCTAATTAACTTTGGGATAAACATTAATCCTATCAATGATTAAATTATCATCAACAAAGCATTTAAAAATAATTTACTTTTAAATTCCATTTTAAATTTAAAATGAATACAAATTTAACTTTAACAAAGTTTAAACAATTTAAATCCTTTAAAATCACATGTTAAAGAAATACTTACTTTACAAAAGAAGTTTAAAAGAATTTAAAACCAAATTATTTTTGAATTGAAATCAATTTGATATACACTTTAAACATTCAAAGTTGTTTAAAATATTTTAAATTTAAAAACTTTCTTTTATTTCAAAAACATGATATAATTCATTTTGGATCCAGATTTAAACCTAGATTTAAAACTCTGTTTAAATCTTTATTTTCAGATTTTAAAATCATTTAAATAATTTAAAGTTGTTAAAACGTTTCATTTTTATAAAACTAATTTATTTCAAAATTTGGATACAAATTTAATTTGAATTCATATTTTAAAACTTGATTCAAAACTCTGTTTTTAAATCTTGCTTCAAATTTCAAATTTATTTTAAATTTTGGAAAAACCTGACAGGTTTAAACCTGTAACAGGTAAATAAATCGGACCAACCCCTCGAATACTTCGAGTCAATCACCCCTTAACTTCGAGCAATTCACGAAACCACACGAGTAAATACTCGAGTACAAAACCACTGCTCAACTCATCTTCATCAGAGCCCAGATATGCACCATACATATGCATCATCAACGCAGCCAACTCTGATCATCTACGATGATCTCCTCACATCGGCAATCACCCTCTAACCCTATTCCGATCATCAGAACCTCGCTACAAACTCGAAATCGAATTCGAGCTTACTAACCCAAAACTTGAACCAAGAAAAAACCTCGAACCACTTCATACTCGAATCTCCATACACCAGAGCGGTTGCAATTTCAGCGACTACTTCGTCCATACTCCAGCTGTCATATCCCTGAATCTGGTGGAGCTCGGTCCACCAGAGACGCTGCGCTGATCCAAAAATGTCCCACCTCACCAAACTAGGGTTACATTCTTCCAAGATCAACCACCCTCGCCACCATCCTATGATCATGTCCCTGATATTTTTCCTCAAGTCTCCGATCATACTTCTACCTCCAGAAAGAATCATGACACCTCAGATCAAATAGATCTTCACGAACTACAAAATTTCCATTTTCTCATCAACCCAGAAATACAAACTCAAAACCCAACTAAATGTTTTGATTCTTCTTTTAAAAATCAAGTTTTTGATAAAGTAATTAGTTTTTAAGCTTGAATCAACAAATTACAATGTTTGAATTTAGACTTAATTTAAATTTTCTCTATTGTTATTGATTTCTAGAGTCAATACAAAATTATTCTAACTTAAATAAAATTTTAAACTTTACTCTATTAAAGCATATTCCATTCAAATCTTATGTCATAATAGCATCCAGATCAAGAGAAAAAGAATTTGAATCAAAACTTGAACTTGAACTAGAAACAGATAGTGTCTCAGGTGAAAACAGACAAGCAAACTCATCCACACATACATACATATACACACACACATAGCGCTATGCATTTGTCAATAGATATACAATCATACTTATTTCCATAGATAATCAAGCAGCCAGATTTATATACTTAAAATTTAAAAGTGATGTTACTCATCTGAAAGAAGATGAAGAATAGAGCATATTATTTTGAAAAGCATTGAACTTGAGTTACTGTGGTTTGCTTATGATTTTAAAACTGCATTTGCATGTTTGCCTTTGAAAACCTCAAGTTGAAGATGAGTGTAGGCCTAGTTGTTGCTTTTAAAATAGAATTGAAGAAAACTACAGGCTTTTGAGATGTTTGAACTTGCTTTGATGTTGAGGATGACAGTTTGATTTGCAACTAGAAAATAGTTTGCATGCTACTGAGACTTGATTACGAACAGAACTTAAGTTTCTTCTGTCTGCGTCTCAGTTTTGAAAAAGACACAGACATTGATTTTGAACTTTTTTAGTTAGAAATTCAGGTTTGAGGAACAATGCATGCATTCTTTGAGTTGTTTGGTTTGAAAAGAATTACAGGTTATTGAAGTTAAACAAATTTCTGGTTTTGAGGAGCTTGAGAATTTCAGATTTGAGGAGGATGTTTCACTGATTTTGCTTTGAGAAAATGATTTGAGTTTTCAGATTTTGAAAATAAGTTTAGAAATGAAATGAAGACGAGGAAAACATGTTTTTATAAGTTAAATTGATTCAATTTAAAATAAAAGAAAAAAAAATATGACACTTGTCATTTGATGTTCTTTATTAGTTAACATTTGTTACTTATGTCTCTAAATTTTAACACATGTAATTTAGGTAATACTTATTTATTTTAAAGTTAATAAAAACCCTTTTTTCTTAATAATTTATTCCTAAGTTAATGTATATTTAAATTTCTTTTTAAAGAAAATGTAATAATAACAAATTATAAAAGCTTATCTAAATATTTTTAAGTATCTATTCTTTTGAATTTCAAAATAAATTTCAAATTCAAATTAAATTTAGAAATCCAATTTAAAAATCAAGTTATGTGTATACACATATAACTACTTATTAAATATTGAGAATAACAAATTTGATAATTTTAAGTAATTTATAAAAGAGATTATAAATTACTTTTATTATTAAATGAATTAATATATCATATTCTTTATTGTATTTTAAACTTATGTATACCATTTCAAATCATATTTATTAAACAATAATTTAAAAACAAACCTTTTAATCAATCTTATTAAATTTTAAACTTAAGCTAAATATAATTTTAAACAAATAACATTTAACTTAAGTATTTACAAAAAATATAGTAATTTATTAATTCGTTTTGGAAAGCTTAATATTAAATAAAATCAAATTTCCAAAGTACTAAAAATATATTAGTGTTAGAAAATATGCTTTATTTGTTAAATTAAAACAAAGCTTATCTATTTACAATATATACAAATATATATATTATAAATATTAAACAATTTATTAGCTTTTAAAAGATAAACTCACCAATTAATTATTAATTAAAAGAAAATTATTAAATCAATTCAAATTTTATTAACAAAGATTATTAAATCAATTTAATTTTTAACATAGAGTATTAAATTGATATTGTCCAAAATTCCGGGTCATCACATTCCTTCCCCCTTAAAAGAATTTCGTCCTCGAAATTTAAAAAGCAAAGGTAATTTAATAATCTATCTAAGATTTAATCTTAAATCACAAGCATATATTATCAACTATATGCTAACAACCATATCAATCAATTCACCCAAACAAACAAATTTAATTATCCAGACAAAATTCTAGATAAACCTTCCTAGAGTTTCCCGGGTATAAATACCGGGATACTCGCTCCACAGAATCCAAAATATCAACACTACTAAGCTATAGATCTCCTACTCATGTTATCAGACCACAGACAAGTCTGACTCAACAACCAAATCCTCCAGAACTGCTGGTTCCACAACAATTGATAGATCAAATACGTACTCCCTTAGAGATACGTGAAACACAATGAATCCCAGTTATCCAAACTGGCTATTCAGTCCTGAAGACCAAACACTTATTCTCACAGGAACATAGAAAAGATCCAATACCTTGAAGTTAGCTTTCAGTCTTACCAAAACTTATAGCTCCTTTGATCGGAAGAAACTATCCAAAATCAAATCTCCAATTCTTATCAACAAAACTTTAAGGATCCTATGTTGCCTTCATCCTTCTTGATCAGCTCAACCTTTGTTGATGCCTCTAGATACAAACTGGTCCAAAAACAACCCATCAAAGTGATTCCCTCTAGATCAACTAATATCAAGAATAAACCCCACTCCTCAAACATTAGAAGACTGAACTTACTTCTCTTATATCGAAAAGATAAAACAGAAGCACTCCAAACTGCTTCCGCTGCACAACTCTGATTTGGAGTAGATGAGAATGCTGATGATGAACATGAGCACAGACTACACATCACATGTAACGACCCAGAATTTTTGATAACTTGAATTTGAATATTTAATTTATTTTTAATATTAATAAGTGGAATTTTTAAGTCGAATAATTTATTTCTTGAATATTGGATTTAATTGGTCATTTAAATCGATTAATTAATAGTGAAATTCCGTAGATAATTGAATATTGGGTTAAATATGATTGAAAATGGTTTGGAAAATTTTATTTTATCATATTAAAGTTATAGAGATATTTTAGAACTTGTAAAACTGAATTTGGAGTTAATTTGTAAAAATTGAATATTTTAATATTTAATTATCGACTGTAAAATAGCCAATTTTTGAACAGTCTCAGAATTTAACGAGACCAGTTCCATTGGATCCGTAATAGTTAGTTATTATCGGATTTCAATTTTCGTAGCAATCGGAGTTGTCGTTTGACCGTGGCAGCTCGAAACGCATCGATATCGTTTTAATATTTATTCGGCGAGTTAAAATAGCCATTTTTCAAACGGTCTCGGATTTCGACGAAACCAGTTTCATTGGATCCGTAATGTGATATTATTGCAAGATTTCAAATTTCAAGTCAATCGGATTTATCGTTTGTCCGGTACAAGCCAAAACGTCTAGAAATCGTTTAAATCGGTTTTAATTTAAATTGAGCGTTTATAGCCGTATCTCACACATATGATGGAATTAGCTTACGAAACCTATTCCATTGCGTCCGGAACGCGGAAAAACTTTAGAATCGCCTGTCGGAACGCGTAGATTGGAGTTCGTTTGCATAAGTTATTAAAAAGAGAATTTTATTATTAAAATAAGATTAATAACATATATATCTTAATATTTTTCAAAACCCTAGCTCCATATGCTCAGCCGCCGCCCCCAATGTTTCCAATGGCCGAAAATCACCGATTTTCTTTCCTCCAAATCTTCCAATCCACAAATCGAATTGAGAAACTTTCAACTAACAAATTGAAGAGGGCATCAAGATCTACAAGTTCAACGGTTAAGATCGTAAAACTCAAAGCGGATTGGCGGCGATTCGAGCTGGAAGCATAGAACTTGCGCACGCATTCCAAAGCAGTGGAGGTGGCCGAGCTCTAAGGGGTGGTGGCCGAGCATTGCACTTGTCGAGGGCTTCAGAATGGCACCTCCTGATCGACAAATAGGCGAGCGTGTTGGAGGCAATTTTTAACCCTAGTTGGAGCTTCTATGGGTTGTTCGTGCGTTCATAGCCTGGAGAGGAACGTATGCGAACGGGAGAGAAGATGGTGGTGGGGTCGCACGTGTGTATGGGGTGAGATAGTTTTATTTATTTTAATTTAAATTTGAATTGTAAATTTAAATCGTTCAATGTTCAAACTGCGATAACTTTTGCATGCGAGGTCGGAATCGGACGAGATTTTTTTGCGCTGGCTTCGTATCGCCGTGCTCTTCGCGATGCAACCAGTTTGGAGTCGATTGGAGGTCGTTTGAATTTCGGGTAAAATTAAACGTTCGTTTAATTTTATTCGAAACGAACGCGAAAACGGAAATAAAATCAAGGTGAGAACTCCTCACTCAATCGAAAGGTTTTGTTTAAAATTTTGAATAGTTAATATTGATTGTTGATGGTTGATTGATTGTGCTAGTAGATATAGTAGGATATATACTATATATAGCGATATATATATATTGGCATATGTATATATCGGATTTGATTCCCCGCCTCGTATAGCGGATGAGACCCTATTGCGCCGTTATTAAGCGGAATATTTATAAAATCCCATATACCGCGATATTCCACCTTGAAGTGGAATTGGTATTGTGCTAACGTCTGTGGGTGCAGGGAAACAGGTTGGAGGGATCCAACTGGATTCCTCACATATTTATTTGTTTATAAATCTTATGTTGATTGTTGATAATCATATTGATATATGACACTTATTCCCGTGATTGACCATCTGATGTTGTTGCATCATCGGATTCAAATTTTTAAAAAATAAAATAACGGTTTTGAATTTAAAAGGGGTTTTAAATCGATTTTTCAAAGAATATGGTTTATTAAAAATTTTGAATTGATTAAATTTTAAAATAAATAGATGGATAAAATTTTATGTTTTAAAAATTTATATTTTTATGAAATATAACTTAAAAGAAATTTTTAACAATAATAGGTTTTTATAAAATAGTTAAATTTGGTTTTTGGGAAGTTATTATTATTAATGGTTTATATAAAGGATTTTATAAATGGATGTTTTTAAATAAAAATTATTGAAGTTATAGGATAAATTTATAAAGTGTTAAGTTGATGTATAACATGAATTTCACTAGGATTTATAGATTAATAAATGTGAAATTTATAAAACGAACGGTTATTGGAAAAATTTAAGTTTATAAGTTATTAACTTATAGAAATGGATTTGGGCATTAAAAAGGGGAATTTTATAGAAATTGTTAATAAATGAAGATTTCATTAGTTGAAATTATTATAAGCCATAAAGAAATCTTGTAAGTGATAAGATTTTAAATTGGTGAAGTTCAAAAGAACGATTTGGGTAAATAGATAATATTATAAGTATTTAACTTATAATATTGATTTTAGTATATAATCGAGTTATGTAAATCGAATTGGACTAATAAAAGGAGATTTCTAAAACGAAGTTTCATAAATAGAAATGGGATGTATGGACATTGTTATAAATCCGAAAAATCAATTTAATTTGATAAATTGAATATGGAATTTGTTAAAGGGGTTGTATTCACTATTTTTGAACGGTGAATGTATTATTTTATTAAATGAACGTGTTTTTGGAAAAGAACGTTCTAAATGGAATTTAAAACTAATTAAAGACGTTTTAAGATATGTTAAGTATCGAAATCATAGATTTCAACATTGATTGTTGAAATAGACGATTTCGAGAAATAGAAGGGAATATTTTGAATAGTAGTGGATTTATGTATCCATTTTTTTTATTTCAAATCCATATACTAGTGTTTTTGGGTTGTCGTAACGATGTTTTACGCAACATTCGTTTTTAACCCAAATAAATGTGAATAAAGGAATGTTTTCTTAAAGAGAATGGAATAAATACTTAACTGTGATTTAAGTATATGGAATATTTTCAAATCGTTGAAAATAAATAAATTTGTGAATTACTTATTTTTAAAATAAGCATGGGAATGGTTTTCTAATATGAAATGGAACGGTTTTTGTGAATTCACCTTTAAGGTAATTGAAAGCAAATAACTTGAAATCGATTTGGGAATCGTATGCTAGTAGATGCTTGGAATTTAAATCCACTTTGGAATTTATATATATGAAGGGAAATTTGTTTAAAAATAAATGTTGATTTATTTTTAAATATGAAAATATAATTTACGAATTTGGAACGTAAGTTAAAATAAATCGGTAAAGATTTGTTTGGTGGTTTGAAATTTGTTTCAAAAGGTATATATGGTTAAGGTGATTTGAAATTAGTTTTCAAATGGTTAAGGTGATTTGAAATTGGTTTGCAAATGGCTAATGTAATTTGAAAATTGGTTTTCAAATGGTAAAGGTAAATTGAAAATTGGTTTTTCAATTGGTTAAGTGTGGAAAATTTTATCGTGAAGTGGTTTTGGTAAAACAAATAACTGGGGCAATTATTTGGAAATGGTGTATATATATATATATCTTGTGAAGATATTTTTGGGATTAAATAATTTTGGAAATTTATTTGGAATCTGATGATGTGGCGCATCTTTATTGATAGTTAAATAACCGACTATCAATATTTACCCTTGGATGGTATTGGTTGTGTTTGTTTGGAATTGAATGCACACTTATTTTTAAAAATAAGCGCTCGCTATTCGGTTTAGCCGGGAGAGGACCTTTGTGTCATATATCCCATTCCGAATATGCGATACGTCGTTTGGATTGCATTTGAAGACCGGTGTTGAAGACCGGGTATTTGTGAAAACGATAGGATGACCTATCGATTGTCTCCGCATCGTTAGCTACGATATGGAGATTTCCTTTGTGATGGGAAATTTTATCGGGATTGTGAATACCCGGATTGCAAGGGCTTCTTTGGAAGTGCCTTCGGTTCTGTTCGAACCCGGAACAGACTTGTATGGTTACGTGTCTGACATTACATTTTGAGAGATAGAGCAGATTTCTTTCAAATACATTTCTGTTGGTGGCGGAGAATTTATTCTCTTAGCTTAACACCCTTCTCTGAGACGTACGAGCTCAGAGGTTATGTAGTTGAAGGTTATCAGCGATATTTCCCAATCTGGTAATGTGGCATGCTGAGTGCTGCTGTGTGATGATCATTGGTTGGTCATTTGTGATATGATCATTTGTTTGATCATTTATCTTTGTGATTATTGCTTTGGTCATCTGTGGACCCGAAGCATGGCTTTGTTACACAAAGCGTAGCTTTGTGGACGAGACTTCGTCAGGACCTCACTCCCCGGAAATGGTCGAAACAGGAATATGCGGCAAGGTTATGAGGGTCGCGCCCTTTAGGGTATGTCATTTCCTTCTGGTAAAGGGTGGTATCATGGTATGGAGCCCAGATACTTACTCATGTTGATACACTATACCTATTACTGTGTGGTGTTGTTGTTGCGAGCGCTCGGATAAAGGTCCCAAAGGACCGGGGGATGGCATATTCGTGTAGTAGTTACCTAGTTACAGAGGTAACCCGGCCTTGTGTTGGTAGAGATCTAACCGTAACGTTAGTTCTCGGGACGTCCCGCCAGAGGCGATCCCATGTGGCAGTAGGAAGTTCCTTAGCCTGACCATTTGTTGGAAATCCATTCATCCAATACGCGCCCTGTACGGTTTTAGTTGTAGAACCTGCCATTTAACATGGCAGCTATAGTAGGCATAGTATCATGGTACCTATGCTGGCTAGGATTTATATTATACTTTCGAAATATTTTCCACTATGCACTAGTAATAATATCAAAGAATTTTTCTCGTAGTAAGCATGTTTGACTATCATAAGGAGAAATCTCCCCCATGTGTGCGTTTGCATTGTGTGTGTGCCGGGAGGCCTTATGGTAGTTTCATTTTCCAAAAAGCATTGCGGATTTCAAAATTTAAACTTTCTTGTTGCGTGTTTAAAGATAAACTGTTTTGAGTTCTCACACCAGTCACATGACTGACCTGGAGTTTATTGTTCCTTTCCTAAACTCTGGGTGCCCACTATTTTCCACACGGGCAGTCTAGAGTTAGGTTGTCAGGTTATTCTGGATTCGGGAGTTGCTGTGCAGATGTTGGAGGCGAGCTTGGATAGCGTAGTCTATTATCTATTGTATATAGTATTCTTTCCGCTGTTTTATTGTTGTACACTCTGATGATATGATGTATTGTGATGTATGTATAAAATGTATAGTTCTTTTGTTTTAATGATATTCATTTATCTATTATATGTTGTTCCGCTGCGATTGTGAGATTCTGATATTGTTTCTCGTTCTGTTACTTGTTTTTCTGTTTTCTCTTCTCTTTCTTTTCTTTCTTCTTCTACCTCTTTCTTCTTCAAAAACTCTAACGGTTCGATTTTTCGGCAACGAAAAATCGCGATCGTTACATTTGGTATCAGAGCATATGGTTAAGCGACAACCTGCTCTGTTGGGTATTACTCATTAGAGAAAGAGTCAGCAGTACTCTAGAATGAGTATGAGTGTAATAATAGATATGAGTGCGTATTTGTTAGTGAATATAAAATTGTTTTATATTGTGATGATTGGTTTGTTGAGTGGTATATGAACCTTCGTCGGCGCAGCCTCGAAAACTGAATCGAAGGGGTTCCTAAACACTTGAATAGAACAATTCGACACAATATTGTTTTAAATTGGGTAAATGAAATAATTTTACCTCGATTATATTTTATATATAAAAAGAAAATAATTTTTCAGGAATTATTGAAGTGTGTATATAATTGATTGCTTGGTTGTTGTAAATGATATAAATATAAAATAATTAAAAGTTGTTTGAATGAGCTAATAAAAGCAACTATTGTAAAAAGAATAATGGTATAAACCAATGAATCATAAGATGAAATTATAATTGATAATGAGTTACAATTGTAAGATAATCATGTATGTATATAAGAAGTAAAATTATATAAGTAAAAGGTTTATAAAAGTGATTTATGAATAGAAAGAAAACTTTTTGAAAGAATAATTAGCATTGATTTCACTATTGTCACTGGGAAATAATAAGGGTGATGACTGCAGCATCATCAGTATCATTTTCGAGTTTCTATGTGATGGATTTGCTACAAAAATGAATTAAAAATTAAAGTTTTGTTGTAATAAACCAATTTGAAATTAAAATTCAATTTGAAATTGATAAATATAAGTGAAAAAGGTTTTGGACTTATAATAAATGTTGGAAGTTGAATAATAAATTGTATAAGTTATAGAATGGAAAATGTAAGTAAAACCGATTATTGAAATGGTTAAACAATAAAGTTAAGTAAAATGGAATATGGATTTAAATGTTGATATGAAGTTGTCTTAAGTAAGTGTTAAATGGAATTAACTTTAGAATTGAAATTCGAACTTGACTGATAAGTGTAAAGCTTAAGTTTATTTGAACAAATGATGTTAAATGGAGTATAACTTAAGTGAAGTTGAATAAAAAAAAATTGACCTTTGTATCAAAGTTAAATAATCAAGTGAATTAAATGAGGTAAATAAAGTTGAAATGGAATATAACTTAAGTAATATTGAAAGAATTGATGTTAATATCAAAGTAAGTGAATAAAGTGAGTAAATGAAATTGTTAAAGGTGTGAACTTAAGTTATATAAATGAAATTCAATTTTATTTGTAAAAAAAAAAAAAAAAGAACTAGCAATTGAATTAAAGTATGAATTGAATGTTAATCAATAGAATATGAATAAGTTGATATGAAATGATGCATGCAAGTGTAAATTCATTTGAAAATAGTTGAATAATTGAATGAAAAATCAATTGAATGTTAAACCAATTGGAATTGAGATAGTCGAACCAAATTGCATGCAAGTAAAATAAATAAATTTGGTTGTATTGGATGTGCATTGGTTGTTATTTGCTTGTTGGTTGATTGTATGTAAATTCCTTAAGTGTTAAAGAAATTGAATTTGTTAAATTAAAAGCTATGAAATTGAATTCACATTGAAAGTGAAGTAAATGAATTTGAATAGAATAGAAGATGTAAATTGAATTCAAATGAAATTTGAAATGCAAAATTGATTGAAAATGAGTGAAATTGAATTTATAACTTCAATAATAAAGCTAAAAGTGGTATAAAAAGCATATATCGAAATTTTGCAATAGAATTGGCAAATTGGTTTGGATATTGTATTTGGTATTGAAAGATACTACTAGCAGGATATACAGGTATATAATGGATTGGAATTTTGATTTTGAAGTTAAAAATTGAATGACTCGACAAAAAGGTACGTATTTCAATTTTAATATGAGATTTGATGATTTCCTTCTCCAGCCACTTGGCTTTCTCTTTTCTTTTTGATTCTGAGGGGCCGTAGTGCCATTTTGTAGTCGTACCGATCTAGCCGCGCAAAGGAGACTCTGGCGAAATTTTTTGAAAATTTAGGGAGTTAGAAAAATTTTGAGAAATTTTGAAAGTTTGAAATTTGAATTTAAATTTAAATTTGAATTGTTGAGTAAACAATGTTGTTTGAAACCTATAATTGAAGTTGGAAAGCTAATTGAAATGATAGTAAATCTTTAATAAAAAGATTGGTGTTAGAAGGTTGATAAAACTATTAGTTTTGGAAAAATAATAAACGGATTATGAATTATTCTCCTTAACTTGCAATTTCGAGGACGAAATTCTTTTAAGGGGGGAAGATTGTAACGACCCAGAATTTTTGATAACTTGAATTTGAATATTTAATTTATTTTTAATATTAATAAGTGGAATTTTTAAGTCGAATAATTTATTTCTTGAATATTGGATTTAATTGGTCATTTAAATCGATTAATTAATAGTGAAATTCCGTAGATAATTGAATATTGGGTTAAATATGATTGAAAATGGTTTGGAAAATTTTATTTTATCATATTAAAGTTATAGAGATATTTTAGAACTTGTAAAACTGAATTTGGAGTTAATTTGTAAAAATTGAATATTTTAATATTTAATTATCGACTGTAAAATAGCCAATTTTTGAACAGTCTCAGAATTTAACGAGACCAGTTCCATTGGATCCGTAATAGTTAGTTATTATCGGATTTCAATTTTCGTAGCAATCGGAGTTGTCGTTTGACCGTGGCAGCTCGAAACGCATCGATATCGTTTTAATATTTATTCGGCGAGTTAAAATAGCCATTTTTCAAACGGTCTCGGATTTCGACGAAACCAGTTTCATTGGATCCGTAATGTGATATTATTGCAAGATTTCAAATTTCAAGTCAATCGGATTTATCGTTTGTCCGGTACAAGCCAAAACGTCTAGAAATCGTTTAAATCGGTTTTAATTTAAATTGAGCGTTTATAGCCGTATCTCACACATATGATGGAATTAGCTTACGAAACCTATTCCATTGCGTCCGGAACGCGGAAAAACTTTAGAATCGCCTGTCGGAACGCGTAGATTGGAGTTCGTTTGCATAAGTTATTAAAAAGAGAATTTTATTATTAAAATAAGATTAATAACATATATATCTTAATATTTTTCAAAACCCTAGCTCCATATGCTCAGCCGCCGCCCCCAATGTTTCCAATGGCCGAAAATCACCGATTTTCTTTCCTCCAAATCTTCCAATCCACAAATCGAATTGAGAAACTTTCAACTAACAAATTGAAGAGGGCATCAAGATCTACAAGCTCAACGGTTAAGATCGTAAAACTCAAAGCGGATTGGCGGCGATTCGAGCTGGAAGCACAGAAATTGCGCACGCATTCCAAAGCAGTGGAGGTGGCCGAGCTCTAAGGGGTGGTGGCCGAGCATTGCACTTGTCGAGGGCTTCAGAATGGCACCTCCTGATCGACAAATAGGCGAGCGTGTTGGAGGCGATTTTTAACCCTAGTTGGAGCTTCTATGGGTTGTTCGTGCGTTCATAGCCTGGAGAGGAACGTATGCGAACGGGAGAGAAGATGGTGGTGGGGTCGCACGTGTGTATGGGGTGAGATAGTTTTATTTATTTTAATTTAAATTTGAATTGTAAATTTAAATCGTTCAATGTTCAAACTGCGATAACTTTTGCATGCGAGGTCGGAATCGGACGAGATTTTTTTGCGTTGGCTTCGTATCGCCGTGCTCTTCGCGATGCAACCAGTTTGGAGTCGATTGGAGGTCGTTTGAATTTCGGGTAAAATTAAACGTTCGTTTAATTTTATTCGAAACGAACGCGAAAACGGAAATAAAATCAAGGTGAGAACTCCTCACTCAATCGAAAGGTTTTGTTTAAAATTTTGAATAGTTAATATTGATTGTTGATGGTTGATTGATTGTGCTAGTAGATATAGTAGGATATATACTATATATAGCGATATATATATATTGGCATATGTATATATCGGATTTGATTCCCCGCCTCGTATAGCGGATGAGACCCTATTGCGCCGTTATTAAGCGGAATATTTATAAAATCCCATATACCGCGATATTCCACCTTGAAGTGGAATTGGTATTGTGCTAACGTCTGTGGGTGCAGGGAAACAGGTTGGAGGGATCCAACTGGATTCCTCACATATTTATTTGTTTATAAATCTTATGTTGATTGTTGATAATCATATTGATATATGACACTTATTCCCGTGATTGACCATCTGATGTTGTTGCATCATCGGATTCAAATTTTTAAAAATTAAAATAACGGTTTTGAATTTAAAAGGGGTTTTAAATCGATTTTTCAAAGAATATGGTTTATTAAAAATTTTGAATTGATTAAATTTTAAAATAAATAGATGGATAAAATTTTATGTTTTAAAAATTTATATTTTTATGAAATATAACTTAAAAGAAATTTTTAACAATAATAGGTTTTTATAAAATAGTTAAATTTGGTTTTTGGGAAGTTATTATTATTAATGGTTTATATAAAGGATTTTATAAATGGATGTTTTTAAATAAAAATTATTGAAGTTATAGGATAAATTTATAAAGTGTTAAGTTGATGTATAACATGAATTTCACTAGGATTTATAGATTAATAAATGTGAAATTTATAAAACGAACGGTTATTGGAAAAATTTAAGTTTATAAGTTATTAACTTATAGAAATGGATTTGGGCATTAAAAAGGGGAATTTTATAGAAATTGTTAATAAATGAAGATTTCATTAGTTGAAATTATTATAAGCCATAAAGAAATCTTGTAAGTGATAAGATTTTAAATTGGTGAAGTTCAAAAGAACGATTTGGGTAAATAGATAATATTATAAGTATTTAACTTATAATATTGATTTTAGTATATAATCGAGTTATGTAAATCGAATTGGACTAATAAAAGGAGATTTCTAAAACGAAGTTTCATAAATAGAAATGGGATGTATGGACATTGTTATAAATCCGAAAAATCAATTTAATTTGATAAATTGAATATGGAATTTGTTAAAGGGGTTGTATTCACTATTTTTGAACGGTGAATGTATTATTTTATTAAATGAACGTGTTTTTGGAAAAGAACGTTCTAAATGGAATTTAAAACTAATTAAAGACGTTTTAAGATATGTTAAGTATCGAAATCATAGATTTCAACATTGATTGTTGAAATAGACGATTTCGAGAAATAGAAGGGAATATTTTGAATAGTAGTGGATTTATGTATCCATTTTTTTTATTTCAAATCCATATACTAGTGTTTTTGGGTTGTCGTAACGATGTTTTACGCAACATTCGTTTTTAACCCAAATAAATGTGAATAAAGGAATGTTTTCTTAAAGAGAATGGAATAAATACTTAACTGTGATTTAAGTATATGGAATATTTTCAAATCGTTGAAAATAAATAAATTTGTGAATTACTTATTTTTAAAATAAGCATGGGAATGGTTTTCTAATATGAAATGGAACGGTTTTTGTGAATTCACCTTTAAGGTAATTGAAAGCAAATAACTTGAAATCGATTTGGGAATCGTATGCTAGTAGATGCTTGGAATTTAAATCCACTTTGGAATTTATATATATGAAGGGAAATTTGTTTAAAAATAAATGTTGATTTATTTTTAAATATGAAAATATAATTTACGAATTTGGAACGTAAGTTAAAATAAATCGGTAAAGATTTGTTTGGTGGTTTGAAATTTGTTTCAAAAGGTATATATGGTTAAGGTGATTTGAAATTAGTTTTCAAATGGTTAAGGTGATTTGAAATTGGTTTGCAAATGGTTAATGTAATTTGAAAATTGGTTTTCAAATGGTAAAGGTAAATTGAAAATTGGTTTTTCAATTGGTTAAGTGTGGAAAATTTTATCGTGAAGTGGTTTTGGTAAAACAAATAACTGGGGCAATTATTTGGAAATGGTGTATATATATATATATCTTGTGAAGATATTTTTGGGATTAAATAATTTTGGAAATTTATTTGGAATCTGATGATGTGGCGCATCTTTATTGATAGTTAAATAACCGACTATCAATATTTACCCTTGGATGGTATTGGTTGTGTTTGTTTGGAATTGAATGCACACTTATTTTTAAAAATAAGCGCTCGCTATTCGGTTTAGCCGGGAGAGGACCTTTGTGTCATATATCCCATTCCGAATATGCGATACGTCGTTTGGATTGCATTTGAAGACCGGTGTTGAAGACCGGGTATTTGTGAAAACGATAGGATGACCTATCGATTGTCTCCGCATCGTTAGCTACGATATGGAGATTTCCTTTGTGATGGGAAATTTTATCGGGATTGTGAATACCCGGATTGCAAGGGCTTCTTTGGAAGTGCCTTCGGTTCTGTTCGAACCCGGAACAGACTTGTATGGTTACGTGTCTGACATTACATTTTGAGAGATAGAGCAGATTTCTTTCAAATACATTTCTGTTGGTGGCGGAGAATTTATTCTCTTAGCTTAACACCCTTCTCTGAGACGTACGAGCTCAGAGGTTATGTAGTTGAAGGTTATCAGCGATATTTCCCAATCTGGTAATGTGGCATGCTGAGTGCTGCTGTGTGATGATCATTGGTTGGTCATTTGTGATATGATCATTTGTTTGATCATTTATCTTTGTGATTATTGCTTTGGTCATCTGTGGACCCGAAGCATGGCTTTGTTACACAAAGCGTAGCTTTGTGGACGAGACTTCGTCAGGACCTCACTCCCCGGAAATGGTCGAAACAGGAATATGCGGCAAGGTTATGAGGGTCGCGCCCTTTAGGGTATGTCATTTCCTTCTGGTAAAGGGTGGTATCATGGTATGGAGCCCAGATACTTACTCATGTTGATACACTATACCTATTACTGTGTGGTGTTGTTGTTGCGAGCGCTCGGATAAAGGTCCCAAAGGACCGGGGGATGGCATATTCGTGTAGTAGTTACCTAGTTACAGAGGTAACCCGGCCTTGTGTTGGCAGAGATCTAACCGTAACGTTAGTTCTCGGGACGTCCCGCCAGAGGCGATCCCATGTGGCAGTAGGAAGTTTCTTAGCCTGACCATTTGTTGGAAATCCATTCATCCAATACGCGCCCTGTACGGTTTTAGTTGTAGAACCTGCCATTTAACATGGCAGCTATAGTAGGCATAGTATCATGGTACCTATGCTGGCTAGGATTTATATTATACTTTCGAAATATTTTCCACTATGCACTAGTAATAATATCAAAGAATTTTTCTCGTAGTAAGCATGTTTGACTATCATAAGGAGAAATCTCCCCCATGTGTGCGTTTGCATTGTGTGTGTGCCGGGAGGCCTTATGGTAGTTTCATTTTCCAAAAAGCATTGCGGATTTCAAAATTTAAACTTTCTTGTTGCGTGTTTAAAGATAAACTGTTTTGAGTTCTCACACCAGTCACATGACTGACCTGGAGTTTATTGTTCCTTTCCTAAACTCTGGGTGCCCACTATTTTCCACACGGGCAGTCTAGAGTTAGGTTGTCAGGTTATTCTGGATTCGGGAGTTGCTGTGCAGATGTTGGAGGCGAGCTTGGATAGCGTAGTCTATTATCTATTGTATATAGTATTCTTTCCGCTGTTTTATTGTTGTACACTCTGATGATATGATGTATTGTGATGTATGTATAAAATGTATAGTTCTTTTGTTTTAATGATATTCATTTATCTATTATATGTTGTTCCGCTGCGATTGTGAGATTCTGATATTGTTTCTCGTTCTGTTACTTGTTTTTCTGTTTTCTCTTCTCTTTCTTTTCTTTCTTCTTCTACCTCTTTCTTCTTCAAAAACTCTAACGGTTCGATTTTTCGGCAACGAAAAATCGCGATCGTTACATCACATCCCAAAGATATGGTTCGACAGATCCATAAAGAAAACTCAGAAGTTCCACCAAAAATCTGAGCTGCTTCTCCAAACTCTCACACAAGGAACCATCCTTCTATTAGGCCGAATCACCGGAATCACTCCCTAGAGATGCCTTGATCCCATGAAAAGATAACCCAAGAGAACACTCAACTATCGCACGTCACTTTTGCGATCAACCAAGCCTAATATCCAAAGAAAACTGTTCTCTCTTTACCATTCAGAACAGCTTATGCTAATCTAGCCAATCCATCAAAGAAATGGTTCCACTCTACTGCTTCTGAACTCCACCTCCAGAAAACTGCTGAGCCAGATGACCTTCTTGCAGGCACACAGAACACTCCAAGCTGCACTGCTTCCACAGATGCCAAAGACTTCCTAATCCACAAGCTCTTCGAGAAACTCGGGACTCAAAGCCAAACATAAACACCCTGCCGAACCCAACCTCATCGCCGATGCAGACATACTTCCTTAAACTTGTTCCAAAAGAAACATCTTTGGAAACATCCATAATTACTTCATCTCATCACACGGCTGTTACTTCCTGAGGTAGCCAAGATACCATCACTTACTTCTGCTCTACCGACAGATCCAAACTCTACTCATCCAACTTGCACTACAAAGATGGACTCTGAACCTTAAAGAGGTATTCTTCAGAGATCGATGAAATCTTTCACCATAGCAAAGCTTACTCGAGACAGTATTGGGTCTACAATCTTGACAGATACTTCCAACTTCAATCACTCAGACTCCTTCCATTGGTAGTAGTCGTGTTACATACGCAACTACCCTATCTTCCTCTAGAACTTATATTGCAAAACCCGAACAGGTAACCCAACAAATAAGTAGAAATATGTATATATATATATATATATATATATATATATATATATATTTAAAATTACAAATATGCTCTCTCAAGAAAGAAAACACTCCAAAGCCTAGGTATTCACTCAACCTAGCGCTCTGATACCAAATGTGACGACTCGACTTTTTCTCCACAAAAAGTCGCATCATCTTTAAGAAAAAAAGGGATAGAAAAGAGAAAGGTAGAGAAGAAAGAAAGAAACAACATCAGAATCTCAACAGCGGAATAAATAAAATATATTAATCGCATAAGTATTACATAATATACAACAATTACTAGAGTTACATAGATTATATATCACATACTAGACAGTTATAAACACCTGTCTAGTTATACATCTCAAATACAACACAATATAATGACTCAAAGAACACATAGCGGAACACTACACACACACACACACACAACGCTGAAGCCTCCTGCTCCATTGCTCCTCAAGTATTCGTCGAAGCTAACCTGAATCCCTTGATACTCGTAAAAATTTGAGTACTCAAGAGTTTAAGAAAACAGAAAATAAACTCCATGTCAGACATGGGTCTGGTGGGAGTAACTGGTTAAGGTTGCTTAACTTTGAAACACCTTTGAAAACAAAAGGTATCACGTAAGACTCCCCACCAATAAACATGGATGAGTTTTTACCTTACGCTAACCAAAACATTTGATAGGAAATCCAATGATATTATAATAGGGTCTATGGTTTTCAAATAAATAAGAAATAGCGGAAATTGTTACATGATTAAATTCCAGCTACTAGCCACAAAGTGGGTAATATAATCAAAACCATAAGGGCACGTAGGAAGAATGGGTTTCCATCAATGGAAGGGCTACTGGGGTACCGCCCGTCATAGTACGTGGCCTAGATCACTTTATCAAGGATCCACCCTAAATCCCCTACAACACAAAGCCAGAACCATCCCTTACTGGACAGTCACGAACAAGACAACCTCGGCAATTGTTGCAATCAACTGCCCCACACAGCCGAATATAAATGGACTTCTAGACAGGGGTAAATCTCGTCCTACTTGTGCATGACCCACTTAGCCTTGCTGCACCTCTCATGTTTTAGCCATTCCCGGTTGATGAGGCTTGAGGCTACAATTACCTTCGGAGAACATATCTCTTAGAATGCACATCGTCCACCTGACGATGTTCTGAAAGCATTCAATCCATACAAGTTCATTCCGGGTTCGAACGAAACCGAAGGCATTACCTCGTTACACTCATTTTAGAATCACCCACAAAGTTAATGACAATAACCCTTGCACTCTGAATCTTCATCTTCACTTGAGATTCATGACCTATCATTAATTTGGATCGATGCGGTTTTCAGATAACCAAATCTGGAAACCCGATCACGGTCTCATCGAAATTCAAAACGCCATTTTTAGGTCCAAGTTGTTTTAAAGTTAAAATAATCCAATTCGATAATCAATATACATACAGATAGATAATTCACATATCACAATAGATAATCTACATTATCATCAGAAATAAATAATTCACATTATCATCACAAATAGATAATTCATATTATCATCACACTTCAACCAAAGCATCCATATCACACAACATTCTTATCTCATATCTGAGATCTTAAACCATCCAAGGCATTCAATATCATCCATCCATACATAAGCAAGGATTTAATTAATCACACTATAATTAATTTAAAATGAATTAAATTAATAACTTCATCTCTAATTAATTTAAAATAAATTATTATTACTTTTATCACTATAAATCTTGCTTACTTAACCATTTATTAATCACACATCAGTTGGTTAATCATCTTCTAATTATCCATCTTAATTAATCACCCTTGATTAGTTATCCTTTAATTACATTCAAGTAATTAGCCTTTCATTAATTTCACAAACTAATTATCCTTAACCACTTACAATAATTAACCTTCATTTACCTCATTAAGTAATTAACTATAATTAATTACATTAATCCTTAATTACTTACATTAATTAATTACCCTTTAGTTACTTATTATTTATTAATTAATCTTAATTAATCAATTCTTAATTACATCATTAATTATATTAATTAATTATCCTAATTACTTCTTTAATTATTAATTACTCTATTTAAATTAATTACATTAAGTAATTAATCTTATATTAAACCACATTTATTAATCAAGTGATTAATCACATTCAGTAATTAACTACCCTTAATTACTTTATTAAATAAATTAATTACTCCTTAATTAACTTTAATAATTAATATTTAATTAATTATATTTATTAGTCACCCTAGATTAATCTCATTAGTAATTAATTACCCTTAATTAATCACATCACTTAATTATCATCAAATAACTTTACTAATTAATTCTTAAATTAATTACACTAAGTAATTAATTATTAATTACTTTCACTAAGTAATTATCCTTCATATAATTACATAAAGTAATTAACCTAAACTATTTCAATACTCAATTAATACATCCAATAATTTACCATCACTAATTACTTCACTAAGTAATTTCACTACAATAATTACATTAAGTAATTATACTTAACCCATCATCCAGTGATTATCTTAAATTAATTAAACTTAATTAATTAACTTAAACTAATCACATTAAACTTAATTAATTACAATGAGTAATTAATTCCTCAATTACTTTCATTAAGTAATTATACTTAACAAATTCCACAAATGATTTTCTTAAATTAATTAATATAATTAATTAACTAAAATTAATCACATTAATTAATTAGTTAATGATCTTTAGTTAATGATCTTCATTAACTATTAACAATTCTTTAATTACTTTCCTTAAGTAATTAAACTTAGATTAATCATTATTAATTATAAATTAATTAATCTTTATTAACCAATTAATTAATTTCTAATTAATTAATTAATTAAGTGCTTAACTATAACTTAATTAATCTTTAATTACTTGATTAATTAATTTCTAATCATTAATTAAAAATTTAATCTTATCTAATTAATGATTCTTAATTATAAATTAATTATTCCTTAATTAATTAACTTAAACCTCAATTAACTAATTTAAACCCTTAATTACTTAATTAATTAATCCAAATCATTAATTAATTAAATTAATTTATTATCCATCTTAATTACCTTAATAATTTAATGAATTACAAATCATTAAATCCTAATTAACCTTAAGGTAAACATTAATCCTATTATTGATTAAATTATCATTAACAAAGCATTTAAAAACAAATTACTTTTAAATTTACTTTTAAATTCCATTTTAAATTTTAAATTTAAAATGAATACAAATTTAACTTTAACAAAGTTTAAACAATTTAAATCCTTTTAAATCACATGTTAAAGAAATACTTACTTTATAAAAGAAGTTTAAAAGAATTTAAAACCAAATTCATTTTAATTTCAAATCAATTTAAAATACACTTTAAACATTCAAAGTTATTTAGATTTAAAAACTTTCTTTTATTTCAAAACCATGATACAATTCATTTTAGATCCAGATTTAAACTTAGATTTAAAACTCTGTTTAAATCTTTATTTTCAGATTTTAAAATCATTTTAACAATTTAAAGTTGTTAAAACATTTATGTTTATAAAACTTATTTATTTCAAAATTTTGATACAAATTTAATTTGAATTCATATTTTTAAACTTGATTCAAAACTCTGTTTTAAATCTTGCTTCAAATTTCAAATTTATTTTTAATTTTGGAAAAACCTGACATGTTAAAACCTGTAACAGGTAAATAACTCGAACCAACCCCTCAAATACTTCGAGTCAATCACCCCTTAACTTCGAGCAACTCACGAAACCGCATGAGTAAATACTCGAGTACAAAACCACTGCTCAACTCATCTTCGTCAGAGCCCAGATATGCACTGTGCATATGCACCATCAATGGAGCCAACTCCGATTATCTACGACAATCTCCTCACACCGGCAATCACCCTCTAACCTTATTCCGATCATCAGAACCTTGCTACAAACTCGAAATCGAATTCGAGCTTGCTAACCCAAAATTGGAACCAAGACAAAACATGAAACCACTTCTTACTCGAATCTCCGTCCACCGGAGCGACTACAATTCCGGCCATTACTTCGTTCGTACTCCAGCTATCATCTCCCTAAATCTGGTGGAGCTCGGTCCATCAGAGATGCCGCACCGATCCAAAAATGTCCGACCTCACCAAACTAGGGTTACAATCTTCCAAGGTCAACCACCCTCACCATCATCCCTTGATCATCTCCTTGATAATTTTCCCCAAGTCTCCGATCATACTTCTACCTCCAGAAAGAATCGCGACATCTCAGATCAACAAGATCGCCAAGAACTACTCAATTTCCCTTTTCTGGTCAACCCAGAAATACAAACTCAAAACTCAACTAAATATTTTGATTCTTCTTTTTAAAATCAAGTTTTTGATTAAGTGATTAGTTTTTAACCTTGAATTAACAAATTACAATGTTTGAATTTAAACTTAATTTAAATTTTCTCTATTATTATTGATTTCTAGAGTCAATACAAAATTATTCTAAATTGAATAAATTTTTAAACTTTACTCTACTATATAACAAACAAATTTCATTCAAATCGTAAGTCTTATTCGCATCTAGTTCAAGAGAAAAATAATTTGAATCAAAACTTGAACTTGAACCGGAAACAGATAGTGTCTCAGGGGAAACAGACATGCAAACTCATCCATACACACACACAGAGCCATGTATTTATCAATAAATGTACAATCATACTTATTTCCATAGACAATCAAGCAACCAGATTTATATAATTAAAATGTAAAAGTGATGTTACTCACCTAAAAGAAGATGAAGAACAGAGCACATTATTTTGAAAAGCTTTGAACTTGAGTTGTTGTGGTTTGCTTATGATTTTAAAACTACAGTTGCATGTTTGCTTTTGAAAACCTCAAGTTGAAGATGAATGTAGGCCTAGTTGTTGCTTTCAAAACAAAACTGAAGAAAACTGTAGGCTTTGGAGTTGTTTGAACTTGCTTTGATTTTGAGGATGACAGGTTTGATTTGCAGCTAGAAAATAGTTTGCATGCTATTGAGACTTGATTACAAACAGAACTGAAGTTGCTTCTGTTTGCATCTCCGGTTTGAAAAAGACATAGACTTTGATCTTGAACTTGTTTTAGTTTGAAATTCAGGTTTGAGGAAGAATGCATGCATTCTTTGAGTTGTTTGGTTTGAAAAGAATTACAGGCTGTTGAAGTTAAACAAATTTTTGGTTTTGAGGAGCTTGAGAATTTCAGACTTGAGGAGGATGTTTCACTAATTTTGCTTTGTCAAAATGATTTGAGTTTTTAGATTTTGAAAAGAAGATTAGAAAAGAAATGAAGAGGAGGAAAACATGTTATTATAAGTTAATTTGATTCACTTTAAAATAAAAGAAAAATAAAAAAACAAAATATGACACTTGTCATTTGATGTTGTTTATTAGTTAACATTTGTTACTTATGTCTCTAAATTTTAACACTTGTAATTTAGGTAATACTTCTTTATTTTAAATTTAATAAAAGGCCTTCTTACTTAATTAATTTATTCCTGAGTAAATGTATATATAAATTTCTTTTTAAAGAAAATGTAATAAAAACAAATTATAAAAGCTTATCCAAATATTTTTAAGTACCTATTCTTTTGAATTTCAAAATAAATTTAAAATTCAAATTGAAATTAAATTTTAAAATCCAATTTAAAAATCTAGTTATATATACATATATAACTAGTTATTAAATTTTGAAAATAACAAATTTGACAATTTTAAATAATTTATAAAAGAGATTATAAATTACTTCTATTATTAAATGAATTAATATATCATATGCTTTATTGTATTTTAAACTTATGTATATAATTTCAAGTCATATTTATTAAACACTAATTTAAAACAAACCTTTTAATTAATCTTTTTAAATTTTAAACATAAGCTAAATATAATTTTAAACAAATAACATTTACATTAAGTATTTACAAACCATATAGTTATTTATTAAATCGTTTTGAAAAGCTTAATATTAAATAAAATCAAATTACCAAATTACTAAAAATATATTAGAGTTAGAAAATATGCTTTATTTGTAAAAAAACTTATCTATTTACAGTATATACAAATATATATACTATAAATATTAAATAATTTATTAGCTTTTAAATGATAAATTTGCCAATTAATTATTAACTGAAAGAAAATTATTATATCAATTTAATTTTTAACACAGATTATTAAATTGATATTTCCCAAAATTTCGAGTCATTACATAGGTCATTCGTGGCGTTACTTAACTATGAATTTATTTAACCAATGCAAGTCTTGGACAGAAGATTCCCCGGATTTGAATACCATGTAACACATGAAGTAGGATGAGAACGAGAGCTTATACAGCTTTATAAAACACTTCAAGTCTGAACCACTTTGGAAGGGTGACTTATGTGGAAGCACTACTAGTAGCAGTGCACGCTAAGATCAGGAGGAACACAACCATTTAGGATAAGAAAACCAAGAAGCCATGTTATAACAAGTATGAAAGGGCTACAGACCATATTAGATGGAAGAAGTTGGAGCCATGGAGTCACATTAATTCATCTCAAAGAACTTCTGCTCCCTACAATGAAAAGAAGATGGAGGCATAAGAGTACTATCCATTTAGAAAGTGGCAAAGAGAATTCAATTTCATAGAAAAAACTTCTCTCACTCATACACTTGACCTAATTTATGAGATGGCTAGAACGGAGCTTTCTTACAAAGCCCCAAACAAAGGGAAGAAACGAAAACAAAATGGTGGGATCCTACTACCGCTTCCATAGGTCAAATGGCCACAACACAAGAAACTTCTAGCACCTGAAATATGAGATTGAGAGATTCAAAAAGGAAACTTGGGTAAATATTAGCAGGAAAACTATAGGGAAAAGACTTGGAACCTCACTTTAGATCCAAATGAAAATCTATCTAGAAACTGGTCTAATCTCATAACCTTAATCCATGGAGGATCACATCTTGCAAAAAAACACACAAAAAAAAGCATAGGAGCGGTATATGCAAGTGGCCAATGTAGAGTAGAGGACCTTATTCCATGTAAAACAAAAGCATGCACATGACATAGCCTTCACTGTAATTGACACCACTGGTGTTGTTTTTCCACATCAGGATCCACTCATAATTACAGTGCAAATCTCAAACCACACCATGAAGAAAGTCCTCACGGATTATGGAAGTTCTAGTAATATCAATTTGTAACATTCCCCGTTTTTAGCTAGATTTAAATTTGATAATTAATTTTTTGGACTAATTGTGGATTAATTTGAAAATTTGGAAATAAGTATTTATGTTGTTAATAAAATTTGGTTTTGAAATTCAAGAATAAATATTTTAGAAATAAAATTGGATTTATTAACTTATATTTCCAAGGAACTAATGTATATGAATATATATTAATGTATAAATTGTTTTAAAATCATTTTTCTTAAGATTATATAAATAGTATAAAAGTAAAATTTATATAGACAAATATTTTTAATAAAAATAAGATTATTTATTTGTGTATAATTATATTTCAAATCGATTCTTTTAAACGTTATGTAAGTATAGTTTATATATATGTACAATATTTAAGTTTAATAAAAAGATTTAATGTTCTTTCTTTTAAAAATACTTATGAACTAAGTTGTAAATATATATAAGTTTAAAACATAAAAAAAACACAATAGATAAGTTAATAAAAACATATTAAAATAAGAAACTACATTACATAGATTTAACTAATTATTGAAAATAAAAATTAAGAATTTAAAAACACAAACCTATGTAAATATAAGATTAAAATGAAATTTAAGTAAATGGTTTAAAACATAAAAATTTATACTTGTAACACTTGTAAACTAATTATAACATACATTAACATTTCTAAACTTTGTATGCCTTGCAATTAACAAGTGGCAAATGATTCTTTTATTTTAAAATTTGAATTATATAAGAATTTTGTAAACCAGGCTTCAAAAACTTCTCATCTTCATTTGCTAAAAAATCAAACTAAAGAAACAAAACCCAGAAACCTAAAAAATCAGAGAAAAGAAAACATATAAACTTCAAAAATCCGAAGCAAACAACAAACTCAAGTGAATCAAAGCAAAGAAACTCATATCTGAAACAAACTACAATCAAAATACAAGTTCAACCTGATCCGGAGAGGTTCAAACAAATTCAGAGATCATCTCAAAAATCAAGTAAAGGTCGAACTCAAAAGCATCAAATCAAAGTTTCCAGTTTCAAAATCAAAAATCAATGTTCTTGGTCAATAAAACAAGCAGGCTTCTCTTTTTGAAATAGGTGAGTAAACTTCTTTCCTATAAAACACAAAACTATTCTCTGTTTGAAAACCTAGTGAGTAAACTAATATGCTAAGTCTTGAATCTGTTTATATATATTGATGCATGTGATCCTCTTTGAAATTTGAGATGAATTATGCCTTACATGTGTATATATAAGTGTAATCTCTATATATATGTATGTGTTTGAAATGTGCATGTCTGTATACTTGTGTATATCTTTGATTCATAGTTACAGGGTTTAAAAATGAATAAAAATTCAAAATCTTTTTGTGATGACCCAGAATTTTGAGCATTTGAAATGGGAATGTTTAATTTATTTTAAATATTTGAAAGGTTAATTTTAAATTCAATTACAAATATCACTATTTATTTACTGAATTTAAAAATTGGAAATTTGGTAAAATATGAAATCTGAGATTTTAAGCCTGTTAAAAATAATTTGAAGGCTTGTGAATTTTATATTGATAATACTGAAAATAGTAAAAGTATTAAAATTTAATATGGAAATGCTTTGTTAAGTTTTGAAATTATATTGTTTAAATCAATGTTGAATAATAGCCTTCCGAGGCACAGTCTCGGAATTCGACGAAACCAGTTCCATTGGAACTGTAATACTGTATTATTATAGGATTTCAATTTTCGTAGCGTTTGGAGTAGTTCTGTGAGCATACGATATATAAACGCGCTGAAATTTTATCGAGATTTAATATTTATATTCTCATAAAATGGCAAAATTAAACACGTGTTCTCATTTTCACTCTTCCTATGTAATGTGTTGTCTTCTCTCTGAAGCTTTTAAATTGCTATCTCCAGATACTTCACCCCATCCTCATCTCAAACTCAAATTCACGGCTCCAATCCCTCTCTCTCGAATTGAAATCAATTATTTATAAATAAAAAGGATAGCCGATGAAAATGACCTCTGTCAAAAGAATTCAAGTCGCGAGCTTCAAAATCAATTCAAAAACCAGGTCTAGAAATTTGTTCCTCTTCTCATCGACGTCTTCCTCTCCTAATCCAAACTGTTTCCCCAATTTGAAATCATAAAAAAAAAGAGGCAGCGAGCATGAAGTGAAATGGCGCACGCGAAGCATGGAGCTCGGGCTCGCGAGCACGTGGCCTAGGATGGGTAGTGAAGCTCGAATTGGTCGCAGATGATGCGAGGTAGTAGTGTTAGGCGATGTTAGATTTGGGCATCGTTCGTGTGGGTTACGGCAGCAGCTGAGCGGGCCAAGGTCGCGACTGCGACTTAGGGTTTGGTTGCGCAACATTAAGGCGATGCCGTGGGTTGTCGAGGCTTCAAAGAAGGGTAGATTCTTCTATGATGGGTGGTGGTTCGTTCGATTTCAGTGGAGGGAGGAAGTCGATCTCGTTTGGGGTGGCGCTCGCGATTCGACTCTGACGTTCGTGAGTGGGCTCGACGAAGCAGTGAGGTATTTTTCGATGAATTTAGGTTATTTAATTTCTCAGCTAGTTAATTCTGGTTATAAAAAAAATATAATCGTTACGGTAAAGGATTTTCTTTTAAACAGATATGGTCCTTTTTAATTTAATACATGTATATAGGTTTGGACAATGAAGTTTGTTTTATTAAATTTGATGTCTATATAGGGTTTCTTTTATAGAAGGATGCAAACAAATTTTATTTTATAAGGTTCAATATATATATGTAAACAATAAATATATATATGGGAATAGGATTTTGAAGGCATAATTTTAATAAAAAAATGTGCATGTTTAGAAATTTATATGAAATAGATTTTTATGAAGCCTATATAGTTTATCTTACAAATATATAGTTCATGAATAAAATAAATATAACTTAACTAATTTATTAAATAATAACGTATTATGGAAATTAAATTGTTTAAATTGACCCGTCTAAACTATTTTTGTTACTAAAAGATTTAATAAAGGTAAATTGGTTCAAAATTTAATTGAATTATAAAATGGTAATTAAGGGTCGATATATATTTGAATATTAATAAATCATATAAATTATTATTCAAGGTCAACATCCGAGAAGAAGCAAGCCCGATGGAAATGGATTGCTAAACAAAAATCAAAGGTGAGTTAATCTCACTCATCTGGTTTGATTTAAATTTAAATGGTTAAATCTAAATAATTGGTTGAATGGTTGAATTGATTTGATGTGCTATATTATAGTATATAATATATCTTGGAATGATTGATTTCCTGCATTTTATAGCAGATGAGACCCTATGCGCCGCATAATAGCGGATGATATTATATTAATCCCATATACCGCGATATTCCACCTCAAAGCGGAATTGGTATTGTGCTAACATCTGTGGATGCAGGGAAACAGGTTGGAGGGATCCAACTGTATTCCTCAACATTTATTTAAGTTATTTAAAATTCTCTGTTGTGATTATTTGATATTCTATGATGAATTATATTAGAATATTGAATGTTATGGTTTGCTTGAATATATTTCGGTACACTGAGCTATCAAAATATATAAATTGGATTTTTGGAAAGACAATAAAAGAGTGGAGTTTAAGTGAAATAATTATAGCGAATTTGAATAAATTAAGAATGTATTAAAAAGGAATGGAAGTGATATTAAAATACTAAATAATAAATAATTTCGAGTGTGAAAAAAAAAGAATTTTGAATAAAACAGAAATTAATGAATTGTAAGCTTAAGTGATATCATTTAAAGGAACAAAGAATTATTTTTAAATTCAAAGATTAAATTTATTTAAAAGGATAAAGAAGTAATTTGGGAAATCTAAAATTGGTATTTTCAGTTAAAAGTTCTTTTTTTAAATCATAATGAAGGAAAAAAATTTGAAGTAATGGATTTAGGAATAAATGGAATAAATTAAAAATCAATTTAGGAATTGATTTAAGTGTGTAAAACAAGGATTTTTAAAGAAGAATGTGGCTATGAAATTTATAAACTGGGTTTATAAAAGCAACGTAATATATCAGTGGATATTTGGGGAGAATAAATTCAAGGTAGGAATTTATTAAAGGAATGGGTATATTTGTTTATATACAAATAGTGATTTATTTTTAAAGGATGGGAAAGAAAAGAAAATTTCCCTGGATAGCCAAGTACGTTTTCAAAGAAAATTTTTAAGTATAAGTTAAAAGTTTTAAGTTGTTTTAAGAAAGTATGTTTTAGAAAATTTATTATTTCTAAATATTTAAATTCTAAAGTAAGTACTTTTCAAAATCTATTATCGTAATAATTACTTAAAAGATGATTTGGTATTTTGTTTAAAGGAGAAAATCTAGTTTTATATTTTATAAAGTAACCTTATTTTAATTATTTCTAAAGTATTATTTTTAATAAAGTATTAAAGTAGCTTTTATAAATTTAAATGTTAAAGTATATTTTAAAATAAAGTGTTTTTAAATTATTTTAAAATATAAGGTTTTGTGCTTGGTGATTTCAGTGGAAATAGAAAATATTCGAGAAATTTATTCTGTAAAAGGAAGATAGTTTGAAACTGTTTTCAAAAGGAATTGAAAAGTGGAAATATATCTTGCAAAGATATTTTAAGAATAATAAATAATTTTGAGAAATTATTTATGGTTGATGGATGTTTGTGAATGTTAATTGATAGTTAAATCACCGACCATCAATATTGGCCAATGCACTGATCATTTCGAAGAGACTGGGATCTAGATTTATTTCTCGAAAATGACTTCGATCCAGTTCGTACATTTTCGTGAAAAAACGAGTTTGGATTCGAATATGGAGCAGTTAATTGCAAGGGCTAGTCGCTACTAATCCTGAGGATTATTTCAAAAATGGATGTAGTAGGAATAGTGCCTTCGGTTCCGTTCGAACCTGGGACGGACTTGTATGGATGAATGCTTTCGGAACATCATCATGTGGACGATGGGCATTCTAAGGGATATGTTCTAAAAGGTAACGCTTAGCCTCAATCCTCATCAACTGGGAATGACTGACAATCAAGGGTTATGCGGCAAGGCTTGGTGGGCAGCACCCATTTCCGGGTGAGGTCGTCCCCGTCTAGATGTCCCATTCATTTCGGTTTAGTGGTGCGGTTGCTGATCCCAACCGCGGGGTGATCTTACTCGGGATTATACAGTAAGGGATAGTCCGGGTCTTGTGTTATAGGGGGTCGGGAGTGATCCTCGGTACTATGATCTAGGCCACGTACCGTGACAGGTGGTACCCCAGTGCCTAGTCATTAGTTGGAAATCCATTCTCCCTACGCGCCTTTTACAGTTTTGTTTGTATTACACACTTTGTGGCTAGTAGATGGAATTTAATTATGTAACAATTTCGGCTATTTAATTAAGTATCTGTATATAGACACTATTATAATATCAAAGGATTTTAATAAAAAGTGTTTTAGCTATCGTAAGGTAAAAACCCGACATGTTTATTTGTGGCGTGGTCTTACGAGATGCTTTTGTTTTCGAAAGGATTTTAAAACTTCAATAATCAATTTGAGTGTGATTTCTCACACTGGTTTTCCAGACTGACTGACCGAGTATTATAGAATACATGATATAATGATGTGGAGCTCAGGAGACGTGCTGGATGGCGATACGTACTTCCGTATTTGATTATTGTTCCGCTATTTATTCAGTTGTATGTTATTGATGTTGTTGAATTCTGATGATGTACTCTAATGATGTATGTATAAAATAGATATAGTTTTCTTTTGTGTAAAGATCTATTATTATATATTATATTTTATTCCGCTGCGATGGTAAGATTCTGTTGTTGTTTTCTGTTTTCTCTTCTCCTACCTCTTCTTCTTTAACCCAAATGGGTCGTATTTCTATTCAACTTGAGTTGGTTGATGTAGAATTGTGTTAACTCAAGGGGTACGGATTTGCGGGCTGTTACAGTTGGTATCAGAGCTTAGGTTGGTGATAACCTTGGCTTTGGTGGGATTGCTCATAGAGTAGAATCCGTAGTACTCTAGAATGGGTTTGAGAGTATTAATAAATATGAGCGTGTATTTGTTAGTGGATATAAAATTTGTTTTATATTGTGTTGACTTGTCGGTTGAGTGCATATGGATTCTGGTCGATATATGAGACGCCATTTCGTCGATAGGGATTTTCAAACTCTTAAACAAGATAAACCGGCACAGTATTGTTTTAAATAGGGTAAATGAAATAACTTTACCCAAAATTATTTTTTTATATAAAAGAAATGATTTGTCGTAAATTATTATAGTTATATATGGATGCTTGGCTGTTAGGAATGATAATATTAAATTATTATTATTAATGTGTAAAATTAAATAAGAAATTGTAATAATAACCAAGATTTAGGAATAAATTAATAAAATAAATGGGATTAGTAAATGTGATTTATAATTGAATAAGATATTGAAATAATAACCAAAAGCTAAAAAAACAACTAATTCATATACAAATAAGATTTGTAAATGTAAACTGTAAATGTGAATTATAGTGTGATTAATAATTAAAATAAGATAAAATTCCAAAATAATGTTCGAATATAAAATTTAAAGTATTTGGAATTTGAAAATTTGGAAATTTAAATTCCTTTTGGTTTGAAAATGATTCTTAAAAAGTTGGGAAAAATGATATATATTTGAGGAATATTTTGGAATCAGATTTGAAATCTAGAGATTTGGAATTAAAAAAATTTGAAGGGATTTTTTAAATGATAAAAGCATTGAACTCTTTTGGTCGCTAGAAAATAACTTCGGTGATGACTGCAGCATCATCGATGTTCATTTTCGAGTTTCCAAGACGGGGATTGCTACCTGGATGTTTTGGATTAAGGTTTATTCGCGAAATTTGGTTTGATTTTGAAAATGCAAAGGAATAATTTGATTTAGATATATATATTTCAAAATTGGATTTTGAACATTTTAGTAATGAGTTTAAACGTGTAAGCAAAAGGGAATTAAAACTGAATGTTGAACTTAAGTTTGAATGGAGAAAATTAGTCAGGTTGGACTAAATAGAAAAAAGTTTTGAGATTAAAATTATTAAGTAACAGATTAATTTATATGATGTGCAAACGGCATGAAATTGAATATTGGATGATGTTTGATTTAAAATTGTGTAAAATAATGAGAAGAATTAGTTCAAATGGACTAAAATTAATTAATGTTTGGAAATCAAATTTATTGGTTGAAAATGAATTTATGAATGAATAAATGAATTTATAATTGTAAGTAAATGAACTGAAATTGGATATTGTAATGATATTAAATGGAATTAAGTCCTTTCTTAACAAAATTCAATAGAATGGTATGTTGCAAGATTTAACTGGAGTTAAGCTAAATAAAATTGAATTGAAATGAATTAAGTTGAGTTATAAATAATATTCAATGGAATAAAATTCCTACTTAAATAAATAAATGTAAACTAAGTAAGTATTGAATTGGATTAAAATAGATTTGGTGTGAGTTGTAAACAAATCCAATTCAAGCATAAATTGAATGACCTTATTATTAATAAATTCAATAATGAATTTTTAATGTAAATTAAAGTTTAAAAATGGATAAAAGAATAAACTAGTCGAATAAATTAGTAAAATGGTTGGGATTTGATCAAAGGAAAATCAAATCAAAGATTTAAATGGAGGTTGGTGGAATAAAATAAACTTGAGTTATTGGGTGGAATAGTTTGAAGAAAATAAATAACTTAAGTAAATTGTAAGATGGTTATTTAACATATTGGTTGTCGAGTTTGATAAAATGGTTTGAAATTAAACTTTTTGGAAATGAAAGAAAATGCACTGAAAAGATGGTGAATAAATTAACATGGGATGGAATCAAGTGTAGATTGAGTTGGAATTAATTTAAAATGGTTATAAAGCTTAAGTAATTATTTACTCACGTTAATGTTTTCAAATTGCATAAGAAAATGGGTCGTTTGATGTAAACGGGATTAGATAAAATTCTATGAGTTAACATAAGTGAAATAGGATGATTTTGAAATCAATTGGAATGAATATGAGTTTGTTTTGCTTTGTAACGACCCAGAATTTTTATTAATTAAAATTTGAATATTTAATTAATTTTAAATATTAATAAGTGAAATTATAAGTCGAATAAATTTTATTTTGAATAATTGGATTTAATTGGATAATTAAATCGATAATTTAATATGTTAATTTATGGAAATAATTGAAAATTGGGTCAAATATGATTGAAAATGATTTGTAAAATTTTATTTTATCATATTGAAGTTAGAATGATGTTTTAGAACTTTTAAAATCAAATTTAAAGTTTATTTGTGAAAATTGAATATTTTAATATTTAATCGACTAGTGAAATTAGCCAATTTTCGAACAGTCTCAGAATTGGACGAAACTAGTTCCATTGGATCCGTAATAGTTTGTTATTATCGGATTTCAATTTTTGTAGCAATCGGAGTTTTCGTTTGATCGTGGCAGCTCGAAACGCTTCGAAATTGTTTTAATATTAATTTGGCGAGTTAAAATAGTCATTTTTCAAAAAGTCTCGGATTTCGACGAAACCAGTTTCATCGGATCCATAATGTGATATTATTGTATGGTTTCAAATTTCGTGTCAATCGGATTTACCGTTCGTCCGGTGCAAGCTAAAACGCCTAGAAAATCGTTTAATCGATTTAATTTTAAATTGAACGTTTATTGCCATAACTCGCACAGATGACCGAATTAGCTCCCGAAACACGTTCGATTGTGTCCGAAACGCGGGATAAGCCCAAGAAATGCCAGTCACCGCGCGTAAATCGGAGTTTGAAAAATCCAAAATGAATAGTGTTTGAGAAAATTCTATAAACAGGGCTTTATTCACAAAAAAATAAAAAAAATAAAAACTAGGGTTTCGTTCAACTGCAGCCGCCTCCATTAAACAACCTATGGCCGAAAACAACCCACGTTCATCTCTCCAAATCTCTTCATCCATCAACAGTCGTCAGAAACTTCCAACTAGAAACTTGTAGAGGACATCAAGATCCGTCGATCCAACGGTCAGTTTTCCTTATCGTCGTCGTTTGGAGTCGTTTAGGAGCTGCGTTCGTGCGAAGTTGTGCATGTTTTTCTAGGAAGAAGGCTCGACCGAGCTTCGCGCCAGGGTGGCCGTGGGTAGAGGCGAACACGAGCTACACGGTGATGGTCTCTGATCAACGAGAAGACGCTCCTATTGGTCGCGAAATTTGGAGAGATGGTGGCGGCCGTGGGTCTATGGTGCGCGTGCGTATTCTGGAAAGGGGGAAGAAGATGTAGGTTACGGTCACGATTTGCAGGTGCTGGAATGGATGGTCACGATCTATGTAGGTTTAAAATAGTAAATTTTGTTGTGAATATATAGTTATAAAAATTCGTATAAACTTGTAAAAATCATATCTTTTTCATACGAGGTCGAAAACGTGCGAAACCAGTTGCGTTGAATCGTATGGACGAGCACTACGTTATGGAAATGGATTGGAGTCGTTTGGAGTTAGTGAGAATTTCGGATAAAATTAAACGTCCGTTTAATTTTATTCGAAATAAACGCTGAAAACGAAATTGAAAGCAAGGTGAGAACTTCTCACTCAATCGAATCGGTTTCGATTTTAATTTTAAATAGTTAGATTTTAAATTCTTGAATGTATGTTTGAATGATGATTGTTATCTATTGATTGTTAAAATAGACATTATGCGCCGTTAGTAAGCGGAGGTTATTTATTAAAAACATATATCGCGAATATTTCATAAACAGTGAAATTGGTATTATATATAATAGCAATATATATATATATTGGTATATGTATATATTGCAGTTGTTGATTTCCCGCATTATATAGCGGATGAGACCCTATTGCGCCGTCTATTAAGCGGATAATATTTTAAATCCCTTATACCGCGATAATTTCGTACTGGAATGAAATTGGTATTGTGCTAACATCTTTGGATGCAGGAAAACAGGTTGGAGGGATCCAACTGGATTCCTCAACAGTATTTATTTGATTATGGATATTTTGATATTCGTTGATTATCATATACGATATATGATGTCGTTGTGGTCGTGATTGACTATTTGGTGTGTAGCATCATCGGGCCAAATTTTGGAATTTTAAAATGATTTTAAAGTGACTTTTGAAAGTATACGTTATAAAATATTTTTGGAAATTGATTTATTTTAAATAAATAAATGTTATACTTTTAAAAGTTATAAAATTATGATTTTTGAGAAATATAGTTAAAAGTTGATTTTTGAAAATATGGGTTAATGATTTTATAAAATAGTTTAAATCGGGTTTTTTTTAATTCATTATAAAAGTTTAAATATAGGATTTATAAAAATTGATTATTTTATAAATCAAAGAAAATGGTGAAATTATAAAGGTGTTTAAAGACGTTTTAAAGAATAATATAAATTGATTTATATAAAAGGATTATAAGAAGGATATTTGTAAATTAAAAATGCTGGGATTATAAAACGAATTTTTATAAGTGTTAGAATGAATTGTGAATGAATTTCGTAAATGAATGAAATTTATAGAATTATAAACGGTGAAGTTATAAATGGAATTTTATAAGCAGTAGGTTTATAAAATTTGTGAAGTTATTAAAAGAATAAATTTGGGTAAATAAATGAATCTTATGAGTTATAAGATTTATAATTTGGGATGTTTAAAAGAACGTTTTTTTGCAAACAAATAAATTATAAGTGTTTAACTTATAATATGAACTTTTAGTATATAATTGAGATATGAAATTAAATAGGTTAATAAAGGAATTTATAAACGTTGTTTTATAAATCCGCAAACGACTTATTTTGATAAGTAAATTGTTGTAACTTATTTATGGAGTTATATTCACGTTTTAGACAGTGAATAATCCTTTGAAATAAAATGAATAGAAATGAATAGAAATGATGAAATTTGTTAACGAAGTATATTCACGTTTTGAATAGTGAATAATATGTTAAAGGAAATGTATTGGATGTGATGTTTTAAGTAGATTTAAAACGATCTAACGATGTTTTAAATGCATTAAAATTCGAAACCATAGATTTCAACATTCATTGTTGAAATAGACGTTTTCGAGAAATAGAAGGAAATGGTGGACTATAAGACTGTTGTTATAGTAAATGATTTTCGAAAGGAAATGTTTCGCATAGTATTGGGATTTATATATCTATTTTAATTTCGAATCCCTATACTAGTGATTTTGGGTCGTCGTAACGATGTTTTATGCAACATTCGTTTTGGCCCAAATAAATATGTTTAAGAGAATGATTTCCTTAAAGAATGAAATATATGCTTAATTTCGATTTAAGTATAATGAATATTTTCCAAAGGTTGAAAATAAATAAAATTTGTGAATTACTTATGAATAAGTAAGTATGGAAATGTTTTTCCAATGTGAAATGAAACATTTTGAGAATTTATCTTTTTGAAGATAAATTGAAATGAATAATTGAAATCGTATATGCATGGATATTTTGGAATGAAAATTCACTATGGAATTTATAAAAGAAAGGGGGAATTTATTTAAAAATAAATATTGATTTATTTTTGAAGTATTGAAATTATATATCTTGTAAAGATATTTTTGGGAAATAAATAATTTGGAAAATTATTTGGAATCTGGTGATGTTGTGCATATCCATTGATAGTTCAATAACCGACTATCAATATTTACCTTTGAAAGGTATTTGTTGTGATTTGTTTGAATTTGAATGCCACGCTTATTTTTGAATAAGCGCTCACTATTCGGGTTAGCCGGGAAAGGACCTTGGGGTCGTATAAACCCTTCCGAGTATGTGATACGTCGTTATGGATAGCATCGATGACCGGTGTTGAAGACCGGGTATTTGCGAGAGCGATAGGATGACCTGTCGATTGACTCTGCACCGAGTTGCTCCAGTATAGAGTTCTCCATATGTGATGGGGAATCCGATCAGGATTGTGGATATCCGGATTGCAAGGACTTCTTTGTAAGTGCCTTCGGTTCTGTTCGAGCCAGGAACAGACTTGTATGGATAGTATGTCTGACATTACAAATTGAGATATAAAGCCGATTTCTTTCAAATATATTTCTGTTGGTGGCGGAGAATTTATTCTCTTAGCTTAACACCCTTCTCTGAGACGTACGAGCTCAGAGGTTATGTAGTTGATGGTTATCAGCGATATATTCCCAATTTGGTAATATGACATGCTGAGTGTTGCTGTGAAATGATCATGGTTTGATCATTTGTGATATGATCATTTGTTTGATCACTTATCTTTGTGATCATTTCAATGATCATTTGTTGACCCAAAGCATGGCTTTTGTATAAAGCGTGGCTTTGTGGACGTGACTTTGTCGAGCCTCACACCCCGGAATGGTCAAAACAGGAAAGATGCAGCAAGGTTATGAGGGGTAGCTCCCTTTAGGGTATGTGCATTTCCTTCTGGAAAAGGGTGGTATCATGGTATGGGGCCTAGATACTTACTCATGTTGAAACACTTTATTTATCATTGTGTGATGTTGGTTAGAGAGCTCTCGGATAAAGGTCCCAAAGGACCGGGGGATGGCATACTCGTGTCAGTTGTTACCTAGTTTGAAAGGTAAACAGGCCTTGTGTTGGCAGAGATCCGGTTAGGTTCTCACGACGTCCTTCCAGAGGCGTTTCCATGTGGCAATGGGAAGTTTCTTGGCCTGACCATTTGTTGGAAATCCAAAGAAACAATACGAGGCTTGTACGGTTTTAGTTGTAGAACCTGCCATCTAATATGGTAGCTATAGTAGGCATAATATAACGGTACCTATGCTGGCTAAGATTTATATTCTACTTTCGAAATATTTCTACACTATGCACTAATAATAATATCAAATGTTTCGTTTTAATGCGTATCAAGCATCTTTGACTAACATAAGAAGAAATCTCCTCCAAGTCTGCGTTTGCATTATGTGTGTGGTGGGAGGTCTTATGGTAGTTACATTTTCAAAAACATTGCGAATTGACTTTAAAACTATTCCTCTATTTTGATTTTAAAGATAAATAAACTATTTTGAGTTCTCACACCAGTCACATGACTGACTCGGAGTTTATTGTTTTCCTTCCTAAACTCTGGGTGCCCACCAATTTCCACACGGGCAGTCAAGAGTTAAGGTTTATCAGGATATTCTGGATATTCAGGAGTTGTAGGAGGCAAGCTGGATGACATGGCATATTACTAGTATATAGTATTTCTTTTCCGCTGTTTGTGGTTGTTTGTTTTTGTACACTCTTATGTAATGAAATGAAATGTAATGTAATGTAATAACTGATATAGTTCTTTGTTTAAAGATTATTCATTTATTTATTATATGTTGTTCCGTTGCGATTGTGAGATTCTGATATTGTTCTGTTGTTTTCTATTCCGTTCTATTTTCTATTTTCTTTTCTCTCTATTTTCTATTTTTTCTCTCTTCTTCTGTCTTTTTCTTCTTTTTAAAACCCTAAGTGTTCGTTTTTCCGTCATTCGATTGCTCGGCAGTTGATACAGTGAACGTATTGATGACGGTTTTCGAAAGTCGAAGAATCGGGTCCTTACAATTTGGTATCAGAGCATATGGTTAAGCGACAACCATGGTTCTGTTGAGTATTACTCATTAGAGATAGAGTCAGTAGTACTCTAGAATGAGTTTGAGTGTAATAATAGCTATGAGAGCGTATTTGTTAGTGAATATAAAATTGTTTTATATTGTGATGATTGGTTTGTTGAGTGGCGTATGAACCTTCGTCAGCACGGTCTGTACAACTATGCTGAAGGGGTTTATAAACACTTGAACAGAACAATTCGACATAATATTGTTTTAAATTGGGTAAATGAAATAATTTTACCTTGATTATATTTTATATATAAAGGAATAATTTTTCAGAGTTATTAAAGTATATAAGTTGATTGTTTAGTTGTTTGAATAATCTAAATAAAGGAATAATTGTATAAGCAAAAGAATTATAAGAATTGAATTATAATTAAAGTGATTTACAATTGCGAAATAAACTTATATACATAAGAAGTGAAACTATATGAATATATTTATGAATATGAGTTGTAAATAAAAATGAATTTAAAGTTAAATGGAAATTTACTTAGAATTGGAATCTGAATTGATTTATAAGTGGGAATTTAAGTTAAGTAAAACCAAGTGATGTTTGTAAAATGGAAGTATAACTTAAGTGATGTTGAATGAAGTTGATATTGGTATCAAAGTAAATTAATAAAGTTAAGTGATAAATGTGAACTTGAGTTATATAAATGAAATTCAACTTTTGTAATTGAATTGAATTAATGGATTAAATGTTAATCAATTGAATGTGAATAATCGATATGGAATAATGAATGTAAGTGTTAATTCATTAAAATTTAATGTTATTGGAAGTTGAATAATTGAATGAAAATCAATTTAATTAAACCAATTGAAAGTAAAGGTGTTAAACCAAATTGAATGAATATCAGCAAAGGATTTTGGTTGTAATTAATATACATTGGTTGTTATATGATTGTTAGTTGATTGTATATAATACATTAAGTATTAATGAAATTGAGTTAATGAAATTGAAAGTTAAAGTATTTGAAATCCAATTGGAAGTTAAGTGAATCTTAAATAGAATTGAATTTGATTGGAAGTGAACCAACTTGAATATGAATTAGTGAATATAAACTAATTGAAAATGAACGTTAGTAAAAACATCCACGGTTAATGAATCAAATGTGATTAAATTGAAAACCCAGTTCATTGAATATTAATGAGAATATGAATGAATATTTATTGGTTATGAATGTTAGTTGAATGCTAGTTGGCTGATAGTTGGTTGATGGTTGAATATATTGCTTTTATTGCATTTGCTATGTTGGCATATATAGTTATTATGTTGCTATATGTTGTACATCGATACTATTTTCATATATACATGTTTCTCATCTATTTTTTGAGTGTTTAGTAGGTGCGGATCGCGTTTATTTCGCATTTGGAGCTCGCTTTCGCGCTATATTAGCCGTATATGCTCGCTAATAAAATATAAGATACATGTCTCGGATTAAATATCGTACTTTTACACTTTTTCCCCTGCGGAATGCCTCATTACTTGATGAGATGTATATTTGTGATATATATACTGTCATTTTTTTTTTGGATCGAGCCGCGCAAAAGAGACTATGGCGAATTTTTCCGAAAATTTAAGGCGTTAGAAAAATTTGAGAAAAATTGGAAAAATTGTGAAAACTATAACTTTGATTTTGGAATTGAAAGTCAAACAATAGTTGTTGTTTTTGAAAAGGTAACTAAGTATGATTTGAAAACTTAGTAAAGATATTGTAAGAAGTTTAACTATGGATTTTGGGAAAGTTAATAGATTCTGTAACTTTTCTTACTTAGTAATTTCGAGAACGAAATTCTTTTAAGGGGGGAAGTATGTAACGACCCAGAATTTTTATTAATTAAAATTTGAATATTTAATTAATTTTAAATATTAATAAGTGAAATTATAAGTCGAATAAATTTTATTTCGAATAATTGGATTTAATTGGATAATTAAATCGATAATTTAATATGTTAAATTTATGGAAATAATTGAAAATTGGGTTAAATATGATTGAAAATGATTTGTAAAATTTTATTTTATCATATTGAAGTTAGAATGATGTTTTAGAACTTTTAAAATCAAATTTAAAATTTATTTGCGAAAATTGAGTATTTTAATATTTAATCGACTAGTGAAATTAGCTCGAACAGTCTCAGAATTGAACGAAACTAGTTCCATTGGATCCGTAATAGTTTGTTATTATCGGATTTCAATTTTTGTAGCAATCGGAGTTTTCGTTTGATCGTGGCAGCTCGAAACGCATCGAAATTGTTTTAATATTAATTTGGCGAGTTAAAATAGTCATTTTTCAAAAAGTCTCGAATTTCGACGAAACCAGTTTCATCGGATCCATAATGTGATATTATTGTATGGTTTCAAATTTCGTGTCAATCGGATTTACCGTTTGTCCGGTGCAAGCTAAAACGCCTAGAAAATCGTTTAACGATTTAATTTTAAATTGAACGTTTATTGCCATAACTCGCACAGATGTCCAAATTAGCCCCCGAAACACGTTCCATTGTGTCCGAAATGCGGGATAAACCCTAGAAACGCCAGTCACCGCGCGTAAATCGGAGTTTGAAAAATCCAAAACGAATAGTGTTTGAGAAAATTCTATAAATAAGGCTTTATTCACAAAAAAATAAAAAAAATAAAAACTAGGGTTTCGTTCAACTGCAGCCGCCTCTATTAAACAACCTATGGCCGAAAACAACCCACGTTCTTCTCTCCAAATCTCTTCATCCATCAACAGTCGTCAGAAACATCCAACTAGAAACTTGTAGAGGACATCAAGATCCATCGATCCAACGGTCAGTTTTCCTTATCGTCGTCATTTGGAGTCATTTAGGAGCTGCGTTCGTGCGAAGTTGCTCATGTTTTTCTAGGCAGAAGGCTCGACCGAGCTTCGTGCCAGGGTGGCCGTGGGTAGAGGCGAACACGAGCTACACGGTGATGGTCTCTGATCAACTAGAAGACGCTCCTATTGGTCGCGAAATTTGGAGAGATGGTGGCGGCCGTGGGTCTATGGTGCGCATGCGTATTCTGGAAAGGGGGAAGAAGATGTAGGTTACGGTCACGATTTGCAGGTGCTGGAATGGATGGTCACGATCTATTTAGGTTTAAAATAGTAAATTTTGTTGTGAATATATAGTTATAAAAATTCGTATAAATTTGTAAAAATCATATCTTTTTCATACGAGGTCGAAAACGCGCGAAACCAGTTGCGTTGGAATTGTATGGACGAGCACTACGCTATGGAAATGGATTGGAGTCGTTTGGAGTTAGTGAGAATTTTAGGTAAAATTAAACGTCCGTTTAATTTTATTCGAAATAAAAGCTGAAAACGAAATTGAAAGCAAGGTGAGAACTTCTCACTCAATCGAATCGGTTTCGATTTTAATTTTAAATAGTTAGATTTAAAATTCTTGAATGTATGTTTGAATGATGATTGTTATCTATTGATTGTTAAAATAGACATTATGCGTCATTAGTAAGCGGAGGTTATTTATTAAAAACATATACCGCGAATATTTCATAAATAGTGAAATTGGTATTATATATAATAGCAATATATATATTGAAGTTGTTGATTTCCCGCATTATATAGCGGATGAGACCCTATTGCTCCGTCTATTAAGCGGATAATATTTTAAATCCCATATACCGCGATAATTTCGTACTGGAATGAAATTGGTATTGTGCTAACATCTTTGGATGCATGAAAACAGGTTGGAGGGATCCAACTGGATTCCTCAACAGTATTTATTTGATTATGGATATTTTGATATTCGTTGGTTATCATATATGATATGATGTCGTTGTAGTCGTGATTGACTATTTGGTGTGTAGCATCATTGGGCCAAATTTTGGAATTTTAAAATGATTTTAAAGTGACTTTTGAAAGTATACGTTATAAAATATTTTTGGAAATTGATTTATTTTAAATAAATAAACGTTATACTTTTAAAAGTTATAAAATTATCATTTTTGAGAAATATAGTTAAAAGTTGATTTTTGAAAATATGGGTTAATGATTTTATAAAATAGTTTAAATCGGGTTTTTTTTTGAATTCATTATAAAAGTTTAAATATAGGATTTATAAAAATTGATTATTTTATAAATCAAAGAAAATGGTGAAATTATAAAGGAGTTTAAAGACGTTATAAAGAATAATATAAATTGATTTATATAAAAGAATTATAAGATGGATATTTGTAAATTAAAAATGGTGGGATTATAAAACGAGTTTTTATAAGTGTTAGAATGAATTGTGAATGAATTTCGTAAATGAATGAAATTTTTAGAATTATAAACGGTGACGTTATAAATGGAATTTTATAAGCAGTAGGTTTATAAAATTTGTGAAGTTATTAAAAGAATAAATTTGGGTAAATAAATGAATCTTATGAGTTATAAGATTTATAATTTAGGAAGTTTAAAAGAACGTTTTTTTGCAAACAAATAAATTATAAGTGTTTAACCTATAATATGAACTTTTAGTATATAATTGAGATATGAAATTGAATAGGTTAATAAAGGAATTTATAAACGTTGTTTTATAAATCCATAAAAGACTTATTTGATAAGTAAATTGTTGTAACTTATTTATGGAGTTATATTCACATTTTAGACAGTGAATAATCCTTTGAAATAAAATGAATAGAAATGATGAAATTAGTTAACGAAGTATATTCGCGTTTTGAATAGTGAATAATATTTTAAAGGAAATGTATTGGATGTGATGTTAACGATGTTTTAAATGCATTAAAATTCGAAACCATTGATTTTAACATTCATTGTTGAAATAGACGTTTTCGAGAAATAGAAGGAAATGGTGGACTATAACACTGTTATTATAGTAAATGATTTCCGAAAGGAAATGTTTTGCATAGTATTGGGATTTATATATCTATTTTAATTTTGAATCCCTATACTAGTGATTTTGGGTCGTCGTAACGATGTTTTACGCAACATTCGTTTTGGCCGAAATAAATATGTTTAAGAGATTGATTTCCTTAAAGAATGAAATATATGCTTAATTTCGATTTAAGTATATTGAATATTTTCCAAAGGTTGAAAATAAATAAAATTTGTGAATTACTTATGATAAATAAGTATGGAAATGTTTTTCCAATGTGAAATGAAACGTTTTGAGAATTTATCTTTTTGAAGATAAATTGAAATGAATAATTGAAATCGTATATGCATGGATATTTTGGAATGAAAATTCACTATGGAATTTATAAAAGAAAGGGGGAATTTTTTTAAAAATAAATATTGATTTATTTTTGAAGTATTGAAATTATATATCTTGTAAAGATATTTTAGGGAAATAAATAATTTGGATAATTATTTGGAATCTGGTGATGTTGTGCATATCCATTGGTAGTTCAATAACCGACTATCAATATTTAGCTTTGAAAGGTATTTGTTGTGATTTGTTTGAATTTGAATGCCACACTTATTTTTGAATAAGCGCTCACTATTCGGGTTAGCGGGGAAAGGACCTTGGGGTCGTATAACCCCTTCCGAGTATGTGATACGTCGTTATGGATAGCATTGATGACCAATGTTGAAGACTGGGTATTTGCGAGAGCGATAGGATGACCTGTCGATTGACTCTGCACCGAGTTGCTCCGGTATAGAGTTCTCCATATGTGATGGGGAATCCGATCAGGATTGTGGATATCCGGATTGCAAGGACTTCTTTGTAAGTGCCTTCGGTTCTGTTCGAGCCCGGAATAGACTTGTATGGATAGTATGTCTGACATTACAAATTGAGATATAAAGCCGATTTCTTTCAAATATACTTCTGTTGGCGGCGGAGAATTATTCTCTTAGCTTAACATCCTTCTCTGAGACGTATGAGCTCAGAGGTTATGTAGTTGATGGTTATCAGCGATATATTCCCAATTTGGTAATGTGACATGCTGAGTGTTGCAGTGAAATGATCATGGTTTGATCATTTGTGATATGATCATTTGTTTGATCACTTATCTTTGTGATCATTTCTATGATAATTTGTTGATCCAAAGCACGGCTTTTGTATAAAGCGTGGCTTTGTGGACGTGACTTCATCGAGCCTCGCACCCCGGAGTGGTCAAAATAGGAAAGATGCAGCAAGGTTATGAGGGGTAGCTCCCTTTAGGGTATGTGCATTTCGTTCTGGAAAAGGGTGGTATCATGGTATGGAGCCCAGATACTTACTCATGTTGAAACACTTTATTTATCATTGTGTGATGTTGGTTAGAGAGCTCTCGGATAAAGGTCCCAAAGGACCGGGGATGGCATACTCATGTCAGTGTTACCTAGTTTGAAAGGTAACCCGACCTTGTGTTGGCAGAGATCCGGTTAGGTTCTCGGGACGTCCTTCCAGAGGCGTTTCCATGTGGCAATGGGAAGTTCCTTGGCCTGACCATTTGTTGGAAATCCAAAGAAACAATACGAGACTTGTACGGTTTTAGTTGTAGAACCTGCCATCTAATATGGTAGCTATAGTAGGCATAATATAATGGTACCTATGCTGGCTAAGATTTATATTCTACTTTCGAAATATTTCTACACTATGCACTAATAATAATATCAAATGTTTCTTTTTAATGCGTATCAAGCATCTTTGACTAACATAAGAAGAAATCTCCTCCAAGTCTGCGTTTGCATTGTGTGTGTGGTGGGAGGTCTTATGGTAGTTACATTTTCAAAAACATTGCGAATTGACTTTAAAAATATTCCTCTATTTTGATTTTAAAGATAAATAAACTTTTTTGAGTTCTCACACCAGTCACATGACTGACTCGGAGTTTATTGTTTTCCTTCCTAAACTCTGGGTGCCCACCAATTTCCACACGGGCAATCAAGCGTTAAGGTTTATCAGGATATTCTGGATATTCAGAAGTTGTAGGAGGCAAGCTGGATGACATGGCGTATTACTAGTATATAGTATTGCTTTTTCGCTGTTTGTTGTTGTACACTCTGATGTAATGAAATGAAATGTAATGTAATGTAATAACTGATATAGTTCTTTGTTTAAAGATTATTCATTTATTTATTATATGTTGTTCTGTTGCGATTGTGAGATTCTGATATTGTTCTGTTGTTTTCTATTCCGTTCTATTTTCTATTTTCTTTTCTCTCTATTTTCTATTTTTTCTCTCTTCTTCTGTCTTTTTCTTCTTTTTAAAACCCTAAGTGTTCGATTTTCCGTCATTCGATTGCTCGGCAGTTGATACAGTGAACGTATTGATGTCGGTTTTCGAAAGTCGAAGAATCGGGTCCTTACATGCTTAGAATGAATTAAATGTAAGCGAGTAAGTTGTAAATTACTTAAATTGAATGGAATGTTTTGAGCGTTGGTTGTAATCAATTATAATAAGTGTCGGAACCTTGTATGTGCTTATGGAAATTATATAACGTGCATTATATGTGAAATTTATGTGTTAGCTATTGAAAGTAAGTGAAGTGTTAATAAATCGCATATATTTAGTACATATATGTTTGAATTGAGTAAGTACAGGTACCGGGAAGCTGTTTGGCTGGATTTGATCACTCTAGTTGCTAAAATAATAAGCCGCTTGCTTAAAAAATGCTAAACAAAGGTACGCCTACGCAACAAAAATAGGAAATATGAACTGTTTTTGTTTTTCCGACCGTGTGGGTCGATGTATATATATTTATATCTCTTGTCAAATTGCAAAAGCTCCTCCATACAAAGGAGACTCTGCCAAAAAATTTCGAAAATTTTAGGAGTTAGAAAAATTTTAGAAAATTTTTAGAAAAATTTTTGTTAGCAACAAAACAATTTCAAATTTGAAATTGAAATAAATTAGTGGCTGAAACTAATTTAAAATAAGGATATGAATCAGTATAAATGAAAGATAAAATTCAATATTCAGAGTTGAAGGTAAATTGAATCCATATGAAATTGGAAATCCAGTTTAATAATAAAGTGGATAAAAAGGCTAAAGTAAAGTAATAATATAAGAAGCGCATAAAATACTTATATTAAACATGAGAAGAAATGGTAAAATTCTTAAGTAATATGGGTGTCAGGAAAAATATATTGAATAAGCTTTTGAGTGAAGATTTAATAAATATATGTGAAATGATAAGCGTTGATAAGGGAATAGAAATCAAAATTGAATGTGAATAAAAAAAGAATTGATATAGTTGATAATAAATTGAGATAAATAAGTAGGATATATGTATATTATTTTATTCGCATAGCAATTTGATCCAGAATCGAGCATAGAATTTCAAGATAGCGATATCGATCCGAGTTAGGATTTTTCACTCGATTTTCGACGGCGAACCCTGGACATGGATTTTGATTGATTTTGGAAATTCTCTATCATAGTTATGACTATGCAAGGAGAATGATGGTTTCTTATCAGGAGACCAGATCTGATTCCGCACTAGGAAGTCGGGTGGACGATACTAGTTCGGAAGTGAAATTGTGTGATCGAGTAAGTGATCGGATTCGGTATTGCGTACGAATGGTATATGTACAGCGTACGGGCTCGAATGAATAGATATTTAAATTCTGTAAAGAAGTAAATAAAATAATTTTGAATGTTGTGATTGGATATTATTACTATGTAGGATATGCATGTACTATAAAGGGAAAGGAAAATTGGTTTTGATTTCAGAAGATAAATTTGAATTGTTCAACAAAAAGGTATGTGTTTAAATTTCTGTATGAAATTTGATTGGGTTTTTGATCTAGCCATTTGCCTTTTTGTTTTCTTCTGGAATTTGGGAGCCCGTAGAGGCATTTTGTAGTTGTACCGAGCTAACCGCGCAAAGGAGATGCTGGCAAAAATTTTCGCAAATTACAGAGTTAGAAATTTTTTGAGAAATTTTTGATGATTCAAAATGTGGTTAAATTGAAAATTTGAATGATTGAGCAAATAGTATTGTTTGAAAGCTATGGGAGAGTTTGAGAAGTTAGTAAGAATAATAATGGGTCTTTTATAAAAGTTAGTTGGTAGAATATTAAATTGTTGGTTTTGGGAAAAGTAAACGGGTATTGAACCATTCTTCCTAACTATTAATTTCGGGGACGAAATTCTTTTAAGGGGGAGGAATGTGACAACCCAGAATTTTTGAGCATTTGAAATGGGAATGATTAATTTAATTTAAATATTTGAAAGGTTAATTTAACTTGAATTACAAATATCACTATTTATGTGTTGAATTTAAAAATTGGAAATTGGGTAAAATATGAAATCTGAGATTTTAAGCCTGTTAAAAATAATTTGAAGGCTTGTGAATTTTATATTGATAATACTAAAAATAGTAAAAGTGTTAAAATTGAATTTGGAAATGCTTTGTTAAGTTTTGAAATTATATCGTTTAAATCGATGTTGAAAAAGAGCCTTCCGAGGCGCAATCTCGTAATTCGACGAAACTAGTTCCATTGGATCCGTAATACTGTATTATTATTGGATTTCAATTTTCGTAGCGTTTGGAGTAGTTGTGTGAGCATACGATATATAAACGCGCTGTAATTTTATCGAGATTTAATATTAATATTCTCATTAGACGGCAAAATTAAACATGTGTTCCCATTTTCACTCTTCCTGTGTAATGTGTTGTCTTCTCTCTGAAGCTTTTAAATTGCTATCTCCAGATACTTCACCCCATCCTCATCTCAAACTCAAATTCACAGCTCCAATCCCTCTCTCTCGAATCGAAATCAATTATTTATAAAAAAAAGGATAGCCAATGAAAATGGCCTCTGTCAAAAGAATTCAAGTCGTGAGCTTCAAAACCAATTCGAAAACCAGGTTTCGAATTTCGTTCCTCTTCTCATCGACGTCTTCCTCTCTTAATCCAAACCGTTTCCCCAATTCGTAATCATAAAACAATAAAATAAAAAAAGAGGCAGGGAGCACGAAATGAAATTGTAACGACCCGATATTTTCAACCATTCGCATTCGCACATGTCGGACTTGAATTGTTCAAAATACTGCATTGTAAATAAAATTTGACAAATCTCAAAATATACAGTAAATAATTAATCACAGAATCACACACACAGAATCAGAATACTCGCAGCGGAATTTAAAAATACTTAGTGGTTCATGAAGCCACCATAAATAGTCTCAATCAAATAAAAATTACATAGTCTTTAATCCAAATATAGTTTTAAATCATCAGTAGAACAATCCAAATGTCCACTAGTCTTGATTTCATAAATTTAGATAAAGAACTGGAAGGGAAGTTTGCCAGCAGCTTGAAAGTGATCTACAGAAATCCTAGCTCCAGGATGAAAACTGAACTGCAACTCAGGCTGACCCAAGCGTAAAATAAAACATAAACACTCGAGTCAGGACGTACATACTTATATAGTATAAGCTAATTCAAGTGTACTGTAATATAGAGCAAGTAACTTAAAGGATGCTTGGGACAGCCCATCCTCTAAGGATCCGTTAAACTATTTACTACGTAGTAATATTCGCTATTATAATAATGTCTATTAGTAAAATAAACTTACTTTTAAATAGCGTTAAGGCTTTACATTTTCCACCTTAACACGTAATATATTCCCATAGTCTATACAGTACCGTAATCTCCCCCGTACTGGGCGTCGTCAGAGGGCACTCCATAGGTACGGTACAAAACCAAAATCGTATAAGGAGCGCTAGGGTAGGTGACACGGCACAACTAGGCAATGCCAGGGTAGATATACCAATTACGCTTCCGGACCGATGGAAACGCGTAGCCGCAGCTACCGCCCACCTCGAACAACACTCCCAAATCAAAGGTGCGCACCAAACAATCACAAAAGCAAAAGAATGGCATACGAAGAAGTGCGTCCGATCAGAAGTGCTACCTCATTAATCCGTCAATCGCTCCTGTTTTAGCCACCTTATGCCAACTCACGGGAGTCGGGTCCCCGTATTTACCTCAAGAAAACGTCACCACCATCCTACTTCATTCTGGAATCTCCACCGCGTACACGGTTGCCAAAGTGGTTTTCGGTATCGAAAGAGAGTATGCCAGATATCTGATCCCGGTCTCTTTAACAACCAAACGTTATTATAACCCGTGGTTACAACTTAAAAAAAATGGTATTTATACTTTAAAAATCAAAATAAATTTCAAATACATTTCAATATCATAATATCCTTTCAAACATCATTTACTTAAACATCAGTCATTTCATTTAATATAAAATACCATTTAAATCTATTCAATTTATTTAGGAATTAATTGCCTTTCAACTCACATTTAAAGTTAAATTCTTCCATTAAAAACCATTTAAAGTCAATTCCTTATTCTTATTTATTCATATTATATTCCAAAATTTAAGCTTTTTTCCAAAGATTATTTCCATAAATTTTATTAAAACAATCAAAATTCAGTTTTCGTAGCATTTATAAAATGCTACCTAAAGTTATAGGTTAAAACAGTCTATTTACAAAAGACAGCATTTAAGTGCCGTAATTTATTAACTTAACCATTAAGTTTTAAATTCCCAAAATAAAACTTAATATCAATTATTTTACTTAACTAAAATCTCACTTTTAACAAAAATTCAGAATTTTCCAAAATAAGTTATACTCCAAAATTTTAAATAAACATTCATTTATTTAACATTTGACTCATTCAAAAATCATTATAAATAAATAAAAAAAAATCCTTCAAATACAATTAAACCAGAAAATTATAAACTTTCTATTTAAAAATATATTTTTAAAACATTTCATAAAAATATTATACAAACCACGGGTCTGTATATAGTTTTCTAGCCTAGGTCAACTGATACGGATATATATCATTTCAATCCGCAATTTACAAAAACCCCGGGTTCTATCATTTCAAACCCGCAATCCCAAGTTAAATATTTAAAATTAAACAATTAAATAAATAAATGAATAAATAATTATCGTACAGGCCTATCATTTCAGCCTATAACGATTTCAAATTTACAGGGAACTTGCAGTGATGATTTAACAGTAAATAAGCATTAAATAGTATAACTGCAATAATATAAAATAAATAAACAACTGATGATGTGTCAATTAATAATGGGGTTTAACATCATACGCTTATATCACAGGCAGATAAAATTTAAATAAAAGTTTACAATTACACTTGTGATAAATTCACAGATATATAGGTATGTTTGTCTGGTGAGAAATACTCACCTGAATGCCGTCGAAGATTTGATTTAAAATGATGGTAACACTTTGAAAAGAGAATGCACAGAAGCATGATCAAAGTTGCGAAGGCTGCGACCAGATTTTTTTATTCTTGAAAAGGAAACGAATAAATTCAACATCAAAACTAAGTAAAATTTGACGCAAAATTTCTAAATAAACTGAACGAATGGAATCAAATATTGACTTGACCACTTCACTAGATGGAGAGAGGAAGGTAAGGTGTAGATGAGCATGAAGTGGACGGCAAAATATAACAAACAAAAAGAAGAAGGAAGGAAAAAATGAATAAAACCATTACCTGATTTCCCTGCTCACGAAAAAGAAAGAAGCAAATAGAGATGCAGAAAATTTTGAGGTGGGGAAATGTGATATGAGGTTTGTATTTAAAGGCAGAAGCTTTGCACGCAAGGAAAAGTAACGTGTGCAAATCAAACGGGAACAAAAAAGGCAAGCAAATATTTTTGCTTTGATATGTGATGTTGAATTATTGCGTTTATAAGGAAAAGAATATTTAAATCAAATAGTTAATTTTTGCAGTGGCATCTTGGACCACATATCCAAAAGTAACATACATTGATTTGATAAAGGAATGGCAAAAGAAATTTGTTTTTTTTTTGCTGACCGAGTATTTCCAAAAGGTTTTGCATGATTATAGGAAGAAACGTCAAACATATTTTGCTTTGACTGAAGAGGAAATTTCGAACGTTGCCAATAGTTTCAGGTAGGAAATAATATATATGTAATATACGGTATCCGTTTCTTTCTGAAATAAATTAGCAGTCTATGCATGTGATATCTAAAGTTATTGCATTGTTTTTATCATTTTCTGCCATGTAGGTTAAATTACATTTAGTTGCAAATATAAAGCAAATTTAACTGAAATTTGGTTCTACTGCATAGAAAATGAAGTTTGACATATTTTATTATTATTACAGGAATAGTTTTACTTCGCAATCTTTCAAAAATGAAGTTAAGGGAGGCAAGCTGATAGGAAAAAAATATACTGCTTACGTGACAAGAAACTTGCATTGATGATTTAGTTTAAAAGATGAAAGTTTTACGGATAGATAAAATAAGAAATGCACAAATTAAGGATATGAATGTTAGAAAAATCAAAGATTTTATACCAAATAAAATAGTTGCAGCAAAAGAGAAAAGGGATGTCCCTAAAAAGGTAAATGGCTAGTCACGGTTAAAGGAAAATTGAAACGGATATGCTTCCCTCTTACTCAAAAATGTACGTTTACTGATTTATTTAACCATTTTTAGTTACGGTATACACATTTGGAATGCGCACTATAGACGCAATAACTAACTCAAAATTTTACGCTCAAAATGACGCCTAAATTCTTATACGTTTTCTTGTATACATTATTTACTCCATCAGATAACGTGCCCTTTAAATGCATACCTAAACAGTTTCTTTATGAATCTTGAAATTTATTACTTATTAAGATATGTTTTGTTTACACTGGGTTTTTATTCATTCATTTATCATTTACCCAGAATATATTACAAAAGTGTATATACGTAATGGTATAAATTATTTTATTTTTAAAAGGTATACAATCTATTTTGAAGAACAAGAGTGAAATAAAAGTTGTTGTGAATTTATTCAATTAAACTAAAAGATTTGAAAACTAGAATTTAAAAAAGATTTAGATTCCGATGAACGTTAATTTATAACCAAAATATGCATTTTAGAGTTTTCTTATAAATAAAAATCTTAGGCGAGCTAAATTTAGAAAAGGGAAAAAAATGGAAAATGAATGGCTACAAGAATGGTAAGAAATAAAGAGGCTAGAATTGAAAAGGTCATAAGTTTAAGGTAAAAGAAACATATATATTTAATCTTATATGCAAATGAAAAAGGAATGAGATAAGGAGAAGATTTTGGAGTGATTAGGAAGAGTAATACATAACTAAAGTATGGTAATTAAATAGATAGGTAAATAAAAAGGTAAGAAATAAACAATTTAGCGCATGCGTAATTTAAAACAAAGTAACGTATGTATAATTGAATTTTTTTTTCCAAGCTATTAAATAAAATATACACATAAGAAATATTTAATAGATAAAATAAGGTCTAGACAAATAAATAAAGAAATAAATGTCAAGAGATAGACATAGGAAAATAATACAGAGACTAGGCAAATAAAAATGAGAAGTGGGAAATAAATCTTTTTATTTGAATGGCAAAAAGAAATACACAGTTATGAATGAGGTGGAGCGCTAAGGTAAGAAAGAAAGAGGGTATAAATAATAACTTGATGTATTAAATTTTCTTTCTTTCTAGAATTGCATGAGATATGAGAATGATTAGCTTTGTACGTGAATAGCAAGTACAATACACGGCCAAAAGAAAATGAACAGCTAAAGGAAATAAAGAGTAGGCAATTAAAAAGGCAAGCAATTAAGACAATATAACGCATACCCTTTTAGTTTCTTCCTAGCCATAAATAAGAGATATAAATAAGCAACAATCCAATAAATAAACATGACTGTCTAGACAAAATAAAAATAGAAAGATAAAATAGAGGTGGATATAAGAAAATCATAATAATAAGAACATATATATATAATATGTAATAAAAGTAGAAAAATTTATTGCGTGTAAAACGCTGTATTTTATCAAAAAAAAAGTATAAGTTTTAAATTCCCAATAAATCCATATATTTGATTTCTCAATCATGTTATTGAATCGACTATTAACTTATTCTCTTATGGGTAATATTAAAATTGGTTTTTATACTAATACATAAAAAAAAATTCCCAATTCATCCAAATTTCAATTAACTACTTTCCAATAACTACCGTGCTTTAATCCTACTCTTTCATTAAATCTGTTATCACTCTATAAACCTAGTTATTATTTGTTTATCTTTCCTTACAAAAATATATATTCCAATTTTCATCTTTCTTTTGTAATAACTTGTTTTTTTCAATTATATTGAATTTCCCAAATATATACATTTATCATAAATAAAACCTAAATCAATTTATTCAACTTGGTTTCATTCCTTTATTTCATCTTATGAATAAAATATAAATTTCCATTTATGTCATTTCATTAACATTCACATATTACAGTTACAGTCCTATCTCACATTAATGAACATTTACCTACATTTAAATGTAATTGACTTCCTACTCTGAATTTAACAGCCCTAAATAAAAAGGTGACTTGCATAAATGTTGTCACTAACTTTATATTACACTCAAGTTTATTATTTTCACTAATTATCAGAATTGCTTATAAAATGTTGAATTCACTCCATTACCATACGTTTATTTGCATATATTCAATTTAATACCCAAATGTAACAGTTATAACTACATTAATAGACCAATTAAATAGTAACTTACAACCATTACTATATCCTTTTTATTTTCATTTCATTTTAAACACTCACTTCATTATAAATTATAAAGGTTTTTTTCTTTTTTTTTTCTTCTTAAATTTAATTACAAAAATCTTATTAAATTAACCAGTTTAATTATCGAAATTTACAGGTCATTACAGAAATGGCGCACGCGAAGCATGGAGCTCGGGCTCGCGTGTACGAGGCCGAGGAAGGGGAGTGAAGCTTGAATTGGTCGCAGATGTCGCGAGGAAGTAGGGTTAGGAGACGTTCGATTTGGGCATCGTTCGCGTGGGTTATGGCAGCAGCCGAGTGGGCGAAGGTCGCGACTACGACTTATGGTTTGGTTGTACGACATTAAGGCGATGCCATGGGTTTTCAATGCTTCAGAGAAGGGTAGAGTCTGATATGGTGGGTGGTGGTTCGTTCGATTTCAGTGGAGGGAGGAAGTCGATCTCGTTTGGGGTAGCGCTCGCGATTCGATTCTGATGTTGGTGAGTGGGCTCGACGAAGCAGTGAGGTATTTTTCGATCAGTTTAAGTTATTTAATTTCTCAGCTAGTTAACTTTGGTATACATACATACATATATATATATATATATATATATATATATAATCGTTGCAGTAAAGGATTTCTTTTAAACAGATCTGTTCCTTTTTAATTTAATACATGTATATAGGTTTGGACAATGAAGTTTGTTTTATTAAATTTGATGTCTATATAGGGTTTATTTTATAGAAGGATGCAAACCAATTTTATTTTATAAGGTTCAATATATATATATATAAACAGTAAATATATATATGGGAATAGGATTTTGAAGGCAGAATTTTAATTCAAAAAAATGTGTGCGTTTGGAAATTTATATGAAATAGATTTTTATGAAGCCTATATAGTTTATCTTACAAATATATAGTTCATGAATAAAATAAATATAACTTAACTAGTTTATTAAATAATAACATATTATGGAAATTAAATTGTGTAAATTGACCTATCTAAACTATTTTTGTTACTAAAAGATTTAATAAAGGTAAATTAGTTCAAAATTTAGTTGAATTATAAAATGGTAATTAAGGGTCGATTTATATTTGAATATTAATAAATCATATAAATTATTATTCAAGGTCAACATCTGAAAAGAAGCAAGCAGGATGGAAATGGATTGCTAAACAAAAATCAAAGGTGAGTTAATCTCACTCATCTACTTTGATTTAAATTTAAATGGTTAAATCTAAATAATTGGTTGAATGGTTGAATTGATTTGATGTGCTATATTATTGTATATAATATATCTTGGAATGATCGATTTCCCGCATTTTACAGCGGATGAGACCATATGCGCTGCACAGTAGCGGATGATATTATATTAATCCCATATACCGCGATATTCAACCTCGAAGTGGAATTGGTGTAACGACCAGCCTTTCATTCCATAGAAAGACGCATCATTAAGAAGAAAGAAAGGGATAGAAAAGAGAAAAGAAAGGAAAGAAAGGAACAGACAACATCAGAATCTCACAGCGGAACGAATAAATTATATTATATCACATAATACTTTACATAGTATCATATAATCAGAGTTTTACAGCCAATACAACACAAACTAGACAGTTATAAACATATGTCCAGCGATTACAATTAAGTATATCAGAGAAACAGATACAACTCAAACACAGCGGAACCACTATATATATCTACTCGCTGAAGCCTCCTACTCCATTATTTCCTCAAAAACTCGTCAAAGCAATCCTGAATCACTTGACTACTCATACGTAATATGAGTACCCAAGATTTTAATAAAATAGAAAATAAACACTCGGGTCAGACAGGGTCTGGTGTGAGTAAACGGTTTAAAAGTTACTTAACTTTAGAAAATCCTTTTAAAACAAAAGGTATCACGTAAGACTTCCCACACATAAACATGGTAAAGTTTTTACCTAACGCTAACCAAAACAATTGATAGGAAATCGAGTGGTATTATAATAGTGCCTAGGGTTTTCAAAATAAAATACAGAAATAGCTGGAATGCTTACATCTCACGTTCCAACATAGTTGGGCACAATCAAAAGTGTACAGGCACTTACTCGATTTTGGATTCCATCAATGGCAGGGCTACTGGGGTACCGCCCGTCACAGTACGTGGCCTAGATTACCGTACAGAGGAGTACGCCCGCTCCCCTGCAACACATGGCCGGAACCATTCCTTACTGAACAGTTCCGAACAGGACCACCCCGACAGTTGGAGCTCACAACCGTCCACACAGCCGAAATAAAAGGGACCTCTAGACAGGGGTAAATCTCACTCTCAAGTGGGGGCTACCCACGAAGCCTTGCTGCACCTCCCCTGTTTTAGCCATTCCCGGTTGATGAGACTTGAGGCTACGATTACCTTTAGAGAACACATCTATCTTAGAATGCTCATCGTCCACCTGACGATGTTATGAAAGCATTCAATCCATACAAGTTCGTTCCGAGTTCGAATGAAACCGAAGGCATTATCCCGTTACACTCATTTTGGAATCACCCTCAGAGTTAAGGACGATAACCCTTGCACTCTAAATCACCCTCTCGAACCTATAAGTACTATTCCGTCAACTCATTACGGAATCACCAACAGAGTTATACTGACGTATAGCCCTTACACCTCGAGTCTTCACTTGCTCCACTTGGATTAACGACCTAACGTTTGAATTGGAATCGATGTGGTTTTCGGATATCCAAATATGGAAACCCGATCCCGGTCTCACCGAAACCAAACGCCATCTTAATGTCCAAGTTGCACTTAAGGGTTTTAACCAACTAACTCATTTCATTAGCATCTATTTCACACAGATAGATAAACTACATATCACAATAGATAATCACATTTTCATCATAAACAAATAATCTGTGTCATCATCACAAACAGATAATCATCACACTCAGATAATCCATCACAAATCATCATACTTTAACCAAATATCCATATCCTATAGATACTACTCATCTTATTTTTGAAATCACAATCACCCAATCAATAACAACCATAAGCAATGATTTATTAACCATCAATTTATAATTAATTTAAAATGAATTAAATTAATTACTTCTATCTCTAATTAATTTAAAATAAATTAAATTAATTATCCATCTATAATCCTGCTTAATATCCATTAATTAATTAACCCGGTTAATTAAATCATTCATTAAGTATTTAACTTGACTAAGCATCTTTGATTAATCACCCTCTAATTACAATATGTAATTAGTCCTTAATTAATTTTATAAAATTAATTAAACTTAATCATAAGTAATTAACATTTAATTACTTAATTTATTAATTAACTATAATTAATTATATTTATCCTTAATTAATTACAATTAATTAATCACTTAATTAATTTATTATTACTTAATTAAACAATCCTTAATTACATCATTAATTATATTAATTAATGATCTCTAATTAATATTTAAATTAATTACTTAATTAAATTAATTACATTTAGTAATTAATCTAAAATTAAAATACAATTATTGATCTCCTTGATTAATATTTAAATCCAGTAATTAACTACCTTTAATTACTTATTAATAAATTAATTATCCAATAATTAATTATCTTTATTAATTAATTCCTTGATTAATTACAAAAGTAATTTATCCAAATTACTTTATTAAAATAAAACTTCTCTCCATAGTTATAATTCAACAATTATTACTTCTCTAAGTAATCCTGCTCCATAAATTACATTAAGTAATTATTATCATCAAATTATTAAATTATTCCTTAAATTAATTAAACTAAATTAATTAATTTAAACAAAACTCATTATCAGAATTAATTACAATAAGTAATTAATCCCTTAATTACTTTTATAAAGTAATTACACTCAACAAATTACAATTGATTACCTTCAATTAATTAATCTAATTTATTCATCAAAATTAATCACATTGATGAACTTATTTAATTATCCTTAGATAATTATCTTATTTAATTAACATTATTTCCATTAATTGCTTACTTAAGTGAATTATCTTAGATTAATTATTCATTAATCATTTCTAATTATAAATTAATTCAAACATTAATTAAAATCAAATAAATAAGTAAATTCTTAATTATTTCCAAAATAATTCATTTACTTATTAATAACTTAATTAATATTCAAAATGTATTTAAATAATACATTTCTAAAATCTAATTAAACTTTTATTTAAAAATTTAAGATTCCAAATGTTTAACTATTAAACATTATCCAAATTTTAAATAAATTTATAAACCTAAAGGTAAAGAACTATCATTATTATATAAGAAAAGTTTAAAAATCTAAATTACTTAATTTTACTTAAAAATAAAAATAAATCAAGCCTTTGAAAATAGATAGATTATTTAACTTTTAAATTTAAAGTTAAACATATCATAATTTTAATTCAAATATTGAAGGAAAGAATCCTTTCAAATTTAAACCTTTATTTGAAATCATATTCATATTTAAGAAAACATTTTCTGTCCAATATTAAAAAAAAATCAAAACTGTTTTGAATTCCAACTGGTTTCAAAGTAAAACTGAAATCATAATTAAACTTGTTTTTAAAACTAAATTCAAATCTTGCTTAAAATTTAAAATTTCCATTTTTAAAACTTTGAATTCAAAAGTACTCTTGAATCCAATTCAAACTTACCCCAGAATTTAAATCTTTGTTTTAAAAATTGAATTCCCTTCAAAATTTAAAGAAAAACAAAACTATTTAAATAAAATCTGGATTCAAAGAAACATGAAACTTATATTTACACTTGATTTCAAATTTAACTTTAAACCTTACTTAAATTTAAATTCATCATTTTTAAACCTTTGAGTTCATAAGCTTACTTGAATTTAATTCAAACCTACACTTGAATTTAAATCATTGCTTTAAAAATTGAATTCCTCATATTTTTAAAAATAACACAACACTGCTCAGGTTTACAACCTGCACTCAACAAACCCGAGACCACCATCAAAACACTTCGAGTTAAACCCTTGCCCACTACGAGTCACAACACAATCTGCACTAGGGTAACTTCGAGTCACCAAAACCCTGCACTATCCCAAGTTCACCCGAGTCCAATATCCACCGTGCAAATGCACCACTGCTCTGGTGGCTTCCAGCTACCTTCACCAACCTCTCCAAGACACCATCCATCCCTCTACTTGATAATGATCATCAACAAAACCCTCTGCAGCTCGAAATTTAGAATCAAGCAAATCAAACAACCTGGAAAAAACTTCACCAAAAATACATGCCAAACCTATCAATCCTCACGACAACCCACTCTGACCATCTTATGATCTCCAACTCCGGCCATTGCTCCACCTATACCCCCTCTGCCAAACCCCAAAGCCTCAGACCACTCGAATCACCACAGTGTTCAAGGAGTTACAGAAAATTATATCACTTTAAAACTAGGGGTCAAACCTGAAAAACCCCTCTTGCCATCACTACCACTCTCTGACCAACTCCCTCTTATTTTTCCCCCACTCTCCAGTCAAACTTACACCTCCAGGAAGAATTCCAGTTCCCAAAATTCTATCATATGATTAGATACTCCCAAAATACCAATTTCTGTACAATCCCCAATTGCTAACTCCTCAGATGATTTAAAAGCTTGAGGCTAGTTTTAATATTCATGTTTTTAAACATGCATTCAAGTTTTAAACTTGATTGAAAAATTAAAGATGTTGGATAATCTTACTTTTGAAAATATTGTCTGTTGTTATTGATTTTCACAAGTAACAGGTTTTACTTTTCTAAATTAAAATTTTACAAACCTAAATCTATGCTAACAAACACAATTTGTTAACATAATAATCTCAAACTAAGTTTCAGACATATGGAAGTGGATTTGTTTTTAAAATCCTAGTAAGAACAGAAGCAGGACTGTTAAAACAATTTGCATCACACTTATCTGCATATTCAATAAAGTACACAGAGCATCATCACACAATAGTCAAACAAGCTTACTCAATTCAATCAGATCTCATGCACAGATAAATTTAAAACAACCTATTAATAGTGACATTGCTTACTAAAAAGAAAGAACAGTGCAGTTGTTATTTTTTTTTTTATCACTATTTTAGTTTTCTTATTTGAAAGGCATTTTGAATTAAACTCTAAGTTCTGCAAATCTTGTTAGCTTGGTTTTTTTTAAAGAAGAAACCGTTTTTAAACAGAGATTTACTCACATTTTGATAGAAGAGCCGAGAACGATCCAGATGCAAGTTTATTTCCAGGAGCCTGAATTTCATTTGCATTGATTCTGCTTGCTCCTCATAAATTACTTTGTTGATGATGAATCTGAGCTTGCTTGTTAGTTGAAGTTGATTATAACATGATGCTTGCAGGCTTTTGAAACTGCATTTGCTAATGATTTTAAACTGCATGCAGACCCATCTTCAATTTGCTTGAGTTGATCTTTACAGGTTGCAGATTGAATTTTGTTTTGTTTGCAGATTCAAACAGCATTTGCAATTGGGTTTTCTTTTGCAGGTTTTAAAATTTTTGTTTGCAGGTCTTATACAGTTTTGATATTTGCAGAATATTGATTGAATTTGGGTTGCAGATTTTTGAGTAAAATTGGATTTTCAGTTTCTTAAATTTGATCTTAGATTTTCCATAGAAGATTAAGGGTTTGAAACAAAAAGATTTGTTAAGTTTTTATTTAAAATAATTAATTTCAATAATGTTTTAGTATTTCCACTTGTTACTTAAGTAAGAAGATTAATTACAAGTGTCCATTTTAAAATATGAATGCTTAACACATGTATGATTTTAATATAAAGATAAATTTCTTTGTTTAAAAATGTTTTAATTTAAGATAAAACCATTTCTAATTTTAACTTAAGATTTTTTATATGTTTCATTTACATTTAGTCTTTAAATGATTACAAATGAATTACCTTTACATATTTTAATGTTTGCTTGAATAAATTAAAAAAATTATTTTTAAAGCTAATTTTTAAAAGAGAAAATTTTAAAAGAAAAAGGGATGTTGAATTATATTTTATCCTAAAGTTTTCAAACCAAAATATTAAACTCTAATATAAATAAACTAAGTTTATTTCAAAACAATTTTAAGATAAAACAAAATAAACTTTTATTATAAAATACAATTTTTAACTATTATATATTTATAACAAAATATTTACTTTAATTTCTTTTTGAAAATATAAGATAGATTCATAAATTGACTTATGAAAAGTTCCAATAATAATTTTAATTTAATTTAATCAATTCATAAATCATACACCTATATATATTATAAATTTGAAAATATCCTTTATTAAATTTAAATTTAAAATTAAAATCAAAACTCTTATTTACAATGTATACACATATATACATTATAAATAAAATATTTTTAAATCGGCTTAGAAAGAAAATTTTATCATTTAAATATTTTTAACATTTTAAAACAATAGGATTCTCATATTCAATTATTATTATTATAAATTTTGGAAAGAACATCATTTATCAAACTAAATAATTATAAATTTTCAAAATAAAATTATGTTTGAATTAGATTATTAAATCAATATTTCACATTTTAAAATAATTATAAATGAAATTATTACATAAATATTGGCCAAATTTTCGGGACATCACATTCCTCCCCTCTTAAAAGAATTTCGGCCCCGAAATTTAAAAGCAAAGGTAATTTAATAATCTCATTAATGATTTTATTTAAAACACAAGCATATATCAAACATATGCTAACAACCAATTCAACCAATTCAACCAATCAAACAAATCTAATTATCCAGACAAATTCTGGATAAAATTTTATCGAGTTTCCCCAAGTATATATATATATACCGGGATACTCGCTCTAGAGAATCCAAACAATCAATACTAAGAAGCTCCACAACACCTATACAACTATATCTATAACACTAGACAAGATATCAACCTGCAGACGAGTCTGACTCAACAACCAAAACTCCAGAACTGCTACTCCACAACCAGGGATAGATCATACACGTATTCCCTCAGAGATACGTGAAACTCATCGAATCCCAGTTATCCAAACTAACAATCCAATCCTGTAGATCAATCACTTAACCCTTGAGAGAAAACAGAAAGATCCAATTTCTTATTCACAAATCTCTCCCGTCGATCCTGGGCTGCCTTCAACCTTCTATATCAATCCAATCCACCACACAAACTCTACTACAGATATCAGAAGACTTCAGACAAACTACACTTATTCGGAATACAGAACAGATGCACAAGACATCCAAGTCTCCAGATTAAAGTGAATTTCCTGTAGAAATCCTCTGATCCAAGACAAAACACAAATTCCCAATGAATCGGGTGTTGCGTCTATTCTGGAATAGCTGCCACCATGCTTCCACTGCGCAACTCTGATTTGAGAATGCTGTTAATGAACACAGGTACAAACTTGATCAACTTATCCCGAAAACATTGTTCATCAAATTCCATAAAATCTCAGTGACATATCCGATTCGGTCAAAAATACCACAACAAAAATTCAACTAGAAAACTAGATCCGATCAATCCTGCCAACTTAAACCGATCTCCCTCTTAAAAAGTCCTCCCATTATGATGAATCACCGGTAAATCTCCAAAAACCAAGTCGAAACAGAACTCAATCTCCTGATGCGGATGCAAAACTTAACTCCTTCGAAGACATCCAGAAAATATCAAACCACTTCGATAACTCAAACATCTTCTAGAGATGCTTCAATCCAAACAAAGGTTACTTAGAAAACATCCTGATCATCACAAGTCACTTTTGCGATTCTATTCAGTTCAGATTCCAAGAAATCGTTCTCTCTTTAACAATCAGAACAGCTAAAGCCTTCAAATCAAAAGGGAAACTAGTGGTCCACCTTCAACCACAAACATCACACCCAACTGAGCTTCCAGAAGAAATGGACAAGCTTCACCATCTGCCTGGCCTACTTACAAAGACTTCAGAACCATCGAAGAAACAGGCCACTCACTGCTGCTACTACTGCGAAAAACTTCCTTACCCAAAAGCTCATCGAACCTCAAAGCTACACCAGCCACTTCCACAATAGAGCCTTCAGAAGACAGATATTCCTCAGGAAACTCAATCTCAAACGAAGCACCAAACACTCTGCCAAACTGAGTCTGATGCAGAACGATCTACGAAATTAGTATGGTTGAAGTGATCAAAGTCTTTAGGTCGTTTGGAGAAGGCCACAATCTTAAGTCATTCAAGAATTTTAAGTCCTTTCCGACTTAACAGAAGATGGTCACGACCTAAGTTGTCACGAGATAAGGAACTACGAGTTAACAAAGCTTTAAATCGAATGGAGGAAGCTTCAGTTTTAGGTCTTAAGCCGTTCACGAGTCAAGCAGGAGAGGAAGGCCTAAGGTCGCGGGAGGAAGCTTCGGGTCTGAGTCGTTCAGAGGGATTTAGGTCGGCAACGACCTAAGAAAGAAGATTTAAGTCGGTTGTGACCTAACGGGATATAGCTGAAGCGTTAAGTCATGTGAAGAGTTATGCCGTAAATCGTTCAAGTGTTGAGTCGGCCGAAGACGTGTGGTTGTTGAGTCGCCATTCTGTTATGTCGTTTGTAAGTTGAGTCGTGTAAGGTCACATATGTGCTGTAAATAAGTGTTGAGTCGTATGTCGCGTGCTTCCTTAAGTCGTGTGTCGGGATGGACTTGTGTTGTACTGTTTTAGGTCGTTGTAATAAGTACGTCGCTGAACGCTTAGGTTGCGCGCGACCTTAGTTGAGTCGTAAGTCGTGAGTCGGGGAGTGTTAAGTCGGCAACGACTTAAGGGTCAGGGTCAAAACTCTATAAATAGCGAGTGTGTTGTACATTTTGTGGTTGTTGACTTTTGAATAAAATTTCCATTTGATTGCTTTGTGCTTTCTTCTAATTGGTAGTTGAGTGTGATCTCCTATCTCCACCTACGTCATTCGAGTGCGCTCAAATCTTCGTTTGTGAGGCCGATTCACGGTATCTTGTGCGCAAGATCAACGTCGAAGAATCGTAGATCCTTCATCACGGTATAGTGCGCGATCAACGTGTTAAGGATAGCTATAATCCGGTATCTCTTGAGATCAACGGATTTGGGCATTTCAGTATCATTCAATCCACCGATTGCTACATTTCCAACGTTATATCGATTTTTTTCTATTAATCCGCTGCGTCAGTTTGGTATCAGAGCTAGTCTTAGCCAATCATAGCTAAGTCAATCTTGGAGCCGAGCATTGTTACTTGAAGTTGAAGTGTTTGAAGCCGTGTTTGTTTAAGGCCGAGCCGAGTTAGGTTGCATCTTGAACCGAGCTACTTTGTGCCGAGCTAAGGAATTTGTGCGGGCTAGTGTGAGCCGTGACTTGTTGTTTGTTGAAGTTTTGTGTTTGATTTGTTGAGGTGTTTGTGTTGATTCAATCATGCCACCAAGGAGAGCTAACCGCCATCAAAATATTGAAGCATTGTATAAAAGAGAAGAAGCCGATCAAATGGAACAACGTATGCATGAGAAGATTGATGAAGGCATTGGTAGGTTGGAAAAGTTGATGATTGATATGAGTCAGAATAGAAGGAGAAATTCACCTGAATCAAATCATGGAGGGAGTAGAGTTTCACCACAGTCGGATCGGGAGAGGAGAGAAAGTCAAGATCATAGAAGTGTTGACAATTGTAGTAGGAGGAATGATGATGATCGGGATCGAAGGGATGTTGGTAGTAGGAGTGGTGGTGGTAGAGGTCTTGGAGGACGTGAACGACAACGATATACTTCAGATTTTGATGAGGAGTTTGATGTTGAAAGAGGAAGTGTACATTATAGAGATCGAGATCAGGGACAACGTCAGTACCGGTTTTGGATGATGATCGACGTTGGGAGTCAGGAATGAAGACAGAAATACCAGAATTCAAAGGAGGAATGGTTGCTGAGGAGTTCTTAGACTGGTTATCTAATGTAGAAGAAATTTTTGATTTCAAGGAGGTTCCGGAGAATCGAAGAGTGAAGTTAGTTGCTACAAGGCTGAGGGGGAGAGCTTTAGCGTGGTGGCAGCAAACTAAACTTACGAGAGAACGGATGGGGAAGTCAAAGGTTGTTGAGTAGGATAAAATGAAGAAATTGATGAGAGCTAAATTTTTACCATACAACTGTCAGTCACTAATGTACCAGAGATTGCAGAATCTAAGGCAGGGGACGAAGTCAGTTAATGATTATGCAAACGAATTTTACCAACTCATTGCCAGAAATGACATAATGGAGACAGAAGAACAACTGACTGCTAGATTTGTTGGAGGGCTGAGAATGCAGATCCAGGATATTGTCAATATGTTCGATCCAAGATCTGTAGCGGAGGCACATCAGAAAGCGTTGGCTTGGGAGAAGCAGGGAAGCGCGGAGGTGGTGTGTTTACTAATTCTAATAATCAAGTGAAGGGTGTTAGCGGAAGTTCTAATGTTTCTAAACCTGTGAGTAAACCCGTAGTAAAGGAGAGTGAGAAGGCGAGGGTTAACAATGGTTTCAAATGCTACAATTGCCTGGAGATGGGTCATAAAAGCATTGAGTGTCCAAAACCGAAGAAACGAGCTATGATAGCTGACGTTGAAAGTGAGGATGCTGTTGAGGGTGAAGATAGTCCAGTTGAGGAGAATGAACAGGATATCGCATCGGGAGACGAAGGGTGTAATCTAATGATGAGGAGGTCTTGTTTAACACCAAAGCAAGAGGATGAAGCTAGTTGGTTGAGAAGCAAGAGGATTTCTTTTAAACAGATCTGTTCCTTTTTAATTTAATACATGTATATAGGTTTGGACAATGAAGTTTGTTTTATTAAATTTGATGTCTATATAGGGTTTATTTTATAGAAGGATGCAAACCAATTTTATTTTATAAGGTTCAATATATATATATATATATATATATATATATATATATATATATATAAACAGTAAATATATATATGGGAATAGGATTTTGAAGGCAGAATTTTAATTCAAAAAAATGTGTGCGTTTGGAAATTTATATGAAATAGATTTTTATGAAGCCTATATAGTTTATCTTACAAATATATAGTTCATGAATAAAATAAATATAACTTAACTAGTTTATTAAATAATAACATATTATGGAAATTAAATTGTGTAAATTGACCTATCTAAACTATTTTTGTTACTAAAAGATTTAATAAAGGTAAATTAGTTCAAAATTTAGTTGAATTATAAAATGGTAATTAAGGGTCGATTTATATTTGAATATTAATAAATCATATAAATTATTATTCAAGGTCAAAATCTGAGAAGAAGAAAGCAGGATGGAAATGGATTGCTAAACAAAAATCAAAGGTGAGTTAATCTCACTCATCTAGTTTGATTTAAATTTAAATGGTTAAATCTAAATAATTGGTTGAATGGTTGAATTGATTTGATGTGCTATATTATTGTATATAATATACCTTGGAATGATCGATTTCCCGCATTTTACAGCGGATGAGACCATATGCGCTGCACAGTAGCGGATGATATTATATTAATCCCATATACCGCGATATTCAACCTCGAAGTGGAATTGGTGTAACGACCAGCCTTTCATTCCATAGAAAGACGCATCATTAAGAAGAAAGAAAGGGATAGAAAAGAGAAAAGAAAGGAAAGGAACAGACAACATCAGAATCTCACAGCGGAACGAATAAATTATATTATATCACATAATACTTTACATAGTATCATATAATCAGAGTTTTACAGCCAATACAACACAAACTAGACAGTTATAAACATATGTCCAGCGATTACAATTAAGTATATCAGAGAAACAGATACAACTCAAACACAGCGGAACCACTATATATATCTACTCGCTGAAGCCTCCTACTCCATTATCTCCTCAAAAACTCGTCAAAGCAATCCTGAATCACTTGACTACTCATACGTAATATGAGTACCCAAGATTTTAATAAAATAGAAAATAAACACTCGGGTCAGACAGGGTCTGGTGTGAGTAAACGGTTTAAAAGTTACTTAACTTTAGAAAATCCTTTTAAAATAAAAGGTATCACGTAAGACTTCCCACACATAAACATGGTAAAGTTTTTACCTAACGCTAACCAAAACATTTGATAGGAAATCGAGTGGTATTATAATAGTGCCTAGGGTTTTCAAAATAAAATACAGAAATAGCTGGAATGCTTACATCTCACGTTCCAACATAGTTGGGCACAATCAAAACTGTACAGGCACTTACTTGATTTTGGATTCCATCAATGGCAGGGCTACTGGGGTACCGCCCGTCACAGTACGTGGCCTAGATCACCGTACAGAGGAGTACGCCCGCTCCCCTGCAACACATGGCCGGAACCATTCCTTACTGAACAGTTCCGAACAAGACCTCCCCGACAGTTGGAGCTCACAACCGTCCACACAGCCGAAATAAAAGGGACCTCTAGACAGGGGTAAATCTCACTCTCAAGTGGGGGCTACCCACGAAGCCTTGCTGCACCTCCCCTGTTTTAGCCATTCCCGGTTGATGAGACTTGAGGCTACGATTACCTTTAGAGAACACATCTATCTTAGAATGCTCATCGTCCACCTGACGATGTTATGAAAGCATTCAATCCATACAAGTTCGTTCCGGGTTCGAACGAAACCGAAGGCATTATCCCGTTACACTCATTTTGGAATCACCCTCAGAGTTAAGGACGATAACCCTTGCACTCTAAATCACCCTCTCGAACCTATAAGTACTATTCCGTCAACTCATTACGGAATCACCAACAGAGTTATACTGACGTATAGCCCTTACACCTCGAGTCTTCACTTGCTCCACTTGGATTAACGACCTAACGTTTGAATTGGAATCGATGTGGTTTTCGGATATCCAAATATGGAAACCCGATCCCGGTCTCACCGAAACCAAACGCCATCTTAATGTCCAAGTTGCACTTAAGGGTTTTAACCAACTAACTCATTTCATTAGCATCTATTTCACACAGATAGATAAACTACATATCACAATAGATAATCACATTTTCATCATAAACAAATAATCTGTGTCATCATCACAAACAGATAATCATCACACTCAGATAATCCATCACAAATCATCATACTTTAACCAAATATCCATATCCTATAGATACTACTCATCTCATTTTTGAAATCACAATCACCCAATCAATAACATCCATAAGCAATGATTTATTAACCATCAATTTATAATTAATTTAAAATGAATTAAATTAATTACTTCTATCTCTAATTAATTTAAAATAAATTAAATTAATTATCCATCTATAATCCTGCTTAATATCCATTAATTAATTAACCCGGTTAATTAAATCATTCATTAAGTATTTAACTTGACTAAGCATCTTTGATTAATCACCCTCTAATTACAATATGTAATTAGTCCTTAATTAATTTTATAAAATTAATTAAACTTAATCATAAGTAATTAACATTTAATTACTTAATTTATTAATTAACTATAATTAATTATATTTATCCTTAATTAATTACAATTAATTAATCACTTAATTAATTTATTATTACTTAATTAAACAATCCTTAATTACATCATTAATTATATTAATTAATGATCTCTAATTAATATTTAAATTAATTACTTAATTAAATTAATTACATTTAGTAATTAATCTAAAATTAAAATACAATTATTGATCTCCTTGATTAATATTTAAATCCAGTAATTAACTACCTTTAATTACTTATTAATAAATTAATTATCCAATAATTAATTATCTTTATTAATTAATTCCTTGATTAATTACAAAAGTAATTTATCCAAATTACTTTATTAAAATAAAACTTCTCTCCATAGTTATAATTCAACAATTATTACTTCTCTAAGTAATCCTGCTCCATAAATTACATTAAGTAATTATTATCATCAAATTATTAAATTATTCCTTAAATTAATTAAACTAAATTAATTAATTTAAACAAAACTCATTATCAGAATTAATTACAATAAGTAATTAATCCCTTAATTACTTTTATAAAGTAATTATACTCAACAAATTACAATTGATTACCTTCAATTAATTAATCTAATTTATTCATCAGAATTAATCACATTGATGAACTTATTTAATTATTCTTAGATAATTATCTTATTTAATTAACATTATTTCCATTAATTGCTTACTTAAGTGAATTATCTTAGATTAATTATTCATTAATCATTTCTAATTATAAATTAATTCAAACATTAATTAAAATCAAATAAATAAGTAAATTCTTAATTATTTCCAAAATAATTCATTTACTTATTAATAACTTAATTAATATTCAAAATGTATTTAAATAATACATTTCTAAAATCTAATTAAACTTTTATTTAAAAATTTAAGATTCCAAATGTTTAACTATTAAACATTATCCAAATTTTAAATAAATTTATAAACTAAAGGTAAAGAACTATCATTATTATATAAGAAAAGTTTAAAAATCTAAATTACTTAATTTTACTTAAAAATAAAAATAAATCAAGCCTTTGAAAATAGATAGATTATTTAACTTTTAAATTTAAAGTTAAACATATCATAATTTTAATTCAAATATTGAAGGATAGAATCCTTTCAAATTTAAACCTTTATTTGAAATCATATTCATATTTAAGAAAACATTTTCTGTCCAATATTAAAAAAAATTCAAAACTGTTTTGAATTCCAACTGGTTTCAAAGTAAAACTGAAATCATAATTAAACTTGTTTTTAAAACTAAATTCAAATCTTGCTTAAAATTTAAAATTTCCATTTTTAAAACTTTGAATTCAAAAGTACTCTTGAATCCAATTCAAACTTACCCCAGAATTTAAATCTTTGTTTTAAAAATTGAATTCCCTTCAAAATTTAAAGAAAAACAAAACTATTTAAATAAAATCTGGATTCAAAGAAACCTGAAACTTATATTTACACTTGATTTCAAATTTAACTTTAAACCTTACTTAAATTTAAATTCATCATTTTTAAACCTTTGAGTTCATAAGCTTACTTGAATTTAATTCAAACCTACACTTGAATTTAAATCATTGCTTTAAAAATTGAATTCCTCATATTTTTAAAAATAACACAACACTGCTCAGGTTTACAACCTGCACTCAACAAACCCGAGACCACCATCAAAACACTTCGAGTTAAACCCTTGCCCACTCCGAGTCACAACACAATCTGCACTAGGGTAACTTCGAGTCACCAAAACCCTGCACTATCCCAAGTTCACCAGAGTCCAATATCCACCGTGCAAATGCACCACTGCTCTGGTGGCTTCCAGCTACCTTCACCAACCTCTCCAAGACACCATCCATCCCTCTACTTGATAATGATCATCAACAAAACCCTCTGCAGCTCGAAATTTAGAATCAAGCAAATCAAACAACCTGGAAAAAACTTCACCAAAAATACATGCCAAACCTATCAATCCTCACGACAACCCACTCCGACCATCTTATGATCTCCAACTCCGGCCATTGCTCCACCTATACCCCCTCTGCCAAACCCCAAAGCCTCAGACCACTCGAATCACCACAGTGTTCAAGGAGTTACAGAAAATTATATCACTTTAAAACTAGGGGTCAAACCTGAAAAACCCCTCTTGCCATCACCACCACTCTCTGACCAACTCCCTCTTATTTTTCCCCCACTCTCCAGTCAAACTTACACCTCCAGGAAGAATTCCAGTTCCCAAAATTCTATCATATGATTAGATACTCCCAAAATACCAATTTCTGTACAATCCCCAATTGCTAACTCCTCAGATGATTTAAAAGCTTGAGGCTAGTACTAATATTCATGTTTTTAAACATGCATTCAAGTTTTAAACTTGATTGAAAAATTAAAGATGTTGGATAATCTTACTTTTGAAAATATTGTCTGTTGTTATTGATTTTCACAAGTAACAGGTTTTACTTTTCTAAATTAAAATTTTACAAACCTAAATCTATGCTAACAAACACAATTTGTTAACATAATAATCTCAAACTAAGTTTCAGACATATGGAAGTGGATTTGTTTTTAAAATCCTAGTAAGAACAGAAGCAGGACTGTTAAAACAATTTGCATCACACTTATCTGCATATTCAATAAAGTACACAGAGCATCATCACACAATAGTCAAACAAGCTTACTCAATTCAATCAGATCTCATGCACAGATAAATTTAAAACAACCTATTAATAGTGACGTTGCTTACTAAAAAGAAAGAACAGTGCAGTTGTTATTTTTTTTTATTTATCACTGTTTTAGTTTTCTTATTTGAAAGGCATTTTGAATTAAACTCTAAGTTCTGCAAATCTTGTTAGCTTGGTTTTTTTTAAAGAAGAAACCGTTTTTAAACAGAGATTTACTCACATTTTGATAGAAGAGCGGAGAATGATCCAGATGCAAGTTTATTTCCAGGAGCCTGAATTTCATTTGCATTGATTCTGCTTGCTCCTCATAAATTACTTTGTTGATGATGAATCTGAGCTTTCTTGTTAGTTGAAGTTGATTATAACATGATGCTTGCAGGCTTTTGAAACTGCATTTGCTAATGATTTTAAACTGCATGCAGACCCATCTTCAATTTGCTTGAGTTGATCTTTACAGGTTGCAGATTGAATTTTGTTTTGTTTGCAGATTCAAACAGCATTTGCAATTGGGTTTTCTTTTGCAGGTTTTAAAATTTTTGTTTGCAGGTCTTATACAGTTTTGATATTTGCAGAATATTGATTGAATTTGGGTTGCAGATTTTTGAGTAAAATTGGATTTTCAGTTTCTTAAATTTGATCTTAGATTTTCCATAGAAGATTAAGGGTTTGAAACAAAAAGATTTGTTAAGTTTTTATTTAAAATAATTAATTTCAATAATGTTTTAGTATTTCCACTTGTTACTTAAGTAAGAAGATTAATTACAAGTGTCCATTTTAAAATATGAATGCTTAACACATGTATGATTTTAATATAAAGATAAATTTCTTTGTTTAAAAATGTTTTAATTTAAGATAAAACCATTTCTAATTTTAACTTAATATTTTTTATATGTTTCATTTACATTTAGTCTTTAAATGATTACAAATGAATTACCTTTACATATTTTAATGTTTGCTTGAATAGATTAAAAAAATTATTTTTAAAGCTAATTTTTAAAAGAGAAAATTTTAAAAGAAAAAGGGATGTTGAATTATATTTTATCCTAAAGTTTTCAAACCAAAATATTATACTCTAATATAAATAAACTAAGTTTATTTCAAAACAATTTTAAGATAAAACAAAATAAACTTTTATTATAAAATACAATTTTTAACTATTATATATTTATAACAAAATATTTACTTTAATTTCTTTTTGAAAATATAAGATAGATTTATAAATTGACTTATGAAAAGTTCCAATAATAATTTTAATTTAATTTAATCAATTCATAAATCATACACCTATATATATTATAAATTTGAAAATATCCTTTATTAAATTTAAATTTAAAATTAAAATCAAAACTCTTATTTACAATGTATACACATATATACATTATAAATAAAATATTTTTAAATCGGCTTAGAAAGAAAATTTTATCATTTAAATATTTTTAACATTTTAAAACAATAGGATTCTCATATTCAATTATTATTATTATAAATTTTGGAAAGAACATCATTTATCAAACTAAATAATTATAAATTTTCAAAATAAAATTATGTTTGAATTAGATTATTAAATCAATATTTCACATTTTAAAATAATTAGAAATGAAATTATTAAATAAATATTGGCCAAATTTTCAGGACATCACATTCCTCCCCTCTTAAAAGAATTTCGGCCATGTGTTGCAGGGGAATGGTTATTTGAAGCCGAGCATTGTTGAAAGAGGAAGTGATTAATTTAATTTAATTTAATCGTTGAGTGTCCAAAACCGAAGAAACGAGCTATGATAGCTGACGTTGAAAGTGAGGATGCTGTTGAGGGTGAAGATAGTCCAGTTGAGGAGAATGAACAGGATATCGCATCGGGAGACGAAGGGTGTAATCTATTGATGAGGAGGTCTTGTTTAACACCAAAGCAAGAGGATGAAGCTAGTTGGTTGAGAAGTAACATCTTTTAGTCGACATGCACTATATTGGGGAAAGTTTGTAAGTTTGTGATTGATGCAGGAAGTTGTGACAATATTATCTCTATAGAAGCTGTGAGAAAACTGAAGTTAAAAACGGAGAAACACCCTAATCCTTAAAAGTTAGCATGGCTGAGAAAAGGAGGAGAGGTGAAGGTGGATAAGCGAGTTCGAGTTCCATTTTCTATTGGGAAGAAATATAAAGACGAGATCTGGTGTGATGTAGGCGAGATGGATGTTTGTCCTTTGCTTTTGGGAAGACCGTGGCAGTATGATCGAGCAGTGCAGCATGATGGTCGGACCAATAGCTACAGTTTTATGTTTGAGGGTGTGAAGATTATTTTAGTTCCAAAGAAAAGGCCACAAGGAGAGAGCAAATCTGAGGAGATCGAAGAATTGAAAACTTTGTTATCTTTGAAGGAGTTTGTTAAGGAAGTCGAAGAGGAACCTGAAGTGTACTTGTTGATAGGGCGTGAGAGCGGTGAAGAGGTTGAAATTCCAGAAGAAGCAAAGCCAGTATTGAAAGAGTTTAAAGATGTATTTCCAGAAGAGTTGCCAAAGGAGTTACCGCCACTAAGAGACATTCAGCATCAAATCGATCTTGTTCCGGGAGCAGTATTACCGCATAGACCACATTACCGAATGAGTCTAAAGGAACATGAGGAGTTGCGAAGGCAAGTGGAAGAGTTGCTTGAGCAGGGACGTGTGCAGGAAAGTTTGAGCCCATGTGCTGTGCCAGCTTTGTTAGTACCAAAGAAGGATGGTTCGTGGAGGATGTGCACTGACAGTCGAGCATTGAATAAGATCACTGTGAGGTACAGATTCCCAATGCCGAGGTTGGATGACTTGCTAGATAAGTTGAGTGGGGCAACTATCTTTTCGAAGATTGATTTGAAGAGCGGATATCATCAAATTCGTATTTGACTAGGTGATGAGTGGAAGACTGCTTTTAAAACCAGAGAGGGTCTATACGAATGGTTGGTCATGCCATTTGGGTTATCAAATGCACCTAGTACGTTCATGCGGGTGATGAATCAAATTTTTATACCATTCATTGGGAAATTCGTAGTGGTATATTTCGATGATATTCTGATATATAGTGGAAGTATAGAGGAGCATGTAGAGCATTTGCGGAAGGCGTTAATTATTCTTCGTGAAGAACAGTTCTATGCCGCAACAAAGAAATGTGTGTTTATGATGAGGAGTGTTTTATTTCTGGGGTATGTTGTGTCCGAAGAAGGTATACAGGTGGACCAGAATAAAGTTGAAGCAGTCAGAAATTGGCCACAGTCAAGGACAATTACAGAAGTGAGGAGTTTTCATGGGCTTGCGTCATTCTATCGAAGATTCATTCCACACTTCAGTAGCGTGATGGCACCGGTTACTGATTGTATGAAAGGGAAGCAGTTTTCTTGGTCAGAGGAAGCAGGGGTTGCTTTTGAGAAGATCAAGGAACTATTGACGACAGCACTGATTCTTGTTTTACCAGATTTTCAGTTTCTGTTTGAATTGCATACTGATGCGTCAAAGGTGGGAATTGGTGGAGTCTTGAGTCAGAATGGAAGACCAGTTGCTTATTTCAGTGAGAAGTTACCAGGGGCAAAGATGAGATATAGTACGTATGATGTAGAATTTTATGCTGTAGTGCAAGTAGTGAAACATTGGAGACATTATCTGTTTCATAAGGAGTTTGTTCTTTACACAGACCACGAAGCTTTGAAACATTTACAGGGACAAGACAAGATTTCAGCGAGGCATGCATCATGGATTGCTTATTTGCAGTAGTTTACATTTGTCGTGAAGCACAAGTCATGGATTACGAATCGTGTAGCAGATGCATTGAGAAGAAGGAATCGCTTGTTAACTACAATGAAGATTGAAGTGACAGGGTTTGAATTGTTGCCAGAACTGATTAAAGAAGATCCTTACTTTAAGAAATTTGTTGAGAAAGTCAAGGAGGGAAGTTCTGATGAGTTTGTGTTGATTGAAGGTTTCTTATTTAAGGGAAATCAATTATGTGTACCGGATTGTAGTTTGCGAATGAAGATAGTAAAGGAACTTCATGAGGAAGGACATGTGGGTAGAGACCGAACATTGCAGTTAATCTCTCAATCCTACTATTGTCCATCGACGAGGAAGGAAGTTGAAAGGCTTGTTCAGAGATGTCACGTTTGTCAAGTTTCGAAAGGAACGGCTACAAATGCGGGTTTGTATATACCTTTACCTGTACCTACAAAACCTTGGGTGGATGTTAGTATGGATTTCGTATTGGGTTTACCGAGAACGCAAAGGGGAAATGACTCGATATATGTTGTGGTGGATCATTTCTCGAAGACGGTACATTTTGTTGCTTGTAAGAAGACGGCGGATGCTGTTCATGTTGCTCAGTTATTTTTCAAGGAGATCTATCGACTTCATGGATTACTAGAGTCTATTGTGTCGGATAGAGATACTCGTTTTCTGAGTCATTTTTGGTTGAGTTTGTGGAAGATGGTAGGAACGAAGCTGAATTTTAGTAGTGCTTATCATCCGCAAACAGATGGGCAAACAGAGGTGGTGAATAGATCGTTGGGAAATTTACTGAGATGTCTTGTGAAGGACAATCTGAAGAGTTGGGACATGAAGTTATGCCAGGCGGAGTTTGCTCATAATCATGCAGTGAATCGTAGTACGGGATTCAGTCCATTTCAGATTGTATATTCCAATTTACCCAAGGGACCATTGGATTTAGCAGTAGTACCACCACCAAGGGGAACAGCTAAGCGAGCCGCTGATTTTGTTGAAGGATTGTCAGAATGTCATAGAATCGTTCAGGAACGATTGGAGAAATCGAATGGGAAATATAAGAGATTTGCAGATTTGAAATGACGAAGTGTTAAATTTAACGAAGGAGATTTGGTTTACGCTGTATTAACCAAGGATCGATTTCCAGTAGGCGCTTATAACAAGCTGAAAGCCAGGAAAATTGGCCCTGTAGAAGTTGTGAAACGGATCAATGAAAATGCTTACAGGTTGAAGCTGCCGGAGGATGTGTATACGTCAGACGTGTTCAACGTTAAACATTTAATTCCGTGTCATGGAAATGAATTTATTATGGAAAGAGAAAGTAAAAATTCGAGGACGAATTCCTGTCAACCGGGGAAGGATGATGCAGAACGATCTATGAAATTAGTAAGGTTGAAGTGTTCAAAGTCTTTAGGTCATTTGGAGAAGGCCACAATCTTAAGTCATTCAGGAATTTTAAGTCGTTTCCGACTTAACAGAAGATGGTCACGACCTAAGTTGTCACGAGATAAGGAACTACGAGTTAACAAAGCTTTAAGTCGAATGGAGGAAGCTTCAGTTTTAGGTCTTAAGCCGTTCACGAGTCAAGCAGGAGAGGAAGGCCTAAGGTTGCGGGAGGAAGCTTCGGGTCTGAGTCGTTCAGAGGGGTTTAGGTCCGCAACGACCTAAGAAAGAAGATTTAAGTCGGTTGCGACCTAACGGGATATAACTGAAGTGTTAAGTCGTGTGAAGAGTTATGCCGTAAGTCGTTCAAGTGTTGAGTCGGCCGAAGACGTGTGGTTGTTGAGTCGCCATTCTGTTATGTCGTTTGTAAGTTGAGTCGTGTAAGGTCACATATGTGCTGTAAATAAGTGTTGAGTCGTATGTCGCGTGCTTCCTTAAGTCGTGTGTCGGGATGGACTTGTGTTGTACTGTTTTAGGTCGTTGTAATAAGTACGTCGTTGAACGCTTAGGTTGCGCGCGACCTTAGTTGAGTCGTAAGTCGTAAGTCGGGGAGTGTTAAGTCGGCAATGACTTAAGGGTCAGGGTCAAAACTCTATAAATAACGAGTGTGTTGTACATTTTGTGGTTGTTGACTTTTGAATAAAATTTCCATTTGATTGCTTTGTGCTTTCTTCTAATTGGTAGTTGAGTGTGATCTCCTATCTCCACCTACGTCATTCGAGTGCGCTCGAATCTTCGTTTGTGAAGCCGATTCACGGTATCTTGTGCGCAAGATCAACGTCGAAGAATCGTAGATCCTTCATCACGGTATCGTGCGCGATCAACGTGTTAAGGATAGCTATAATCCGGTATCTCTTGAGATCAACGGATTTGGGCATTTCAGTATCATTCAATCCACCGATTGCTACATTTCCAACGTTATATCGATTTTTTTCTGTTAATCCGCTGCGTCAGAGTCTCAAACTCAAATACAGACAGAACTCCTTCCTAAGGTTGCCAAATACCATTGCTGGCTTCAGCGCTCCAAACTGATCCAGACTCAAGAAAATCCACTCACACAAGTGAAATCTAGCTTAAAACCCAAAGATACACTCCGAATCTTGAAAAGATTTTCCATCAGAGATCAGTGAAATCCTTCACACCAACCTGCCAAACTGCTTAAGATGCCCAATACTGCCCTAGCCGATCACTTCCAACCTCAAACACTTGGGACTCCAACGATTAGTAGTTGTGTTACATACACCACTACCATATCTACCTTTATTACCTTATATTGGAAAACCTGAACAGGTAACCCAACAGATAGGTAGAATTAAATATATATATATTTAAAATTACAAGTACGCTCTCTCAAGAAAGACACCATTACAGAGCCTAGGTATTCACTCAACCTAATGCTCTGATACCACAATGTAACGACCCGCCTTTCATTCCATAGAAAGCGCATCATTAATAAGAAAGAAAGGGATAGAAAAGAGAAAAGAAAGGAAAGAAAGGAACATACAACATCAGAATCTCACAGCGGAACGAATAAATTATATTATATCACATAATACTTTACATAGTATCATATAATCAGAGTTTTACAGGTAATACAACACAAACTAGACAATTATAAACATCTGTCTAGCGATTACAATTAAGTACATCAAAGAAACAGATACAACTCAAACACAGCGGAACCACTATATATATCTACTCGCTGAAGCCTCCTGCTCCATTATCTCCTCCAGAACTCGTCAAAGCAATCCTGAATCACTTGACTACTCATACGTAATATGAGTACCCAAAAGTTTAATAAAACAGAAAATAAACACTCGGGTCAGACAGGGGTCTGGTGTGAGTAAACGGTTTAAAAGTTGCTTAACTTTAGAAAATCCTTTTAAAACAAAAGGTATCACGTAAGACTTCCCACACATAAACATGGTAAAGTTTTTACCTTATGCTAACCAAAACATTTGATAGGAAATCGAGTGATATTATAATAGTGTCTAGGGTTTTCAAAATAAAATACAGAAATAGCTGGAATGCTTACATCTCACGTTCCAACATAGTTGGGCACAATCAAAACCATACAGGCACTTATTGGATTTTGGATTCCATCAATAGCAGGGCTACTAGGGTACCGCCCGTCACAGTATGTGGCCTAGATCACAGTACCGAGGAGTACGCCCGCTCCTCTGCAACACAAGGCTGGAACCATTCCTTACTGAACAGTTCCGAACAAGACCGCCCCGACAGTTGGAGCTCACAACCGTCCACACAGCCGAAATAAAAGGGACCTCTAGACAGGGGTAAATCTCACTCTCAAGTGGGGGCTACCCACGAAGCCTTGCTGCACCACCCCTGTTTTAGCCATTCCCGTTTGATGAGGATTGAGGCTACGATTACCTTTAGAGAACACATCTATCTTAGAATGCTCATCGTCCACCTGACGATGTTATGAAAGCATTCAATCCGTACAAGTTCGTTCCGGGTTCGAACGAAACCGAAGGCATTATCGCGTTACACTCATTTTGGAATCACCCTCAGAGTTAACGACGATAACCCTTGCACTCTAAATCACCATCTCGAACCTATAAGTACTATTCCGTCAACTCATTATGGAATCACCCACAGAGTTATACTGACGTATAGCCCTTACACCTCGAGTCTTCACTTGCTCCACTTGGATTAACGACCTAACGTTTAAATTGGAATCGATGTGGTTTTCGAATATCCAAATATGGAAACCCTGTCCCGGTCTCACCGAAACCAAACGCCATCTTAATGTCCAAGTTGTACTTAAGGGTTTTAACCAATTAACTCATTTCATTAGCATCTATTTCACACAGATAGATAAACTACATATCACAATAGGTAATCACATTTTCATCATAAACAGATAATCTGTATCATCATCACAAACAGATAATCATCACACTTAGATAATCCATCACAAATCATCATACTTTAACCAAACATCCATATCCTATAGATGCTACTCATCTCATTTCTGAAATCACAATCACCCAATCAATAACATCCATAAGCAATGATTTAATAACCATCAATTTATAATTAATTTAAAATGAATTAAATTAATTACTTCTATCTCTAATTAATTTAAAATAAATTAAATTAATTATCCATCTATAATCCTGCTTAATATCCATTAATTAATTAACCCAGTTAATTAAATCATTCACTAAGTATTTAACTTGATTAAGCATCTTTATTAATCACCCTCTAATTACAATATGTAATTAGTCTTTAATTAATTTTATAAAATTAATTAACCTTAATCATAATTAATTAACATTTAATTACTTAATTTATTAATTAACTATAATTAATTATATTTATCGTTAAATAATTACAATTAATTAATCACTCAATTAATTTATTATTACTCAATTAAACAATCCATAGTTACATCATTAATTATATTAATTAATGATCTCTAATTAATATTTAAATTAATTACTTAATTAAAATTAATTACATTTAGTAATTAATCTAAAATTAAAGTACAATTATTAATCACCTTGATTAATATTAAAATTCAGTAATTAACTACCTTTAATTACTTATTAATAAATTAATTATCCAATAATTAATTATCTTTATTAATTAATTCCTTGATTAATTACAAAAGTAATTTATCCAAATTACTTTATTAAAATAAAACTTCTCTCCATAATTATAATTCAACAACTATTACTTCTCTAAGTAATCCTGCTCCATAAATTACATTAAGTAATTATTATCATCAAATTATTAAATTATTCCTTAAATTAATTAAACTAAATTAATTAATTTAAACAAAACTCATTATCAGAATTAATTACAATAAGTAATTAATCCCTTAATTACTTTTATAAAGTAATTATACTCAACAAATTACAATTGATTACCTTCAATTAATTAATCTAATTTATTCATCAAAATTAATCACATTACTGAACTTATTTAATTATCCTTAGATAATTATCTTATTTAATTAACAATATTTCCATTAATTGCTTACTTAAGTGAATTATCTTAGATTTATTATTCACTAATCATTTCTAATTATAAATTAATTCAAACATTAATTAAAATCAAATAAATAAGTAAATTCTTAATTATTTCCAAAATAATTCATTTACTTATTAATAACTTAATTAATATTCAAAATGTATTTAAATAATACATTTCTAAAATCTAATTAAACTTTTATCTAAAAATTTAAGATTCCAAATGTTTAACTATTAAACATTATCCAAATTTTAAATAAATTTATGAACCTAAAGGTAAAGAACTATCATTATTATATAAGAAAAGTTTAAAAATCTAAATTACTTAATTTTACTTAAAAATAAAAATAAATCAAGCCTTTGAAAATAGATAGATTATTTAACTTTTAAATTTAAAGTTAAACATATCATAATTTTAATTCAAATATTGAAGGAAAGAATCCTTTCAAATTTAAACCTTTATTTGAAATCATATTCATATTTAAATTCTACTTAAAAACATTTTCTGTCCAATATTAAAAAAAATTCAAAATTATTTTGAATTCCAACTGGTTTCAAAGCAAAACTGAAATCATACTTAAACTTGTTTTCAAAACTAAATTCAAATCTTGCTTAAAATTTAAAATTTCCATTTTTAAAACTTTGAATTCAAAAGTACTCTTGAATCCAATTCAAACTTACCCCAGAATTTAAATCTCTGTTTTAAAAATTGAATTCCCTTCAAAATTTAAAAAAAAACAAAACTGTTTGAATAAAATCTGGATTCAAAGAAACCTGAAACTTATATTTACACTTGATTTCAAATTTAACTTTAAACCTTACTTAAATTTTAATTCATCATTTTTAAACCTTTGAATTCATAAGCTTACTTGAACCTACACTTGAATTTAAATCATTGCTTTAAAAATCGAATTCCTCAGATTTTTAAAAAAAACACAACACTGCTCAGGTTTACAACCTACACTCAACAAACCCGAGACCACCATCAAAACACTTCGAGTTAAACCCCTGCCCACTCCAAGTCACAACACAATCTGCACTAGGGTAACTTCAAGTCACCAAAACCCTGCACTATCCCAAGTTCACCAGAGTCCAATATCCATTGTGCAAATGCACCACTGCTCCGGCGGCTCCAACTACCTTCACCAACCTCTCCAAGTCACCATCCATCCCTCTACTTGACAATGATCATCAACAAAACCCACTGCAGCTCGAAATTTAGAATCAAGCAAATCAAACAACCTGGAAAAAACTTCACCAAATACATGCCAAACCTGTCAACCCTCATGACAACCCACTCCGACCATCTTAGGATCTCCAACTCCGGCCATTGCTCCACCTATACCACCTCTACCAAACCCCAAAGCCTCAGACCACTCGAATCACCACAGAGTTCAAGGAGTTATAGAAAATTATAACACTTTAAAACTAGGGGTCAAACCTGAAAAACCCCTCTTGCCATCACCACCACTCTCTGACCAACTCCCTCTTATTTTTCCCCCACTCTCCAGTCAAACTTACACCTCCAGGAAGAATTCCAGTTCCCAAAATTCTATCATATGATTAGATACTCCCAAAATACCAATTTCTGTACAATCCCCAATTGCTAACTCCTCATATGATTTAAAAGCTTGAGGCTAGTTTTAATATTCATGTTTTTAAACATGCATTCCAGTTTTAAACTTGATTGAAAAATCAAAGATGTTGGATAATCTTACTTTTGAAAATATTGTCTGTTGTTATTGATTTTCACAAGTAAAAAGTTTTACTTTTCTAAATTAAAAATTTACAAACCTAAATCTATGCTAACAAACACAATTTGTTAACATAATAATCTCAAACTAAGTTTCAGACATATGGAAGTGGATTTGTTTTAAAAATCCTAGTAAGAATAGAAGCAGGACTGTTAAAACAATTTGCATCACACTTATCTGCATATTCAATAAAGTACATAGAGCATCATCACACAATAGTCAAGCAAGCTTACTCAATTCAATCAGATCTCATGCACAGATAAATTTAAAACAACCTATAAATAGTGATGTTGCTTACTAAAAAGAAAGAACGTTGCAGTTGTTATTATTTTTTTATTTATCACGGTTTTAATTTTCTTATTTGAAAGGCATATTGAATTAAACTCTAAGTTCTGCAAATCTTGTTAGCTTGTTTTTTTTTAAAGAAGAAACTGTTTTTAAACAGAGATTTACTCACATTTTGATAGAAGAGCGGTGAACAATCCAGATGCAAGTTTATTTCCAGGAGCCTGCATTTCATTTGCATTGATTCTGCTTGCTCCTCATAAATTACTTTGTTGATGATGAATCTGAGCTTGCTTGTTAGTTGAAGTTGATTATAACATGGCGCTTGCAGGCTTTTGAAACTGCATTTGCTAATGATTTTAAACTGCATGCTGACCCATCTTCAATTTGCTTGAGTTGATCTTTACAGGTTGCAGATTGAATTTTGTTTTGTTTGCAGATTCAAACAGCATTTGCAATTGGGTTTCCTTTTGCAGGTTTTAAAATTTTTGTTTGCAGATCTTATATAGTTTTAATATTTGCAGAATATTGATTGAATTTGGGTTGTAGATTTTTGAGTAAAATTGGATTTTCAGTTTCTTAAATCTGATCTTAGATTTTCCATAGAAGATTAAGGGTTTGAAATAAAAAGATTTGTTAAGTTTTTATTTAAAATAATTAATTTCAACAATGTTTTAGTATTGCCACTTGTTACTTAAGTAAGAAGATTAATTACAAGTGTCCATTTTAAAATATGAATGCTTAACACATGTATGATTTTAATATAAAGATAAATTTCTTTGTTTAAAAATGTTTTAATTTAAGATAAAACCATTTCTAATTTTAACTTAAGATGTTTTATATGTTTCATTTACATTTAGTCTTTAAATCATTACAAATGAATTAACTTTACATATTTTAATGTTTGCTTGAATAAATTAAAAAAAAATATTTTTAAAGCTAATTTTTAAAAGAGAAAATTTTAAAAGAAAAAGGAATGTTGAATTATATTTTATCCCAAAGTTTTCAAACCAAAATATTATAGTCTAATATAAATAAACTAAGTTTATTTCAAAACAATTTTAAGATAAAAAAATAAACTTTTATTGTAAAATACAATTTTTAACTATTATATATTTATAACAAAATATTTACTTTAATTTCTTTTTGAAAATATAAGATAGATTTATAAATTGACTTATGAAAAGTTCCAATACTAATTTTAATTTAATTTAATCAATTCATAAATCATACACCTATATATATTATAAATTTGAAAATATCCTTTATTGAATTTAAATTTAAATTTAAAATCAAAACTCTTATTTACAATGTATACACATATATACATTACAAATAAAATATTTTTAAATCAGCTTAGAAAGAAAATTTTATCATTTAAATATTTTTAACATTTTAAAACAATAGGATTCTCATATTTAATTATTATTATTACAAATTTTGGAAAGAATATCATTTATCAAACTAAATAATTATAAATTTTTAAAATAAAATTATGTTTGAATTAGATTATTAAATCAATATTTCACATTTTAAAATAATTATAAATGAAATTATTAAATAAATATTGCCCAAATTTTTGGGACATCACAATTGGTATTGAGCTAACATCTGTGGATGCAGGGAAACAGGTTGGAGGGATCCAACTGGGTTCCTCAACATTTATTTAAGTTATTTAAAATTCACTGTTGTGATTATTTGATATTCTATGTTGAATTATATTGGAATACTGAATGTTATGGTTTGCTTGAATATATTTCGGTACACTTATATAAATTGGATTTTTGGAAAGACAATAAAAGAGTGGAGTTTTAAGTGAAATAATTATAGCGAATTTGAATAAATTAAGAATGAATTAAAAAGGAATAGAAGTGATATTCAAATACTAACTAATAAATAATTTCGAGTATGAAAAAAAAGAATTTTGAATAAAACTGAAATTAATGAATTGTAAACTTAAGTGATATCATTTAAAGGAATAAAGAATTATTTTAAAATTCAAAGTTTAAATTTATTTAAAAGGATAAAGAAGTAATTTGGGAAATCTAAAATTGGTATTTACAATTAAAAGTTCCTTTTTTAAATCATAATAAGGAATAAAATTTGAAGTCAAAAGAATTTTGAAATAAATGGAGTAAATTGGAAATCAATTTGGGAATTGATTTCAGCGTGTAAAACCAGGATTTTTAAAGAAGAATGTGGCTATGAAATTTATGAACTGGGTTTATAAAAGCAAAGTAATATATCAGTGGATATTTGGGGAGAATAAATTGAAGGTAGGAATTTATTAAAGGAATGGGTATATTTGTTTAAAAACAAATAATGATTTATTTTTAAAGGATGTGAAAGAAAAGTAAATTTCCCTGGACAGCCAAGTACGTTTTCAAAGCAAATTTTTAAGTATAAGTTAAAAGTTTTATGTTGTTTTAAGAAAGTATGTTTTAGAAAATTTATTATTTCTAAATGTTTAAATTCTAAGGTAAGTATTTTTCAAAATCTATTATCGTAATAATTATTTCAAAATGATTTGGTATTTTGTTTAAAGGAGAAAATCTAGTTTTATATTTTATAAAGTAACCTTATTTTAATTATTTCTAAAGTATTATTTTTAATAAAGTATTAAAGTAGTTTTTCTAAATTTAAATGTTAAAGCATATTTTACAATAAAGTGTTTTTAAATTATTTTAAAAATCTAAGGTTTTGTGCTTAGTGATTTCAGTGGAAACAGAAAATATTCGAAAAATTTATTCTATAAAAGGAAGATAGTTTGAAACTGTTTTCAAAAGGAATTGAAAAGTGGAAATATATCTTGCGAAGATATTTTGAGAATAATAAATAATTTGGAGAATTTATTTATGGTTGATGATGCTTGTGAATGTTAATTGATAGTTAAATCACCGACTATAAATATTGGCCAATGCGCTGATCGTTTCGAAGAGACTGGGATCGAGATTTATTTCTCGAAAACCACTTCGATCCGATTTGTATGTTTTCATGGAAAAACGAGTTTGGATTCGAAGATGGAGGAGTGAAGTGCAAGGGCTAGTCGCTACTAATCCTGAGGATTATTTCCAAAATGGATGTAGTAGGAATAGTGCCTTCAGTTCCATTCGAACCCGTGACAGACTTGTATGGATGAATACTTTCGGAACATCATCAGGTGGATGATGGGCATTCTAAAGGATATGTTCTAAAAGGTAACACTAAGCCTCAAGCCTCATCAACCGGGAATGACTGAAAATAATGGGTTATGTAGGAAGGCTTGGTGGGCAGCACCCATTTTCGGGTGAGGTCATCCCTGTCTAGATGTCCCTTTCATTTCGGCTTAGTTGTGCGGTTGCAGATCACAACCAAGGGGTGATCTTACTCGGGATTATCCAGTAAGGGATAGTCCGGGTCTTGTGTTGCAAGGGGTCAGGAGTGATCCTCGATACTGTGATATAGGCCACGTACCGTGACAGGTGGTACCCCAGTGCCTAGTCACTAGTTGGAAATCCATTCTCTCTACATGCCTTTTACGAGTTTTGTTTGTATTACCCACTTTGTGGCTAGTAGCTGGAATTTAATCATGTAACAATTTCGGCTATTTTAATAAGTATTTGTATATAGACACTATTATAATATCAGAGGATTTTAATAAAAAGTGTTTTAGCTATCGTAAGGTAAAACCTCGACATGTTTATTTGTGGCGTGGTCTTACGAGATGCTTTTGTTTTCGAAAGGATTTTGAAACATTAAGAATCAATTCGAGTGTGATTTCGCACGCTGGTTTTCCAGACGGACTCGGGTGTTATTTAACTGTAATGCTCGGGTCAGACCGAGTATTATAGAATACAGGATATGATGCTGTGGAGCTCAGGAGACGTGCTGGATGCCGATACGTACTTCCGTTTTTGATTATTGTCCGCTGTGTATTCAGTTGTATGTTATTGATGTTGTTGAACTCTGATGATGTACTCTAATGATGTATGTATAAAACAGATATAGTTTTCTTTTGTGTCAATGTAACGAACATGATTTTCGACTCTCGAAAAATTATCATCAATACGTCCACTGTGTCAACTGCCGAGCAATCGAAAGCCGGAAAACCCAACCGTTAGGGTTGAAGAAGAAGAGGTAGAAGAAGAAAGAAAGAAAGAAAGAAGAAAACAGAAACAATAACAGAATCTCACATTTCGCAGCGGAACAACATATAATATATCAATGAATAATCTTTAAAACAAAGTATCATATCTGTTATTACATTACATCACATCACATTACATTACATTATCAGAGTTTACAACAACAAAATAATGGAAGAGAAATACTATATACTAGTTGATAGGCCACGCCATCCAGCTCGCCTCTTTAGCGCCATATCATCCTCTGAATTCCTGAATGACCTGATAACCTGACTCTAGACTGCCCGTGTGGAAATTGGTAGGCACCCAGAGTTTAGGAAGGGAACAATAAACTCCAGGTCGGTCGTGGGACTGGTGTGAGAACTTAAAACAGTTATACCTTTAAAACAAACAAAGAAATATTTTAAAATAGGTCCGCAGTGCTTTTGGAAAATGAAACTACCATAAGGCCTCCCGCACACACACACAATGCAAACGCAGAATCGGAGGAGATTTCTCTTTATGATAGTCAAACATGCTTGATATGTAGAAAAAATTTCTTTGATATTATTACTATAAGTGCAAGGTGTAAGAAAACATTTCGAAAGTATAATATAAATCTTAGCCATCATAGACATTCCACACTTATGCCTACTATAGCTACTATGTTCAATAGCAGGTTACCACCACATTCCATGGCAGGTTATACAACTAAAACCGTTCAGGGATCATATTGTTTCTTTGGATTTCCAACAAATGGTCAGGCCAAGGAACTTCCCATTGCCACATGGGTACGCCTCTGGAGAGACGACCCGAGAACCTAACCAGATCTCTGCCAACACAAGGCCGGGTTAACTCTGCAAAAGTTGGTAACTACTGACACGAGTATGCCATCCCCCAGTTGTAGACAACCTTTATCCGAGGATCCTCAACTAACATCAATCACAAAGTCATATATATTTGCAACATCCACATAAGTTAAGTATCTGGGCTCCATACCATGATACCACTTCTATCCAGAAGGAAATGCACATACCCTAAGGGGCGCTACTCCCTATAACCTTGCTGCATCTTTCCTGTTTTGACCATTACCGGGTTGTGAGGTCCGACGAAGTCTCGTTCACAAAGCTACGCTTTTCACAAAAGCTATGCTTTGATCATCAAATGATCAGCAACACTTCGTATGCCACATTACCAAATTGGTAATGTATCACTAGTAACCATCAACTACATAACCTTTGAGCTCGTACGTCTCAAAGAAGGGTGTTAAGCTAAGAGAATAAATTCTCCGCCACCAACAGAAATGTATTTGATAGAAACCAGCTTTACATCTCAAATTGTAACGTGAGACACACATCCATACAAGTCCGTTCCGGGATCGAACGGAACCGAAGGCACTTCAAAAAGAAGCCCTTGCAATCCGGATATTCACTAATCACGTCCGGAATTCCCATCACAAAGGTTGATAAAATCTCTATATCGGAGATCAGCCGATGTAGAGACATTCGATGGTAATCCTTACGTTTCCGAAAATATCCGTTCTTCAACACCGGTCTTCAAATTCCATCCATTACGACGTATCACTATTCGGAAGGGGATACATGACCCAAAGGTCCTCTCCCGGCTAAACCGAATAACGAGCGCTTAATTTTAAAATAAGTGTAGCATTCAAATTCAAGCAAATACAACAAATACCCATTTAATGGTAAATGTTGATAGTCGGTTATTTAACTATAAATAGATATGCACAACATCACCAGATTTCAAACAATTTCCCAAATTATTTATTTTCCAAAAATATCTTTACAAGATATATTTTTCCGCACTTCAACCATTTGAAAACAATTTTCAAATCACTTTTCACCTTTACAACTTTTGAAAACAAATTTCAAATCATTTTCCTTACGCGAAAACACTTCCAAATGTTTATTCATTTTCACTGGAAATCTGCCGAGTTCAAATACTTTAAAATAATTTATAACACTTATCCAAAATATATCGGGAAAACATTTTGAAATAAAACTATTTTTTTTCAAACACTTTACTTAAAATATTAGTAATAAAAATATTATACCAATATTACATATAAGTTAAGTCCAAACTAATTTTCAAAATAAAATTTAGTAGATAGAGTATAACTATTTAAATAACTATTTTCTAAAACAATTATTGATTAAATCTTAGAAATAATCATTTCTATATAAACTTAACAAATCTTTACTTAAAGGATTTAAAACAACTTAAAAAGTTAATTCCTCCGAAGTATCCTTTTCAAAACCAATTCTAGAAATATATATATATTCAAAGCTATTCGGAAATTTTATTCGGCTTTCCAAGGAGAATACACTTTCATTTCAAAATGGTTCATTTAAACCAATTAAATAAATCCTTACCGATTTATTTTAAGTTTACGTCCCAAATCCGTAAATTTATTTCCACACTTCAAAAATAAATCAATGTTTATTTTTAAACAAATTTCCCTTTCCTTTATAAATTCCATGGTGAATTTAAATTTTCAAATATCCACTGATATATGATTTTCAAATCGATTTCAAATATTAACTTTCAATTTATCTTTAAGAGATAAAATCTCAAAACATTTCACTTCATATTGGAAAACATTTCCATACTTATTTAATAATAAGTAATTCAAAAATCTACTTATTTTCAACGTTTGGAAAATATTCAATATACTTAAATCGTAATTAGGTATATATATTATTCTTCAAGGAAAACAATCTCTTAAACACATTCATTTGAGTCAAAACGAATGTTGCGTAAAACATTGTTACGACAACCCAAAATCACTAGTATAGAGATTCGAAATTTAGATAGATATATAAATCCCAATACTATATAAACCATTTCCTTTCGAAAATCATTTACTATAACAACAATGTTATAGTCCACCATTCCCTTTTATTTCTCGAAAACGTCTATTACAACAGTGAATGTTGAAATCTATGGTTTCGATAGTTAATACATTTTAAAACACCTTTAAATCGTTTTAATTCTATTTAGAATATCACTTTCCCAAACATTTCTTTAATATATTATTCACTGTCCAAAATCGTGAATATACTTCGTTAACCAAATTCAACATTTCTACACATTTTATTTTAAAGGATTATACACTGTCCAAAATCGTGAATATATCTTCTTTAATAAGCTATAATAATTAGTCAATTTCGGATTTATAAAACAATGTTTATAAATTCCTTTTATATTTTATAACAACTTCAACTTATGAAATCACTTTATTAACAAATTCTATCCATATCCCATTTACACGCCAAAATCCAAATTATAAGCAAATTACTTATAATTCTTTATTTACAAATTCATTCATTTTATAACTTCACAAATCGTAGATTCTATTCTTTTATAAAATCCATTTATAACATCATTTTAAAACGTTTTTAAAACTCCTTTATAATTCCATCACTTTGATTTGTAAATATCCAATTTTTTTTAAATCTTATATGTAATGCTTTTATAACAAATTCAAAAATCACCATTTAAATTATTTTATAAAATAATCAACTTCATATTTCCTAAAGTCACCTTTCAACTATATTTCTTAAAACATCAAAATTTTTAATATAAACTTTCAACCTGAACTTTCAAAAATCAAATTTTTATTTATTTCCGGTATCTAATGATACCAAAATTATATTCGGCTAAACTTTAAGCTTCAACGATTTCAATCACAAAGATAATCACACAGAGATTATAAATAATCAACACACAACATTGAAACCAATTCAATTATTTGAGGAATCCAGTTGGATCCTTCCAACCTGTTTCACTGCATCCACAGATGTTAGCACAATACCAATCCCGTCTCAAGACGGGATATCGCGGTACATTGGGTTATATAAAATATTATCTGCTATTATGCGGTGCAATAGGGTCTCATCCGCTATTTAATGCGGGAAATCAACTCCAAGTACATATATAATACCAATTCCACTTCAAGGTGAAATATCGCGGTATATGTGTTTAATAAAATAACCTACGCTTAATATGCGGCGTATAGGGTCTATTTCAATACAACAAATAGCAACCATCATTCAATCACATAATCAAGAAATTTTAAATCTAACTATTTAAAATTTAAATCGAAACTAATTCGATTGAGTGAGAAGTTCTCACCTTGCTTCCAATTACAGTTGCAGTGTTTCGTTCCGAATAAAATTAAACGACCGTTTAATTTTACCCAAAATTATCACTAGCTCCAATCAATTCCAATCTAGCTCCATCGCATAGTGTTCTTCCATACGAACCCAACGCGAGTTGTTTCGCCAAAACGGACCTCGTATGAACAAGTTACAGAGTTTTAAACATCACACGATTTATATGTCAATTAATTTACAATTTCTTTCTATTTTTAAAACCTTAAAAATTCTGGATCGATCGATTTGCTATGACGGCATCAGGACCGTACCCCTCATCTTCTCCAATACCAGGTAACGAAAGCAACCACGAAACCCATAACCGCCTACAACCCTAAATTAACGCGGCCACACGTCGATATTTACGACGATCAGAGACTAGGGTTTCGAAGCTTGACCACGCCTCCACCTTCAGCCAAGAGCAATTGAAGCTCGGTTGTCCCTACGCCTGCGAAATCGTGCGCGACCGTACGACGTTCTTCGCCAAATTCATGTCGATTCGTGAAGAGATAGGCTAAATCGACCATTGGATGTATAACTCTCATCGAGCTCTAGAAAGTTGTAGTAGAAGATTTCTTATAATTATTAATGGATTTGAAGAAATTGAGGGAGAAGGAGATGCAATTTCGTCCATTAAAGAGTGTGCTGGCGGCTTGGGCTTGGAACCCTAATTACTTTGCAAAACAGAAAATAGTGAGGCCTTGTATAGAAAATTACGCGACACTATTCACCCGAATTTTTTTTCGAACTCCAAACGAAGCGTGCCGCCTTGCGTTTATAATGGTTTACCCCTATTCTGAACGCAACGGAATATATATCAGGAGCCAATTCGATCGTATTTGGAAGATAGGTTTTCAAATCGAATTATTTAAATTTAAAATTCACTTCAACCGATTTCAGTGCGTTTTAGATTGCCCCGGACAAACCGTAAATCCGATTGACACGAAATTTGAAATCCTACAATAATATAACATTATGGATCTAATGAAACTAGTTTTGATGAAATCCGAGACTGTTTGAAAAATGACTATTTTTACTCATCAATTAAATATTAAAATATTTAATTTCCATAAATTTACTTTTAATTAAATTTTAAAAGTTCTATAACATCATTTTAACTCCAATATGATTTAATTCTACTTTACAAATCAATTTTCATCACTTTAAACCCAATTTCCAATTATTTCTGTAATTTCAAATATTAAATTATCGATTTAATTATCCAATTAAATCTAGATATTCGAAACAAAATTTATTTGACTTACAAATTTTACTTGTTAATATTTAAAATCAACTAAATATACGAATTTCGAATGACAGAAATTCCGGGTCGTTACAAACTTCCCCCTTAAAAGAATTTCGTCCTCGAAATTGCCAAGTAAGAAAAAGTTACAGAATCCATTAACCTTCCAAAATCATTTGTTCAAATTAAATTTCAAATTCATTTAAACATTTTAACTTTTCCAAAATTCATGGTTATACTTCTTACAATAACTTTACTAAGTTTTCAAATCATACTTAGTTATCTTTTCAAAACCAACTATATCGTTTAACTTTTCACTCCAAAATCAAAGTTATAGTTTTCAATAATTTCCAATTTTCTCAAAAATATTCTAACGCTCTAAATTTTTAGAAAATTTCGCCAGCGTCTCCTTTGCACGGGTAGCTCAGTACAAGTAAAAAAATGGCACCACGGTCCTCAGATTTCAAAAAGAAAAGAAAAAGCCAAGTGGCTGGACAAGAAAATCATCAAATTTCATACTGAAATTCAAATACATTCTATTTGTCGAGCAATTCAAATACATATCTTTAATCCATCTATATATCCTGCTAACCATAATATCCATTTTCATTCAATCTCACATTATCAATTTCGTTTGAATTCAATTTACAATTTCAATTCTATTTGGATTCAATTTGCCTTCTGAATATTGAATTTTATCAATTATTTTCCATTCACAACTGATTCATCTTGCTATTTTAAATTAGTTTCTTTTACTAATTCATTACAAGTTCTAACTCATTTCATCTCGCACAATTCAAATTGGTTTTCGATATTCAGTTTTCAATTTCAGTATTTATTCTTTTGTTCGTTCCCAAACACAATTCAATTCACTATTTGTAACGATCCCGAATTTTAATCAATTTTAAATTGATAATTAAATGAATTTTTGAATAAAATTGTAAGATAAACTGATTTAAATGGAAGCGAGTTTCCCCGATTCGACTAGAAAATATATAAAGTCATATGGATTTGACAAATTGTATATATGTGAATATATATATATATATATATATATTTTAATTGGATTTGAAATAAAATCTTAAATAAATGGTTTTAAAAATAAATATAGAAATATATATGTATATACATTAGATATGATGAATGGTTTAATAATAATCGATAATAATAAGTAATACAATTGATGGTTAAAAATAATTTGAATTTATAGATTTAATATAAGACAATAAATATTAAAGTAAAATAAACAATTTAAGTTAAAATAAAAAAAAGAAATAAAACATAGAATAAAATACATTAAACAAAATAGAAACAAACATAACTAGAACAACTTTTACTATATATACATTTAGTTTTGAAAATAATCTGGAAAAAAAATAAAATAAAAATAGCACTTGTACAAATATAAAGTAAGTATAAAAATAAACTATATAAAGGCTTGTATGAGTAAGTATGCAGCAAAGTAGTCAAATAAAGTACTCAAGTAAATAAACATTCAAAATAAAGAAATACAATACAAAGTAACTAAATATTAAATATGTAGCCTGTAAGTAGCATGCAAAATATTTGTACCTTAGCCTGTAAGTAGCTGCAGCCACCATCCAATCTGCAGTAAAACAAGCATGTAATGCCTTCATCTCAGCCGAGTAATGTAGGCAAGCATAAACAAATCAAAATATAAATATACATAAACAAGTACAAGCAAACATCCTAAGTACATACAACAACTTCAACCATGCCTAAGGTACAAATAATATTCTATACCCAGTAAACTTTTTTTTATATATATTTCAACACATCACAAAATAACTTCATTTCAGTTTTCATTCATTTTAAAATGAAGCATCATCTTTTAAAAACTTAAACAAACAAAATACCAGTAACAAGCAAAGAAAATACACTTGCAAAAGAAGACAATGATAAGTATGTAGTCTGTAAGTAGCATGTAAAGCAAGGCAAGTAAGATAATGCCTGTAAAACAAAACTTCAAGTTTAAACAATCAATCAGTGCAAGCCAGAGAATCAAGGAAGAAGAAGTTCCAGCTTGCATCTCCAGAACCCTGTTTCAAACAACACATGTGAGTAAACCCCCTTAACTCTGCTTATATTCTTGATATTGTGATGGATCTTTGAAGTGTTCTATGAGTTGTGATGGCATGTTGATTTTATATATGGGGATGATGATGTCTGTATGTACATATATCTGGGAACAGGCAAAAGAACATGCCTCTATTCTTTTATTACAGGGGTTTAAACCCTGTTTAAAAAAATAAATTGATTTTCTTCCTCCCTGTAGCTTATTAGGCTTTGAAAATTTAGACAAAGTTTGTGAGTAACTTTTTAAAATCTAAAATAAAATTTGGTTGCTGTTTGTATTGTTGAATAATAAAATGTGTATTGCATGTATATAAAAGTGAATGTCTTATGTAAACATGTATTTGTGTGTATGCTATATAACTACTCTGTTCTGTTTTGTTTCCCAAGCTCAAATTTCCAATTAAATCCATTTTACACTTAATTTAGTTTTAGTTAGGATGTAATTTACAAATCAAATTTGTTTGATTTAACATGGATTATGTTTAAAAATCTTAAGTAAGTCGAAATGAAGCCAGTTGTCTCTGGAAGTATAAAAACAACTTTATATGTTAAATAACATCAAAACTCAAACTTTTGAATTTACAAATTCAGTATTATAAACTGAATACATAAACAAAAATATGATTTTTAACACAAAAATCAGGATTTCTAGTTTGGGATTAAAGGTGGGGTTTGGGTTTAAACTGGAAATGTATTTCTGTGTCTTCCTCGTGATTAAGTTGACCGGAAGGGCCGTGGTTGTTCCTGGAGGTGGAGGAGCCTACGGCGGTTACAGGAAAAATGGTGGGCAGGGGTGTAGATGGTCGTGGCGGCGGCGACGACCGGTTAAATATTTTTAACCTAATTTTAGTGAGGCCGGTTTGTTCGTTTCGTTCGCCATCTTGGATTGATCGAGCGTCGCGAGTCTCTGGGAGATGGAAGGAGGAGCATGGAAGATGCTTTGACCAGAAGCACGCGACCTCTGATGGTCGGGGGAGGAGGAGCGAAGCGATTTTCGTGGATGGGTTTTTGGGTCAGTGGGTTCAAATGGGTCGATTTCGATCTGATCGAAATTTCTTCGATCTGGTTGGTGCTTTGGGGTCTCGCGTGTTCGAGTGGGTGTGTGGGATGGACGCTGTGCTCATCGGTGGCCGGAGGAGCGTGGGTAGGTGCACGGTGCATGTGTGTGCACTGGGGAGGAAGAAAGGGAAAAGACTCGAGATTTGTCTCGAGCAACTCAGGTATTCACTCGAAGTAGTTGAGAGTTGGACTCGAAGCAAAATGACAAAGGACCGGGTAAATTTCTAACACTTAAACAAAAAAAATTGAAATTTAGAAGGCTCGGGTAAGTTTGGGGAAAAACTCGAAGTTGTCTTCGGGTAGAACGAAGTTTGACTCGAAGTAGGGTCCGGGTGGTATAAAAACAGTTTCCAAAATTTTAAAACAAAATTCAAGTTTTAAACAATTTTAACTTATTCTTTAAAATAATTGTTTTATTTAAGTATGGGATCGGTTTAAGGTTTAAAAGTAAATTATTTCAATTAAATTAAGTTTTAATTAAAGATTTAATTAAAAGGGTTAATTTATTAAAGATTTAATTTATGTAATTGAATAAATTAATGTGATAAATTAAAAGATTCTTTAATAATTAAAGGTTAACTAAGTACTGATAAAAAAAATTAATTAATTTGTTGAGAGCTAATTTATTAATGATGGATAATTAAAGGATAATTATTTAATTAAACATTAATAAATGATAAAAATTGATTTAAATCAAGTGATTTATCAATATTTAATACAAAGTGAATGTGATTAATTCAAAATGGTAATTAAAGAAATTTATTAGTTAATAAAGATAATTAACTAAGGATTATTAAGTATTGATTAAAGTGATTAATGTTAATAATTAATTGGATTATTTAATTTAGATAATCAGTTATAAATTGTTTAAATGCAATTACTAAATGAAAGTAATTGAGAATTAATCACTTATTGTAATTAATTTTTGGATATTTTGATTTATTAAGGTTAATTAATTAAGTAATTGGTCTAAAGGTTGATTTAAATTAATATGATTAATTAGGTATAATTTAATAATTAAAGTGTTTGATAAATTTATTTATATCAAATGATTTGTAATTTATAAATAAGATTGAATAATTTATTCATAAGTAATTAATTTAATTGGAAATGAATTGAATTTCTTAGCATTAAATAATTTATTAATCCTGCTTATAAATGATTATTAAATGCTTGACCTTACTTATGAATGATTATTTTGTATGAAATGCCCTGATTGATTGTCCTATCTGATCTGTGATATTTTGATCTGTTGATTGTGCTATGTATAATTTTATTCATTTATTGATGATACATCTGTATATATATCTGTGATCCGTGAATGAAGATAAGCGTTATAGTTTATATCGCTTATCGGATATATTGTTATATTTGATTTGTGATGATTGAATGATGTTGCACTAGTGTGTTAAACCCCTGGACCACACTTATACACACACCAATATGGATTTCAGGAGGAAATCGATTAAGTCACAGATTTTTGAAATAGTTTTAAATTTGAATATTTGAATTCAAATGTTTTGGAAATGGATTGGGTTTAAAGTGAAAAGTTTTGAAATGGAATTTCATAGATGAAATTTATTTTGAATAACTCGATAAAATATGAAGTTGAATAATTTTGATTTGAACTTAAATTCAAGATTTGAAATTGAATTCTATGATTTAAAACTAGGGATTAAAAATGTTATACCAGTTATATACGGGTTAAACTATTTTAAAAGTATTGATTTAGGAATGTGAATACAATTCAAGAACTTTAACTCGTGTAAATTAATTGGATTTCTCTGAAACGAAAACTGTTTGTTTTCTCATAATAAAAGCTTTCATATAAGAAATGAACTTCCAATTTGTATTAAAAAGATTTCTAGTTTAAAATGAAAATGATTTCCAAGTTATAGAAACGATTTGAAAGCTATAAGTTAAATCTTTGATTTAAAGATTTAACGGGTTAATCCTATCGAAATGAAATTGTTTTGGAAATCTATGAATGGATCTTTTTGAAATAAATCTTTTTGTTTAAAGATTTGAAATGGTAATTGATTTAAACCATTTGGAAGAAAGTTTTGGGTAATAAGTTGTGACTTAATTGAAATCGCAATATCCATATATTTCTTGTAAATATTGCGCTCACTATTCGGTTTAGCCGGGAGAGGACCTTTGTGTCATATATCCCATTCCGAATATGTGATATGTCGTTATGGATAGCATTTGAAGACCGGTGTTGAAGACCGGATATTTTTGAAAGCGAAAGGACAACTCGTCGAATGTCTTTGCATCGACTGGTCCCCGGTATAGAGACTCCATCTGTGATGGGAAGTCCGAATGTGATTAGTGAATATCCGGATTGCAAGGACTTCTTTGTAAGTGCCTTCGGTTCTTTTCGATCCCGGAACAGACTTGTATGGATTGTATGTCTGACATTACAAATTGAGATATAAAGCCGATTTCTTTCAAATATATTTCTGTTGGTGGCGGAGAATTTATTCTCTTAGCTTAACACCCTTCTCTGAGACGTACGAGCTCAGAGGTTATGTAGTTGAAGGTTATCAGCGATATATTCCCAATTTGGTAATGTGACATACTGAGTGTTGCTGTGAAATGATCATTGTGTTGATTATTTGTGATAGGATCATTTATTTGATCGTCTATCTTGGTGATCATTTCTATGATCATTTGTTGACCCAAAGCATGGCTTTTGTATAAAGTATGTTTTTGTGGACGTGACTTCGTCGAGCCTCACACCTCGGGAATGGTCAAAACAGGAAAGATGCGGCAAGGTTATGAGGGGTAGCGCCCTTTAGGATATGTGCATTTCCTTCTGGAAAAGGGTGGTATCATGGTATGGAGCCCAGATACTTACTCATGTTGAAAACACTTTATGATTGTGTGAATTGATTGCGAGCGCTCGGTTGAAAGGTCCCAAAGGACCGGGGGATGGCATATTCGGTCAGTTGTTACTCAGTTAGGGGTAACCCGGCCTTGTGTTGGTAGAGATCCGGTTTGGTTCTCGGGAATGTCCATCCAGAGGCATTCTCATGTGGCAATGGGAAGTTCCTTGGCCTAATCATTCGTTGGAAATCCAATTCCCAATACGAAACCTTGTACGGTATTAGTTGTAGAACCTGCCATTTACTTATGGTGGTCACCACTGTTTAGATGGTAGCTATAGTAGGCATACGATAATGGTCGTATGTTGGCTAAGATTTATATTCTACTTTAGAAATGAATTTTTCTCTACACTATGCACTAGTAATAATATCAAATGTCTTTTAAATGCGTATCAAGCATCTTTGACTATCATAAGGAGAAATCTCCTCCGATTCTGCGTTTGCATTGTGTGTGTGTGCGGGAGGCCTTATGGTAGTCTCATTTTTAAAAAGCATTGCGAATTGACTTTGAAAATCTTTTGTTGAATGTTTTAAAAGATAAACTGTTTTGTTGCTCACACCAGTCCCACGACTGATCCGGAGTTTATTGTTTCTTTCCTAAACTCTGGGTGCTCATTATTTTCTATACGAGCAGTCTAGAGTTGGGTTTTTCAGATAACTAGGTTCAGTAGATTATCTGGAGTTAGTTCAGTCTTTGGTTCGCACCAGTCTTGCCTAGCTTGGTGCATCGTTATTGGGAGTTCGAGCTATTGCTGGATTGATTCTTGGAAATGGAGTTGCATTTCTCGGAGTTCTCTTTTGAAGACTATCTTAGAGTTATATTGTTCCGCTGCTAGATGTCATCTATTTTCTTTTCCGCTGCTATTTATTGTATCATATCTCTGATGTATATTGATATGTATTGTATCATCTGTTGTATCAGATATTGTATCAATGCTGTATAACAATGTATTATTCTTTTTATTCCGCTGTGTTGTTTACTTAATGCTGTTATAAGCTCCGGCGAATCGGATTTGAACGGTCGAATCTATGGCATTCGAATACGATTTGAAGTATGGATGTCGATTTTTGAGCGGGCAAAATTCGTCTCGTTAAATTTGGTATCAGAGCTATGGTGCAACTTTTGCTCAGGAGTGTAACACATTAAGTAGCTCATTAGAGATAGGGTGAAGTATACCCTAGAATGAGTAATCTTTAAGATATCCGTCTGAATGCCTCAGTAAATTCTCTTACTATCCAGTGATAGCGAGTATGAGTGCAAGAACAGAACGAGATAGGGGACAGGGAAATACGGCTATAAATGGTCGATACTCTGTAACAACAGTGGAAATAACTTTCTCTATCAATTTTCTTTGATTCGTTTCCAAATTCTTTTGATTGCTTCGTACCAGCTACAAGAAGAAGTTTTGGTGTGGTGATGCTCTACGAATCGTTGTAGGAAATTCTTACTTCGTATCCTCATCGGTTTCTTATCAGTTTTCGATTTAAAACTTAATGAATTTGAAATTTGAAATTTGAAATTTAAATGAATTAGAAATTTTAAATTGAGTTTAATTGGTTAATGGAATATGAAGGATAAATTTGAATAGTATCGATAAAACGATTTCTTTTAAAACTAAATTTGAAATTCTATTATAATTACTTGTATCTATTGTTGATATTCTGATTTGGTGAGCCAAATGCAGAACTGATATCCAGTTTGATCTGAAAAGATATTTCTCTATCTTTCATCTATCTTTGTTGTTTTCGTGCCTGCGAATTTCGAGGACGAAATTCTTTTAAGGGGGGAAGTCTGTAACGATCCCGAATTTTAATCAATTTTAAATTGATAATTAAATGAATTTTTGAATAAAATTGTAAGATAAACTGATTTAAATGGAAGCGAGTTTCCCCGATTCGACTAGAAAATATATAAAGTCATATGGATTTGACAAATTGTATATATGTGAATATATATATATTTAAATTGGATTTGAAATAAAATCTTAAATAAATGGTTTTAAAAATAAATATAGAAATATATATGTATATACATTAGATATGAATTGTAAATGAATGGTTTAATAATAATTGATAATAATAAGTATTACAATTGATGGTTAAAAATAATTTGAATTTATAGATTTAATATAAGACAATAAATATTAAAGTAAAATAAACAATTTAAGTTAAAATAAAAAAAAGAAATAAAACATAGAATAAAATACATTAAACAAATTAGAAACAAACATAACTAGAACAACTTTTATTATATATACACTTAGTTTTGAAAATAATCTGGAAAAAAAATAAAATAAAAATAGCACTTGTACAAATATAAAGTAAGTATAAAAATAAATTATATAAAGGCTTGTATGAGTAAGTATGCAGCAAAGTAGTCAAATAAAGTAATTAAGTAAATAAACATTCAAAGTAAAGAAATACAATACAAAGTAACTAAATATTAAATATGTAGCCTGTAAGTAGCATGCAAATTATTTGTACCTTAGCCTGTAAGTAGCTGTAGCCACCATCCAATCTGCAGTAAAACAAGCATGTAATGCCTTCATCTCAGCCGAGTAATGTAGGCAAGCATAAACAAATCAAAATATAAATATACATAAACAAGTACAAGAAAACATCCTAAGTACATACAACAACTTCAACCATGCCTAAGGTACAAATAATATTCTATACCCAGTAAACTTTTTTTTTTATATATTTCAACACATCACAAAATAACTTCATTTCAGTTTTCATTCATTTTAAACTGAAGCATCATCTTTTAAAAACTTAAACAAACAAAATACCAGTAACAAGCAAAGAAAATACACTTGCAAAAGAAGACAATGATAAGTATGTAGTCTGTAAGTAGCATGTAAAGAAAGGCAAGTAAGATAATGCCTGTAAAACAAAACTTCAAGTTTAAACAATCAATCAATGCAAGCCAGAGAATCAAGGAAGAAGAAGTTCCAGCTTGCATCTCGAGAACCCTGTTTCAAACAACACATGTGAGTAAACCCCCTTAACTCTGCTTATATTCTTGATATTGTGATTGATCTTTGAAGTGTTCTATGAGTTGTGATGGCATGTTGATTTTATATATGGGGATGATGATGTCTGTATGTACATATATCTGGGAACAGGCAAAAGAACATGCCTCTATTCTTTTATTACAGGGGTTTAAACCCTGTTTAAAAAAAAAAATTGATTTTCTTCCTCCCTGTAGCTTATTAGGCTTTGAAAATTTAGACAAAGTTTGTGAGTAACTTTTTAAAACCTAAAATAAAATTTGGTTGCTGTTTGTATAGTTGAATAATAAAATGTGTATTGCATGTATATAAAAGTGAATGTTTGATGTAAACATGTATTTGTGTGTATGCTGTATAACTACTCTGTTCTGTTTTGTTTCCCAAGCTCAAATTTCCAATTAAATCCATTTTTCACTTAATTTAGTTTTAGTTAGGATGTAATTTACAAATCAAATTTGTTTGATTTAACATGGATTATGTTTAAAAATCTTAAGTAAGTCGAAATGAAGCCAGTTGTCTCTGGAAGTATAAAAACAACTGTATACGTTAAATAACATCAAAACTCAAACTTTTGAATTTACAAATTCAGTATTATAAACTGAATACATAAACAAAAATATGATTTTTAACACAAAAATCAGGATTTCTAGTTTGGGATTAAAGGTGGGGTTTGGGTTTAAACTGGAAATGTATTTTTGTGTCTTCCTCGTGATTAAGTTGACCGGAAGGGCCGTGGTTGTTCCTGGAGGTGGAGGAGCCTACGGTGGTTACAAGAAAAGTGGTGGGCAGGGGTGTAGATGGTCGTGGTGGCGGCGGCGACCGGTTAAATATTTTTAACCTAATTTTAGTGAGGCCGGTTTGTTCGTTTCGTTCGCCATCTTGGATTGATCGAGCGTCGCGAGTCTCTTGGAGATGGAAGGAGGAGCATGGAAGATGCTTTGACCAGAAGCACGCGACCTCTGATGGTCGGGGGAGGAGGAGCGAAGCGATTTTTGTGGATGGGTTTTTGGGTCAGTGGGTTCAAATGGGTCGATTTCGATCTGGTTGGTGCTTTGGGGTCTCGCGTGTTCGAGTGGGTGTGTGGGATGGACGCGGTGCTCATCGGTGGCCAGAGGAGCGTGGGTAGGTGCACGGTGCATGTGTGTGCACTGGGGAGGAAGAAAGGGAAAAGACTCGAGATTTGTCTCGAGCAACTCGGGTATTCACTCGAAGTAGTTGAGAGTTGGACTCGAAGCAAAATGACAAAGGACCGGGTAAATTTCTAACACTTAAACAAAAAAAATTTGAAATTTAGAAGGCTCGGGTAAGTTTGGGGAAAAACTCGAAGTTGTCTTCGGGTAGAACGAAGTTTGACTCGAAGCAGGGTCCGGGTGGTATAAAAACAGTTTTCAAAATTTTAAAACAAAATTCAAGTTTTAAACAATTTTAACTTATTCTTTTAAATAATTGTTTTATTTAAGTATGGGATCGGTTTAAGGTTTAAAAGTAAATTATTTCAATTAAATTAAGTTTTAATTAAAGATTTAATTAAAAGGGTTAATTTATTAAAGATTTAATTTATGTAATTGAATGAATTAATGTGATAAATTAAAAGATTCTTTAATAATTAAAGGTTAATTAAGTACTGATAAAAAAAATTAATTAATTTGTTGAGAGCTAATTTATTAATGATGGATAATTAAAGGATAATTATTTAATTAAATATTAATAAATGATTAAAATTGATTTAAATCAAGTGATTTATCAATATTTAATACAAAGTGAATGTGATTAATTCAAAATGGTAATTAAAGAAATTTATTAGTTAATAAAGATTATTAACTAAGGATTATTAAGTATTGATTAAAGTGATTAATGTTAATAATTAATTGGATTATTTAATTTAGATAATCAGTTATAAATTGTTTAAATGCAATTACTAAATGAAAGTAATTGAGAATTAATCACTTATTGTAATTAATTTTTGGATATTTTGATTTATTAAGGTTAATTAATTAAGTAATTGGTCTAAAGGTTGATTTAAATTAATATGATTAATTAGGTATAATTTAATTAATTAAAGTGTTTGATAAATTTATTTATATCAAATGATTTGTAATTTATAAATAAGATTGAATAATTTATTCATAAGTAATTAATTTAATTGGAAATGAATTGAATTACTTAGCATTAAATAATTTATTAATCCTGCTTATAAATGATTATTAAATGCTTGACCTTACTTATGAATGATTATTTTGTATGAAATGCCCTGATTGATTGTCCTATCTGATCTGTGATATTTTGATCTGTTGATTGTGCTATGTATAATTTTATTCATTTATTGATGATACATCTGTATATATATCTGTGATCCGTGAATGAAGATAAGCGTTATAGTTTATATCGCTTATCGGATATATTGTTATATTTGATTTGTGATGATTGAATGATGTTGCACTAGTGTGTTAAACCCCTGGACCACACTTATACACACACCAATATGGATTTCAGAAGGAAATTGATTAAGTCACAGATTTTTGAAATAGTTTTAAATTTGAATATTTGAATTCAAATGTTTTGGAAATGGATTGGGTTTAAAGTGAAAAGCTTTTGAAATGGAATTTCATAGATGAAATTTATTTTGAATAACTCGATAAAATATGAAGTTGAATAATTTTGATTTGAACTTAAATTCAAGATTTGAAATTGAATTCTATGATTTAAAACTAGGGATTAAAAATGTTATACCAGTTATATACGGGTTAAACTATTTTAAAAGTATCGATTTAGGAATGTGAATATAATTCAAGAACTTTAACTCGTGTAAATTAATTGGATTTCTCTGAAACGAAAACTGTTTGTTTTCTCATAATAAAGGCTTTCACATAAGAAATGAACTTCCAATTTGTATTAAAAAGATTTCTAGTTTAAAATGAAAATGATTTCCAAGTTATAGAAACGATTTGAAAGCTATAAGTTAAATCTTTATTTAAAGATTTAACGGGTTAATCCTATCGAAATGAAATTGTTTTGGAAATCTATGAATGGATCTTTTTGAAATAAATATTTTTGTTTAAAGATTTGAAATGGTAATTGTTTTAAACCATTTGGAAGAAAGTTTTGGGTAATAAGTTGTGACTTAATTGAAATCCCAATATCCATATATTTCTTGTAAATATTGCGCTCACTATTCGGTTTAGCCGGGAGAGGACCTTTGTGTCATATATCCCATTCCGAATATGTGATATGTCGTTATGGATAGCATTTGAAGACCGGTGTTGAAGACTGGATATTTTTGAAAGCGAAAGGACAACTCGTCGAATGTCTTTGCATCGACTGGTCCCCAGTATAGAGACTCCATCTGTGATGGGAAGTCCGAACGTGATTAGTTAATATCCGGATTGCAAGGACTTCTTTGTAAGTGCCTTCGGTTCTGTTCGATCCCGGAACAGACTTGTATGGATTTTATGTCTGACATTACAAATTGAGATATAAAGCCGATTTCTTTCAAATATTTTTCTGTTGGTGGCGGAGAATTTATTCTCTTAGCTTAACACCCTTCTCTGAGACGTACGAGCTCAGAGGTTATGTAGTTGAAGGTTATCAGCGATATATTCCCAATTTGGTAATGTGACATACTGAGTGTTGCTTTGAAATGATCATTGTGTTGATTATTTGTGATAGGATCATTTATTTGATCATCTATCTTGGTGATATTTGTTGACCCAAAGCATGGCTTTTGTATAAAGTATGTTTTTGTGGACGTGACTTCGTCGAGCCTCACACCTCGGGAATGGTCAAAACAGGAAAGATGCGGCAAGGTTATGAGGGGTAGCGCCCTTTAGGATATGTGCATTTGCTTCTGGAAAAGGGTGGTATCATGGTATGGAGCCCAGATACTTACTCATGTTGAAAACACTTTATGATTGTGTGAATTGATTGCGAGCGCTCGGTTGAAAGGTCCCAAAGGACCGGGGGATGGCATATTCGGTCAGTTGTTATTCAGTTAGGGGTAACCCGGCCTTGTGTTGGTAGAGATCCGGTTTGGTTCTCGGGAATGTCCATCCAGAGGAATTCTCATGTGGCAATGGGAAGTTCCTTGGCCTGATCATTCGTTGGAAATCCAATTCCCAATACGAAACCTTGTACGGTATTAGTTGTAGAACCTGCCATTTACTTATGGTGGTCACCACTGTTTAGATGGTAGCTATAGTAGGCATACGATAATGGTCATATGTTGGCTAAGATTTATATTCTACTTTCGAAATGAATTTTTCTCTACACTATGCACTAGTAATAATATCAAATGTCTTTTAAATGCGTATCAAGCATCTTTGACTATCATAAGGAGAAATCTCCTCCGATTCTGCGTTTGCATTGTGTGTGTGTGCGGGAGGCCTTATGGTAGTCTCATTTTTAAAAAGCATTGCGAATTGACTTTGAAAATCTTTTGTTGAATGTTTTAAAAGATAAACTGTTTTGTTGCTCACACCAGTCCCACGACTGATCCGGAGTTTATTGTTTCTTTCCTAAACTCTGGGTGCTCATTATTTTCTACACGAGCAGTCTAGAGTTGGGTTTTTCAGATAACTAGATTCAGTAGATTATCTGGAGTTAGTTCAGTCTTTGGTTCGCACCAGTCTTGCCTAGCTTGGTGCATCGTTATTGGGAGTTCGAGCTATTGCTGGATTGATTCTTGGAAATGGAGTTGCAGTTCTCGGAGTTCTCTTTTGAAGACTATCTTAGAGTTATATTGTTCCGCTGCTAGATGTCATCTATTTTCTTTTCCGCTGCTATTTATTGTATCATATCTCTGATGTATATTGATATGTATTGTATCATCTGTTGTATCAGATATTGTATCAATGCTGTATATCAATGTATTATTCTTTTTATTCCGCTGTGTTGTTTACTTAATGCTGTTATAAGCTCCGGCGAATCGGATTTGAACGGTCGAATCTATGGCATTCGAATACGATTTGAAGTATGGATGTCGATTTTTGAGCGGGCAAAATTCGTCTCGTTACACTATTTCAGTTTATAACCAGTTATATTTAAACTGGATTTCAAATTCCAAATGAATTTAATTTACCCTTCATTTATAAAGGTTGAATTCAATTCATTTCAACCCATATTAAATTTGTCATTTCTTCAATTAGTTTTACTTACTAATTTTATTTTAACACTTAGCTTCATTTGATTCAACTTGACAAATTTTCAATTTACTTGCAATTTCAAGTTGAATTTCAACATTTTAGCTTTCAATTTCATTTACTCGCAATTGTAAATTCATTCGTTCTTAAATTTATTTCCATAATTCAAACTCGATTTCAATTCATTTGTTTCCACCCCAAATTTATTTTCAACTCAATAATTTTATTAACTATTTTTATCAGATTCCAGAGTCTTTCCAACATTTCAAAACCATTTTTGAAACCAATTCAAATTATCCTTTTAATTTCAAAACCCAAACCTAAATTTTCCAAACAACTTCCATTTAAAACAACTTGGCAACAATTCCACTTTTAGAAACCCAAAAATGAACACCGATGACGCTGCAGTCATCACCGAAGTTATTTTCCAGCGACCGAAAAGAGTTTAGAGCTTTTATCCCTCCGAAAACATTTTTCCAAACCCTTGAAAACCATTTTCAAACTCAAAAAGGAATTTAATCTTTTCCAAATTGCAAACCCTTTCAAAACATTTCCAAATATTCCTCTGGAATCTTACTTCAAATAACAAATCATATTTACAATTTATATTCTCCAATTCTATTTGTATGTGAATTTATTTCTTAACTTTGGAGTTACGATTTCAATTTCTATTTCAACATTAATGGTAATAATTTAATATCATCACTCTCTAGCAACCAAGCAATCATATATTATAATAATTCACAGAAAATTTTTCTCTTTTATATACGAAAATAATTTAGGTAAAATTATTTCATTTACCCTATTTTAAAATGATATCTTGTTGAATTTGTTCTGTACAAGTGTTTGGAGATTCCTATCAATAACGTTAATTGCTCGTATTAACCAGAATCCATATACCACCCAACAAACCAACCAACACAATATAAAACAATTTTTTTATTCACTAAAAAATATGCACTCATATCTATTATTACACTCACACTCATTCTAGAGAACTGCTGACTCTATCTCTAATGAGTAACACCCAACAGAGCCAAGGTTGTCGCTTAACCAATTGCTTTGATACCACATTGTAACGAACAGGATTTTCGACTCCCGAAAAATCGACATCAATACGTCCACCTTATCAAATGCCGAGCAATCGAAGGCCGGAAAACCCAACCGTTAGGGTTAAAGAAGAAGAGGTAGAAGAAGAAAGAAAGAAAGAAAAAGAAAACAGAAAGAATAACATAATCTCACATTTTGCAGCGGAACAACATATAATATGTCAATGAATAATCTTTAAAACAAAGAATCATATCTGTTATTACATTACATCACATTACATTACATTATCAGAGTTTACAACAACAAAACAGCGGAAAAGAAATACTATATACTAGTAGATACGCCACGCCATCCAGCTCTCCTCTATAGCTCCACAGCATCTCCTGAATTCCTGAATGACCTGATAACCTGACTCTAGACTGCCCGTGTAGAAATTGGTGGGCACCCGGAGTTTAGGAAGGAAAAAATAAACTCCAGGTCAGTCATGGGACTGATGTGAGAACTTAAAACAGTTATACCTTTAAAACAAACAAAGAAATATTTTAAAATAGATCCGCAATGCTTTTGGAAAATGAAACTACCATAAGGCCTCCTACCCACACACACAATGCAAACGCAGAATCGGAGGAGATTTCTCCTTATGATAGTCAAACATGCTTGATATGCATAAAAAATTTCTTTGATATTATTACTATAAGTGCAAGGTGCAGGAAAACATTTCGGAAGTATAATATAAATCTTAGCCAGCATAGACATTCCGCACTTATGCCTACTATAGCTACCATGTTCAATAGCAGGTTACCGCTACATTCCATGGCAGGTTATAAAACTAGAACCGTACAGGGCCTGTATTATTTCTTTGGATTTCCAACAAACGGTCAGGCCAAGGAACTTCCCAATGCCACATGTGTACGCCTCTGGAGAGACGCCCCAAGAACCTAACCGGATCTCTGCCAACACAAGGCCGGGTTACCTCTGCAAAAGTAGGTAATTACTGACACGAGTATGTCATCCCCCGGTTGTAAACAACCTTTATCCGAGGATCCTCAACCAACATCAATCACAAAGTCATATATATTTGCAACATCAACATAAGTTAAGTATTTGGGCTCCATACCATGATACCACTTCTATCCAGAAGGAAATGCACATACCTTAAGGGGCGCTACTCCCTATAACCTTGCTGCATCTTTCCTGTTTTGACCATTTCCGGGTTGTGAGGTCCGACGAAGTCTCGTCCACAAAGCTACGCTTTTCACAAAAGCTATGCTTTGATCAACAAATGATCAGCAGCACTTCGTATGCCACATTATCAAATTGGGAATGTATCACTAGTAACCATCAACTACATAATCTCTGAGCTCGTACGTCTTAGAGAAGGGTGTTAAGCTAAGAGAATAAATTCTCCGCCACCAACAGAAATGTATTTGATAGAAACCAGCTTTACATCTCAAATTGTAATGTGAGACACACATCCATACAAGTCCGTTCCGGGATCGAACGGAACCGAAGGCAGTTCCAAAAGAAGCCCTTGCAATCCGGATATTCACTAATCACGTCTGGAATTCCCATCACAAAGGGTGATAAAATCTCTATATCGGAGATCAGCCAATGCAGAGACATTCGACAGTAATCCTTCCTTTTTCGAAAATATCCGATCTTCAACACCGGTCTTCAAATGCCATCCATTACGACGTATCACTATTCAGAAGGGGATTCATGACCCAAATGTCCTCTTCCGGCTAAACCGAATAACGAGCGGTTATTTTTAAAATAAATATAGCATTCAAATTCAAACAAATCACAACAAATACCCATTTAAGGGTAAATATTGATAGTCGGTTATTTAACTATCAATAGATATGCACAACATCACCAGATTCCAAATAATTTCCCGAATTATTTATTTTCCAAAAATATCTTTACAAGATATATTTTTCCACACTTCAACCATTTGAAAACAATTTACAAATCACTTTTCACCTTTACAACTTTTGAAAACAAATTTCAAATCATTTTCCTTACGCGGAAACACTTCCAAATATTTATTCATTTTCGCTAGAAATCTGCCTAGTTCAAATACTTTAAAATAGTTTATAACACTTATCCAAAATATGTCGAGAAAACATTTTGAAATAAAACTATTTTTCTTTAAACACTTTACTTAAAATGTTAGTTATAAAAATATTATACCAATATTACATATAACTTAAGTCCAAACTAATTTTCAAAATAAAATTTAGTAGAGAGTACAACTATTTAAATAACTATTTTCTAAAACAATTATTGATTAAATCTTAGAAATAATCATTTCTATATCAACTTAATAAATCTTTGCTTAAAAGATTTAAAACAACTTAAAAAGTTAATTTCTCCAAAGTATCCTTTTCAAAACCAATTCTAGAATTATGTGTATATATATATAGATATTTTCAAAGCTATTCAGAAATTTTATTCGGCTTTCCAGGGAGAATACTCTTTTATTTCAAAATGGTTCATTTAAACCAATTAAATAAATCCTTACCGATTTATTTTAAGTTTATGTTCCAAATCCGTAAATACATTTCCACACTTCAAAAATAAATCAATGTTTATTTTTAAACAAATTTCCCTTTCCTTTATAAATTCCATGGTGAATTTAAATTTCCAAATATCCACTGACATATGATTTTCAAATTGATTTCAAATATTCACTTTCATTTTATCTTTAAAAGACAAAATCTCAAAACATTTCACTTCATATTGGAAAACATTTCCATACTTATTTAATGATAAGTAATTCACAAATCTACTTATTTTCAACGTTTGGAAAATATTCAATATGCTTAAATCACAATTAGGTATATATTTTATTCTTTAAGGAAAACATTCTCTTAAACACATTCATTTGAGTCAAAACGAATGTTGCATAAAACATCGTTACGACAACCAAAAATCACTAGTATAGGGATTCGAAATTTAGATAGATATATAAATCCTAATACTATATAAAACATTTCCTTTCGAAAATCATTTACTATAACAACAGTGTTATAGTCCACCATTCCCTTTTATTTCTCGAAAACGTCTATTTCAACAATGAATGTTGATGGTTTCGATAGTTAATACATTTTAAAACACCTTTAAATCATTTTAATTCTATTTAAAATATCAGTTTCCCAAAACATTTCTTTAATATATTATTTATTGTCCAAAATCGTAAATATACTTCGTTAACCAAATTCAACATTTCTACACATTTTATTTTAAAGGATTATCCACTGTCCAAAATCATGAATATATCTCCCTTAATAAGCTATAATAATTAGTCGATTTCGGATTTATAAAACAATGTTTATAAATTCCATTTATATTTTATAACAACTTCAACTTATAAAATTACTTTATTAACAAATTCTATCCATATCCCATTTACACGCCAAAATCCAAATTATAAGCAAGTTACTTATAATTCTTTATTTACAAATTCATTCATTTTATAACTTCACAAATCGTAGACTCTATTCTTTTATAAAATCCATTTATAACATCATTTTAAAACGTCTTTAAAACTCCTTTATAATTCCATCACTTTGATTTGTAAAAATCCAATTTTTTTTAAATCATATATATAAAGCTTTATAATAAATTCAAAAATGACCATTTAAATTATTTTATAAAATAATCAACTTCATATTTCCAAAAATCACCTTTCAACTATATTTCTCAAAACATCAAAAATTTTAATATAAACTTTCAACTTGAATTTTCAAAAATAATTTTTTTATTTATTTCCAGTATCTAACGGTACGAAATTATATTCAGCTAAATTTTAGCCTTCAACAGTTTCAATCACAAAGATAATCACACAGAGATTATAAATAATCAACAAACAACTTTGAAACCAATTCAATTATTTGAGTAATCCAGTTGGAACCCTCCAACCTGTTTCCCTGCATCTACAGATGTTAGCACAATACCAATCCCGTTTCAAGACGGGATATTACAGTACATGGGTTTATATAAAATATTATCCGCTATTATGCGGCGCAATAGGGTCTCATCCGTTATATAATGCGGGAAATCAACTCCAAGTACATATATAATACCAATTCCACTTCAAGGTGAAATATCGCGGTATATGTGTTTAATAAAATTACCTCCACTTAATATGCGGTGTATAGGGTCTATTTCAATACAACAAATAGCAACCATCATTCAATCACATAATCAAAAAAATTTAAATCTAACTATTTAAAATTTAAATCGAAACTAATTCGTTTGAGTGAGAAGTTCTCACCTTCCTTCCAAATACAGTTGCAGTGTTTCGTTCCGAATAAAATTAAACGACCGTTTAATTTTACCCAAAATTATCACTAGCTCCAATCGATTCCAATCCAGCTCCATCACGTAGTGTTCGTCCATACGAACCCAACACAAGTCGTTTCGTCCAAAACGGACCTCGTATGAACAAGTTACAGAGTTTTAAACATCACACGATTTATATATCAATTAATTTACAACTTCTTTTTATTTTTTAAACCTTAAAAATTCTGGACCGTTCGATCTTCTTTGACTACATCAGGGCGTGCCCCTCATCTTCTCCAATAACAGGTAACGAACGCAACCACGAAACCCATAGCCATCTACAACCCTAAATTAACGCGGTCACCACGTCGATATTTACGACGATCACAGACTAGGGTTTCGAAGCTTGACAACGCCTCCACCTTCGGCCAAGAGCAAATGAAGCTCGGTTGTCCCTGCGCTTAGGAAATCATGCGCGACCATATGACGTTCATCGCCAAATTCACGTCGATCCGTGAAGAGATAGGCTAAATCGACCGTTGGATGTATAACTCTCATCGAGCTCTAGAAAGTTGTAGTTGAAGATTTCTTGTAATTATTAACGGATTTGAAGAAAATTGAGGGAGAAGGAGATGCAATTTCAGCCATTAAAGAGTATGCTGGCGGCTAGGGCTTGGAACCCTAATTGCTTTGCAAACGGAAAATAGTGAGGCCTTATATAGAAAATTACGCGACACTATTCACCCGAATTTTTTTCGAACTCCAAACAAAGCGTGCCGCTTGGCATTTGTAATGTTTTACCCCTATTCTGAATGCAATGGAATATATATCGGGAGCCAGTTCAATCGTAATTGGAAGATAGGTTTTCAAATCGAATTATTTGAATTTAAAATTCACTTAAACCGATTTCTATGCGTTTTAGCTCGCCCCGGACAAACCGTAAATCCGATTGACACGAAATTTGAAATCTTACAATAATATAACATTATGGATCCAATGAAACTTGTTTCGTCGAAATCCGAAACTGTTTGAAAAATGACTATTTTTACTCGTCAATTAAATATTAAAATATTCAATTTCCACAAATTTACTTTTAGTTTAATTTTGAAAGTTCTATAACATCGTTCTAACTCCAATATGATTTAATACTACTTTACAAATCAATTTTCATCACTTTAAACCCAATTTCCAATTATTTCTATAATTTCAAATATTAAATTATCGATTTAATTATCCAATTAAATCTAGATATTCGAAATAAAATTTATTTGACTTACAAATTTTACTTGTTAACATTTAAAATCAATTAAATATACGAATTTAAAATGACAGAAATTCTGGGTCGTTACAGTAAAGACCTGTTATTACATATTATATTTTATTCCGCCGCGATGGTAAGATTCTGTTGTTGTTTTCTGTTTTCTCTTCTTCTACCTCTTCTTCTTTAACCCAAATAGTTCATATTTCTGTTCAACTTGAGTTGATTGATGTAGAATTGTGTTGACTCAAGGGGTACGGATTTGCGGGCTGTTACACTTTTTAACTAATCTCTGATAAATTTTGGGTTATAAACAAAATACGTTTGTTTAAACATAAATCAAGATTTAAAAATATATTCAAGTAAAACAAGCCTGTACATCTCTGGAAATCAAGAAAATACAGTAGCCTTTTTAAAACATGTTAAAATCAAACATTTTGATTTGCTCATTCAAGTATATAACTTGAATCGATTTTGAAAAATATAATTTTAAAAAGAAAATCATGATTTATAGTGTTGAATCGAGTGAGCATTTCGAAGTTGACCAGAAATTGAACTTTAAGCAATTTCTTGTGATCGAGGTACTCGGGGTGGTCGGGGTTTCGATTGGAGGTAGAAGGAAGCTTGGAGGTCTCGGCAAAATGCCAAGTGGATTTATTATCCACCGTGGCAGCGGCGATAGGTCGGAGTAGGGTTTAAAACCCAAAATGGATCGAGGTCGGAAAATTTGCTGCTGCGGCGTCTCTGGATGATCGAGTTTCACCAGACTTGGGGAAATGGTAGCGTGGAAGGCCAACAAGTGTGTGGCCGGAGTTCCAGGATTCTGGTGGTCGGCGTCGGTAGTTCGAGAGGGTTTTTAGGTGATGGTTTCTGGGTTCTGGTTGTTTGAGTCTCCTCGATTACGATTTTGAGTTTGTGGCAATCTTTGAGTGGTCGGAATCAGATGAGTAGGTTATCGATGGCTTTTCGGCGGTGGTCTTGGAGGCCGGAGCTCTGGCGAACTGGCATGCACGTGCACGGTGAGTTTATTGTCTGTGTTTTGGAAGTGGGATGGCTTGAAGGAATACTCTGGGGAAAGAAGGGATAGCTCGGGTTTAACATTTTAATAAGTTTTAAAACTTTAAACTAAGACCAAGATTTCGAAGGAATATTCGGGGCATGACTGGGGTAAGAATCGGGTTGAACCCGAAGTAAGAGTTTTAACAAGTTTTTAAGTTTTACAATCACTAGATTTTAAATTTGAAATAAATCTAGTTTAAACATTTTTCTTACATAATTTTTTTTATTTCTTATAAATTTTTCTTTAACACATTTGATTAAGAAGTTATGTAATTTGTTTAACTTAAATTTTGTTAAGTTAAATTTGTAAGTTATTTTAAATCTTTAATTAGAAATGAAATTAAATATTTAATTTAAAAAGTATAATGTTTTAAATTGTTGTTTGACATTAAAGTCTTATGTTAATTTATGGATTAATATTAATTTTGTTTCAAAGATTTAATATTTAAAGATTAAATGTTTTTAAAATTAATTGATGAATAATTACGTTGTGTAATTAAATTTAGGTTAATAATTTATGTAATTAAATTTTAGTTAATTACTTTGTGTAATTATTTTAAGGCAAATTAATTATTGTGATTAAAATTAAAAAGTAATTAAGCATAGTTAATTACTCAAAGATAATCACTTAACGAAAGTAATTAAGAAAAAATAATTAATACTTTGTTTAAAATTCGGATTAGTGAAGGATTTTGAAAAAAAATCATTTTAAAATTATTAAGTTTAGAATGTTTTAATATATATATATATAATTTATTTTAAAGTTTATTTTAAATAAACTTAATAATGCAATTAAGAGGTTAATGAAATGTTTTTAAATTGTTAACTTAAAAGTTTAAGCTAATTGATTTGTTAATAATGATTTATTACTAGGGTTTATTAATTTAAGGTTTTTAATGATAAATAAGTGATTAATTAAAATAAATGATTTATCTTTTAATTAATTAAAGTTTAAGTAATTAGAAAATAATTAATTAATGCCAGTAATTAAAAAGATAATTACTTAAAGAATAATCACTTAATGATAGTAGTTAATGATAATTAATTAATGGTTAAGGGTTGATTGATCAAGTGATTAAAGAATAAAAAATTAAAGGATAATTAATTTAAGTGATTAATTAATTAAGGTGATTAATTTGAGGAAAATAAATTGATTTAGAGATTAATTAATTAATGAAAGTGATTAAGGGATGATTTATTAACTAAGGATTATTTAATTAATGTAATTAAGGATAATTAATAAGATTGATTGATTTATTAAGGCTGATTAATTAATAATTAAAGTTTAATTAATAAATAATTAAAGGATAATTTATTTAAAATGTTTTGCAATTAATTAATATTAATTAACCAGGGTTGGTAATTTATTCATAAGTAATTCATCAGATTTAATTATTCAGATAATTAATTGATCTTACTTATAATGTTTGGATTCTATTGAATATTGAATTGTTTGATATCCCAGATGTGTGATGTTCTATGTTCTGATTGAGCTGTGAACTATGATTTATTTATTTATCTGTGATAAAATTACATATTTATTTATGAATCTGTTAATGAAGATAAGCGTTATAGAAGTATACCGCTTATCTATACTATTGTGCTTGAATTAATAATGGTTGTAATATTGTGTGTAAAACCCTTGGACTACACCACACACACAAATATGGATTTCACGAGGAAATTGGTTATGTCACATATATTTTGAAATCCAAATATTATTTTGTTTAAAAGTTGAACTTTAAATCCAAATGGTTTCGGAAATGGAATTGGATTGAATATGAAAAGCTTTTGAAAAGGAAGTTTTGAAATTTGAAATTTAGTTTGAATATAATATATCCTGTTTAAGTTTTGAATTTTTTTTGGAAAATATGGTTTGAAAGGGTTATAAAAGTTATACAATGTATATATACAGATTTTAAACCATTTTGAAGTGTATTGAATAAATTATTTTGGGAAATTTGAGTTTAATTCAAATAGAACTTGCCAATGATACGACAATTCGCTGAATTTCTGGTTTATACTTTTAAAGGCTATAACTTGTGTATATTTCTTTGGATTTTTCTGAAATGAAAAGCATTTGTTTTAATTTGATAATAGCTTTCATATAATAAATGAATTTATAGTTTTTATTGAAAGGATTTCAAATTTGAAATTGAAATAGTTTTGAAAGCTATGAATGAATCTTCCTAAAAGATTAGTGAACTTTGTTTTCAAATCGAAGAGGATCTTCAAGGGTGAATCTTTTGTTTAAAAATATTAAAGTGGAATTTTTTTTAAACCATTTAACGGAATGGTTTTGGGGATTAAAAGTTGTGACTTAACTAAGATCCCACTATATCTATATGTTTTAAAAATTAAGCGTTCATTATTCGGTTTAGCCGGGAGAGGACTTTATGTCATAGAACCCATTCTGAATAGTGGTACGACGTAATGGATAGCATTTGAAGACAAATGGTGAAGACCAGGTATTTTCGAGAATGAAAGGATTACCTGTCGAATGTCTCTGCACTGAGTGGTGCCAGTATAGAGATCTCCATATGTGATGGGGAGTCCGATCAGGATTGTGAATACCCGAATTGCAAGGGCTTCTTTGAAGTGCCTTCGGTTCCGTTCGAACCCGAAACGGACTTGTGTGGATGTGTGTCTGACATTACACTTTGAGATGTAAAGCTAGTTTCTATCAAATACATTTCTGTTTGGTGGCGGAGAATTTATTCTCTTAGCTTAACACCCTTCTCTGAGACATACGAGCTCAGCGGTTATGTAATTGATGGTTACTAGTGATACATTCCCAATTTGGTAATGTGGCATACGAAGTGCTTCTGATCATTTGTTGATCGAAGCATGGCTTTTTTGAAAAGCATAGCTTTGTAGACGAGACCTCGTCGGACCTCACAACCCAGAAATAGTCGAAACAGGAAGGATGCGGCAAGGTTGTTGTCGTTGGGGCTCCGGATAAAGGTCAGTTACAACCGTGGGATGACATACTCGTGTCAGTAGTTACCAAGTTATAGAGGTGTTGGCAGAGATCCGATTAGGTTCACGGGGCAGCCCTCCAGAGGCGTACTCATGTGGCATAGGAAGTTCCTTATCCAGACCATTTGTTAGAAATCCAATCAAACAATACGTGCCATGTACAGTTTCAGTTGTATAACCTGCCACCTTAGGGGGTAGCTATAGTAGGCATAATATAATGGTACCTATGTTGGCTAAGATTAATATTATACTTTCGAAATGTTTTCTGTACTATGCACTAATAATAATACCAAAATGATTTTGCGTATCAATCAGTTTGACTATCATAAGGAGAAATCTCCCCCAAGTGTGCGATTGCATTGTGTTTGTGCCGGGAGGCCTTATGGTAGTTTTATTTTCCAAAAATCATAGCGGATTTCAATTTTAAATGCTTTTGCTATTTTTTTTTTCAAATAAACTATTTTCGTTTGCTCACACCAGTCCCATAACCGACTTGGAGTTTATTTTTCCCTTTCTAAACTCTGGGTGCCCATAATTTTCCACACGGGCAACTTAGTGTCAGAATTTCATATAATCAGCTAGTAGATGTAGATTTGGTAGCCTTCAACTTTCTATTTGGAATTCTTTTGAGTCTTTGGATTTTGGAAATCACATTCATGACCTATTTTTCTATCATAAAACATGATGGTGGTTCGAGCTAGTGGTTTGGATCTTTAGCTATGGTGTTGTAGTCAGTTGGAGTATCTACCTTGAAGATATCTGAAGATATTATCTTTCCGCTGCCTTTCTTTTCGCTGTATCTTGTGTCTCTGATAATACAGATCAATTCTTGTTGTATCAGATATTGTATCAATTGTTGTATCAATGATATTCATTTCTTTTTCCGCTGTGTTGTTGTACTTAATGTGTTATAAGATCCGGCAAACCAGATTCGACGTTTGAATCTACAACATTCGAATACGGGTGATGTATTTTGGTGTCGATTTTCGAAGGTCGAGTCAGGGTCGTTATATAATTTCAAATATGATTTGAAAAAGATGAAGCTTCCGGTTTAAATACTAAAGCCAAGCCTTAAACAAATTTACAGCTTCAACAATACTGCAACAGTTCCTATCGGATCAGCACTTCTTCTTACCACTGCAAGGATGCTCCCGTTCACAAATCATTCTATGTGAGCTTCTTGATCATCGATCAACCCTCCCCATATAATGAATTTTTAGAAGGTCCTGCACTAATTGACATGGGGGCAATAATTTCCCATAAGGTTCGACACCCCCACTGGAATAGGGTTGATTAGAGGGGAACAATTGTTGGCTATAGAGTTATACCTCAATTCTAGCAGTAAAATTGTTCAAAATTATTTAGTTATCTATCTATATAATTTTAATAATGATGATAAAAAGAAAGTGAGCCAGTTCTAAAAATTGCATTTCTACCAGATACCTGTAGGATCGATTACACCATAGAGGGGGGTGAATAGGGCGATACTATCAATTTTAAAAATTATTGCGGAAGTTTATATAAAATAATTACAGCACTGATCACAGTAGAATAATAGCAGCACAGATAATAGCAAAAATTAAAAAGCAGAAAATAGAACACGTAGATTTACCCAGCTTTGGCAAAACCCTGCCTACGCGCTGCCCCCAAGGTTTCTACTCGAAATTAAGTAGTCAGACACTTACACACGTAAACTCGTAATACCCGCTATCAATTAACCTAACTCTACGTTCAAAACCATGCCACAACTCAGAAACTGATTTGCCAATTCTCGAACTAAACCACCGTAGTTCGTCCCCTAGTCACACGACCAGAAATCACAAAAGTTTAAAAGAGAAAATACAAATTTAAAAAAAATTAAAAGCAAAACCCTATTTTGTAAAAATATCCAAATTAATAATTTATAGTCGGCCCAAAAACAAAATATAATAAAAATAATATCCCCTTTATCTTTTTATTCCTTCAGCCCGACTCCTTGGACTTCGATCTTTGAAAATAGCTGCTCATTCGTTGCCTCATTAAACAAAAATTAGGCCTTTGTGGGTCAGTCGCCGCTTAGTTGAATGATTGCTGAAGCTTTGAATGTTTTCTTCTATCAGTGGTTGCATGCGGCTCAAAGTCAAGATCAAATGATGCTTTGAATTTAGTTAGCACATTAGTCCTTTTCGATTTATATTATTCTCAACTTGATTCGAGTTTCTAATTGATGCTATGCTAAATGATATTGCTTGAACTCGAATAATTAATTTTCCAATGATGATTGACTTTAAATAATATTCTAAATCCTGTAATTTCGTTCGTATTTTTCATTTTGAATTTGCATGTTTATATGCTTGGCCGCTGATCTTCATATGGATGCTTGTGATGATTTTTGACCTTTTCAATTTGTGTATTTTGTGTTTACTTGATTCTCGCGGCTTGATTTCTAATTTGCTTGATTCCTTGGTCACCATGCTTTGAAATTTCTGACGATGTTGATTTATCTTGACTGTTTAATTCGTGTTCCTAACTTCGGTCATTTGATTTTGTGAAAATTTTACTTCGACTTTGTTTATGAATGTTCGAATTTGCTATCACTTGACTTGTTGGCATTTGACTTTGGGAAGTGCTTTGCTATTGCCTCTGGTTTCACTACTGTATTGATGTTGCACTTGATTTTCTGGCTTGCTTGCATCTTTAGTTGTATCATGGCTTTGTCTAGGTTCCATCGAGTACATATGTATATGCTTCATTGTACCCTGCTTGGATATTGAACTGCTTCATTTTTGTTTCACTGGTGCATGTTGTGTCTGGTCTTGAAGTCATAGCCTTGTCTCGTTGTAGGCTGGTATAGGTTGCATCGCTTCTATGTGCATATTTGTGTGTATACTTGGTTTCTGTTGGTCAGGTTGTCCTACCTTGGTTCTATTTACATGTGCACCACTTTCTGTTGCCAGTTGTATTGTTGTCTTGGTGTCATTTTAGTCTGGTTACTTGTGTGGCCTTTTTTAGGTGCTGCTTTGAGTCATGTGTAGTTCCACTAGGTATGTCGTATTTGCATTCACCACTTTTCACTGTGCACGTGTGTATGCATATGTACTGGGTTGTAGCCTCGAGCTCTGTCCACTGTTCATTAAGTCGCTATTTCATTTATGACCTCATCTAGTGCATTATCTTGTACTCGTGTCTCAGTGATGCATTGCATTTGTTTTCATATTGAGTTATTGAGCCACTGTTTCAATGATGCATCAGTTGTTGTTGCCGTTCACTTATGTGCCATTTGGAGCTTGTTGTATACATGAAATGTTGGCTCGAGTTGCTTCACCTTTGACTGTTGCATTGTGTTTATGCACACTGATGTTGGTCTTCATGTAGCTTGTTTGCCTCCTTTATTGTTGTTCACCACCTTTTTTACTTGTTCATTTTTTTTATTTTGGACTGGTCGAATTGTTCTGGTTGTCTTGACCATTTTATTGAACTTGTACATTTGGATTGCACCTGCGTTGAATCTAGCTTATGTTGTAGGTAGAAATGTAGGACATATTCCTATTCTAATTATACTACCTACGTACTATTGTAGTAAGGCTCGAGATTTTTATTCATCAAACATATATTGTTCTGGCTCCCTCCTCATTACAAAATAGGTTGGAAGAGATGACAATGTTGAAGGTGAACAGGTGGAGAAAACTTGTGGCTGTTTACCTATTTATCACTTATGTTTTTTTCCGATTTACCAATTAAAGTATAATGATGTATTTTGAAAACACTGCAAGATGGAAAAGAATTGTGTTATGTATTTTATGACATTTTGAAGTTGAATAAAATGGATATTGTTGTTATTTTATTTTATCCTTCCACCATGAGATTTGAATGTGTAGATAACTAGCTCTGTATTAGTCTTTTAACAATCAACAGCCAGCTTCGAGATAGGTCTAAGTTTTGATGGGCATTTTATGAGTCAGAATTTAGGTTTTTTTCAGGGTAGGTTTTTACAGAAGGAGTGTGGGTCCTATATGAAGTATATGAAGGGCAATGCGTGAATCACTCTAAAGGGCTAAGTTACCAAAGAAAGTTATAAGGCACGACTACTATTGGCTTACAGCACTTCAGGATGCGCAGGAGTACGTAAGAGATGTGACAGATGTTAAAGATTTGTTGGTATTCCAAGAAAACAATCCCATGAGCTCATCCCATTGGCCAACCCATGGCCATTCGACTTATGGTGCATGAATTTGATAGGACTGCTTCCATTGTCAAAAGAAAGGGAAAAGTACGTCATGGTAGCAATAGATTTCTTCACAAACTAGGTGGATGTTGAACCCTTAGTAATAATCACTGCAAAGAAGTTAGTCGCTTTTGTCATGATAAACATAATAACTAGGTTTGGAATCCTTTATGAAATAATTTCAAACAATGGAACTGAGTTTGAAAGTAAGGAGTTTATGGAGCTTTGTGAAAGAAATGGAATAATAGAAAGTTTCTCCTCCATTTCATACCATAATCAAATGGATGGGTCGACGCAGCAAACAAAACCATTAAGAAATTGCTTAAGAAAAGACTGCAAACGACAAAGGGAAAATGGGCTAAATAGTTATCTCTAGTACTATAGACTTATAGCACCTCATCTAGTTCTCCAACAGGCCACACACCATTCTTCTTAACCTACGACTACGAAGCAATGCTCCTAGTTGGAAAAAAATTACATCACATAGAAGAATATAGTATACGGTGCAGCAAAATAAGGAATTAAAAGAAGCTGCTCTCTATCTTATTCAAGAAAGAAAAAGTGAGGTAGCAATCTGATCTTCCATATACCAACAAATGATGGAAAAATATTACAATGCTAGTCTCAAAGAAAGAAACTTCTATAAGGGATGTTTGTACTGTGAAAAGTGGTAGCTAACACCAAGTACACAAATGGGGCCTTACGTCTAAATTGGGAGGGCCCCCTAGTCATAGCAGAAGCCTTAGCTAATGAGGCTTACCAACTCTCAAGGCCTGATGGAAACCTTGTTCCAAGAACTTGGAATTTGGAAAATCACAAACCTTACTTTGTATAAGAAGTGCCATTTATATATCCAAATAACAAATATAGTAATTATTGTGAAAATTAGTAATACAATGAAATGGACGTGTGGATATTAGACGACCTAAACCAGTATAAAATCTCTTTGTGTTATTTTACTGACGTAGAAAACAATATTGAGTTATCACACACGACTCGGCTCTCAGCTAAATAATCACATTGGATGTAAGGATACAAGATGGCTTAAACCAATACAAAAAAACCTTGCGCATGAGTTCAAAAGGTTGAAAATACATGACCTCACTTTGTAGACACAAAATAGTCTGCCCTTAAACAGTGTGTAGATTATGCTAAGTACATGAAAAAAGATACCAGTCTTCTCCCAAATAGCAAAGCAAACTATGCCAAGCACCCGAACATGAGGCAGATGTGAAGCTAAAAGACAAGAAAATCCAAACAAAATTAAAGGAAAGTACAGTAAAGCTGAAGCTCACAAGGTAATTAAACTCCTATATAAAAAAGTTTAATCTGCATGCTACATTAACAAGCATTTGTATAACAAAAATAAAAAAGAACGTTTTTACAACATAGCTTTAAAAAAGTGTTCTAGACTACAAGTCCTAAAATACTACTACAACTATAAGGTATCGTATCTATGGGATGCTTACAAGAGGATGGTCCATTTAGAAACAAAAAGTCATCCTAGGGTCGTAGTTAGCAACTGTCCAAGGTCTATCGAATTCTTCATAGTTACCATGAAGGATTCTTCATTATAGAGAAAGCTCAGGTCAAGCATTGGATAAAAATAATTAAAGACGTCATGGATTATTGTAGAAAATATGCTCCATTTTGCATCAGACTTTCTCCCTTCTAAGTTCCTCTTTGAGATAGACGACCCGATCATGTCCAAGAGCATTAATAGGTGCCGATGTGGCTTCGGAGTTAGCCTGAGCATCTTGAACTAGACGTTTGAGCTCATAAATCTTAAGGGTAGTGGTCTCTATTGTCTGCTCTAAAGTATATAATAGTTCAGCCCTTGTCTTTACGAGTCTATAGAAAAGCCACTAAAATATTTGATAGCATCCTCCTTTCTCCCTTCCTTTATGTGTGAGGAAGCGACTTCGGCCCCTATCGCTCTATATGCTTCTTATAGTGGGCTTCTAGGTCTTTGAGTTTACCTCGGTAGTGTATTTGCGATTTCCTCATCCACTCATCTGACAATGTTGCGTCCATGCTCATAAGAGGAGAAAGGGCTGAACACAAGCTAAGCCCCTTTGTCGCCCCTCCTTCTTTAGCAGCCTACTTCTCTTCATATTGGTAAGCAGCGTGAAAAGATTTATTTTCTATAGTCTTCTTCAATTTCTTAATCTCATCTTCATAAAAAATCTCATAAAGTGCTTCATTCAATTTGGTCCTTTTGGAGTTTGCAACATCCAGCTCAGTGCGCAACCTCACATTATATTGAAGCTAGCACTCAAGTGCATCCTTAGCTTGTTTGAGCTCAGAAAGAGCATTCCTAAAGTCTCTTTCAAGTCCTTTGTTAGTAAGGATTAAGTGGAAATTCTCCTTTACCAAGGCAGCAGCAAAAGTCATGGCCGCGACCTTGAACTCAGGCATACGTGCGTCACTCGGGTCATAAATGGAAGGAAATAAAGGTTCATTAAATTCAAAGGCTCCGATAAACTTGGAATGAGGCCCACAATGATCGACATATTTTGTAGTAACTAAAGTTTAATTCAAAAGAGGTCTAGTCATGCAAAGCTAAGTGTAGAGACATATATCATATATAAACCAATTTTATATACGAAAATCTAACGAATTCACATATAAAGGAAATAATAATACATTGCTCTCACTCTTATTTAGATTACTAAGCCTAAGCCTAAACTATTCTAAGTGAGAACTACCAGGTGGGAAGGAAGTACTTTTTAAGGTATACCGCAACCGACATGGTACAAAATCACAAAGTGCCTCTTTTTCTTTTTACCATTTAGTCAATTTTGGAAAGCAACCCTTGGGTTTCCTCTCTGAGTTGCATGAATGACTCATCTAACTCCTTTTCGCGATCATGAATTACCATCACACCAAGACCAAAACGATCTACGGTCTGGGTTTCTGTTTTTCCATGCTTTTGTTTAGGAGTTCGGTAAATATTACTTCCTTGGGAGACTATAAAGTACAAAGGAACTAAAGTAACATGGTCCTCCTCCCCAAATTGCCAACCCTTCAACGCCAAGGACTCATCAACCTACCTCGTAGCCTCCTCTGCGTTCTCCTTTTGAGCCCTAAGCTCTCCCTCTATTCTAGTTTTCTTAGAGGCTACCGTAGCAAGGTCTGCCTTTAGCTTAGAAGTACGGTAAATGGATCCGACATGATTGTCCTCCACCCTCTTCCGAACCTTGACTGCAAAGGCCCCACTTATTACAAAGAAAGGGAAGATAAGACGAGGACTGGTGAAGAAAACCACCATCTAATAAAGAAGGAGAAAGAAGGTACTTACATAGGCCTAAGACCATTCAAGTTCAGTAGCAAGCTCGGGGAAGAGGAGCCTAGGAAATGAAAGAGAAATGTGGTAGGATTACATAGCAAAAGCAATATGAGATAGAGTGTGATGTATTGTAACCACTCAAAATGTTTGGCGATGGTTTCCTCCGCAGATGGAAAAAGTGGATACTCAGGTCATAAAATGATTGGAAGGGTGAGACGGGCAGCACTTCTAAAGAAAGAAGAGAAGGACAAGGAGGTGCATGTAGTTTGTTGAAGGGCTGACCAAAGGCTTCAACATAATCTTTCTCCGCTTTTCTTTCTTCATCTTCTTCACATCTCTACTTCTTGGATGGAGAATCCATAAGAAACGATTCAAAAATATCATCAAACATTTTTCCCATGTAAAAAAATTAAGATCAGTAATTGCCTTTAAAAAAAGTAGGAAGAAAAAACTCCATTGTCCACCTTATCAAATTATTCCCCTACATTTATCTGTAGTTAAAGAGAATTTAAAGATAGAGTGAGAAATGGTGTGTCTAGTACAAAAAAATTAGTACTTCAGCAGGAATGACTAAATAAATAATTTGGTTTCCTCTCATCTTCCCTAAGCTGAGGTTGTTCTTCCTATGAGATTCGTGTAAACTGATATCTTGATCAAAAAAGATAAGACGATTAGGATGTGGATCGAAAGAAGAAGGGAAGTTATTAAAATTTGAAATGAAGAAGTACCGATCATTCCATTTTTGGGTATTATAAGGAACATATGTAATAACTGATCTTTTCGGTTAGGCATAATAAAACTCAAAATCACCCTAGAATGACTCTTATTGATATTGAATAATTGGAGTTCTTCACCGGAAGAAGGCATGCACTTCTTAGCATAACGAATGAATTTTGCAATCAAAAGGGTATAAGAAATGGAAGCGAGTTGAAGGGGTAATACCAGTTAGCCATTCTCGAAGAATTCATTTAGGAGTGAGGTAAAGTCTGCATCGAATATGCTTAAGGGAAATAGTAATGAAGACAATTGGGAGCATATGAATACATTCATGAGATTGTAGTACCCTACCCACATAATTATAGAACCTAAAATTATCGAGAATACCCTCTATTTCCCCTAGTTTAGTTACCTTAGATGGCAAGATAGGGGAGAGGAAGGAGGGTTTATCATATCAACTGCCACTAAGATATAAGAAAAAAAGAACTACAAAAGAAAGAATGACCTTACTTTTATTTGGAAAAAGTGTGATTCTTGGAGAAGACGAGATTGAAAATTACGGTTTCCGAAAGAAGGTAAATAATAAAGAAGAAGAAAGGGGAAAGATATATGGTACCATGATTAGAATCTCAACTACACAGTCGCAACGATGTAAGAACTCATAAAACGCCAGTTGATTAATGACAAGGGAGATTAATGGGAGGATCCGTACAGATTTTCTTAGGAGTCAAAAAGACTAAAGTAAAAGCTTTTCAAGAAAATTACCAATAAGAGAATGACACATGCACTAAGACAATAAATGCAAAACACTATAAAGACCTTTTCTTTTGGAAAGAAGAAAGGGAAAGGTAGGAAAAGATGTGGTACAAAAAAATATGGAAATAGAGATAAGTCTACACCATCTTACGATCGTTGCAAACTTGGGAGCAAGTGTTACACCTATATTTTACAAATTATATCAAGATAAATTGATGCAAGCATCAGGATAAAAGAACCGTTTCACAAAAGAAGCTGGACCACGAAAAGAAAAGAAGAACAAAGACCAAATAGGACTATGCCATAGCCTCAAGATAGTAGCGAAACACAAAAATCATGCCATTCGATCGAGTATAGAATTGATGCTATAGTACTATACCAGTGTCCTAAGATTGCCACAAAAGTGCAGAATCTAATCTGTAATTCTAACACTCAAGGGGTGGGACTGCAACACAACCTTCAAGTTGCATAGCTCCTAGATACCAAATACAAAGGTTGTACCATGGTTACAAATGTAAGCCTTCATCGGTCAAAGCTATGACACAGTCTTAAAATAATAGCCAAGCGAAAAGATAATGCTGCCTCCCCATAAATAGCAACCTCGGTGACATAAAACTATGGCACGATCCTTAAAGCAATTACATGTAGTAGGGATGCACCGTATTCTTCAAACAACATTTAATGTGATAGGGCTATCGGTACCTTAAATCAACATCAAAGTAATAAGGATGCGCCGCCACCTTGATGTGACAGAGTAATGCCACAATCCTAAAAACACTGCCCATGAACATAAGGAAATGAGGGATGAGGCGATGGGCTAAGATTGCTTCATGATTAAGAGTCGAGACTTATTCCTCAAATGCAATTAAATTAATCCTAACTTCATCCCTAAGATCATTAAATCTTGCTACAAGACAAGGGCGATGGTGCAGTCCTCTGTTGATGAGAATGATATGAAACAGTTTCATGCAAGACGATCACTCTTTAAAATAGCAGTGCATTCTCTTTAATAAGCCATACAAGTCTACTCCAACTTACTCGAACACCACACTTTGCTGATGTTTCAGATTGAACAGTGAAATATTATAGTTTTAGAAGTGTTGATGCAGCTCGAATACTATACATTATCCCAACACTGGACATAATGAATGTGTAATTCCCAATAAACTAAAGTGAAGATCTACAGTGCTGATAATGGCATAATTCTTCTTGAAATGGAGGGTAGTATCACATTGCGGCTTCATCTACACACATCTGCACTCCAATAGCCTATTGCTTTACAGAATCGTAAAGTCATGGCCAATTCAAAATTGAGTTTTCTCACTTCAATTTCAAACTTACCTCCTAAGTCCAAAATTCACAAATTCAAATCACAGTTTCCAGCTGAAGACCATGTTAGCAATCATCTTATAGTAAATCAACAAAGTGGATGATTAGTATGTGGCAAGATCCAAAGGTAGAAATAAAAAGAGCAAAAGAACACTTCAAAAATCTACGAACATTATATAAGAAAGATGGATGATAGACACATGGAATAATCTAAAGGTGCGAATCATGAACATGTGTGGCTGCTAAAAGTGATTCTCGTAATTCTTTGTATTATAAAAGCAAAAGGTACTATAGCAGAGGGAGGTATCTTTTCGACTTTTCTCTTTTCAGCAATACTGAAATATTTTTTTTTACTCTATGCCATTGTTTGTTTGTATTGAGAACAAAAAGAGGAAGATAATGACATTTATCATGGACATAGGATTCATTAACATCAGAACAACATAAATTCTCTATGTTATTTTATTGCTTTCAGTACTTTTTGCTTTTTAGTTTTAAGTGCTAAAATTAGAATGTATTAGTTAACAATCTTGATAAGGACTTGTCATCAAGTTTTGGATATTTTACCTCATAGTTATGTTAGCATTATCGCACATAATTATTTCCTCAAAAGGCAGTTTTAACATTATTTAATTTTTCCGATTCCTAAATATGAAATCATTCAGCGTCGTGATTATTTCAAAAAAATGCTTGCGTTTTTCTAGGATAAATAATTTCATTAACATTTTTGGTGGTAGAAGGAGGGAAAAATTCCCTTTCTGAAAAAGTTTACTCCATTCCCTTTAGGTACCACCTTAGTACCATCAATCCTACCAATTCCAACACTACTAATCAAGAATAACTTCACGTTGCCTAAAAAATTCCAAAGAAGCAAATCCTCACCTCTATAAGGTAAATTAAGATAGGAACCTCTGTGGAGCCTTCTTCAAATCCTGTCCTAGCAACCCTTCAAGCCTTCGCAAACCAATTGAACCAATGGATGGATGGAATAGAGAGATCCTTGAACTAATATCTACACCTAAGCGGATCTCCCCTCAACCTTCCATAGCTCGTCGTCGTTATTCGCCGACTGCACTAATTATTCAAACAAATGTTATAAGCCATGCAGAGCATCAGTTTAGCCTAGAAGTAGGGCCTATAAAGCAGTGGACTCTTAGATATACTTTCCTACAGTTGAGAAGAAGAATAAAAAATTGAATGTTATAGAGACAATTGGTAGTACCTCTTATACCAAAGGAAAAGCACATGTAGTCCGAGAAGGTACGATTATATTTAGAGATTTATTCGATATGGATGTGTCACAATCATTTATGTAGAAAGAACTAGTGGATAAGTTTAATCTTAATGTGTTGTACTTAGTATCATCTTTTAGGATTGTGAATCCTATTGGAGGATATATAACCCTTGGTATGTCATGGAAAGATGTTGAATTGCTTTTGGGTAGCTACTTTTTTCGCTATGACTTACATGTATTTGAATACATGGGATTTTGCATCATCCTTGGGATGGATTGGTTGGATCAATATGAGGCACATCTATTATGGCCTAAAAGTATGGTAACTCTTAGCCTTCCAGATTCGTAAGGATAAGGTAAGCATAGCTCTTAGAAGTGTTAACGAAGATTCATATGGACCTTTATATGCTTTGGAGGCTCGAGATAAGGATAAGGTTGCTCGAATTCTAGTTATCAATGAATATCTAGGTATTTTTGAGCCTATTACAGATCTATCTCCAAAGTGGGCAATCGATCCTTGAATTGATTTAATTTTTGAAGCTTAACCTGTTAGTCGACCTTCAACGGGAATGTTTGAAAAAGAGAACAAGGACCATAAGAAGTAGTTGATGGAATTGGAGTCAAAATATTTTATTGGATTAAGAAGTTCACCCTGGGGAGCCATAGTTGTATTTGTAAAGAAAGCGGATGGATCCCTTGAGCTATGCATCGATTATAGGAAGCCTAATGAGCTGACTATCAAGAACTAGTGTTCCCTTCTTAGGATCGACGACATGTTCAATCAGCTGAGTGGAGCTAAGATCTTTTCATCATTGGACCTAGCTACCAGATTCCATCAACTCGAAATTGTTGAAGATAATATTCAACTAACTGCATTTAGGACTAGATATGAATCATTGGTTGGTGATGCCATTTGGTTTAACAAATGCTCCAGCTTACTTTGTGCATCTGATGAGTAAAGTCTTCATAAACTATGTGGATAAGTTCATTTTAGTCTTCTTAATGATATTCGATTTACTCTAAATCTTAAAAGGAGCATGAGTAGCACCTCACAATTATTTTGAAGACTTTTAGGCAGAACAAGTTGAAGGCCAAATACTTCAATTATCACTTCTATCAAAGGCAAGTCAAGTTCTTAGTCCATGTCATTTTAGAAGCGGGTCTTGGCAGACCCAGCAAAGGTAGAAGTGATACGGAACTAGAATCAGCTTGAAATAATTTTGAAGATTATAAGTTTCTTGTAACTAGCCGGATATTATCGATGATTCATCAAGAACTTGTCAAAAATTATGCAGCCTCTTACCAATATCACCGGGAAAGTGGTGAAGTTCTAATAGGCAGATAAGTGCAAGGAAGCATATTAGAAATTGAAGGAGTTTCTCATGATTGCTCTAGTACTTATTATAACAGAAGATAAATAGGACCTGGAGGTTTATACAGATGCAAGTGGTTTTGGATTAGGTGTAGTACTAATGCAGAAAGATAGTGTTGTCGCATATGCGTCAAGGCAACTATGGAAACTAAGGCACAACGAGATGAGATATGCTAATCATGACTTGGAACTTGCAACTGTTTTCTTTTCTCTAAAGATTTAGCGCACTATTTGCTTGGAAAGCGATTTGTGCCATACACAGATCACAAGTTACTAAAGTACTGGTTAACCCAAAAGGATCTCAACATGAGATAATAATGATGGCTAGAGTTCCTAACAGCTTATGACTTTGAGATCCTATACACACCTGGTAGAGTTATAGATTCTTTGAGTAGGAAACACGAAGCAGTAATTTCCATGAAGATTGAAGGATCTCAAGACACTGTCTATGTGCGAGATTCGAGACAGAGACTCTATAACTAGTTCAGAAGCAGTGATAGTTAGCTTTGTAGCAAGACCACCTCTGATGGATTGGATCATAAAAGCATAGAAGAAAGATCGAACTACTCTAGAACTTATTCAACGATTGGAATCTAGAGACAAAGGTTAAAATTTGTCTAGTTATTCTCTTGACTGTCATGGATGCATACGTAGAAGTAATTTGTTAGTGGTACCAAATGTTGATGAATTTCATAAGGAAGTAATGGAAGACAGTCATAGATCATGGTAAACCGTTCATCCAGGTAGTAGTAAAATATAAATTGACATGAAACATCTCTATTATTGGGATGGTATGAAACACGATATTGGCAAGTTCATGAAGGAGTGTATGGCATCCCAGTTAGTGAAGGCAAAACACTAGAAATTCACCGGTTTGCTTCCACTGCAAATCTCTTCATGGAAATGGGATCAAATTTCGATGGATTTTTTAGATGGCTTACCACGATCAAGAAGTGGCATGAAAGCATTTGGGTAGTGGTGGATTGGTTGACTATGTCGGTGCACTTCATACCAATGAAGTCGAACCAGACCATGCATCATTTGGCTAAGCTATACGTAAAGGAAGTTGTAAGATTTTATGGATTTCTCAGCTCCGTAGTGTGCGACCATGATCCCTTGTTCACCAGAAGCATCTCAAAGAGTTTCCAAGAAGAATTGGGAAAAAGCTGAATTTTAGTATAGCATATATCCATAGAATGATGGATAGACGAAGCGGGTGAATCGGATTCTTGAGGATTTACTTTATGCCAGTGTATTAGACTTTGGGGTTAGTTGGGAGGACCGTCAATGCCAGCTAGAGTTTGCTTGCTTTAACTACTATCAATTCAACATCAACATGGCATCGTTTGAAGCATTATATGGTAGACCGTGTCAATCGCCATCTTATTGGTTCGAGATTGGAAATAAATTTTTACTAAGTCCATATTCTATCAAGGAGCATCCAAGAAGATTAAGATGATTAGACAGAGGATGCAAGACGCCCAGGATTGATAGAAATCATATGACAATCGTAGAGGGAAAGTGGTAGAGTTAGCACCTCATTACATGGGACCACATCCGATTACTAAATTTTTTGGGAGAATTGCATAGCCTGATCACTTCTTAGGAATTCATAACTCTTCCATGCTTCATAACTATAGAAGTGTCTTCGAGGTACAGAGACCGTTATCGGACCTAGAGACATTTAGAAGCTTGAGTTATCCTCTAATTTGACTTATATGCAGCATCTATTTTGGATAGTTGACTTTGAGATCCAATAACTCAGAAGCAAGAGAGTTTCTACTGGTGAAGGTATAGTGGTTTGGCGACCCTTTAGATTGTTCTTCGAAGACTCAAGAGCGCATGAAACAATCTTACCCTGATTTACTCATTGATGTGCATGAGTCAAGTATGCAATTTTTTCCTTGTTTTTATTGAATAATGGTGTCGATGAGCCAGAATTTATCTAATAAGTCATAGTTTTTCCTAAGAAGGAATTAAAGGACACAATTTTCTAATGGGGAGTTTATAACAACTCTATCGAGAATTAATAAATTACTAATAATAATTAATGAATGAAATATGTCTTGAATTATTGAATATGGAATTATGGGGAAGATACGAAAATTTTAAAGGATATATTTTATAAAAGAGTATTTTATTGAATAATTTCGAATTTATGTAATAAATGGATTTAGCTAAAATGATTAAATTAAATAAACAAATTATAAAAAATAATTTTTCAAAACAATTAATAATATGATCTGTTTAGCAAGGAAATTTATGTAACATAATTTAATATAAAATTGGGCTTAAATATGTAATTTGTTTCATGAACTAAAATTACAAAGAAAAGAAAAAAATGATATGCTTAACAAAGCAAAGATGAACATTTAGCTAAAACCCAACTTTATTTCATGATTTTTTTATCTCCACACAATTCTTTTTCTTAAGGCTTCATCTTCAACTTTAAATATAAGCCTATACGATTGCTTTCTTTGCTTTAAAAATAATAAAACCTAATAAAACCACATCACATTGAAATTAGAATAAAATGAAAATAAATTCTATAAATTCCTATAAATAAAATCAAGGCTTCTTGACATCTTTTACACCAACTTAGCAAGTTTGACTTAAAGATTTGAGCATCAAATTAAGGGAGGAAGCTTATAGTAAAAGGGAAAAGAGAAGCACGGAGAGGAGCAAGTGAGACAATGAAGCGATTGTGTTTCTTCAACTCAAGGCGAGTAACTTCACTCACTACTATGGTTATATTGATGTTGTGATGACTAAAATTGTGATTGTGTATTTGTGCACTTATATAACCCAATCACAGTAACATTGCTTCTTCCTCCTATGGCCTTAAATTGATTGAGATTAGGTAAAATGTTGGTTGTTTGACATGTATGAATCATGGTTTGATAGTGTAAGGGTGTATGCACTTGATGGTAGAAGAAGATAGTAGTGAAGAAAAAGTAGATGGCCCTAAACGAATTGATTCAGGCGTTGAAAATTACATCAGATACTGATTGGTCGGCCTCCAATGTCCAACCGGTCAACCGCTAGCAGTCAACCAATGGCAACGACCGATTAGTCATAAATAATACATATATATATATAGTTGAAATAAAATAAAAATAAAGTATAATAAAAACCATAATATGTTACTCATATTTATGTTCTATACTTGGTTGTAAATATAATTTAAGTTGTTTGATAATTTAATGAAGTTGTTTAATAATATTATTATACCAATTAATCACTGTAAAGATTTAGTAAATTCTAATTTTTAAAGTGTCAAATGGTCATATCATATTTGTTTATGATTTTAAACTTGCTCTAAGGATTTGCGGAAGTAATCTATAATAGTATATATCTATTTAAATACCATATATTATTTAATTTAATAACCTACCTTTTGTTATAAAATCATTATCCATGCTTTCAAAATAATATATATAATTTGTTCTACTATTATATATTTTTATTTTTATTTTTGAGTAACGAGAAATTTAAATAATTGGATTAGTAATATCATATGGTATGGGACTTTTGGTAATATTTTTTCTGTTATTCATTGGACTTGTTGCATAGGGAGATAGTGTGGTTTGAGTGTAGTTTATTGGCATTGAATAAATGGACTAGTACAACATGTTGGTATGGGATGCCGATGTGATACTTATTCGGTTATTCAGTGTAATTAGACGACATTCATAAGATGGGAATATGGATGATGGTTTATACTTAAGTGAGGCAAAGCTCATTGGTGTTAAGCAAAGTCATGGCTGTTGAATTAAGGGGATACCCATATGTATTCGTAGATATTATCTACTTGTACATCATGATGTATTCGTAAAATTATGTTTGGAGTTAGGAAGGTCTGGATTAGACGAGTATCCCCACTAGTGGCCTAATCATAAGGTTGCACCCCAAATCTTTTACACGGTTTTGACAAATGGGATGGGGTGGCTAACCATCAAGGTGGTCAACCCAAGTCCCTTGTGTCATCTGTACCAACAGCCTATAACCATAAGAGTATGGTCTAGGCCATGACTGGAAGTCCTCGCATTAGTAGGGAGTCAATTTTTTTTAATGTAGTCATTTAAGATCAAATCCAAAAATAATTATAAAATCAAATTTTCTAAAATAACTAATCTGAAATAAGGTCAACAAAAACTATTTTACAGAAGGGGTTTTATAAGAAAAATGTCTGCTAATTGAAAATCAGTTGAAGTGAAAAATATGTAGATATTTTCTTTGAAAATCGATGCAACTACTGAATTTCCCAACATAAATCGCGTTCCACCAGTAATTTTTCTATCAACTAGAATACCAGTGTTATCTGCATCTGAATTTCCCTTTGACTCAAGATTATTATGTCGTAGACCAAACTGTGAAGTGTGCAACAAAATATCTTAAAATCGTTTCTAACAGCTTTAAAATGAAATTGAATTGAAGCCATGCAAATAAACAAATAGTGAATAGAATAATAAAATATATCCGCAAATATCTTGAGCAGTCATCAATTGATAAAAGATAATATCTCATATCATTTGAACAGTCAATATCGTTAGTCCAAACAAATCTATATGAACTAGTTCAGAGATTCTAGAGGTACACATAGTGTTCTCGGCATAAAAATATAATTGACCAGCAATTTTGAATAAGTCAGAATCAAAATCAACATTTATCACCTTATCACATAACTGGCTGATTTAATTTGGACTATGGTGCAGATTTTCACATTTAATAAATCATTCAAGATAAATGTACCATTAACTGTTTTACCTTTACCGATAATTTACCATGTTACCCATTATGATTCTGCCACCTTTGTGTTAGGCCAAGGAACTTTGATTTGTAGCCTATCGTGTGCCCGAAACAGCCAGAATCTAGATAGCACTGTTGTTGTTCCTTTTCCAGCCACCACACCTACACGATAAAAGATTTTTGTGACCTATTTGTTTTTATACGTCCATGGTTGTTAATGGTAACTGATTTTGAAAATTTTGTTTGTGTAGACCTAAAACTATTTATATATGTTCTTTTAGGCACCCAGATTTGTTTGCCTTTGAGGGATTTTATATTCGTGCCTTTAGGAACCTAAATTGGAATTGTTTTCACGTGTTTGGGTATCACACTTTTCCATTTAATAGTGTTATTAGTTGTTTGTTCATATTTTGACACTTTTGCAAATCCAAATGCATTCCTTTTATTCTCGAAGAGTTTATTTTCTAAGAGTATATTAAATGATTTATCTCTAGAGAAAAAATTCCGAGTAACCAACTCAAGTTTATTAACTTTGGATTTTAAAAGTTTATTTTCATTTATTACCTTCGAAGAACAACTAATGGTACTTTCTCTCCTCTCAAAATTTGTCATTTTGAATTCCACATTTTCATTTTTAAGCTCTCTAATTTTATTATCAATTTCTAGCATCTCAGTTTCAAAGAGCTGGAGTTTTTAAAATTTAGTTTTTTCAAAATCCATGATTTTTTCAATCTCCTTTTCAAACTCGTGATTTAATCGAATAATTTCATATTTGCTCAAAATCATGTTTTCTTTTCCAAGGGTTTTGAAATTTTCGTTGATCTCATTTAATTTCTTTTCAAAAATTGCACATTTAGATATTTCGGACTTCTTAAAGCTATCCAACTCTTTTGGCAAAATATTATTTTTACAAATCAACTCAGTTTTGTTTTTCTCTCGAAATAAAATTTCGTTTTCTAACTTTGGAAAGTTTTCATGAAGACGGGCAAATTCTTTGTCATGATTCAAACACCTTTTGTAATTAGAATTTTTATTTTTCTTAATATTTTTAAGATAATTTTCCAAATCATTATTTTGCTGATGAAGTTTAGTTTTTCCCTTTCCAACTTGTTATTTTTCAACTCAAGAGCTTTATTATTTTCAGTTGATTTTTGGCACAAGAGAACTAAATCATTGATTGGAAAACCACTTATCTCATCGGCCATTGAATCTTCATCACTGCTGCATTTTGCCAATCCTGTCAAGCATGTTTCTGAGCCGATTATGGGGGATCTCTCATGGTTATTAACTTTTGCACCATATATTGCATCGAAAGTATTCCAGATTTCCTATGCATTTTCACAATGAGAGATAAAGCTAAAATTATCTTGATCAACATAAGAATATAATATATGCATAGAAAGAGCATTAATCGAAGTAATTTTCTCATCAATTATATCACACCCATTTTCAATAATATCCCAACATTTAAAATTAACAGATTTTAAATAAAATTCCAGTTTTAATTTCCAATTTAAAAAATCTATTCCATCAAAATAGTTGGAATAATAATGAACCGACCCCCAACAAAAGCATTATTAAAAGAAGCCATTTTAAAAATTAAAATTTGTAAAACAAAAATTGGTCTTTGAAAAATCAAAATTTTCAAACAAAAATGGCTTTTTTTCCTAGCCCCGATAGCACTTGTAGGATCGATTTCATCTTAAGGGGGGTGAATAGGATGATACTAATAATTATAAAAATTTAATGCGGAAGTATACAAAATAATTGCAGCACTGATAATAGCAAGATAACAGAAGCATAGATAATAGAAAAATATTAAAAGCAAAAATAGAATAATCAGATTTACCCAGCTTTGGAAAAACATGCCTACGTGCTGCCCCAAAGATTTCTACTAGAAATTTAGTAGACAGATGCTTAAACACGTTGTTATCCCACCTTCTAGCAAGGCCGTGACACCAAGAACTTGATTGGAAACCGAGAAAATTTTGTCTTGGAGATCGTTAATACACGAGTCTACTATGGATATCGGTAATTTTTGTCCGAGTCTGGATTGAGCCACAATTAATAAGATAGGACTCGAAAAGCTATAAAAGCTAACGTTTCAAATTTCAAGTCAATCCAAGCTCGTATGCTTAAGATATGATCAATGCAATTTCAGCAATCACCTTGTTCGTATCCATCCACCGAAAGGCTTTGTTCTTATCCATCAAGCCTCGACTGTTCGTATCCATCCACTAAAAGGCCTTGTTCATATCCGTCACGCATCCATCTGTTCGTATCCATCATTTCGCATCCACTTGTTCGTATCCATCACGCATCCTTCTATTCGTATCAATCATTTTGCATCCAACTGTTTGTATCCATTGCCATGCAACCGTCCTGTTCGTATCCATCGAAAACAAAGCACGAACAGTGCACCAACGATCGATACGAACAGCGCAACAACGATCGATACGAATATGCAATCGATGATACGAACAGTACTACAACGATCGATACGAAAAGAACAATAGATCGATACGAAGAGGATAAATACGAACTCAACAGCCTAGATAAAATCCAAACTTGCATCGATCATAACTCACAATCTACAACTCCAAATGCCATCAAATTTTCACAGAAACTAGCGTACAACCTAAAGAATGTTTATGGTCGATCTCGGCTCAATTGGAAAAGATTTGGATCGATGGGAATTTCGTTCGTATCTATCACGGACCGAGTGCAAATCATGTAGGATCGATCGCGTGGGCCCACACATGTGCTAGAAGAGGTCTCTCGAGATAAGAGCGAGATATTTGCAGCCTACGCCTATAAATAGCATCCTAAAGCCTACAGAAAAGCGACTTTTGATTCTGCAACGTCCAGGCTCTGCCGAAATCACTATTGTACTCAAACTTCACTGCTTTACTAGAAAATTACCACTGTAATCCACTGTAATCAACGAGCAAAGTCAATAAAAGTTTATCTTTTGAAGTGGACATGTAGGATCGATTTCACCCTAGACGGGGGGTGAATAGGGTGATACTATCAATTATAAAATTTATTGCCAAAGTTTGTATAAAATAATTTCAACGCAGATATATCAGAATAATAGCAGCATAGATAATAGCAGAATAATAAATGCAGAAATAGAACGACACAGAATTTACCCAGCTTCGGCAAAACCATGCCTACGTGCTGCCCCAAGGATTCCACTAGAAATTAAGCAGTCAGACGCTTACATACGTAAACTCGCGACACCCGCTATCGATAGCCTTAACTCTACGCTTAAAACCCTACCACAACTCTGCCACTAAGTTGCGAATTCTCGAACTATACCACCGTTGCTCGTCCCCTAGTCACACGACTAGAAATTACAATTGTTTAAAAGGAAAATACAATAAAAATAAATTAAAATCAGTACCCTAATTTTATATTATTGTAATGCCTTTATTGAAAAAGGCCGGCGCTTTTATTTCTTTTATTTCGTTCCTCTACTTTGCTGTGTACAAATGTCGGCCTTGTTCCTTTGCTCGTTCCTCTTTGGTCGAAATTAGGGCTTTGGGAATCTTTGAAGCCACCGACTTTAATTGATTGATCGAATAGGTGATTACACTCCTTGTGCTGTTGATCGACATCTCCTTGTAGCTTTCTTCGGCTGCTTCGATCTGAGTCATGTTTTATCAATAGCGAAAACTGGTATATTTGTTCCTTCATCATTTTATACTATACTCGACTTGATTCGAGTTCTTAAATGATGTTGTGATCTATGATATGCTTGAACTCGAATGCTTTAGGCCGATGATGTATTAGAGTTTATATAGGATTTGAATTCCTATTCTTCGTTCGTTTGATAAATTGCTCGGCCGTTTGATTTTGAATGGATGAACGTCATGATTTCTGACATTGTCAATTCGTATATATTTTGATTTCTTGGTACTCACGGCTTTGATTTTGAATCTTCTTGATTCCTTGATTTCTACGGCTTTGAGTTTGCTATGACGATGATTCTTTGGCCACCACGTTTTCGAATTTCTGGCATTTGATTTGTTGACTTCGGCATTGCTTTGACATCGGCCATGATGATTTACGATGATATTTTGTGTTCATTCTTTGTGAATTCGGACTTGACTTTGATTTTTTGAAAATATGAACTTGTTCGATTTTTTTCTTGGTTATTGATTTTGACTTGTTTCTCGCAGCTCTGACTTGATTTTGAAACTGCTGATTTGTCTGATCATCTCTATAGCATACTTGACTTCCACCTTATTTTGTTCGCTGTTGCATCATTGTTTCAGTGCTTATATATATATATATATATATATATATTCATTGATATATATGTCTTCGTGTTGTGTGTTGTATACTTGAATATTGATTGCACTGTGTATATCCCCACATCTCTCAGATGATTGCAATGGTCACTGGTCACTGTTGAAGTTATATTGCTTTGGCCAGTTTCATTTATGTATTTGAGCTTCAGATATTTGCTTGAGCTCGAATTCATACATGCCGGGTCTTGTTGACATTGTCTACATGTATGTCCTGACTGTCTTGATTTTTATATGTTGTCGTAGTGTGTTCGGTTTCGTCTTCAATTGTGCAGTGTGGTTCATGAATCTATGCATATTTGTACATGTCTCTCGTATCACTGTTTCACTTGAGTCTATGCATTTTCTCTGGCTTGATGTCTATTTGTAGCCTGGCTCATCCACTTGATGTCTGATTGCCTCGAGTTTTGCTACAAATATATATGTACACTGTGTTTTGAACTACAGCTTGACATTGAATTTGTTCTGTTGTCACTGTGTAGTTGTTGTGCACTGTCAACTTTGTTTTACTGCACTATTCAAATATGCTTGTCACTGTGACATTGTTTTCAAAACTATTGTAGTTTTGTTGCTATTTCAATTTGGTCTGAATTGTGAAATTTGCAGTCTGATTATTTCTTTTGACCATTCTTTGGTCTCTGGTTTTGTATCATAACAATAGCTTTATTTATTCGATATGGTTTATTGTAGTTCACTGTATTGTGCTATTATCTTCTGAAGCTTCGTAGATGTGCATATGCTTTGAACTTGTATAGTTATGTTCATGTTTGAATGTTATGACCATTGCATTGAAATTCCTGGTGTCTTGTGCATGTGCTTATGCCTTCATTTCCAGTTGAATTTGAACTTATATTTAGACTGCACTTGCGTTGAATCCAGCTGATAGCTCGGGTTTGACCTTGTGCTCGTGTTGTGACTTTATTTGTATTGCACTTTAGTTGAACCCAGCTTTTCATTTGGGTTTGACTTTGTGCTCACCTCTCCCTGTAATTTTATCAAGTGTATATATCGGTGTGCACGGCCATATGGCATGTACAGTGATACATTGTGCATGTCACAAGCTGTTCGTGTATGATGAACTTAAAATGAAATGATGACGAACAACCCAAATAACCGAGGAAAAAAATATTTTCAAAATAAATTTTATTTTACACTGCAAAAAACATTTCATTTTCAATTTTACTGCATCAATGTCTATTTTTGCAGATTGCTCAGATGCTGGATTCAATCTGCAATGGAGTTGAAGATAATTACGAGTGAATGAGTGAATTGTAGTGAGGTGCATTTGTAAGTGAAAAATTGTGATGTAATCCAAATTTTATTGTAATTGAAAATTGTATATATATAGTGAGAGCTCAAATTTGTACTATTTAAAATTGTAATAAATATTTGTTTGAATAAAATATTCATTTGAATTTAAACTCTGTGTTATTTATTTTATTCAGCAAATATTTATTTAACTCTATGAAAAATAAAAATAGTACATTAAAAAATACATTTAAATGAATATATATATGTTTATAATCATCAAACAAAAATCATATACTAGCATATTCATCAATCTCCCCTATTTGATGATAACAAACATATATTTAAGATTTTGACTTTATTAAATGTATTTGATTATTCAATTTTCTCTCCCTATTTGAATGCCCCTCTCTACACAAAGCTCCCCCTTCATATAGACATGTAAATAAAAATACGCAAATAAGCCTAGATGCAAATAGAAAATACTTGACCTTTATTTGTCAAAATCTTAACTTTTCTCTCCCCCTTTGGTTATCAACAAAAGAGTAATAGTCTTAGAAAAATAGAGATAAAGTGATAGACATTAATGCAACATTAAAACTCAATCGAATATAAATATTAAATTTCAATAAAAAATGAAACAAAAATCATAAATACTCTGTTTGACGCATATTCCAGTTTAGAAGGATAGGGATGATGTCATAATATAAAACAATACAGTTGTGTCTATTTGTGGTATATTTATTTCAGAAATTTGAATTTCTACTAACCATGCATTACCATTAGGGCTTTTAAATGAGATTAGTAATATTCCAAATTTTTTATAAAAAAATGAATTCAAGTATCTTCTAACCATGCATAATCGTGAGGACTTCTAAATGGGATTAGAATCAACCTGTCTATTTAATAAATCAATTTTGATATGCATTCCATACTTGCATAATCGTGAGGACTTTTAAATAAGCATGGAAGCACATAATCAGAAATTCCAAGTAATTCAACCATGCATAACCGTGAGGACTTTTAAATGAGAGTGAATACTTTGGATTTTTTTTAAAAATATAAAATGAAAAACGAATGATTCTTGTTTAAAGTGCCACATATTGACAAACTATATTGAATTTTGATCAGTGATGGTCGTTAGAATTATGGTAGAAATAGAGATGGTCTTGGAACTTTTACCAACAAAAAGTTTTTATAACTCTTGTTCAAATTTCTAAAGAAATTTACTAAATATACCGTCTCAAGTTATAATATATGATTAGTATCAACACTTATCCCTTTTTCAAACACTATTTATCTTTTCGATAATTAGTAGGGAGTCATACTAGTCAATATAATTATTTAAAATCAACTCCAAAAATAATTATGAAACCAAATTTTCCAAAATGGCTAACCTGAAACAAGGTCAAAAATGATTTTATTTGAACCTGAAACAATTTGAAAATTATTTGAAGTGAAAAATATGCAGATAATTTCTTTGAAAAACGATGCAACTACTAAATGTCTCATCATAAATCAAGTCCACTAGTAATTTTTCTATCAACTAGATTACAAGTGTAATCTGCATCTGAATTTCTTTTCACTCAAACTTATTATTAGTTGAATGTTACAGACCAGATCATGAAGTGTGCAACAAAATATCTCAAAATCATTTTTAACAACCTTTTAGATGAAATTCTCTTGAATTTGAATCGAAGCCGTGTAAATAATCAAAACACCGATCATAGCGTCAGATCTAAAGGCCATAGGATAAACAAATGTATTCACGTGTAACATCCTCATTAGTTCAAGTGAATCTATTGTTCAAAGATGATTGTTCAACATTTTGAATAAGTTAGAATCAAAATCATCATTCATTTCATCATTATATACCATTACCTATTTTACCTTTACGATGTTTTTCGTTGTTGTCCATTGTGATTCTGTCACCTTTATACTAGGCTAAGGAATCTTTGCTTTGCCGCCCGTTGTGTGGTTGGAACAGCCAGAATTTAAGTAACACTATTATTGTTCCTTAGCCTGCACCGCACCCACACGAGAGATGATTTTTATGACCTGTTTGTTTTTATAGGTCCATAGTTGTTAGTGGCAGCATATTTTGAAAAATAATTTTGTGGAGACCTAAAACTATTTATACATTCCTTTCGGCACCCAGATTTGTTTAATTTTGAGAGATTTTATATTTGTGCCTTTGGAACCCAAATTGGAATTCTTTTCACGTGTTTGGGTCTATACCAACAAATGTTTTGATTGTTTCCAATTTTTCTACAAATTGTGCACTCGGATTTTACTTGATTAATTTTTCTATCAATACGTTTAGAATGATTATATCCATGTCCTTGTCTAACTGTTTTAGTAGTTTGTTTCCCTAATAGCATATTCAACGATCTTTCACTTTTGGAAAATTTTCCTAAAGTCGTTGACAGTTGTTGGACTTGTGTTTTGAGTGATTTGTTTTCATTCAATAATTGATTGCACCTTTTAATAGAATTTTCTCTTCTAGTATTTTCGCTTTCTTTCAAAATTAGAATTTCATTTTCAAGTGATTTAATTTTAATTTTGGATTTTTTAATTTCTTCTTCAAATGTTGGACACTTATCACACTTAGGGTCCTACTTTGACAGTGTTTAACTAATTGATCAAATTGTTTGTTTGATTCTATCAAAGTATCTCTTTGTAATTCAATTTTTGCGTATTTCTCCCTAAGTCTTTCAAACAGCCATTTACTTCGTGGAAATATATAAGTAGTTTTGAGTGGGTGAGTTTTGATACCTTGCTTGGCTCGTCATCGTCGCTATCAGTTATATCACCTCGAAGACACATATCATCTTTATCACTCTCACTGCTAGTGCTTTTATTATTGTCAAGACCCGATTCTTCGGCTTCCGAAAATCGACATTAATACGTCCACTGTATCAACTGCCGAGCAATCGAAGGCCGGAAAACCGAATTGTTAGGGTTAAAGAAGAAGAGAATAGAACAAAAATAGAAACAATAACAGAACCTCACATATCACAGCGGAACAACATATAATAGATAAAGGAATAATCTTTAAATCAAAAGAACTATACATTTTATACATTACATCATCAGAGTCAACTTACAACACAACACAATTGGACAATTATATGAACATGTCCTTACAAGTGGATACACAACGGAAAAGATAATATCATATACAAGTGATACGTTTCGCCATCCAGCTCGCCTCCCATCTCCACAGCAACTCCTGAATTCCAGAATGACCCGATAACCTGACTCTAGGCTGCCCGTGTGGACAATGATGGGCACCCAGAGTTTAGGAAGGAAACAATATACTCCAGGTCATTCATGGGACTGGTGTGAGAACTTAAAACAGTTTATCTTTAAAAAAACAAACAAAGAAATATTTTAAAATAGATCCGCATAGAAAATGAAACTACTATAAGTCCTCTCGCCACACACACAATGCAAACACATAATTGGAGGAAAATTCTCCTTATGATAGTCAACATGCTTGATACGAGAAATTTTCTTCGATATTGTTATTACAAGTGCACAGTGGAAAACCGTTCGAAAGTATAGTATAAATCTTAGCCAACATACATACCATTACAGTATGCCTACTATAGCTACCATATTAAATGGCAGGTTCTACAACTAAAACCGTACAGGGCTCGTATTGTTTCTTTGGATTTTCCAACAAATGGTCAGGATAAGGAACTTCCTATTGCCACATGGGAACACCTCTGGCGGGACGCCCCGAGAACCTAACCGGATCTCTGTCGACACAAGGCCGGGTTACCTCTGCAAAAATAGGTAACTACTGACACGAGAATGTCATCCCCCGGTTGTAAACAACCTTTATCCGAGGATCCTCAATACCAACAACCACAAAGAAATAAATTTGCAGCAACCACAGGTCAAGTATCTGGGCTCCATACCATTATACCACCTCTATCCAGAAGGAAATGAACATACCCTAAGGGGCGCTACCCCCTAAAACCTTGCTGCATTCTTCCTGTTTCGACCATTCCGAGGTGTGAGGTCCGACGAAGTCTCGTCCACAAAGCTATGCTTTTCACAAAAGCCATGCTTCGATCAACAAATGATCAACAGCACTTCGTATGTCACATTACCAAATTAGGAATGTATCACTAGTAACCATCAACTACATAACCTCTGAGCTCGTATGTCTCAGAGAAGGGTGTTAAGCTAAGAGAATAAATTCTCCACCACCAACAGAAATGTAACGTCAGACACACATCCATACTAGTCCGTTCCGAGATCGAACGGAACCGAAGGCACTTCCAAAGAATCCCTTGCAATCCGGATATTCACTAATCACGTCCGGACTTCCCATCACAAAGGGTGATAAAATCTCTATATCGGGGATCGGCCGATGCAGAGACATTCGACGGTAATCCTTTCGTTTTTGAATATATCCAGTCTTCAACACCGGTCTTCAAATGCTATCCATTACGACGTATCACTATTTGGAATGGGATTTATGACCCAAAGGTCCTCTCCCGGCTAAACCGAATATCGAGCGCTTATTTTAAAATAAGTGTAGCATTCAAATTCAAGCAAATCACAACAAATACCCATTTAAAGGTAAATATTAATAGTCGGTTATTTAACTATCAATAGATATGCACAACATAACCAGATTCCAAATAATTTCCCAAATCATTTATTTTCCAAAAATATATTTAAAGATATATTTTTACACACTTCAACCATTTGAAAAAAAAATTCCAATCACTTTTCACCTTTACAACTTTTGAAAACAAATTTCAAATCATTTTCCTTACGTGGAAACACTTCCAAATATTTATTCATTTTGAGTGGAATCTGCCGAGTTCAAATACTTTAAAACAATTTATAACACTTATCCAAAATATATCGGGAAAACACTTTGAAATAAAACTATTTTTCTTTAAACACTTTACTTAAAATATTAGTTATAAAAATATTATACCAATATTGCATATAACTTAAGTCCAAACTTATTTTCAAAATAAAAATTAGTAGATAGAGTATAACTATTTAAATAACTATTTTCTTAAACAATTATTAACTAAATCTTAGAAATAATCATTTCTTTATCAACTTAATAAATCTTTACTTAAATGATTTAAAACATTTTAAAAAGTTAATTCCTCCAAAGTATCCTTTTCAAAACAAATTATATATATATATATATATATATATATATATATATATATATCGAAGCTGTTTAGAAATTTTATTCGGCTTTCCAGGGAACACTTTCATTTAAAAATGATTCATTTAAACCAATTAAATAAATCCTTACTAATTTACTTTAAGTTTACGTTCCAAATCCTTAAATTTATTTCCATATCTCAAAAATAAATCAATGTTTATTTTTAAACAAATTTCCCTTTCCTTTATAAGTTCCACGGTGAATTTAAATTTCCAAATATCCACTGATATACGATTTTCAAATCGATTTCAAGTATTCACTTTCAACAACAATTCAATTTTTCAACTGATTTCAAAAACAACCAAATCAAATTCCATATTGATTTTCCAAGAAATTAAACACCAAGTGAATTTTATTCAAATCTCAAATTGAAATCAATTTCTACTAAACCCCAAATCAATTTTCAAATTGATTTCAAATACTTTTCAAAATGCCAAATAAATTTCAAAATGGATTTTCAAAAGATTTAAATTCAATCACCAAAAATCAATTCCCAAATGGGTTTCAAATTTTATTTCCTTTTTTTAAAAAGAATTCCTTTTAAAGAAAACCAATTCTTTTATTTTTCAAACTCTTTAAAATCCGTATTTTGAGTAAATTCTTCAACCTTTGAATAATATTACCCGAAATCCATTTATTAAAGCTTTTCCCATATTTTGAAATTTTATTCAATAAGATTAAAAACAAAACTTTATTATTTTAGAATTCCTTCTTTCAAATTTATCCAGTTCTCAAAAATAAATTTTAATATAAACTTTCAACCTGAATTTTCAAAAATCAAATTTTATTTATTTCTAGTATCTAACGATGCCAAAATTATATTCGGCTAAATTTTAGCCTTCAACGATTTCGATCACAAAGAAAATCACACAGAGATTATATAATCAACACACAACATTGAGACAAATTCAATTATTTGAGGAATCCAGTTGGATCCCTCCAACCTGTTTCCCTGCATCCACAGATGTTAGCACAATACCAATCCCGTTTCAAGACGGAATATCGCGGTACATGGGTTTATATAAAATATCATCCGCTATTATGCGGCTCAATAGGGTCTCATCCGCTACATAATGCGGGAAATCAACCCCAAGTATATATATAATACCAATTCCACTTCAAGGTGGAATATCGCGGTATATGTGTTTAATAAAATAACCTCCGCTTAATATGCGGCGTATAGGGTCTATTTTAGTACAACAAATAGCAACCATCATTCAATCATACAATCAAGCAATTTTAAATTTAACTATTTAAAATTTAAATCGAAAACAAATTCGATTGAGTGAGAAGTTCTCACCCTACTTCCAATAGCGGTTTCAGCGTTTTATTCCGAATAAAATTAAACACGCGTTTAATTTTACCCAAAATTCACACTAGCTCCAATCAATCCCAACCCAGCTCCATTGCGTAGTATTCGCGAATACGAACCCATCGCAATTCGTTTCGTGCGAAACAGACCTGGTATGAAAAAGATATGGCGTTTAGAAGTTAATACGAATTTTATATAAATTAATTTCACTTTTTTTAATTATAAAACACTCACTATCATCAGGGCCGTTCGATCTGCAAAACAAATCTAGGCCGCAAGCATTGTTCTTCTTCCGTAGGTAGAAGTCGCGCACGTAACAACCTATTGCCATTGATTTAAACCTAATTGTCGCGGTCTCTACGTTGATCGAGACGTCGATCAAATGCCATCACGTTGAAGCCCTTCGCCAATGCCACTATTGGCCAAAATATAAGGAAGCTCGAACTCCTCTGCGCGTAGAAAAATGTGCACAAACCACGGCCGAACGCAGGCAAGAAACTCCACCTATGGTCGAAGATTCGTCGACTTACTCGTATGGATTTAAAGATCACGACTAGCTCTAACACTTTGTAGGTGAAACTTTTTGTTGAAAGTCGATGGATTGAAAGAGCTCGTGGGAAGAACGAGATTAATTCTGGCTATGGAAACAAAAATGGCGGCTAGACCTAATTGAGATAGGGTTTGTGAAAATAAAAAGAAATGATGTCCTTTTATATAAAATTTACGCGCACTATTCATCATCAAATTTTTCGAACTCGAAACAAAGCGTGTCGCCTGGCGTTTATAATGTTTTACCCATATTCCGAACGCAATGGAATATATATTGGGAGCCAATTCGATCGTATTTAAAAGATAGGTTTCGAATCGACTATTTTTAAATTTAAAATTTCCTTAAACCGATTTCAGTGCGTTTTAGCTTGCCCCGGCCAAACCGTAAATCCGATTGACACGAAATGTGAAATCTTACAATAATTTAACATTACAGATTCAATGAAACTAGTTTCGTCGAAATCCAAGACTGTTTGAAAAAGGACTTTTTTTACTCGTTAATTAAATATTAAAATATTCAATTTCCACAAATTAACTTTTAATTCAATTTTAAAAGTTCTATGACATCATTCTAACTCCAATATGATTTAATACAACTTTACAAATCAATTTTAATCACATAAAACCCAATTTTCAATTATTTCTGTGATTTCAAATATTAATTTATCGATTTAATTATCCAATTAAATCTAGATATTCGAAATAAAATTTATTCGACTTACAAATTTTACTTGTTAAGATTTAAAATCAATTAAATATACGAATTTCAAATGACAGAAATTCTAGGTCGTTACAATTATCATCATCACTTGGATTCCATGTGGCTGCAAAATTTCTTCTTTTGATTTCTTTTATAGTGTGTGTCGATTTTAAGGACAATTAGGCTTGATGTGTCCGGGTATGTTGCACTTATGACAGATGGTTTCTTGCAGTTTGCTGCTTTTCGATTTTTGACTTAGAGCTGGATTTCTGTATTTATGGTTCCACTTTTTGAATCTCTTCAGTAGTAGTACCAGATCAGCTGCTCCATCATCATCATTCTCGTTACTATTGCTTTTTTACCAATCCTATTAAACTCGTTTCTTTAACTGAGTCGATTAAGGATGATTTCTTATTATTGTTGACTTTTGCACCATATATTGCATCAAAAGCATTCTAGATTTCCTGTGCATTTTCACAATGAGAGATAAAGTTAAAATTATCTTTATTAATATGAGAATATAATATATGCATAGCAAGGGCATTAATTGAGATAATTTTCTCGTCTGTTATATCAAACCCATTTTCGATAATATCCCAACATTTAACATTAACAGATTTTAAATAAAATTCCATTTTTAATTTCCAATTCAAAATAATCCGTTCCATCAAAAACAAAAGGGATAATATTGGAACGATCCTCAACAAAAGTAGCCATTTTAAAAATTCAAATTTGTAAAAAATTTGTCTTTGAAAAATCAAACTTTTTAGGAAAAAAATGGCTTTTATACCTAGATCTGATACCACTTCTAGGATCGATTTCACCCTATAGGGGGGTGAATAGGGTGATACTATCAATTATAAAAATTATTGCGGGAGTTTGTATAAAATAATTTCAACGCAGATATATCAGAATAATAGCAGCACAAATAATAGCAGAATAATAAATGCAGAAATAGAATGACACAGAATTTACCCATCTTCGGAAAAATCTTGCCTATGTGTTGCCCCCAAGGTTTCTACTAGAAATTAAGCAGTCAGACGATTACACACGTAAACTTGCGACACCAGCTATTGACTAGCCTTAACTCTACGCTCAAAACCCTGCCACAACTCAGCCACTGATTTGCGAATTCTCGAACTATACCACCGTAGCTCGTCCCCTAGTCACACGACAAGAAATTACAATTGTTTAAAAGGAAAATACAATAAAAACAAATTAAAATCAAAACCATAATTTTAAATTATAGTAAAGCCTTTATTAAAAAATGAGGCTGTCCCTTTTATTTCTTTTATTTCGTTCCTCTGCTTTGCTCTGTAAAAATGTCGGCCTTGTTCCTTTTCTCGTTCCGCTTTGCTTAGAATTAGGGCTTTAGGAAATCTTTGAAGCTGCGGACTTTTATTGCTTGATCGAATAGGTGATTACACTCCTTATGCTGTCGATCGACGTCTCCTTGTAGCTAGCTTCGGCTGCTTCGATCCAAGTCGAGTTTCATCTGTAGCGAAAACATGTATGTTTGTTCCTTCTTCGTTATATACTATACTCGACTGGATTCGAGTTCCTAATTGATGTTGTGATCTATGAAATGCTTGAACTCGAATGCTTTAGGCCGCCGATGTATTAGGGTTTATATAGGATTTGAATTCCTATTTCTTCGTTCGTCTGATAAATTGCTCGGTCGTTTGATTTTAAATGGATGAACGTGATGATTTCCGACTTTGTCAATTCGTATATATATTTTGATTTCTTAATACTCACTGCTTTGATTTTGAATCGATCGATTCCTTGATTTCCACGGCTCTGACGTTGCCGTGTCGATGATTCCTTGGCTACCACGGTTTCGAATTTCTGGCATTTGATTTTATGTTGACTTCAGCATTTCTTTGACTTCGACCATGATGATTTGTGATGATATTTTGTTTTCGTTCTTTGTGACTTCGGGCTTGACTTTAATTTTGTAAGTATATGAACTTGTTTGATTTTTTTCTTGGTTATTGATTTTGACTTGTTTGTCACAACTCTGGCTTGATTTTGAAACTGCTGATGATTATCTCTATAACATACCTAACGTCCACCTTATTTTGTTCGCTGCTGCATCATTGTTTCAGTGCTTATATATATTCACTGATATATATTTCTTTGTGTTGTATGTTGTATACTTGAATATTGATTGCACTGTGTATATCTCCACATCTCTCAGATGATTGCATTGGTCACTGGTCTCTGTTTAACTTATATTACTTTGACCAGTTTCATTTATGTCTTTAAGCTTCAGATATTTGCTTGAGCTCGAATTCATACATGTCGAGTCTTATTGACATTGTCTACTTGTGTGTCCTGACTGTCTTGAACTCTATGTGTTACCGTAGTGTGTTTGGTTTTGTCTTGAATTCTGCAGTGTGGTTCATGAATGTATGCATATTTGTACATGTCTCTCGTATCACTGTTTCACTCGAGTCTGTGCATTTTCTCTGGCTTGATGTCTGTTTGCAGCCTTGCTCATCTACTTGATGTCTGATTGCCTCGAGATTTGCTGCACATATATAGGTACACTGTGTTTTGAATTGCAGATTGACACTGAATCTGTTCTATTGTCACTGTTGTAGTTGATGTGCACTGTCCACTTCATTTTACTGCACTGTTCACATGTGCTTGTCACTGTGGCATTGTTTTCAAAACTATTGTAGTTTTTTTGCTATTACAATTTGGTCTGAATTTTGATATTTGCAGTCTGATTATTTGTTTTGGCCATTCTTTGGTCTCTGGTTTTGTATCATAACACTGGCCTGATTTATTCGGTCTGGTTTATTGTAGTTCACTGTATTGTGCCATTATCTTCTAAAGCTTTGTAAATGTGCGTATCCTTTGACCTTTTATAGTTATTATCATGTCTGAATGTTATGACCATTACATTAAACTTCCTGTTGTCTTGTGCGTATGCTTATGCCTTCATTTCCAGTTGAATTTGAACTTATATTTATATTGCACTTGCGTTGAATCCCGCTTATAGCTCGGGTTTGACCTTGTGCTCGTGTCGTGACTTTATTTGTATTGCACTTGCGTTGAACCCGGCGTTTCATTTGGGTTTGATTTTGTTCTCACCTGTCCCTGTAATTTTATCAAGTGTATATATCGGTGTGCACGGCCTTGTGACATGTACAATGATACATTGTGCATGTCACAAGCTGTTCGTGTATGATGAACTCAAAATGAAATGATGATGAACAACCAAAATAACTAAGGCAAATAATATTTTCAAAATACATTTTCTTTTATACTGCAAAAATTATTTCATTTTCAATTTTACTTCGTTAGTGTCTATTTTTGCAGATTGCTCAGATGTTGGATTCAATCTGGAATGGTGGTGAAGATAGTTATGAGTGAATGAGTGAATTGTGCTGAGGTGCATTTGTAAGTGAAAAATTGTGATGTAATCAAAATTTGTATTGTAATTGAAAATTGTGTATATACATATACATATATATAGTGAGAGCTTAAATTTGTACTATTTAAAATTGTAATAAATATTTGTTTGAACAAAATATTCGTTTGAATTTAAACTCTGTGTTATTTATTTTATTCAACAAATATTTATTTAACTCTATGAAAAATAAAAATAGTACATTAGCAAATACATTTAAATGAATATATATATATATATATATATGTGTTTATTATCATCAAACAAAAGTCATATACTAGCATATTCAATAGGACGTAGGCCGTAGATAGCCGAACCACTATAAATCTTGTGCCTCGGTCTACTCTTTTCCGTTTTAAGTTTGTTATTCTTCATTTTTAGCCTCTACATTTTTTAGATCTGTAATCTGTAATCATAAATTGTGATCTGTTTTACTACACTGGTGCTTTCATGATAATTGAGGTTTGTGTCGAATTTTGGCGCAAACACTTTGGTGCTTTCACTGAGAACTGAACTCAGGGATTCCCCCACTAGGATATTGGATTTTAAGGCTTAAGGATTCAGATCTGAAAAGTTATGACAAGGAAATTAAGTAGAAGACAGAGATCGGAAAGGAGACGACAAGAGGGAAGTCAAGAGGCCTCTTCTGAAGCTGGAAAAGGACAAGCTTCGATCTATAACACCTAGGACGAGATGGAGGCTATGATGGATTCAATGCACGAAAGATTGCTAAAGAGCCAACAAGAAATAATGCAGAGCTTATTTGAGAAGATGAGAGCAGCCGAAGCACAGAATCTTGGACTAGCTACAGCGGCTGTAGACATAGGACAAGGAGCTAGAGTTACAGAGATCGTTATAGGTCAAATCTAAGCTTAGAACGTAGAGCATAGAGGCAATCAACAAGGACCTAAGGGTAGAACCTCAGGATCTGACATTGGAAGACCCATAGATAGAGCTTAGCAGGCTGGAGCCGATGCCAACGTGAATGAGCCACATGAAGAATTTTACTCAGAATACCCTTCGAGACATGGGAAGCGGGATGGAAACATGCTAAGGAGACAACCCCGGATGGAGGCGAACGTATGGTTGGACTAGTGCGATGGATTACGATGGGAGGATTGCCGAGCGGAGGCTTAGAGGAAGTTAGTCGGAGTCCATTCACTCCAAATATCAGAAATGCAAGGATACCTCCAAATTCAAGTTACCCACGCTAGAAGCTTATGATGGAAAGTCAGACCCGACCATGCATATTACCGGATATATCAGGCGTATGGAAGTTCTGGGGGCATCCGAGGAAGTGATTGCATGACGTTTCCCTCTATATTTGACAGATTTGGTTGCGCTTTGTTTCAGGCAGCTATAGAATGGATCAATTAGAACACGGGGTGAGCTAGTGGAACGCTTCATGAGGCAGTTTAGGGTTCACGTGACGCGACCCAAGAGTGTGATGACCTTAGCGTGGATGAAACAGAGGATCGGAGAGTCCATAAGAGATTTTCTATCATGATTCAATGCAGCGGTCGCTTTATTTGGTCGTCTGGATCCATCGATGATTTTGATGGCAGCGGTAGCGGGTGGTGTTGAGGGCATAAAGTTCAAGGATTCGCTGGTAAGAGACCCGCCACAAGACCTTGGAGAATTCTATCATTAAGTTGAAAGATTCATTCGGCTAGAGGATTCTCGCGCCAAGAGGCATGAAAACACTGCACAAGGCGAAGGAATCTCCAAAGAATAGTCTGGAACAGACAAAGGAAAGAGGAAGCGGGATGACAGATACGATGGTCCTGACAAACGGAAGAAATTTCGAGAACCCAGATTCAAACAATACACTGACTTGACGGCAAACCTGGAGAAGATTTACACGGAGACTCGGGGGCAGCTCCCCTATCGAAAACCACCCAGGAAAGATCCCATAGAACAGGGATGTAGAAGTGGAATGTACTTCCTATTCCATGAGCTCGAAGGGCATACTACCGATGAGTGCTGACATTTGAAGGATGAGGTGGAAGAGCATGTCAGAAGTGGTAGATTTCCATAATACGTGTGATATCGGACAGTAGCCGTAGGACCTGAGAAACTACCGCCTGCACCCAACAGAACTAATCCTGGATCGAGATCACGACTCATCATCAATTAATCATGATGGCAAGGACCAAGTTCAGGACTTGAACTTTGGTCGATTACATAAATTTCTAAGATTTAATTTCAAAATAAAACAGCTATTCCACTTACACATGTAAGGAAACCGGAGAATCCCCAGGCAATGTAACGTTTTCGATTTTTCGTTGTCGAAAAACCGAAATGTTATGGTTGAAGAAGAAGAAAGAGGTAGAAGAAGAGAGAAAAAGAGAGTAAGAAAACAGAATAGCAACAGAAACAATATCAGAATCTCACAATCGCAGCGGAACAACATATAATAGATAAATGAATAATCATTAAAACAAAAGAACTATACATTTTATACATTACATCACATTACATTCATTATCAGAGTGTACAACAACAAACAGCGGAAAAGAAATACTATATACAATAGATAATATGCTACGCCATCCAGCTCGCCTCCAGATATCTGTAGCAACACCTGAATCCAGAATGACCTGATAACCTAACTCTAGACTGCCCGTGTAGAAATTGGTGGGCACCCAGAGTTTAGGAAGGGAACAATAAACTCCAGGTCAGTCATGTGACTGGTGTGAGAACTAAAACAGTTATTTATCTTTAAAACAAAGAATAGGATAATTTTTAAATAAATTCGCAATGCTTTTTAGAAAATGAGACTACCATAAGGCCTCCCGCACACACACACAATGCAAACGCAGAATCGGAGGAGATTTCTCCTTATGATAGTCAAAGATGCTTGATATGCATTAAAAAGAACATTTGATATTATTACTAGTGCATAGTGTAGGCAAAATTCATTTCGAAAATAGAATATAAATCTTAGCCAACATACGACCATTATCGTATGCCTACTATAGCTACCATCTAAACAGTGGTGACCACCATAAGTAAATGGCAGGTTCTACAACTAAAACCATACAAGGCTCGTATTGTTTCTTTGGATTTCCAACAAATGGTCAGGCCAAGGAACTTCCCATTGCCACATGGAAACGCCTCTGGAATGACGTCCCGAGAACCTAACCGGATCTCTGCCAACACAAGGCCGGGTTACCCCTAACTGGGTAACTACTGACACGAATATGTCATTCCCCGATCGTAACCGATCTATATCCGAGGATCCCCGATTTCCAACAACCACAATGTAATAAATTTGCAGTAACCACATAGGTTAAGTATCTGGGCTCCATACCATGATACCACCTCTATCCAGAAGGAATGACATACACTAAAGGGGCGCTACCCCCTAATAACCTTGCTGCATCTTTCCTGTTTTGACCATTTCCGGGGTGTGAGGCTCGACGAAGTCTCGTCCACAAAGCCATGCTTTACAAAAGCAGTGCTTTGGGTCAACAAATGATCAAAGCAATGATCATCAAGATAGACGATCAAACAAATGATCCTATCACAAATGATCATTCAACGATCATTTCACAGCAACACTCAGCATGCCACGTTACCAATTCGGGAATGTATCAATAGTAACCATCAACTATATAACCTCTGAGCTCGTACGTCTCAGAGAAGGGTGTTAAGCTAAGAGAATAAATTCTCTGCCACCAACAGAAATATATTTGATAGAAACCAGCTTTACATCTCAAATTGTAACGTCAGACATACAATCCATACAAGTCTGTTCCGGGATCGAACAGAACCGAAGGCACTTCCAAAGAAGCCCTTGCAATCCGGATATTCACTAATCACGTCCGGACAACCCGTCACTAAGGGTGATAAAACCTCTATATCGGAGATCAGCCGATGCAGAGTAACTCGACGGTAATCCTTCCGTTTTCACAAATATCTGGTCTTCAACACCGGTCTTCAATTGCAATTCATAACGACGTATCACATATTCGGAGTGGGTTATACGACCGCATGGTCCTTTCCCGGTTAACCCGAATAGTGAGCGCTTATTTAAAAATAGGTGTGGCATCCAATTCAAGCAATTCACAACAATTACTCATTCAAGGGTAAATATTGATAGTCGGTTATTTAACTATCAACAGAGATGAGCAACATCATCAGATTCCAAATAATTTTTCAAATTATTTATTTCTACAAAAATATCTTTACAAGATATATAATTTTCCACACTTCAAAAATAAACAACGTTTATTTTGAAACCAATTTTCCCTTTCCATTTATAAATTCCATAGTGAATTTATATTTCAAATTATCTATTGATCTACAGTTTTCAATAGGTTCAATTATTCAATTCCAATTTATCTTCAAGAAGATAAATTTTCAAAACGTTTCATTTCATATTGGAAAAGCATTTCCATACTTATTTAAAAACAAGTAATTCATAAATCTCATTTATTTTCAACAATTTGAAAATATTCAATATACTTAACCCATAGTTAAGTATATATTTCATTCGTTAAGAAAATCATTCTTTAATTCACATTTAATTGGGTCAAAACGAATGTTGCGTAAAACATCGTTACGACAACCCAAAATCACTAGTATAGGGATTCGAAATTAAAATAGATATATAAATCCCAATACTATACAAAAATATTTCCTTTCGGAAATCATTTACTATAACAACAGTGTTATAGTCCATTATTTCCTTATTTTCTCGAAAACGTCTATTTCAACAATAAATGTTGAAATCTATGTTTTCATTTCCTTCTATTTCTCGAAAACGTCTATTTCAACAATGAATGTTGAAATCTAGGTATTCGATACTTAACGCATTTTAAAACACCTTTAATCGTTTTAAATTCCATTTAAAACATTCCTTTCCCAAAATATATCCATTTTCTTTAATAATATATTCACTGTTCAAAATTGTGAATATAGCTCCTTTAATAAATTTTAAAATTAAATTTATCAAATTAAATTTGATTTTCGAATTTATAAACAATGTTTATAAATTCCAACCCTATTTATAACTTTGATTTATAAATTTCCTTTATCAATCCAATTCAATTTATAAAATTCAATTTTATACCAAAAGTCCATATTATAAGTTAAGTACGTATAATTCATTCATTCATTTACCTAATCGTTCTTTCTAAGCTTCACAAATTCCAAATCTTATTGCTTATAAGATTCTTTTATATTCCATGACAATTTCAACTTATAAAAAAAAATTCCTTTATTTACAATTTCTATAAATATCTCATTTAAATGCCCAAAATCCATTTTTTATAAGTTAATGACTCATGAATCTTTTATTTTCAATATCTATTCATTTTATAACTTTCACAATTTACAAATCCAAAATTTTCAATGATCCATTTCATACTTCATTTTAACACATAATAAACTCGTTTATACTTACAATATTTATTTATTTATAAATATCAATTTATAAAATCTTTCATATTCATCCTTTATAATAATTCAGAAATCCAATTTAAATAATTATATAAATCTATTTATTTTTAAAAACTACCTTTGGTTATATTTCACAAAAATCTTAGATTCTATAACTTTAAAAATTAAAATTTTAATTTAATTAAAAATGAATCAACTCAAAATTTCAATAAAAACATATACTTTGGAAAAACCAATTTCAAATCCTTTATAATTCAAAATCGAAAAAAAAAATACTTTTTAAAAATGGATCCAATGATGCAACGCATCCAATAGTCAATCATGGCACAAATATCATATATATGAATATGATAATCAATAATCACACAATATCTATAATCACATAAATATTTGTGAGGAATCCAGTTGGATCCCTCCAACCTATTTCCCTGCATCCAAAGATGTTAGCACAATACCCATTCCACTTCGAGGTGGAATATCGCGGTATATGGGATTTTATAAAATATTATCCGCTTACTAACGGCGCAATAGGGTCTCATCCGCTATACAATGCGGGAAATCAATCAACTGCAATATATACATATGCCAATATATATATATATATATATATTGCTATATATAGATATATCCTACCATATCTAATATCACAATCAAGCAATCAATCAATCAATCAATCAACAAATTTTAAATATAACTATTTAAAATTTAAATAAACCCTTTTGAGTGAGAAGTTCTCACCTTAGCTTTATTTTGCAATCCATTTTCCATCTCAACTTGATTTCACAGTTTTGACCTTGTATAAACAATTTATTCAATTTATCAATATTCGAAATAACTTGAACAATTAATTTCCGTTTAATAGTTTTTGATTAACTGATAATTCTTTTTAAACCAATTTTTTTCCTTTTAAATTTATTTTAACTAATTATTCTACTTTAAATTAACCAATATTCAATTTTGTCGAACAAATTTAATTTCTATTTAAATAAATTTTATTAACTAACTATTTAGTTTAAACAAAAAATTTTTTTCATTCAACCCAACTGTTTATATTTTTTTTTCTTTACTGTCCCTAATTAAAATATCATAATAAATTTTTAAATCGAATTGAAGACAATTGAAACTGCTACCTTACTGTTTTAAACATTTTAACCAGATTTTTACTTTTTTTTTCCCGTATAGGCTACTTTGCATATACATATAATTTATAAATTAAAAATAATAAAAATAATACCTTCTGTAACTATCGAAACCTAGATTGCGACCCTACCTCCTACCCAACGAGACAGGTTGCACCCTCAATGTCGAAGAACCCATCTTTCTTGTCACGCACCTCGCAACACCAAGTTGTTGCTTCCGAAACCCTAGCAACCCTGCGCGAGCCTCCATACGCGCTGCCGCCCCTGTTTGATCGCGATAGCCTCTCGAGTTCGAGCATCCAATTCACCACTGCCGCCTTAACCTCGAGCCTTGAACGCTGATTCGATTTCGAATTGGAAGGGAGGGGTTCGATCTGGGTTTCATTCGTAAAGAGAAGGAATCGCGTTCGAATTTTCGAACGAGGTATCGGCCATTATAAATTTGAACGAAGATTTTTTTTATTTGTTTTTTTTCTGTGAAATCGCGGCCACCATTTCTTTCGTTTGAATGGATTTGAAGGAGGAAACGAAGTGGCTTGGATTGAAAAATGAAGGCGGCCATTATTCTTGTTTTTGAACACTGAAGGAGATCTCGGCTACTGATAATAAAGAAGAAAAGGGGGAAACAAGAGTACGCTTGTCACGATTTTCTTCCGTGATTCTCGGCATAATTTTAGGCATATTGAACGGGATGCTGTCGTTATCTAATTTAAATTTAAATTTAAATTAAGTTTGTTTTCGATTAGAACTTACAACGCATTTATGTGTCGTATTCCCACATGGCAACTCATAAAAATACGAAATTTGAAATCCAATAATAATTCAATATTACGGACCCAATGGAACTGGTTTCGTCGAATTCCGAGACTGTGCCTCGGAAGACTATTTTTAAATTCAATTCAAACGATAATTTTTCAAAACTGAACAAATAACTTTCAAATTCGATTCTGAAGCTTCTATTATCTCCAGTATTAACAATACGAATTTTACAAGCCTTTGAAACATTTTTAAATCAACTTAAAATTGAAGATTCAAATTTTTATTCATTTTCAATAGATTAAATTTTTATAATTTAATCGCCAAATTCAAAGTTATATTGAAAATTCAATCCAAACCATCATTCAAATATTTAAAATTAATTAAATATTCTCAATTTAAATTGTTCAAAATTCTGGGTCGTTACAATCTTCCCCCCTTAAAATAATTTCGTCCCTAAATTACAAGTTAGGAAGAATGGTCCTTAACTCGTCTACTATTTTTCACAATCCAAATAGTTTTATCAACTTACTAACCTAAATCTTTTTATTAGAGATTCCTTTTCATTTCAACTAGCTTTCCTACTTTAATTATAAGTTCAAAAAAACATTGTTTACTTCAAAATTTAAATTTAAATTCAAATCCAAATTTTAAACTTTCAAAAATTTTCAAAATTTTTCTAACACCCGAAATTTTCGAAAAATTTCGCCAGCGTCTCCTTTGCGCAGCTCGATCGGTACGACTACAAAATAGCATCACGGCCCCTCAGAATCAAAAAGAAAAGATAAAGCCAAGTGGCTGTAGAAGGAAATCATCAAATCTCATACTAAAATTGAAATACGTACCTTTTTGTCGAGCAATTCAATTTTTATCTTTGAAATCAAAATCCCAATTCCTTTATAACACCTGTATAACCTGCTAGTAGTAGTATCCAATTACAATATTCAAACCATTTTGCACATTTCCATTTCAAAATATTCAATATATGCTTCTTATATCATCTTTAGCTTTACTATTGAAGTTATACATTCATTTTCATTCAATTTTGCATTTTAATTTCATTTGAATTCAATTTACAATTTCAATTTTTATTTGAATTCAATTTATAATCTCAATTCTATTTGTTTCTAAGCCAAACGAATTCATATTCATTCTAGTTTATACTAATTCAAATTGATACCAATTCAATTTATTCTAATTCTACTTCAGTTCAATTTGCATTTCATATTTTCCATTCAATTTTGTTTACATTCCATATTCATATTCATCTTGAATTTACTTAATCTATTTCACTTCAACTCAAGTTCATTTCCTTGTAAACAATCTTCAATTTCATTTCCATTTTCATTTAATTCAATTCACTTACAAATCATATTTACTTTCATTCCTTCAACTAGTTTAGCTTACTAATTTTCGTTTCAATACTTCGCTTTGCTTAAATCAAATTCAATTCCAATTCATTTCAATTACTCCAAATTTATTTTCAACCTAATAATATTCCATAAATATTTTTATATGCATTCCAGAGTCTTTTCAGCTTTTCCAAAACCAAATCCAAATTTTCCACACATCTTTCATTTAAAACAATTCGGCAGCAATTCCTCTTTTGGAAACCCGAAAATGAACACCGATGATGTCGCGATCACCATCGGAATTATTTTCCAACGACTGACAAGAGTTTAGAGCTTTTCATTCCTTCAAAACAATTTTCAAAACCTTTTAAATTCATTTTCCAAATCAAAAAGGAATTTAATTTCTAAAATTTCCAAATTCTTTCAAAAACATTTCCAAAATCTTCTCTGGAATTCCATTTCCAATTATAAGTCACATTTATAATTTACATTCTCAAATTTCATTTGTATATGGATTTCATTTTCTAACTTTTTGATTATGATTCCAATTTCTTATCCAATAATCAATGGTAATAACTTTTAACATTATCAATTCCTAACATCCAAGCATCCATATATATATATATAATAATTTACAGAAAATCATTTCTTTTATATACAAAAATAGTTTTGGGCAAAATTATTTCATTTACCCCATTTTTAAACAATATTGTCGAATTGTTCTATTCAAGTGTTTAGAAACCCCTTCGATTCAGTTTCGAGGCTGCGCCGACGAAGGTTCATATACCACTCAACAAACCAATCATCACAATATAAAACAATTTCATATTCACTAACAAATACGCACTCATGTCTATTATTACACTCAACTCATTCTAGAGTACTGCTGACTCTATCTCTAAAGAGTAACACCCAACAGAGCCATGGTTGTCGCTTAACCATATGCTCTGATACCAAATGTAACGTTTTCGATTTTTCTTTGTCGAAAAACCGAAATGTTATGGTTGAAGAAGAAGAAAGAGGTAGAAGAAGAGAGAAAAAGAGAGAAGAAGAAAACAGAACAGCAACAGAAACAATATCAGAATCTCACAATCGCAGCGGAACAACATATAATAGATAAATGAATAATCATTAAAACAAAAGAACTATACATTTTATACATTACATCACATTACATTCATTATCAGAGTGTACAACAACAAACAGCGGAAAAGAAATACTATATACAATAGATAATATGCTACGCCATCCAGCTCGCCTCCCGATATCTGTAGCAACACCTGAATCCAGAATGACCTGATAACCTAACTCTAGACTTCCCGTGTAGAAATTGGTGGGCACCCAGAGTTTAGGAAGGGAACAATAAACTCCAGGTCAGTCATGTGACTGGTGTGAGAACTAAAACAGTTATTTATCTTTAAAACAAAGAATAGGATAATTTTTAAATAAATTCGCAATGCTTTTTAGAAAATGAGACTACCATAAAGCCTCCCGCACACACACAATGTAAACGCAGAATCGGAGGAGATTTCTCCTTATGATAGTCAAAGATGCTTGATACGCATTAAAAAGAACATTTGATATTATTACTAGTGCATAGTGTAGGCAAAATTCATTTCGAAAATAGAATATAAATCTTAGCCAACATACGACCATTATCGTATGCCTACTATAGCTACCATCTAAACAGTGGTGACCACCATAAGTAAATGGCAGGTTCTACAACTAAAACCGTACAAGGCTCGTATTGTTTCTTTGGATTTCCAACAAATGGTCAGGCCAAGGAACTTCCCATTGCCACATGGAAACGCCTCTGGAAAGACGTCCCGAGAACCTAACCGGATCTTTGCCAACACAAGGCCGGGTTACCCCTAACTGGGTAACTACTGACACGAATATGTCATTCCCCGATCGTAACCGATCTATATCCGAGGATCCCCGATTCCAACAACCACAAAGTAATAAATTTGTAGTAACCACATAAGTTAAGTATCTGGGTTCCATACCATGATACCACCTCTATCCAGAAGGAATGACATACACTAAAGGGGCGCTACCCCCTAATAACCTTGCTGCATCTTTCCTGTTTTGACCATTTTCGGGGTGTGAGGCTCGACGAAGTCTCGTCCACAAAGCCATGCTTTACAAAAGCAGTGCTTTGGGTCAACAAATGATCAAAGCAATGATCATCAAGATAGACGATCAAACAAATGATCCTATCACAAATAATCATTCAACGATCATTTCACAGCAACACTCAGCATGCCACGTTACTAATTCGGGAATGTATCACTAGTAACCATCAACTATATAACCTCTGAGATCGTACATCTCAGAGAAGGGTGTTAGGCTAAGAGAATAAATTCTCCGCCACCAACAGAAATATATTTGATAGAAACCAACTTTACATCTCAAATTGTAACGTCAGACATACAATCCATACAAGTCTGTTCCGGGATCGAACAGAACCGAAGGCACTCCAAAGAAGCCCTTGCAATCCGGATATTCACTAATCACGTCCGGATAACCCGTCACTAAGGGTGATAAAACCTCTATATCGGAGATCAGCCGATGCAGAGTAACTCGACGGTAATCCATCCGTTTTCACAAATATCTGGTCTTCAACACCGGTCTTCAATTGCAATTCATAACGACGTATCACATATTCGGAGTGGGTTATACGACCCCATGGTCCTTTCCCGGTTAACCCGAATAGTGAGCGCTTATTTAAAAATAAGTGTGGCATCCAATTCAAGCAATTCACAACAATTACTCATTCAAGGGTAAATATTGATAGTCGGTTATTTAACTATCAATAGAGATGAGCAACATCATCAGATTCCAAATAATTTTCCAAATTATTTATTTCTACAAAAATATCTTTACAAGATATATAATTTTCCACACTTCAAAAATAAACAACGTTTATTTTGAAACCAATTTTCCCTTTCCATTTATAAATTCCATAGTGAATTTATATTTCAAATTATCTATTGATCTACAGTTTTCAATAGGTTCAATTATTCAATTCCAATTTATCTTCAAGAAGATAAATTCACAAAACGTTTCATTTCATATAGGAAAAGCATTTCCATACTTATTTAAAAACAAGTAATTCACAAATCTCATTTATTTTCAACAATTTGAAAATATTCAATATACTTAACCCATAGTTAAGTATATATTTCATTCGTTAAGAAAAGCATTCTTTAATTAACATTTAATTGGGTCAAAACGAATGTTGTGTAAAACATTGTTACGACAACCAAAATCACTAGTATAGGGATTCGAAATTAAAATAGATATATAAATCCCAATACTATACAAAAATATTTCCTTTCGTAAATCATTTACTATAACAACAGTGTTATAGTCCATTATTTCCTTATTTTCTCGAAAACGTCTATTTCAACAATAAATGTTGAAATCTATGTTTTCATTTCCTTCTATTTCTCGAAAACGTCTATTTCAACAATGAATGTTGAAATCTAGGTATTCGATACTTAACGCATTTTAAAACACCTTTAATCGTTTTAAATTCCATTTAAAACATTCCTTTCCCAAAATATATCCATTTTCTTTAATAATATATTCACTGTTCAAAATTGTGAATATAGCTCCTTTAATAAATTTTAATATTAAATTTATCAAATTAAATTTGATTTTCGAATTTATAAACAATGTTTATAAATTCCAACCCTATTTATAACTTTGATTTATAAATTTCCTTTATCAATCCAATTCAATTTATAAAATTCAATTTTATACCAAAAGTCCATATTATAAGTTGAGTACTTATAATTCATTCATTCATTTACCAAATCGTTCTTTTTAAGCTTCAAAAATTCCAAATCTTATTGCTTATAAGATTCTTTTATATTCCATGACAATTTCAACTTATAAAAAAAAATTCCTTTATTTACAATTTCTATAAATATCTCATTTAAATGCCCAAAATCCATTTTTTATAAGTTAATGACTCATGAATCTTTTATTTTCAATATCTATTCATTTTATAACTTTCACAATTTACAAATCTAAAATTTTCAATGATCCATTTCATACTTCATTTTAACACACAATAAACTCGTTTATACTTACAATATTTTTTTATTTATAAATATCAATTTATAAAATCTTTCATATTCATCCTTTATAATAATTCAGAAATCCAATTTAAATTATTATATAAATCTATTTATTTTTAAAAACTACCTTTGGTTATATTTCACAAATATCTTAGATTCTATAACTTTAAAAATTAAAATTTTAATTTAATTAAAAATGAATCAACTCAAAATTTCAATAAAAACATATACTTTGGAAAAACCAATTTCAAATCCTTTATAATTCAAAATCGAAAAAAAAAATACTTTTTAAAAATGGATCCAATGATGCAACAGCATCCAATAGTCAATCATGGCACAAATATCATATATCAATATGATAATCAATAATCACACAATATCTATAATCACATAAATATTTGTGAGGAATCCAGTTGGATCCCTCCAACCTGTTTCCCTGCATCCAAAGATGTTAGCACAATACTCATTCCACTTCGAGGTGGAATATCGCGGTATATGAGATTTTATAAAATATATCCGCTTACTAACGGCGCAATAGGGTCTCATCCGCTATACAATGCGGGAAATCAATCAACTTCAATATATACATATGCCAATATATATATATATTGCTATATATAGATATATCCTACCATATCTAATATCACAATCAAGCAATCAATCAATCAATCAACAAATTTTAAATATAACTATTTAAAATTTAAATAAACCCTTTTGAGTGAGAAGTTCTCACCTTAGCTTTATTTTGCAATCCATTTTCCATCTCAACTTGATTTCACAGTTTTGACCTTGTATAAACAATTTATATAATTTATCAATATTTGAAATAACTTGAACAATTAATTTCCGTTAAATAGTTTTTGATTAACTGATAATTCTTTTTAAACCAATTTTTTTCCTTTTAAATTTATTTTAACTAATTATTCTACTTTAAATTAACCAATATTCAATTTTGTCGAACAAATTTAATTTCTATTTAAATAAATTTTATTAACTAACTATTTAATTTAAACAACTTTTTTTTCTTTCAACCCAACTGTTTATATTTTTTTTTCTTTACTGTCCCTATTTAAAATATCATAATACATTTTTAAATCGAATTGAAGACAATTGAAACTGCTACCTTACAGTTTTAAACATTTTAAACAGATTTTTACTTTTTTTTTCCGTATAGGCTACTTTGCATATACATATAATTTATAAATTAAAAATAATAAAAATAATACCTTCTGTAACTATCGAAACCCAGATTGCGACCCTACCTCCTACCCAACGAGACAGGCTGCACCCTCAATGTCGAAGAACCCATCTTTCTTGTCACGCACCTCGCAACACCAAGTTGTTGCTTCCGAAACCCTAGCAACCCTGCGCGAGCCTCCATACGCGCTGCCGCCCCTGGTTGATCGCGATAGCCTTTCGAGTTCGAGCATCCAATTCACCATTGCCGCCTTGACCTCGAGCCTTGAACGCTGATTCGATTTCGAATTGGAAGGGAGGGGTTCGATCTGGGTTTCATTCGTAAAGAGGAGGAATCGCGTTCGAATTTTCGAACGAGGTATCGGCCATTATAAATTTGAACGAAGATTTTTTTTTTATTTGTTTTTTTCTGTGAAATCGCGGCCACCATTTTTTTCGTTTGAATGGATTTGAAGGAGGAAACGAAGTGGCTTGGATTGAAAAATGAAGGCGGCCATTATTCTTGTTTTTGAACACAGAAGGAGATCTCGGCTACTGATAATAAAGAAGAAAAGGGGGAAACAAGAGTACGCTTGTCACGATTTTCTTCTGTGATTCTCGGCATAATTTTAGGCATATTGAACGGGATGCTGTCGTTATCTAATTTAAATTTAAATTTAAATTAAGTTTGTTTTCGATTAGAACTTACAACGCATTTATGTGTCGTATTCCCACACGGCAACTCAGAAAAATACGAAATTTAAAATCCAATAATAATTCAATATTACGGACCCAATGGAACTGGTTTCGTCGAATTCCGAGACTGTTCCTCGGAAGACTATTTTTAAATTCAATTCAAACGATAATTTTTCAAAACTGAACAAATAACTTTCAAATTCGATTCTGAAGCTTCTATTATCTCCAGTATTAACAACACGAATTTTACAAGCCTTTGAAACATTTTTAAATCAACTTAAAATTGAAGATTCAAATTTTTATTCACTTTCAATAGATTAAATTTTTATAATTTAATCACCAAATTCAAAGTTATATTGAAAATTCAATCCAAACCATCATTCAAATATTTAAAATTAATTAAATATTCTCAATTTAAATTGTTCAAAATTCTGGGTCGTTACAGGCATGCTCTGAGATGGCAATAGACCGCTCTGTCCGAAGAGGCAATATTTAACTTTTCCTTTGTTAGTGATTGATAATTTGGAATTTGAATTTAATAAATGAACTTGAATTTCATAAGATAAACCTTTGATCGGCAAGTTAAAGGATGAATATCGAAAGTCAATTTGAAATTGATCGCTCTATGACCTTACCCGGATAGACAGGGTCCGGAGTGTAAGAAGTGAGTTGCTTCGTCAGAGAGAGAAAGGATCAACTCACTTTACGTCATTCCCCTTTCAACGGAGAGTGATTGGATAGGGGTTCAATAAGAGATCGGAGTGGCTAAAATTGGCGTAGGATTTAGGCCATGACAACGTTTAATGTTCAAGGACGCTGAATCAGAGTGCAGGAAGGGCCGCCGCTTCGCAAGAGAGCGACAGGTTCGGCTCATACGGTGCTGTTTCCTTTTCACCAGAGAGTGACAGGATGGGAACCAGCAAGATCCCGGAGAAGCTATGATCGGTCTAGAAGGACTAAGACATCGCTATTTGCCCTCGCTTAGGCCAGAGTGCAAGGGATAGAGAGCAACACCGGAGCGTGACAAGATCTTTCTATTCGATCGTTAAGTTGGAATGGACTTAGCAAGGGTACGAAGTGGCCATCAATAGTCCAAAATGCCATAGGATTTGCTTACTGACTTCCACAAGTTGAAATGGATAATTGTTCGGCTTTGAGCAGCCACGAACTTTTGATTGAGGATATTATAAATATGGATAAAACATGGACTCGCGACATTGGATTTGAATCTATTCAAAACACACCCTTTACCAAAAGACATGTTTGAGGGGGGCAAATCTTATCCCACCTTTTCGCAAGGCCGTGACACCAAGAACTTGACTGGAAACCGATGATAGTTCATCCTGGAGATCGTTAATACACTAGTCTACCATGGATATCGGTAAATTTTGTTCGAGTCCGGATTGAGCTACAATTGATATGGCAGCACTCGAAAAGCTACAAAAGCCAACTTTTCGTATTTCAAGTCAATCAGAGTTCGAATACTCAAGATATGATCGATCCAATTTCAGCAATCACCTTGTTCATATCCGTCCACCGAAAGGCCTTGTTCGTATACTTCAAGCCCCAACTGTTCGTATCCATCCACTAAAAGGCCTTGTTCGTATCCATCACACTTCCATCTATTCGTATCCATCACACTTCCATCTATTCGTATCCATCGTTTCGCATCCATCTGTTCATATCCGTCACGCATCCATCTGTTCCTATCCATCATTTTGCATCCATATGTTCGTATCCATCGACATGCAATCGTCCTGTTTGTATCCATCGAAAACACAGCACGAACAGTGAAACAACGATCGATACGAATAGTGCAATAACAATTGACATGAACAACGCAATCGATCTATACGAATAGTGCAATCTATCGACACGAGCAGTGCAACAACGATCGATACAAACAGTGCAACAATGATCGATACGAACAGTGTAACAACGATCGATACAAATAATGCAATCGATCGATACGAACAGTGCTACAACAATCGATACGAATAGTGCAATCGATCAATATGGACAGTGCAATCTATCGATACGAACAGTGCAACAATGATCGATACAAACAGTGCGAAAACGATCGATACGAATAGTGCAATCGATCGATATGAACGACGCAATCTATCGATACAAACAGTGCAACAACGATCGATATGAATAGTGCAATCGATCGATACGAACGATGCAATCTATCGATACGAACAGTGCAACAATGATCGATACGAATAGTGCAACAACGATCGATACGAACTGTGCAATCGATCGATATAAATAAAACAATAGATCGATACGAAGAGGATTGATACAAACTAAACAGCCTACATAAAACCCAAACTTGCATCGAACATAACTGACAATCTACAAGTCCAAATTCCACCAAATTTTCACAGGAGCTTGCGTACAACGAAAAGAATGTTTTTGATTGATCATGGCTCAATTGGGAAAGACTTGGATCAATATGAATTTCGCTCGTATCGATCACAAACTAAGTGCATGTCACGTGGTGTCGATCGCGTGGGCCCACACATGTGGCAGAAGAGGTCTTCCGAGATCTAAGCGAGATATTTGCAGCCTACGCCTACAAATAGCATCCCAAAGCCTATAGAAAAGGGACTTTTGATTCTACGACGTCTAGACGCAGTCGAAATCACCATTGTACTCAAACTTCACTCCTTTAGTCGAAAATTACTACTGTAATCCATTGTAAACAACGAGCAAAGTCATTAAAAGATTATCTTTTGAAGTAACGTAGGTCGGAGATAGCCTAACCAATATAAATCTTGTGTCTCTGTCTACTTCTTTCCGTTTTAAGTTTGTTATTCTTCTTTTTATCCTCTACATTATTTAGATCTATAATCTATAATCATATACTGCTGATCTGTGTTCATACACTGGCGCTTTCATGATATTTGGAGTTTGTGCCTAATTTTAGCACAAACACACATAAACTCAAGACACCCTCTATCGACTGACCTAACTCTATGCTCAAAACCCTGCCATAACTCAGCCTCTGATTTGCGAATTCTCGAACTACACCATCATTGTTTGTAACCTAGTCACATGACTAGAATTTACAAAGTTTAAAAAAGGAAAATACAAAGTGAAGTAATTAAAAAACAAAACCCTAATTTAAAAATTCAAGCCCAAATAATAAGTTAAAGAAGCCGACCCAAATTAAATAAAGAGTATCCCTTTTTTGATTTTATATTATCGACCTTTTTTCTTTGCGTTAAAAAAATGGCTGCTTCCTTTCTGCTCGTTCGTTCCTCTCTGAGAAATTAAGGTCCCTATGAAATAGGAATTGTCGCCTGTATCTGATCAATCGCAGTGATTATCTCCTCTATTTGGCTAAGACAATTGATCCTCTAGCTATGATGATTTCGGTCGATCCACTTTGATCAGGTTCAAACTGAAATTGTTATGTGTTTTGTGCTCATTTCTTTACTGATTAATTTACTTGAATTCAATACTATACATGCCTACAGTGATTTTGGTTAAATAGGGATTGATTCCCTTTATTAACGTTCGTATTTATCTTTTGAATTCATCGGTCAATTTTAGCTCGGCCATTCGATTATGCTTGAACGCTTGAGATTTCTTTAGACTAGTTCAATTTCGAATATTTCTTTGCTTTGGTTGCTTGGCCACAATGGCTCCATGAGTTTGCTTTATTATCACAATTTTGATTTCTAATTTGGTCCGTGAATTTCTGGTTTGACTTCGGCCATTTTGACTTGTTAGATTTCTTTTTGCTCTGATTGATTTCGGCCTTGACTTTGTTAAAAATATGACCAATAGTTGCTTTGTTGCTTGATTTGTTCATAGTATCGTTGCAATATAAACTGTTCCGCTCCGTACATGATGTCTTTGAGCTTTTGATAATTGCTTGAACTTGAATCGCTTGATTTTGACTTATATTCATGCCAGAGTGTGTTCAAAACTGTTTGCACATTACCTAAGTGTTGACGCCCATTATATATTTGAAGCTTCAAGTACAGACCATTTTGTTGCACTGCTTTACTGCAACCATATTGCCACTTCCGTCCTTGGTAGCCTGTATTCTGGTTGCATGTGAATATGTATACGTATGTGTTCATATGTATATGTTTATATACATATATGTTTGTTGCACCATGTAGTTTTGTATACATATGTTTGTGTGCCTTGAGTACATTTGTATATATGATGTTGTGATGTAACTGGACTTTTGTTTTACTTGAAATCAAGTCTAGTATGTTTTGTAAGTCTGCACTTTGTTTACATGTGCTTGCTGTCTCATTGTGATTTTGTGCATTGATTTCATATTGTAACCATGTCATGTTCCTTCGAGGCAGTTTGCATTTGCTTCCATGCTGCCAGGTTTGTTGTAGTTTCTTCTAGTCTTTGTTGTTTGACATTTTAGCCTTTGATTGTTGAGGCTTCACCATTGACTGCTGAGACTTTACCATTGACTGTTGACATGTGCATTTTGTTGTTGCACATTTCAGTTTTTTGTTTTTCTCTGCTGGTTTTTTTGTTGTGTTTGGTCTTGGTCGTTCAATTGTTAAGATGCTGCTTCGAGCCCCTATGCATTGAACTCGTATATTTCTTGTGTCCTCACTATGATCAATGTTGTTGCATTGTGTTCATGTACATTTGGGTCTAGTTCATGCATTCTGCAGCTTTGTAGATGTGCAATCTGATTCATTGTTGCATAAGAACTGGTACTTGATAATTTTGTGATGTTTTTATGCTGCACCTGAATTGAATCAAGCCTTGGCTCGGGTATGACCTTGTGTTTACCTTTCCCTATAATTTTATCAAGTGTATATTGGTGTGGACGACCTTGTGGCATGTATAGTGATACGCTGTGCATGTCACAAATTGTTCGTGTATGATGAATTCAAAATGATGACGAACAACCCAAATAACTAAGGCAAATAACATTTTCAAAGACACATTTTATTTTACATAGCAAAAATATTTGATTTTCAATTTTACCGCGTCAATGTATATTTTGCAGATAACTCAGATACTGGATTAATCTGGAATAGAGTTGAAGAGCAATACGAATGCATGAGTGATATGTAGTGAGGTGCAAATGTAAATTGAAAATTGTCATGTAATTGAATTTGTATTGTAATTTAAATTGTGTATATATAGTGAGAACTCAAACTTGTAATATTCAAAATTGTAATAAATATTCGTTTGAATAAAATATCTGTTTGAATTTAAATTTTATGTTATTTATTTTATTCGAAAAATATTTATCTAATTATGTGAAAAATAGAATAGTATATTGACAAATATAGTTAATTGAATATGTATATATATATGTTTATTATCATCAAACAAAAATCATGTACTAGAATGTTTAACTGTACACACCAGCATTGCTACGAAAGGAATGGTACAAAATGGATACGTAAAGCATGGTCAAACAAAAGAAGTCGTCAATGAGCGTGAAAAGTGGGTCTCCCCTGGATTCTTGAACCATGTCATCGATACACACTCAAGCGACACGAAAGGCATGGAGATGAAAGGATCGATGCAAGGCCATCGATATGAGCGTGGAAACTTAGCTATAATATCAACCTTGAATTGATCATAACTCAAAATCTAGAAGTCCAAAGCCTCCAAATTTTCACCACGACTTGCATACAACCTGAAGGATGTTTGTGATCGATACGAAATGTACACGGATTGATCTGGGATCGATTCCAAATGGCTAGGGATCGATCACGTTGGCCCACACGCGTGAGAGAAGGGGTCTTCTAGGATTTGAGCCAGATTTTTCCATGGCACGCCTATAAATAGCAGCCCAATGCCTTCAGAAAAGGGATCTTTTGGCTCTTCTACGTCGTTACACTACTGAACTTGTGACGCCCCACCTCTATACCCACGCTAGCCAAGGACACTACGGGGTAATGCCATCAACTAGCACAGAGAATAAGGCTGTTGAGGAGCAACCATCCTGTACTTGCTTTGTGCGAGCACCGATATGTCAGATAGAATAACATGCAACCCATTTCGAGAGGAAATTCGACATACCGATACACACTCAAAGCTACTACACAGTGGCTATAATATCTTCGGAAACAAATATAGAAATAAGCATAACATAAATCAGTCACAGATAATTCATATCACAAAGGCGGAAGAAGATATTAATATATAACCAACACATGAAAATGTACATCAGAGTAGTGGTCAAAAAGATCCACAATAATACAAAAGAATAACAACACATGCTATACAAAAAAATACAACAATGAGTCTATATCTCAAGTGTATACAACAAAAACTGCTAATCTAAATAGTTAGCCAAAAGTCAGAGTAGCAAATCCCAGGAAGAAGTCAAGCAGAAGCACCTGTAACATCTCGGTCTGACCCGAGTATTATTTAAGAAAATAATAAACGGATCAGTCTAGCTATAAATATCAGGTGACATGGTATAAAATAAAAGATATGGCATAAACATAAAATATCCATACTGACATACTACTATAAGTATGCAAATGATGATCAACAGAAGATCAATCAATAAGAGATAAATGAATATCACAAGAATTTTCTCAAAGATCCAAAGAGGGCATCATACCCCAAACTTGTACTCATAACAAGTCAATGACATAAATTACAGAAATCAACACAAGAAATCCAAAAATAGCAGAAAAAGGGAAAGAGACCTATCACATGACGGTCCGAAGACCATGGGGAGCTACCCTATATGTGTGATTCGAAATCACACAGATGAGGTCTAGGCTAACCAAAGAGCAAAAAGGTATGTGTGAGTGGAATCACACAAATGGTGTCTAGCCTAACCTCGCAACAAAACGATAAGTGTGAGTCGGAATCACATAGATGAGGTCTAGGCTAACCAAAAAGCAAAAAGGTATGTGTGAGTGGAATCACACAAATGGTGTCCATCCTAACCTCGCAACAAAAAGGTATGTGTGAGTGGAATCACACAAATGGTGTCTAGACTAACCTCGCAACAAAAAGATATGTGTGAGTCAGAATCACACCCATGAGGTCTAGTCTAACCTTGCAAACAAAGAGACATCACACAATTACTAGTCTAAATCATAAAATGATCGTCATGATCAAAGAGAAGTGTCAATTACAGTAAGCTAGTAAATATATGAGCTTAGCTTCATGTCCCATAACCACTAGCTTAACTTAAATATTTGCGAACAAATTGTAATGTCCACTAGAAAATTGTCACAAAAAGGTTCAATCGAACAAGTCCAAGAGTTAACCGACGAAGCAAACGCAAGTGTTTCATACCACTTGTTTTACTAAGCCGTTTAATTCAATTTCTCATACGAGTGAGGTAAAGGTTTGTATATACTAGTAGATTGGAAAACGGTTTAAGAAAAGAGCTTTGTTATTGAAAATAGAGTTGAAATCATTTTGCTGAAAGAGTTTTGATATTTACTACTAGTATTGAAACCTTCATATTTTAAAGTGACAAATCATAGAAGTGATTGTAGAAACAATCAATCATAAAAATTAACATTCGAAGATGTGAATAAAATCCAAAGAAACTGATAAAGAATCCATCGAAATAGATATTCAAAAATCCATAAATCGACCGAGAAGCCCAAGATAGTTTGTCTCGAAGAATGGTCAACTCAGCATCTCAACAAAGCAAGTTCTGTTGAATGTTTTTCAGATAACATCCCCTACGGAGGGGGGTCCAGGTGGGTGCGGGGGCAACGCCCCCGCTACGTGGTTCGACCTGCCTGGTCAGCTCGCGGGGGTCCAAGGGGCAATGCCCCATCCAAAACGGTACGACCAAGTGAAGACCTAACGGAGGATAGGGTCGAGCGACTTAAGAAGCTCACGACCTATCATTAGCACGGTCGAGCGACCTAAATAGAACGACCTAAGGTTGAAGGCCTAGCGACCTAATGTCCAGCGACCTACGACCTAATGGGCTCAAGCAGGGTCAAGGTGGAACGACCCAATGGCACGCGACCTAAGGGGTTTATCACTTGAGCGACCTAACGGTTTAACCCTCAAGCGACCTAACGGCATATAAAGGTCAACCGACCTAGTGAAAGCAAACAGGTCATGCGACCTAACGAGTAGACACGCGACCTAATATGGCCGACCTAAGTGCAAACGACCTAAGTGGTCAAAGGGGCGCGACCTTTCAAGACAACTGGAAGAGCGACCTATCATAAGTGGCCAAGCGACCTAACTGGAGCGACCTAGTTGAATCATGGTTAACGAGCTAAGGGTTTACGCGACCTAGCGACCTAAGTTCTAAAACAAGGTCGAGCGACCTATGGCTAACGACCTATGGTGTAAAAGGTGGTGCGACCTAGTGGGAGAACAGACCAAGCGACCTAGCGAAGAATAGACCAAGCAACCAACCGAAGAACAGGCCGAGCGACCTACGACCTAGAGGCCCACGACCCAGCGAGCCAGAGCCGTGCGACCTAAGGCTGCAGAGGGGATTTAAGGCAAGAAACGACCTAAGTGTTAGCGACCTAACGACCTAAAAGCCAACGACCTACGATCTAAGGGCCATATGACCTAATCCCCTCGCGACCTAACTCTGAACACGCAAGAAATTGCCAGAACGACCTAAAGGCAGTAGATCCACCAAAACGCTAAAAATAGGTGTTTTTTCGCCAATCCAATCCAAACCAAATGCAAAGTGTGTGTAAAAGTGATAGGGAATCATTCCCAATAGTCCAAGATAGTTATAGACAAGATTTTGAGATTAAAAATCTCACCTCTGCACCAAATTTATGAAGAAAAGCTTGAAAGCAACGGAGAAGTAATCACCAGCTTGAATCCAATATCTTCTTCTTGAATTTGGAATTGAATGTTGGATTTGCAAGAGAATTTGAGCTTGGAATATTAATTTCCCCTTCCACTCACCATTAATGCTAAAGCTTGGTTGTTACGAAATTTATGAAGAGCGAGGAGAAGGAGAGAAGTGGGTTTGATTATAATGGCTAATCTAGCCCAAAGTCCAAAGCAGGAAAAGTAAGTGAAACACTAACTCCAAACCTATCAATGTTTACACTTAAAAAAATTGTAAACGGCATTTCGAACTCAATGGAAGTGGTCTCGAGTCCTAATTTGACCATTTGCAAAAAGTAGCTTTTCGGACCAATATCCGATTAATGACAAAATATTTAAATAAAATATTTAAATATAAAATCGATAAATATGCGGGTTGTTACAGACTCCCCTCCTTAAAGAAATTGCGTCCTCGCAATATAAGATGGAAATAAAAAGTAACAACCATAAAAGCTTATTAACACAAAAGAAATTTGAAATAGGAAGTTCACCTCAAAGAGAAGGAGTAAGCAAGTCCGGATGTGTTCGCTCGATGAATTCTCTGGATTCCCAAGAGCAATCCTTAGGATTTGAGGACCATTGAACCTTCACAAGCGGAACATCTTTATTTCGGAGTCGTTTGACCTCCGAAGCAATAATTCGAATAGGATGCTGCTCGTAAGTTAAATTCGGCGAAAATTCAATTTCTTCCACAACATCAGGCTCAAGAATAGAATCGGAATCTCGAAGGCATTTCCGTAATTGAGAAACATGAAACACGTCATGCATAGCAGAAAACTGAGCCGGTAATGTAAGGCGATAAGCCATAGAACCAATACGTTCAGTGATAGGAAATGGCCCAATATACCGGGGTGCTAACTTTCCCGATCGACTGAAACGTACAACACCTTTCACAGGTGAAACAGGAATAAAAACAGAATCTCCCACAGAAAATTCTTACTTCCTTCTTCGATTATCGGCATAGGATTTTTGTCTACTCTGGGCTTCTTTCATCTATGTCGAATAAGTTCAATCTTCTATGTGGAATCACGAATAAAGTCTGGACCTAAAAGCAGCTTCTCACCGGCCTCAAGCCAACAAGAAGGAGATCGGCATGGCCTTCCATAGAGTGCCTCGAAATGTGCCATACCAAAACTATATTGGAAGCTATTATTATAGGAAAATTCAACAAGTGAAATATGATCTTCCCAACTTCCACCAAAATCGAGCACACAAGCACGAAGAAGATCTTTGATTCACATGCTCGGTTTGTCCATCGGACTGGGGGTGATAAGCAGTGCTAAAATTAAGCTTCGTTCCTAAAGCTTTTTGAAGACTCTTCCAAAATCCACTAGTAAACAACGGATCTCGATTGCTAATAATAGAAGTAGGAACTCTATGCAATTTAACAATTTCTTTGATAAAGAGTTTGGCCAAAAGAGGAACGGTTCGGTTAGACTGAACGAGAATAAAATGGGCGGATTTAGTAAGTCTATCAACGATCACCCATAAGCTATCATGACCCGAACGAGAACGGGGAAGGCCGTCTATAAAATCCATGGAAATTTGGTCCCAATTCCAAATTGGAATTTCTAAAGGTTGCAATAACCCACCAGCCTTTGATGTTCGGCCTTGACAACTTGGCAAGTCATGCAACACTTAACAAAGTTAGCAATATCAGATTTCATTCGCTCCCAATAATAAAGTCGTTTCGTATCAGCTTACATTTTACTACTACCGGGATGAATGGTGAATTTAGAACGATGGGAATCTTCTAAAATATCTTTACGAAAATCACCAATATTTGGTACGATAAGTCTAACAAATTTTCGAATGCCGCCACGAGAATCAATATCAAAGTCTTTCAAACCTTCAATATCAATTTTTTCCTTAACATTTTGGCCAAGAAGAGCCAATTCAGGATCTAGCCCTTGAGCTTCAAGAATGCGGTCTAAAAGAGAAGGATGAGCCTCAAGGCTACATAAAACAAGTGATGAGCATAAATCGGATACGCGCTCTCTAATCTCACAAGTGAATAAAATCTCGAGACCGTTCCATTCGGGTATCATCATAGATACAACTGCTTGTTGTTTATGGCTAAGAGCGTCGGGGACACGATTACCCTTACCGGAGGTATAAAGAATACCAAGATCATAAGGTACAAGGAACTCGAGCCAACGCTGTTGACGCAAATTAAGTTCCTTTTGAGAAAATAAATATTTCAAAAACTTATGATCCGTGTAAAAAATAAATTTCTCTCCCAATAGATAATGACGCCAAATTCGAAGGGCGAAAACAATAGCCGCGAGTTCTAAATCATATGTGGCATACCTAGTCTCGATCGGCTTTAATGATTTAGAAGCACAAGTGGTAGAACATTCTCTTTTGCAAGAGGACGACACCCAAACCAATATGACTAGCATTGGTACAAAATATAAAATCTTGGTTCCCCTCGAGAAACACAAGAATAAGAGTGTCGGAAAAGAATTCTTTCAAATAATCTTCTTTCTCGAAAAGCTAAAACTTTTAAAATTACATTTATATTTATGTAATAATCTTTCTATAAAAAATTTACATTTTCACAAGTCAATATATTGTGTCTAATTGTCTCATCAAAGCGTTTAGGAAATTCCTATCGACAACGCTAATCAAGCGCATCGACCAAAATTCTTAAAACACTATATGGGCTATACAATCACAAAAACATCTTTTACAGGATAAACATGTTTCTAAAACTTTTGAAAATTCTCTTTGTTCGTTCTAAAAATAGAAATCCTATTTATACTTCTAAATAAATCTTATGAAAAAGATTTGCAAAAATTTTAAATTTCTATTTTCATCCAAAATCAATAAATACTAGAATGGAGTCATCGAGATATTCGTAAAATACTCGATTCATAAAATGGATGAAATAAGCTAGACGAATCGAATGACATAATAAATTATTCATATGAATCATAACGAGTGTGGAATGCGGTAAGTGGAATGCTAACTTACGCAACTCGTAACTAATGAAAATCGGTGGCAAGGTCGAGCTGAAAAGACCTTAACACCACACAAGATATTGCTTTGGTGATGACCCTACGAAAAACTCAAAATTACCGAAAAATTCTCAAACTTCATGAATGAGAGGAACAACACTTTCCTCATCTTGCGGGCTTAAAGAGTAAAATGATGCCATCAAGTTGGAATCGAAATCACAAATGAGAAATAGAAATCTGCTTAACAGATTAAGAATGTCAAATATAAGTAGTCCACTAGGGACAAAGGATGTGGCTTCATAATGATTAAGCCAATCCTTTCACACAAATCAATTCCGAAGCCTAAGTAAAAAATATCAGCTCGGAAAGAAAAATCACATAAAATAATTTCGACATCAATAGAAAGTAAGTTGAGTGTTGCGGATCCACCATCCGGATTCGCAATTCCCCAAGAAGACATCAAGCCCAAAATATTCAAAGAAAAAGAATCAAGTTATTTTGATATAAAAATAATGAGATGAACCCATATAAAAAAGAACTCAAATAGAAAGATCACGAAATAAAACAATAGCATCAAGGATTGAATGTAAAATACCTTGACCAAGAGAAGTGTCACAAGGGGCTTGCACGACTTTCAATTTTCCCTCCCTCTTGCTAGGGAGTTTGGGACATGTAGATAAGTAATGACCCGAGCCTTTACAATAGCGGCAATAGAGGGGTTTCAGGCACTTAATTACATAATGGTCCGTGGAACCACAATTGTGGCATTGTTTACGACTTGGGGTGGGAGTCTTGGCTACCGAAGTTTCTTGTTACACCTTCTTCTTGCTTTGAAGTATGGGGCAGACAGAAATACGATGACCTGTATTTTTGCAATAGCGACAAAAGAGTGGCTCCGGACACTCCTTTGCATAGTGGTCCTTAGAATTACAATTGTAGCATCCTCCACGATTACGGATTGGAGTCTTTGCTACAAAAGTAGTTTGCTTCACTCTCTTATTGGGATTAAGGCTCTTGAACTTAATATGCCTCTTCTTGGAAGTCGCAATATCACAAACACTTCCTTTACCAACCTCTCCATGAAGAAGAGTAACATCTACAAGCTGATTGAAAGAAACTTCAAGTTTCAAAGGTAGAACCATTTCGGGGTTCTTACTCAAAGCACAGATAAACTCTTGATTCATTACAAGATCCAAAAGTTGTTGGGCAGACATGAATGCGCCATCCAGAGAAGGGCTACTGGATTGATCAGCGCTACGACTGCTAGAATTAAGCATTTCTCTTCCTTTAGAAAAGAAAGAAGGAGAAAAAGGTTATTCACCAAATGAATATCAAGTAATCTTGATAGATAAAACAATGAATCATAAAGAAAATAGGATGAATCGGTACGAAGACTCGAATTAAATCCTAAGGCACGACTTCTAAGATGGACTTAGGACGATGATCCTTGTTAAATTATTCTACATTGTTCCGAAGTTTGGCTTTGATACCAAGCTGTGACGCCCCACCTCTATACCCACGCTAGCCAAGGACACTACAGGGTAATGCCGTCAACTAGCATGGAGAATAAGGCTGTTGAGGAGCGACCATCCGTGTAATTGCTCTGTGCGAGCACCGATATGTCAGATAGAATAACATGCAATTCATTTCGAGAGGAAATTCGACATACCGATACAATCTCAAAGCTAATACACAGTGTCTATAATATCTTCGGAAACAAATATAGAAACAAGCATAACATAAATCAGTCATAGATAATTCATATCACAAAGGCGGAAGAAGATATGAATATATAACCAACACATGAAAGTGTACATCAGAGTAGTGGTCAAAAAGATCCACAATAATACAAAAGAATAGCAACACGTGCTATACAAAAAAATACAACTATGAGTCCATATCTCAAGTGTATACAACAAAAACTGCTAATCTAAATAGTTAGCCAAAAGTCAAAGTAGCAAATCCCGGGAAGAAGTCAAGCAGAAGCACCTGTAACATCTCGGTCTGACCCGAGTATTATTTAAGAAAATAATAAACGGATCAGTCTAGCTATAAATATCAGGTGACATGGTATAAAATAAAAGATATGGCATAAACATAAAATATCCATACTGACATACTACTATAAGTATGCAAATGATGATCAACAGAAGATCAATCAATAAGAGATAAATCAATATCAAAAGAATCTTCTCAAAGATCCAAAGAGGGCATCATACCCTAAAATTGTACTCATAACAAGTCAATGACATAAATTCCAGAAATCAACACAAGAAATCCAGAAATAGCAGAAAAAGGGAAAGAGGCCTCTCACATGACGGTCCGAACACCATGAGGAGCTACCCCATATGTGTGAGTCGAAATCACACAAATGAGGTCTAGGCTAACCAAAAAGCAAAAAGGTATGTGTGAGTGGAATCACACAAATGGTGTCTAGCCTAACCTCGCAACAAAAAGATATGTGTGAGTCGGAATCACACAGATGAGGTCTAGGCTAACCAAAAAGCAAAAAGGTATGTGTGAGTGGAATCACACAAATGGTGTCTAGCCTAACCTCGCAATAAAAAGGTATGTGTGAGTGGAATCACACAAATGGTGTCTAGACTAACCTCGCAACAAAAAGATATGTGTGAGTCGAAATCACACCCATGAGGTCTAGTCTAACCTTGCAAACAAAGAGACATCGCACAATTGCTAGTCTAAATCATAAAATGATCCTGATGATCAAAGAGAAGTGTCAATTACAGTAAGCTAGTAAATATATGAGCTTAGCTTCATGTCCCATAACCACTAGCTTAACTTAAATATTTACGAACAAATTGTAGATGTTAGAAAATTGTCACAAAAAGGTTCAATCGAACAAGTCCAAGAGTTAACCGATGAAGCAAACGCAAGCGTTTCATACCACTTGTTTTACTAAGCCGTTTAATTCAATTTCTCATACGAGTGAGGTAAAGGTTTGTATATACTAGTAGATTGGAAAATGGTTTAAGAAAAGAGATTTGTTATTGAAAATAGAGTTGAAATCATTTTGTTGAGAGAGTTTTGATATTTACTACTAGTATTGAAACCTTTATATTTTAAAGTGACAAATTATAGAAGTGATTGTAGAAACAATCAATCATAAAAATTCACATTCAAAGATGTGAATAAAATCCAAAGAAACCGATAAAGAATCCATCGAAATAGATATTCAAAAATCCACAAAATCGACCGAGAAGCCCAAGATAGTTTGTCTCGAAGAATGGACAACTCAGCATCTCAACAAAGCAAGTTCCGCTGAATGTTTTCAGATAAGATCCCCTACGAAGGGGGGGTCCGAGGGGGTGGAAACCCCCCGAGGTGGGGGTGCGGGGGCAACGCCCCCGCTACGTGGTTCGACCTGCCCAGTCAGGTCGCGGGGGTCCGGGGGGCAACGCCCCGTCCAAAACGGTACGACCAAGTGAAGACCTAACGGAGGATAGGGTCGAACGACTTAAGAAGCTCACGACCTATCATTAGCACGGTCGAGCGACCTAAATAGAACGGCCTAAGGTTGAAGGCCTAGCGACCTAATGTCCAGCGACCTACGACCTAATGGGCTCAAGCAGGGTCAAGGTGGAACGACCCAACGGCACGCGACCTAAGGGGTTTATCACTCGAGCGACCTAACGGTTTAACCCTCAAGCGACCTAACGGCATATAAAGGTCAACCGACCTAATGAAAGCAAACAGGTCATGCGACCTAACGAGTAGACACGCGACCTAACATGGCCGAACTAAGTGCAAACGACCTAAGTGGTCAAAGGGGCGCGACCTTTCAAGAAATCTGGAAGAGCGACCTATCATAAGTGGCCAAGCGACCTAACTGGAGCGACCTAGTTGAATCTTGGTCAACGAGATAAGGGTTTACGCGACCTAGCGACCTAAGGTCTAAAACAAGGTCGAGCGACCTATGGCTAACGACCTATGGTGTAAAAGGTGGTGCGACCTAGTGGGAGAACAGGCTAAGCGACCAAGCGAAGAATAGACCAAGCAACCAACCGAAGAACAGGTCGAGCGACCTACGACCTAGAGGCCCACGACCTATGACCTAGCGAGCCAGAGCCGTGCGACCTAAGGCTGCAGAGGCGATTTAAGGCCAGAAACGACCTAAGTGTTAGCGACCTAACGACCTAAAAGCCAACGATCAAAGGGCCATACGACTTAAACCCCTCGCGACCTAGCTCCGAACACGCAAGAAATGGCCAGAACGACCTAAAGGCAGTAGATCCACCAAAATGCTAAAAATTGGAGTTTTTTCGCCAATCCAATCCAAACCAAATGCAAATGTGCGTGCAAAAGTGATAGGGAATCATTCCTAACAGTCCAAGATAGTTATAGACAAGATTGTGAGATTAATAATCTCACCTTTGCACCAAATTTATGAAGAAAAGCTTGAAAGCAATGGAGAAGTAATCACAAGCTTGAATCCAATATCTTCTTCGTGAATTTGGAATTGAATGTTGGATTTGCAAGAGAATTTGAGCTTGGAATATTAATTTCCCCTTCCACTCACCAATAATGCTAAAGCTTGGTTGTTAGGAAATTTATGAAGAGTGAGGAGAAGGAGAGAAGTGGGTTTGAGTTATAATGACTAATCTAGCCCAAAGTCCAAAGCGGGAAAAGTAAGTGAAATTCCACTAACTCCAAACCTATAAATGTTTACACTTAAAAAATTGTAAACGACATTTCGAACTCAATGGAAGTGGTCTCGAGTCCTAATTTGACCATTTGCAAAAAGTAGCTTTTCGGACCAATATCTGATTAACGACAAAGTATTTAAATAAAATATTTAAATATAAAATCGATAAATATGCGGGTTGTTACAGACTCCCCTCCTTAAAGAAATTGCGTCCTCGCAATATAAATGGAAATAAAAAGTAACAGCCATAAAAGCATATTAACACAAAAGAAATTTGAAATAGGAAGTTCACCTCAAAGAGAAGGAGTAAGCAAGTCCGGATGTGTTCGCTCGATGAATTCTCTGGATTCCCAAGAGCAATCCTTAGGATTTGAGGACCATTGAACCTTCACAAGCGGAACATCTTTATTTCGGAGTCGTTTGACCTCCGAAGCAATAATTCAAATAGGATGTTGCTCGTAAGTTAAATTCGGCGAAAATTCAATTTCTTCCACAACACCAGGCTCAAGAATAGAATCGGAATCTCGAAAGCATTTCCGTAATTGAGAAACATGAAACACGTCATGCATAGCAGAAAACTGAGCCGGTAATGTAAGGCGATAAGCCATAAAACTAATACGTTCAGTGATAGGAAATGACCCAATATACCGAGGTGCTAACTTTCCCGATCGACTGAAACGTACAACACCTTTCATAGGTGAAACACGAATAAAAACAGAATCACCCACAGAAAATTCTAACTTCCTTCTTCGATTATCGGCATAGGATTTTTGTCTACTCTAGGCTTCTTTCATCCTATGTCGAATAAGTTCAATCTTCTCTGTGGAATCACGAATAAAGTCTGGACCTAAAACCAGTTTCTCACCAGCCTCAAGCCAACAAGAAGGAGATCGGCATGGCCCTCCAAAGAGTGCCTCGAAAGGTGCCATACCAATATGAGATCGGAAGCTATTATTATAGGAAAATTCAACAAGTGAAATATGATCTTCCCAACTTCCACCAAAATCGAGCACACAAGCACGAAGAAGATCTTCAAGAGTTTGATTCACACGCTCGGTTTGTCAATCGGACTGGGGGTGATAAGCAGTGATAAAATTAAGCTTCGTTTCTAAAGCATTTTGAAGACTCTTCCAAAATCCACTAGTAAACAAGGGATCTCGATCGCTAATAATAGAAGTAGGAACTCCATGCAATTTAACAATTTCTTTGATAAAGAGTTTGGCCAAAAGAGGAACGGTTCGGTTAGACTGAACGGGAATAAAATGGGCTGATTTAGTAAGTCTATCAACGATCACCAATAAGCTATCATGACCTGAACGAGAACGGGGAAGGCCATCTATACAATCCATGGAAATTTGGTCCCACTTTCAAATTGGAATTTCTAAAGGTTGCAATAACCCAACAGGCCTTTGATGTTCGGCCTTGACAAGTTGGCAAATCATGCAACACTTAACAAAGTTAGCAATATCAGATTTCATTCCCTCCTAATAATAAAGTTGTTTCATATCAGCGTACATTTTACTACTACCGGGATAAATGGTGAATTTAGAACGATGGGAATCTTCTAAAATACCTTTATGAAGATCACCAATATTTGGTACGATAAGTCTACCAAATTTTCGAATGCCGCCACGAGAATCAATATCAAAGTCTTTCAAACCTTCAATATCAATTTTTTCCTTAACATTTTGGCCAAGAAGAGCCAATTCAGGATCTAGCCCTTGAGCTTCAAGAATGCGGTCTAAAAGAGAAGGATGAGCCTCAAGGCTACATAAAACAAGCGATGAGCATAAATCGGATACGCGCTCTTGAATCTCACAAGTGGATAAAATCTCGAGATCGTTCCATTCGGATATCATCATAGAAACAAATGCTTATTGTTTACGGCTAAGAGCATCGACGACACGATTACCCTTACCGGGGGTATAAAGAATATCAAGATCATAAGGTGCAAGGAACTCGAGCCAACGCTGTTGACGCAAATTATGTTCCTTTTGAGAAAATAAATATTTCAAAGACTTATGATCCGTGTAAAGAATAAATTTCTCTCCCAATAGATAATGACGCCAAATTCGAAGGGCGAAAACAATAGCCGCGAGTTCTAAATCATGTGTGGCATACCTAGTCTCGATCGGCTTTAATGATTTAGACGCACAAGTGGTAGAACGTTCTCTTTCGCAAGAGGACGACACCCAAACCAATATGACTAGCATTGGTACAAAATATAAAATCTTGGTTCCCTTTGGGAAACACAAGAGTAAGAGTGTCGGAAAAGAATTCTTTCAAATAGTCTTCTTTCTCGAAAAGATAAAACTTTCAAAATTACATTTATCTTTATGTAATAATCTTTCTATAAAAAATTTACATTTTCACAAGTCAATATATCATGTCTGATTGTCTCATCAAAGCGTTTAGGAAATTCCTATCGACAACGTTGATCAAGCGCATCGACCAAAATTCTTAAAATACTAAATAGGCAATACAATCACAAAAACATCTTTTATAGGATAAACATGTTTCTAAAAACTTTTGAAAATTCTCTTTGTTCGTTCTAAAAACAGAAATCCTATTTATACTTATAAATAAATCTTATGAAAAAGATTTGCAAAAATTTTAAATTTCTATTTTCATCCAAAATCAATAAATACAAGAATGGAGTCATCGAGATATTCGTAAAATACTCGATTCATGAAATGGATGAAATAAGCTAGACGAATCGAATGACATAATAAGTTATTCATAAGAAACATAACAAGTGTGGAACGCGGTAAGTGGAATACTAACTTCCGCAACTCGTAACTAATGAAAATCGGTGGCAAGGTCGAGCTGAAAAGACCTTAACACCACACAAGATATTGCTTTGGTGATGACCCTAAGACAAACTCAAAATTACCGAAAAATTCTCAAACTTCATGAATGAGAGAAACAACACTTTCCTCATCTTCGAGCTTAAAGAATAAAATGATGCCATCAAGTTGGAATCGAAATCGCAAATCAGAAATAGAAATCTTCTTAACAGATTAAGAATGTCAAAGATAAGTAGTCCACTAGGGACAAAGGATATGGCTTCATAATGATTAAGCCAATCCTTTCACACAAATCAATTCTGAAGCCTAAGTAAAAAATATCGGCTCGGAAAGAAAAATCACATAAAATAATTTCGACATCAATAGAAAGTAAGTTGAGTGTTGCGGATCCACCATCCGGATTCGCAATTCCCCAAGAAGACATCAAGCCCAAAATATTCGAAGAAAAAGAATCAAGTTCTTTTGATATAAAAATAATGAGATGAACCCATATAAAAAAGAACTCAAATAGAAAGATCACGAAATAAAACAATAGCATCAAGGATTGAATGTAAAATACCTTGACCAAGAGAAGTGTCACAAGGGGCTTGCACGACTTTCAACTTTCCCTCCCTCTTGCTAGGGAGTTTGGGACATGTAGATAAGTAATGACTCGAGCCTTTGCAATAGCGTGAATAGAGGGGTTTCGGGCACTTAATTACATAATCGTCCGTGGAATCACAATTGTAGCATTGTTTACAACTTGGGGTAGGAGTCTTGGCTACCGAAGTTTCTTGTTCCACCTTCTTCTTGCTTTGAAGTATGGGGCAGATAGAAATATGATGACCTGTATTTTTGCAATAGCGACAAAAGAGTGGCTCCGGAAACTCCTTTGCATAGTGGTCCTTAGAATTACAATTATAGCATCCTCCACGATTAGGGATTGGAGCTTTGCTACAAAAGTAGTTTGCTTCACTCTCTTATTGGGATTAAGGCTCTTGAACTTAATATGCCTCTTCTTGGAAGTCCCAATATCACAAACACTTCATTTACCAACCTCTCCATGAAGAAGAGTAACATCCACAAGCTTATTGAAAGAAACTTCAAGTTTCAAAGGTAGAACCATTTCGGGGTTCTTACTCAAAGCACAGATAAACTATTGATTCATTACAAGATCCAAAAGTTGTTGGGCAGACATGAATGCGCCATCCAGAGAAGGGCTACTGGATTGATCAGCGCTAGGACTGCTAGAACTAACCATTTCTCTTCCTTTAGAAAAGAAAGAAGGAGAAAAAGGTTATTCACCAAATGAATATCAAGCAATCTTGATAGATAAAACAAGGAATCATAAAGAAAATAGGATGAATCGGTACGAAGACTCGAATTAAATCCTAAGGCACGACTCCTAAGATGGACTTAGGACGATGATCCTTGTTAAATTATTCTACATTGTTCCGAAGTTTGGCTTTGATACCAAGCTGTGACGCCCCACCTTTATACCCATGCTAGCCAAGGACACTACGGGGTAATGCCGTCAACTAGCGCGGAGAATAAGGCTGTTGAGGAGCGACCATCCGTTTAATTGCCTTGTGCGACCACCGATATGTCAGATAGAATAACATGCAATTCATTTCGAGAGGAAATTCGACATACCGATACAAACTCAAAGCTACTACACAGTGGCTTTAATATCTTCGGAAACAAATATAGAAATAAGCATAACATAAATCAGTCACAGATAATTCATATCACAAAGGCGGAAGAAGATATGAATATATAACCAACACATGAAAGTGTACATCAGAGTAGTGGTAAAAAAGATCCACATAATACAAAAGAATAGCAACACGTGCTATACCAAAAGTGCAACTATGAGTCTATATCTCAAGTGTATACAACAAAAACTGCTAATCTAAATAGTTAGCCAAAAGTCAGAATAGCAAGTCCCGGGAAGAAGTCAAGCAGAAGCACCTGTAACATCTTGGTCTGACCCGAGTATTATTTAAGAAAATAATAAACGGATCAGTCTAGCAATAAATATCAGGTGACATGGTATAAAATAAAAGATATGGCATAAACATAAAATATCCACACTGACATACTACTATAAGTATGCAAATGATGATCAACAGAAGATCAATCAATAAGAGATAAATCAATATCACAAGAATCTTCCCAAAGATCCAAAGAGGGCATCATACCCTAAACTTGTACTCATAACAAGTCAATGACATAAATTCCAGAAATCTACACGAGAAATCCAGAAATCGTAGAAAAAGGGAAAGAGACCTATCACATGACGGTCCGAAGACCATAGGGAGCTACCCCATATGTGTGAGTCGAAATCACACAGATGAGGTCTAGGCTAACCAAAAAGAAAAAAGGTATGTGTGAGTGGAATCACACAAATGGTGTCTAGCCTAACCTCGCAACAAAAATATATGTGTGAGTCGGAATCACACAGATGAGGTCTAGGCTAACCAGAAAGCAAAAAGGTATGTATGAGTGGAATCACAAAATTGGTTTCTAGCCTAACCTCGCAACAAAAAGGTATGTGTGAGTGGAATCACACAAATGGTGTCTAGACTAACCACTCAACAAAAGGATATGTGTGAGTCGTAATCACACCCATGAGGTCTAGTCTAACCTTGCAAACAAAGAGACATCGCACAATTGCTAGTCTAAATCATTAAATGATTGTCATGATCAAAGAGAAGTGTCAATTACAGTAAGCGAGTAAATATATGAGCTTAGCTTCATGTCCCATAACCACTAGCTTAACTTAAATATTTACGAACAAATTGTAGATGTCCACTAGAAAATTGTCACAAAAAGGTTCAATCGAACAAGTCCAAGAGTTAACCGACGAAGCAAACGCAAGCGTTTCATACCACTTGTTTTACTAAGCCGTTTAATTCAATTTCTCATACGAGTGAGGTAAAGGTTTGTATATACTAGTAGATTGGAAAACGGTTTAAGAAAAGAGATTTGTTATTGAAAATAGAGTTGAAATCATTTTGTTGAAAGAGTTTTGATATTTACTACTAGTATTGAAACCTTCATATTTTAAAGTGACAAATCATAGAAGTGATTGTAGAAACAATCAATCATAAAAATTCACATTCGAAGATGTGAATAAAATCCAAAGAAACCGATAAAGAATCCATCGAAATAGATATTCAAAAATCCATAAAATCGATCGAGAAGCCCAAGATAGTTTGTCTCGAAGAATGGTCAACTCAGCATCTCAACAAAGCAAGTTCTGTTGAATGTTTTTCAGATAAGATCCCCTACGGGGGGGGGTCCGGGGGGGTGGCAACCCCCTAAGGTGGGGGTGCGGGGGCAATGCCCCCACTACGGGGTTCGACCTGCCCGATCAGGTCGTGGGGGTCCAAGGGGCAGCGCCTCGTCCAAAACGGTACGACCAAGTGAAGACCTAATGGAGGATAGGGTCGAGCGACTTAAGAAGCTCACGACCTATCATTAGCACGGTCGAGCGACCTAAATAGAACAGCCAAAGGTTGAAGGCCTAGCGACCTAATGTCCAGCGACCTACGACCTAATGGGCTCAAACAGGGTCAAGGTGGAACGACCCAACGGCATGCGACCTAAAGGGTTTATCACTCGACCGACCTAACGGTTTAACCCTCAAGCGACCTAACGGCATATAAAGGTCAACCAACCTAGTGAAAGCAAACAGGACATGCGACCTAACGAGTAGACATGCGACCTAACATGGCCGACCTAAGTGCAAACGACCTAAGTGGTCAAAGGGGAGCGACCTTTCAAGACAACTGGAAGAGCGACCTATCATAAGTGGCCGTGCGACCTAACTGGAGCGACCTAGTTGAATCATAGTCAACGAGCTAAGGGTTTACGTGACCTAACGACTTAAGGTCTAAAACAAGGTCGAGCGACCTATGGCTAACGACCTATGGTGTAAAAGGTGGTGCGACCTAGTGGGAGAATAGGCCAAGCGACCTAGCGAAGAATAGACCAAGCAACCAACCGAAGAACAGGTCGAGCGACCTACGACCTAGAGGCCCACGACCTACGACCTAGTGAGCCAGAGCCGTGCGACCTAACGCTGCAGAGGAGATTTAAGGCCAGAAACGACCTAGGTGTTAGCGACCTAACGACCTAAAAGCCAACGACCTACGACCTAAGGGCCATACGAACTAAACCCCTCGCGACATAACTCCGAACACGCAAGAAATGGCCAGAACGACCTAAAGGCAGTAGATCCACCAAAACGCTAAAAATTAGAGTTTTTTCGCCAATCCAATCCAAACCAAATGCAAATGTGGGTGCAAAAGTGATAGGGAATCATTCCCAACAGTCCAAGATAGTTATAGACAAGATTGTGAGATTAAAAATCTCACCTTTGCACCAAATTTATGAAGAAAAGCTTCAAAGCAATGGAGAAGTAATCACAAGCTTGAATCCAATATCTTCTTCTTGAATTTGGAATTGAATGTTGGATTTGCAAGACAATTTGAGCTTGGAATATTAATTTCCCCTTCCACTCACCATTAATGCTAAAGCTTGGTTGTTAGGAAATTTATGAAGAGTGAGGAGAAGGAGAGAAGTGGGTTTGAGTTATAATGGCTACTCAAGCCCAAAGTCTAAAGCGGAAAAATAAGTGAAATTCCACTAACTCCAAACCTATCAATGTTTACACTTAAAAAGATTGTAAACGGCATTTCGAACTCAATGGAAGTGGTCTCGAGTCCTAATTTGACCATTTGGAAAAAGTAGCTTTTCAGACCAATATCTGATTAACGACAAAATATTTAAATAAAATATTTAAATATAAAATCGATAAATATGCAGGTTGTTACAGAACTCCATTGTAACTCTGATGCTATCAATTGTACTCTTGCAAATCAACAGAGAATCATCAATAAAACAACAACTCTTTAAAGTGGATGTAGGCTACAACACCGAACCACTATAAATCTTGTCTTTCTGCTACTTTCCTTTTATTTTTTTGCGTGTTCTTCGTATTTAATTCTACTACATACAATCTATCTATGATCTATGACTGTGATTTGGTGTTTTCTTCTATGATTGGGTGTTTGTGACCAATTTTGACGCAAGCACTAATATTATAAAAACATCTACTATAATTTTGTTCTAATAATCTACTAGTTAAAACTTGCAGATAATGTCAATCCCAAGACTGTTTGTGAAAAAAACTAATTACCAAACAACTATATTGACCTAGACATCACCTAGATTTTCATGTTATCTACATCACATAACCCATTACAAACGTAGCATAGAACTATCTCTATCCATCAGATATTCGATTGATAGACGGCATTGTTTGGTAAGCAATATTGTTCCATGAGGTTCAAGATTACAGAGAAACTTTTCAACACCAAAATGCAAAATGGATGGAAGGTAGATGATTATGTATTAATGATAAAGGGCTATACTGATAGGCTTTCACAATTTGACGTGACGATAAGCAAGAGTTGCAGGTAGACTTAATCATCGGTTCGCTTACCCCCTTAGTATGAACGGTTCATACTAAATTATAAAATGAAGCAACTAAATGTGAATATCATAGATCTCCTCACTATTTTGAGGTAGTCCGAGGCATAATCAATGGATCAAGAGTGTGTTGTTAAGGTAGGATGTCATCTTTGAAGAGTTTGAAAATGGCATTTACGTTATCAATACAAATTATGTTTGCTCCAGGAGTAGTTCTTCTAACAATATATATGATAATTATCTTTGTGTCATAAGCTAGTTCATATTAGTGAGAAATGACTGCACAAGCTGGACACCATAAGTTTTTTTCCTTCACTTGATTCTGAATCATTTGACATTCATGAGTCATGTCTAAGTGGTAAAATGACCAAGCACCCCTTCGGTGGGAGCAATAAAAGAGTTAATGTACTCTTAGGCTTCGTATATAGTGATATGTATGGCCCGATGATTGTAATCACAAAGGATAATAGTTCTTACTTTGTTACCTTCGCAGATGATTTCTTGAGACTAGGATATGTTTATCTTATGAAGAATAAATCTGATGTCTATGAGAAACTTATTGAGTACAAGAATGTAGTTGAAAATTAGATGAACCGAAAGGTAAAATTCTTCGATCCGATAGAGGAGGCAAGTATTTTGCATAGGAACTCCAACTGTACTGAAAAGATAATGAGATTATCCTCCAGATTAGTCCACCTTATATTCCACAACACAATGGTGTGTTGGAGCGAAGGAACGAAACTTATTAGATATGGTTTGTTCCATGATGAGTAAGGCTAAGTTACCTCTATCCCATTGATGATATGCATTGGAAAATGCAGCGCATGTATTGAACTTGTTGCCCATTAAATATATTCCTAAAACACCATAGGGATGTGGTGTTATAAGAAACCCCAACTCAAGTATTTAAAGATATGAGTTGTCCGACCTACGCTAAGAACATTGGTCCAAATAAACTAAAGGAATGATCGGTATTGTGCAAATTTATAGGATATCCCAAAAACTCAATGTGATATATATTCAACAATATCAAGGAACAAAAGGTAATTATTCCTCGGCACATTGACTTTTTAGAAATGGAATTTCTATCAAAAGAAATCAACAATGAGGTTGTAGACTTATATGGGATCCAAGAAGTTAACACTAAGGCCGAACTAGTTGGAGAACCGAGTTTACCCGTATATGAATACACGCAACCTATTAGATGTCTAGCAGGAGTCTCATGCATCAAAGAGTTACTATGGTTTTCTCATGGATGGAAAAAATGAAGATTATGTCTTAGGTGATGACACTCCTCTGTCTTTCCAACAACCATTGTAGGGTAAAGACTCTAAACTCTGGCTTAGGATAATGAAATCCAAGATGGATTCCATGTATGAAAACAAGGTATTGAATTTTTTGGACATACCCAGAGGGACAAAATCTATCAGCTGCCAGTGGATTTTGAAGCAAAAACTAAATGCAGATAAGGAAGTAGAGACTTATATGGCTAGGCAAGTTACGGAAGGATTTCTTTAAATTTAAAGTGTTGATTATGATGAATTTTTTTTGCTTGCAACCATTTTTAAGTCCATTCGGATTACGCTGGTCATTGCTACACTATATGACTACAATACGTCAATGGATGTAAGGATGGCATTTCTAAATGGTGATTTTGAAGTGATCATCTATATGTCGTAGCCCATTGGATTTATGGTTAATGGGAGGGAGGGCTATGCTTGCAAGTTAATAAAGTCCATTTATGGACTCAAATAAGATTCAAGGAGTTGAAACAAGTATTTTGATTAGGAAATCAAACAGTTTTGTTTTTATCAGACACAAAAGTAGTGTGCATATGTTGAAAAGAATAGGGAAACATTATCATATTTTTAGTGCTATATGTCAATGATCCATCGTTGATTAGTAATTTAATTTCATTATTGCAATCGGTGAAAGGTTGGCTTTCCAAAAAAATCTACATAAAGGATTTGAGAGATGCAGCTTATATACTAGGTATAAAAAACAATAGAGATAGATCTAAGAGGCTTCATGGATTACCCCAATCCTGTACATAGAACAACATTGAATAGGTTCGGTATGGATGATTCCAAGTGTGGAAATGTTCCAAGATAGTCTGGTAACGTCCTTTCTAAAAAAGGATGCCTACCCGTACCGATGGGAGAAAGAGCATATGAAGAGGATTCTTATGCTTTAGGGATAGGACCTATATTATATGTTATGCTATATACAAGACTAGATGTGGCAGCGCATTAGGATGCGTAAGGCAATACCAACCTAAACCTGAAGAAATATAAAATGTATAATGAAGTATTTAAGAAATACTCGAGATTTATTCCTCATATACAGAATGGTGACCTCCTTATAAATGGGATACTGACTTTAGCTTTCAGAGTAATGTTAATGATAGTAAATTAGCGTTTTGTTATGTTTTTATACTTAATGGTGGGCATGTTAGTTTGAAAAGTTCCACTCAAGAAATAATATTTGATTCGACGATGGAGGCCAAATACATTGTCCTCAATGAAGCAAATGAAGTGGCTATCTGGATGCGCAAGTTTTTAAGTGAACTTGGAGTGATTCTCGATAACAAGCATCCAATGGCATGGTTCTATGACAACATTATGGTTATACATTTTGCAAAAGCACCCAGAGCATATAAGAAATCAAGACATATTCTTCACAAGTTCCACCTCATCTGTAACGACCCGTAAATTTTTAATAATTTTATTTATATATTTAAATTAAATTTTATGAAATTATAAATAATAAAATTTTGAAATAAAAAATTTAATTTTGGGAGTGCGTCTTCTTAAACATGGCAGCTAGTAAATTTTCATCAGATAATATGGAAGTTTATTTCTAGTGTATTTTATTTCAATTCAAATCAGTTAAAAATTGATGATAATAAAATGTTTTCCAAACCTAAATAATTTTCTATAGGAAATTTGTAAACCATCTTCTGAGTGAGACGTCATATTTCATTTCTTCAAATTCGGATAGTTATTGCTCCGTCGACCTTAATTCTAACGTTTTAGCAGCATTTTTCGGTACCATATCGACTTTCGATAGGATGATCGTACCACAAACATCTATATACCGTTTTGATCATCTCATTGTGCCCTTCTCCGCAGTATACTCATTTCTGTGTTTTGAGGTCCGGTACGCTGTGGAATCCGTGAAAAAGGTAAACATGTCGGTTCCGTTTTTGAAACTTTTGATGTTTGGTGTCCATTCAAATGTCATGCGTGGGATAGTGAATGATCACTGGCTATTTATATTTTGAGAATCCAATTCCTGACCTTTGGTTGTTCACTGTTTCAAATTTATTTTATGGTACGGTTACCAACTCTTTCTATTACCCTCTGGTTCATTTACAAATAAATTATCATAAGTTTATAACATACTCTTAAACTTTTATCCACACGTTCCTCTTCTCAAATTTTCCTTTTCTCCCATTTTTCTCAGCAACTCCCTTCACTCTTCCTCAAGTAGCTCGCCCCACTCTTCCCATCTCCAACCCAAAACCGTCCATCATCGCAGTCGAGTCTCTGATCTCGCTGAGATCACTCGCTGCTGACCACCCTTCCTCTCATCCTCCCCTCCTACGCATGGATAGCAACCCGCTACCCATTCGATCCACCCAGATCTGAATAGCCGCTTCATCCATGTGCTAGCTGGCCACGCTTGTCATTCGCCATGGCAATCCACTACCCCTATGGTAACAGCCCAACTCGCATGCTATCATGTAAGTCTTGTGCATATCATATATATATTGCATGCAAATATAGGTTGGCCATTTATATAAGTTGTTTACATATGTATTAGTTCATGGGACTACTTGAGTTCTATTCTTATATAAGATATATTCAAGCTATTTATAAAGCTATAAATTTAATGTTGTAATATATGTAATATATATGAGTTGTTTACAGTGCATAAGTTCTGTTTGAATTACTTGATAAAATATAAGTTATATTTATATGAAAGTTTATTTTACCTGTTGTAAATTTATATATGTATAGTCAGTTTCTTTACATATTATAGTATATATGCATCCATTTCTCATATATACTAAATTTTAGTACAGGTATTTATACCAGTTTTTTATTTGTTTTATATACGTATACATTGTTGACAAATATTATGCAAGTTAAAGATTGGTTTTGAATATAGGTTATAAATATTTTTGACAGCATATATGTATATATATATATGCATGTACTCATCATATAGGTGTAGTTATATGTATAGTAACATAAATCATATATATTAGTTATATATATATATATATATATATATATATATATCTTATATAAGTTGCATATGATCTCAGTTAAATTGGATATTGACTTTAAGTATACTTATGTGTACAAGAATTTTATTATTTTTCCAAGTACTTGATATCTATGTATATTTAGATTTTGATTGTGGATTTTACTAAAGGAAGTTTTGAATGGATACGATATATTATATTAAAAGAAGCACCACATACATCATCGTATAGTATATATTTAAATTAAATAATGATATTTAGTTTATATATATATATATATAGCCACTTATATTTTATCTTCATCAATCCAGTCATCGTTCTTTACTCTTGTCTCGCCAATGTCCAAGTTGGTCGCGGCACCCTTTTGATTTGCTCGTGTCCATATCAGTGTGCGTATCCATATCATCTTCTTGTCTCTCTAGCCTCGAAAGGTGAGCAATCAGTCACAATTAACGTTCTTATATTTATTAGATTTGATTTCAATTGAAACGACAATTGAAATATGTTGCTATTAGTTATTTACGTTGCTATATATATGCAATGTGTTCGCCTATGACATCTGACACCATTATATGTTATTTATATTGATGATATATGCCTGTTATATTATTATCATATCTATTATCACTCTGCAAGTTCCCTATTAGTATAGAATTCACTTTGAGTTGAAATGATACAAACCCGAATGGACTTTAGAATATGAGAAAATCGTTATGGGTTGAAATGATAAACCCAAGCGATTTTTATTTGAATTGAATTTGGGATTGCGGGTTGAAATGATATATACCCGTATATATTTTAAATTGCGGATTGAAATGATAAATATCTGTATCATTTGACCATAGGATAGAAAATTATATACAGACACCTTAGTCTATATATATAAAAATATTTTGAATGATTTCTATGATTTTGGAAAGAAATATATGGTTTTGTATAAATATTGTTTAAGATGTTATATAAAGGTTATTATATATATATATAGTTAAATTCTTGATTTTAAGCTATATATATATATATATATATTTGTTTTAATGTATAATATGTTTAATAATAAAGTTTGATTTTATTAAATATAATATGGTTAAGTATTTATTTAAATTATAATATAGAGTTAATAATTATTGAAATAAATTAAGGTTGTAAGATAAATTTGAAATTGAATTTATTTAAGAATTATACTCAAATACGTTTGATTTGAAGTTTATTAAATTTGAGATTTTAAAGGAGATGATTTTATAACTTGATTTTGGTTTAAGGTGATTTAAATGAATATATCAAGTTTAAATAAATTGGAATATTTAGTTTTTGAAGTTTAAAAGTTTTATTTAAATGATATTGAAGTTATTAAGTAAATATTTCAAGACTAAATAATAGTAAATTTAATTAAGATATATATATAAATTATCACATTTAGTTTTGAATTATAGAATATTTAAAGCTTTGAAATATATATTTCGAAGTGGTTTATTTGTGGTTCAAATCTGTATTTGAAATCGATATAATTTTGAATGGTTTATTTGGAAGCTAAATTGGAATTAACAATTTGAGATCTGACTAAGTTTGAATTTTTAAAATTTGAGTTGATTTGGAATAAATTTATGAAATTTAAGGAATTTTTTATTATATATATATATATATATTAATATTTACATCGGTTAAGTGGGAAGTATTATGATTTCAAAGTATTATGTTTTGAAAATGTTATATTTTCAAGTGTTTGGTTTCGAAAGTGTTAAAACTTTGAAAATGCTACGATTCTGTAATGGATATATTTTGAAATGGAAATGATATCTTAATTGGTTTTGAAATGGCAATAATATTTTGGTTTTAATGTTTATGTTATTTTGAAAAAGACCGTGGTGTTACAATAACGTTGTAACAGCCCATAATTTTTTAAATATTTTTGAATTTATTTTTATTTGAAAGCATTGATTTTTAATTATTTAAAAATTGAATTTTTGGAATTTTCCAATGTAAATTTGCAATTTGATTATAGTTTGTCTTCCAAATACAATAAAATAAACATTTTTTGAAAATTTTGTATTTCGGTCAACTGAAAGTTAAAGTTTGACCACATTTGAAAATTTTAAATTTGAATATTTATATCCTAATCTTTTTCTTTGTAAATTTATTTTATTCTAATATTAATTCTGCTTTTCGTTTCTTTGAATTCTGATTTATACTTTTTGAATTAGATAAATTACAGTATTTTACACGCAATAACTTTCGATATTTTATTTTTTATTTTTCCTATGTTTATTTTCCTAATTTATTTTCTATTTTTCATCTTTCTAATTTATTTTGTTTAACTTTTATTTTATTTTTATTTTTGATTTTTGATTGGTTTATTTTTGATAAATGGTTTAGGAAATTCAAAAGTCATAAGCTACTCTTTCTTTAGTTCAAAATGAGACTTTTCCTTTCTTACCATCCAAAACTTCCCTTTAGACGTTCATTTTTCTTTTGGCCGTGCATTTCACTTATTATTCACGTACAAATCAAATCATTCTTATCTCTCATTTCATTTCTAGAAAGAATTTTATGCAAATAAATGGCTTCGAGAAATTTAAGAGCCATAGGTTACATGCGTTAATTTCTTGCTTTTAATTGCCTAGCCTCTTTATTTCTTACCCTATCCATTCACATATTCTAGCATGTATTCCCCTATCAAATCAAGCACAAAATATTCTCATTATCTCATTTCCTTATTTTCATTTGCAATTAAGAATAAATATGTATATACATACAAACATACATACATACATACATACATACATACATACATACATACATACATACATACATATATATATATATATATATATATATATATATATATATATATATATATATATCTGTGTGTGTGTGTGTGTGTGTTTCTCCTTAACTTATGCCTTTCTGTTTCCTAGCATTTACTTCTTTGCTTGCCTTCTAAACCACTGCATCTATTAGCCATGAGAAACTTCATCAATTCACGTACAAAGATTTATTTCCCGCTTCTCAAATTCATTTGCGTTTAAGAATAAAATATATGCAAGTTTATTTCTCCTTAGTTTATGCCTTTTTGTTTCCTATCATTTAATCCTCCTTAGTCGTTTCTTTTTTTCCATCTTCAGTCGTTCATTTTTTATAAACCTAGCCGCCACTTTTATTATTATTTTTCACATGAAAAGTTCTCAGTTATCATATTTCATTTGCGTGAAAAAGAATACTAGGTCGAGGATCCATAGCTTCTTTCTCTTTCCCCTCTTTTTCATTTTTTTGTCCTTTTGTTTTCTTCATGCTAGTTCGGCCACTACGTTTTTCACCTCCTAGCCAACCTCTCCTCCACCATCCACCACCTTAGGATCGGCCATCACCTCTAACCATCATCACAAAACAACACAAGATGATGGATGAACCCATATGTAGTGTAGCCAAGCCATTGATTGATTAAGGCAAGTTATGCTACTTTGATTCGTTTATTTTTCCATTGTTTTAACCTCTATTCTTCTGTATTGAATCATATTCTTATATATGTAATATTTGTTTGCATACAAGATTTGGATCTGACTCTTCATTCATTCAAGCTTTCATTGTGCTTTGTCGTTCTTTTTCGTGCTTTGCGGGGTTTGGATTTTTATTTTGAATTTGATTCTAGCTTTTAAAAGGTGAGTTATTCACTCTAGACATTACATACTTATATGATTGTGAAATAATGACAAGTTAATTGTATAAATTATCATGCTATGTTCATACCTGCTTGTGATATTATTTATATAATGTTAAATGATGTTTATATGCCCGTTACATCATCTAATATGATATTATATACTTTACTGTTATTTTATTTCCTGTTCATCACAGTGTAAGTTTCCTAGCACTATGGATTGAAATCATACATACCCGAATGGACTTTAGGATAAGGAAAATCTCTATGGGCTTAAATGATAGGCTCAATTGATTTTTGTTGTATCTATTTCACTTGGGATTGCGGGTTTGAAATGACAGAACCTGGATTTGTCTTTTTAAATTACGGATTGAAATGATATATATCTGTACCACTTGACCTAGGTTAGAAAATATTATACAGGCCCATGGTTATATTTTTAAATAATATATTCCTAAAAATTTATTAAGTATTTTTAAATAATATTTTCCTAAAAGATTATTAAGTAATTTTGAGTTTATAAATATATGAAAGTTTAACTTAAAATTTGATTTAATGCTTTGAATTATAAAGGTGTATTGGTTTTTCTATAAGTTAAAATTTATAAGTTAGTAAGTGGTTTTAAGTTAAATTAAAGATCTTTATTGATGATATATAATTTAATAATTGAGTCTGACCTAATATGGAAGTTGTAAATCTAACCTAGAAATTGCTATGAATTTTACTTTATGAAATGGACATGTTTTGTATAATAAATAATGTATTAAACTGGAAAAATGGAATTTAGTTTTAATTGGACAATTTGTAATAAAATTTATTTAACTAGAAAATCGTAGTTAATTGATGTCTAAATAAATAGATCTATAGATCTATAAAGAAAATTAAATTGTTATATTAACTATGATAAAATATTCTTTTTGAAATGTTATGTTTTGTAAGATAAATAGCTATGTCTTTAAAATGGACAAATGTAAGTTAAAGCATACATGTGAGATGTAAGTTTAATTAATATTTTAATTGATTAATATAATAAATGTTCTTTACTGTAATAACAAAAACGAAAGAAACATGTAAAGTTTTAATTAATGCAAGAAACGTGTAAAATTTTAATTAATGAAAGAAACGTGTTAAGTTCTAATTAATGAAAGAAACATGTAAAGTTTTAATTAATGTAAACTTGGTTAATATAATAAATGCGCTTTACCGTAATAAAAATGAAAATTAAACATACATTTGATAATGTATGTATTAATTAGTGTAATATTGATTAAATGATAAATGCTCTTTACTGAAATAGAAATGTAAATTAAAACGCACATATGATAATGTAAGTTTTAATTAGTGTAATACTGATTAAAATAATAAATGCACTTTATTGTAATAAAAATGTAAATTAAAACGTGCTTTGATAATGTTAGTTTAATTAGTGTAATATTGATTAAAATGATAAACTTTCTTTGTTGTAATAAATGTAAGTTAAAACGTACATTTGACATGTAAGTTTTAATTAATGTAATAGTGTATTTTACATTGATTAAAATGATAAATGTTCCTTACTATAATAATAAAATGTAAGTTGATAATGTACATTTGATATGTAAGTTTTAAATAATATAAATTGCATATTTTAAATGATTAAAATAATAAAGTTTCTTTATTGTAATAATAAATGTAAGTTAATAATGTACTTTTAACTTAACATAAGAATTTCATCTTTAAATTGGATATTACAGTAACAAAGTTTATTTAACTATAAAGCTATGATAAAATGACCATGTTAAAATTTGTAAGTATATAAATACTTTGATTATATAAAATGTTAAAGTGGAAAGTAGGACATTCCAAAAATGCTACGATTCCTTATGGTTACATTTCCAAAATGCTATGATGTCTTAAGATTATGTTTTCGAAATGCTATTATTTCTAAAATGTAATGTTTTCGAAATGCTATGATTATAGAGGTTATATTTTTAAAGTGCTATGGTTCCTAAATTATTATAATTTTAAGGTGTTATAATTGAATATATAAATTTGGGAGTGTTATAGCTTTGAAAATGAATATTTCTTTTCTAAAAAATAATGATAATGGGTTTATATGGATTTGAAATAAATACGTTTGATATCAAATACAAACCATTTGAAAATGTAATAACCACGGGTTATAATAACGTTTCGTTGTTAAAGTGACCGGGATTGGAAGTTGTCATACTCTCTGCCAACTCCGAAAACCACTTTAATAACCGTGTACGCGGTGGAGATTCCAAAATAAAGTAGGATGGTGGCGACGTCCTTTAAGGTATGAACGTGGACCCGACTCCCGTGAGTTGGCATAAGGAGGCTAAAATAGGAGCGATTCCGAGCCAATGAGGTCGCTCCTCTGATCGGACACACTCCTTCGATATTATATTCTGACTTTAAGATTGATTTGGTGGCCACTTTTGATTCTTTGATTTTGGGGGGTGTGGCTCAAGGTGGGCGGTAGTAGTTGCTACGCGTTACCACCAGCCCGGATAGTAATTGGTATATCTACCCTGGTATTGTCTAGTTGTGCCATGTCACCACCCTAGCGAGCCTTGTACGAGTTTGATTTGTGTCGTACCTATGGAGCATCTTCTCGTAGCCTCCCGATCAGGAGGTACGCAGGTGTTGTATAGACTATTGTCACTATTACGTGTTAAGGGATATATGGGTAACCACTTAACGCTATTTAAAAGTAAGTTTGTTTTACTTATAGACATTATTATAATAGTGAAATATTACTACATAGTAAATAGTTTAACGGATCCTTAGAGGACGGGCGTTCCTAAGCATCCTTTAAGTTACTTGTACATTATATTACAGTTCACTTGAGTTGGTTTACATTGTATAAGTATGTATGTCCTGACTCGAGTGTTTGTGTTTTTCTTTATGCTCGGGTCAGACTAAGTGATACAACATTCGAGGATCACCTTCGGAGTTGAAGCTTTGCTTGAAGATCTAGCTATCTATTTCTCTTTCATTTGTTCAGTTGATTCCAGTTATCTAGTGGATTCCAGTGATGTATTCTGATTTGTACTTGATTATCATATTGATACTTCTGTTGTATCTTGTTTAACTCTGATGTATTTATATAGTAGCTTCTTAGACTACCATTTCTTTGCTTCTGCTGCATTATATTACTCTGTGTCTGTGATACTGTGATTTATTTATTTGCTGTATATTCTGACACTTTCCAAATTTATTTTACAATTCGGTATTTTGAGCAATTCAAGTCCGACATGTGCGAATGCGAATGGTTGAAAAAATCGGGCTGTTACATTTGGTATCAGTGCTTTGGCTCTAGAAAAAACTTAGCCTATATGGTAAATTTATTTATGAAATCACTTTCATTCGGGTTTGAATCTCTTCCTTTTGACTCGGTTTCCTTTGAATTTTGAAAAATTCCCTGTGGCTCCAAATTTCATTCTTGTCCCCCGCTATTCATCTTCTTTTGATTTTGGAGTATCCCATAACTCCACTTCGGATGATCTTTATAATGAATTGGCGGTCTCGCCAATCTCCAAATGACTTGTAAAGGGGTGAAACTCCTTTACAATTAGTATTGATTCACCGAAGATTTATACATATATCCTCGATTTAGATGTTAATATCTTTTGTTATCCCGAATTCTATCTTTTGAGATCGAATGTAGATATGCCCAGAATTTCACATCGATCTTATTCTTTAAATCAAGGTTGACCCGGTTAAGGTTGCCCGTGATTTATATAAGCTTATCCATCCCCCTACTTTTGTTATTTAACATCTTATCTTTTGGTTCCAACTTATCTTCAAATCAGAATTCTCTTTAATTTGAGTCCATAATATTTGAATCCATATCCTTATTTTGAAATTTATTTCTGTATACGGTAAATCTATACTCAAAATGTTTTATATATTTTGTTGTATGAGTTGTTGATATGTATTTTCGATTGATTCATCTGATCAACGTTATCGATAGGATATCAAAACACTTGAACCGAGCAAACCGACACAATATAGTTTTCAAATTTAGTAAATGAAATAGATTTTGTATAATTATATAAATAAAATTTTATAAATTTTGATAGTTAATTGACTTGGATGTTAAGAAATAATATTTGGCTGTGTATATAGCTTATAACCATTAGCTTTTGTTTCTTATATAAATAATTGAACTATAAAACATGGTTATAAATTAATTTGGAAATTTAAATGAATTTAAAACAAGAAACTAAGAATTTTAAATTTTCAAATTGGTGCTCTTTTCTTTGTCACTGGAAAAATCATTTCGTTGATGACTGCATCATCATCGAAATTCTTTTTCGAGTTTCGAAGTGAAGAGACCATTCTGTAGTTTTGTTATAGTCTTGCTTTGAAAATTTTAAATTGATTTGGATTCCTAAAATATGACTTGATTTATAATATGTGATTTAAGATATTATTTGATATATATTGTGTATATATTTTTTTTATCTCTAAAATAGTTTGAAGTTAATCGAAAATCTAATTCTTAAATTTTATCTTGAAGGATAATTTCAATTTTAAAAAGGAAATCAATTTTTGAATAAATATTTAAGCTAGAGATAATTGAATTAGAAAGTTTTTGTTGTATAGTACTCAATTATATTCCAATATAACTTACCTTAATTATTAGAAGTTAACTATGTAACTGGATAATATACAATATAAAAGGATTTTGTAAATAAAATTTGAGTGGTTATCGTAAAGGTTGCACACTTAAATTTTAGTTATAAAAGATTAATATAGGCAAATAGAATAAAATGGATAATTGAATAATATATAGTATAAAACAATGTTAAAGAATTTTAAATAAATTGGAGTAGTTATAATAAAATGTAAATACACTTAATGTATGTGATAGATATATTAAGGAGAATAAAGTTAATAATGATTTTGAATAAAGAAGGATTAAATTTATTGAATAAATAATAAGTATACAAAAACGATTTTATAAATTGGTAATGGGAGGATAAGATAATGAAATTAGAAATAGTTAAAATTTATTTAATTTAGTGAAATCAAAACGTAAAAAGATTTATTTCCCACTTCTCATATTCATTTGGATTTAAGAACAAAAAATATGCAAGTTTATTTCTCCATAATTTATGCCTTTTTGTTTCCTATCATTTACTCCTCCTTAGCCGTTTCTTTTTTTTCCATCTTTAGTCGTTCATTGTTTGTAACCCTAGCCACCACTTTTTTTTTTCACATGAAAGGTTCTCACTTCTCATATTTCATTTGCGTGAAAAAGTATACTAGATCTAGGATCCATGGCTTCCTTCTCTTTCTCCTCTTTTTCATTTTTGTTTTCCTTTTGTTTTCTTCATGCTAGTTCGGCCACAACCTTGTTCACCTCCTAGCCGACCTCTCCTCCTCCATCCACCACCTTAGGATCGGCCATCACCTCTAACCATCATGACCAAGCAACACAAGATGATGGTTGAACCCATATGTGGTGTAGCCAAGCCATTTATTGATTAAGGCAAGTTATGCTACTTTGATTCGTTTATTTTTCCATTGTTTTAACCTCTATTCTTTTGTATTGAGTCATATTGTTATGTATGTAATATTTGTTTGCATACAAGATTTGGATCTGACTCTTCATCCACTCAAGTTTGCATTGTGCTTTGTCGTGCTTTTTCGTGCTTTACGGAGTTTGGATTTTTATTTTGAATTTGATTCTAGCTTTTAAAAGGAGAATTATTCACTCTAGACATTACATACTCATATGATTGTGAAATGATGACAAGTGAATTGTATAAATTATCATGCTACGTTCATACCTGCCTGTGATATATTTATATAATGTTAAATGCTGTTTATATACCCGTTACATCATCTGATGTGATATTGCATGCTTTACTGTTATTTTATTTCCTGTTCATCACACTCCAAGTTTGCTATCACTTTTGGTTAAAATGACACATTTTCGAGCGGACTTTAGGATAAGGAAAATCACTATGGGCTGAAATGACAGGCTCTAGTGATTTTTGTTATATTTATTTTACTTGGGATTACGGGTTTGAAATGATAGAAGCCGGATTTTTCTTTTTAAATTACGGATTGAAATGATATATATCCGTACCACTTGACCTAGGTTAGAAAATATTGTACAGGCTTATGGTTATATTTTAAATAATATTTTCCTAAAAATTTATTAAGTGCTTTTAAATAATATTTTCCTAAAAGATTATTAAGTAATTTTCAGTTTATAAATATATGAAAGTTTAACTTAATATTTGATTTAATGCTTTGAATTATAAAGGTATATTGGTTTTTCTGTAAGTTAAAATTTATAAGTTAATAATTAGTGTTAAGTTAAATTAAAGATCTTTATTGATGATAAATAACTTAGTAATTGAGTTTGAACTAATATGGAAGTTGTAAATCTTTGGACTAATATGGAAGTTGTAAATCTAACCTACAAATTGTTATGTATTTTACTTTATGAAATGGACATGTTTTGTATAATAAATAAAGTATTTTGAACTGGTAAAATGGAATATAGTTTAACTGGAAAATTTGTAATAAAATATATTTAACTAGAAAATCATAGTAAATTCATGTCTAAATGAATAGATCTATGAAGAAAATTTGATTGTTATATTAACTATGATAAAATATTCTTTTGTGAAATGTTACGTTTTGTAAGATAAATAGCTATGACATTAAAGTGGAAAAATGTAAGTTAAAACATACATGTGAGATGAAAGTTTAATTAATATTTTGATTGATTAATATAATAAATGTTCTTTATTGCAATAACAAAAACGAATGAAACTTGTAAAGTTTTAATTAATGCAAGAAACATGTAAACTTTTAATTAATGGAAGAAACTTGTAAAGTTCTAATTAATGAAAGAAACATGTAAAGTATTAATCAATGAAAGAAACATGTGAAGCTTTAATTAATTTAATATTGGTTAAAATAATAAATGCTCTTTACTGTAATAAAAATGTAAATTAAACGTACATTTGATAATGTAAGTTTTAATTAGTGTAATATTGATTAAATGATAAGTGCACTTTACTGTAATAGAAATGTAAATTAAAACGGACATTCGACAATGTAAGTTTAATTAGTGTAATATTGATTAAAATAATAAATGCTCTTTATTGTAATAAAAATGTAAATTAAAATGTACATTTGATAATGTAAGTTTAATTAGTGTAATATTGATTAAAATTATAAATGCTCTTTATTGTAATAAATGTAAGTTAAAATGTACATTTGACGTGTAAGTTTTAATCAATGTAATGGTGTATTTTAAATTGATTAAAATGATAAATGTTTCTTACTATAATAATAAAATGTAAGTTGATAATTTACATTTGATATGTAAGTTTTGATTAATGTAAATGGCATATTTTAAATGATTAAAATAATAAAGTTTCTTTATTATAATAATAAATGTAAGTTAATAATGTACTTTTAACTTAACATAAGAATTTAAACTTTAAATTAGATATTACAATAACAAAGTTTATTTAACTATAAGGCTATGATAAAATGACCATGTTAAAATTCGTAAGTATATAAATACTTTGATTGTATAAAATGTTAAGGTGGAAAGTATTACATTCCAAAAATGCTATGATTTCTTAAGGTTACATTTCCAAAATGCTATGATTTTCTTAAGTATTACTTGTCCAAAATGCTATGATGTCTTAAGATTATGTTTTTGAAATGCTATTATGTGACGACCCGGAAATTTTAACGAATTAAATTGGAATAATTAATTGTTTTTAAAATATTTAAATGTTAATTTTAACTTGAATTTTTGGATATCCATATTTACTGGATAATTAAATCATTGAATTGTATAGTTTAAATATTGAATTTAATAATTTAAATTGGGTAAATTGTTGAATATGAGATTCTAAGCCTATTTAAAATAAATTGAAGGCTTATAACACTTATAATGATAATACTGGGGATAATAAAATGGTTGTATTTCAATTTAAAGGTAATTTGTTCAGTTTTAAATAATACATCGTTTAAATTGAATTTAAAAATAGCCTTCCGAGACACAGTTTCGGAATTCGACGAAACCAGTTCCATTGGATCCGTAATAGTTAGTTATTATCGGATTTCAATTTTCGTAGCAATTGGAGTTGTCATTTGACCCTGTCAACTCGAAACGCTTCAAACTATTTTAATCAATTAATTTTAAATTTGATCGTTTAATTCCGTAACTCGCACATACTTTCAAATTAGCCTCCGAAACATGTTCCATTGTATTCGGAATGCGGGTAAAACCTTATAATAGCCTAGCGGCACGCCGCGATGGTGGTTCGAAATTTCGAGCGGGGTAAAGTGAGATATTTATAATTAAATATTTTATTCCGTTAAATCAACGCCTCAGCTTGCTCTATACGACATCATTCACACTTATACCCCTCATTTCCGTCCCCCTCTTCATTGTGAACGACAGATCGAACTTTTAAGAAAAAAAAGAGGGATAATGGCCGATCAACTCAACTCGTTTTTCCCTCTCCCTCGTTCTTCATTCCAGCATAGCCTGTACCTTTTTAAAAAAAAAAAACCAAAATCAATGGTCGCCGAAGTCGCACGGTTCAAGATTCGCGAGGTGGACACGGGCGCACTGGATTTAGCAAAGGCGGCTCGAAGGGGAGACGAAGATAGGGCTTGTTAGAGCATCGCGATGATGCGATGTGGTCGGCTCGATCTAATTTCGAGCGAGGCTGTGATTTTGAGGAAGGAGGCGGCTACGTGGGGTTTGGCGACTGAGCAAGGCCTGCTTTGGGCATCGTACTGGGTTCCAAAGCTCGATCGTGAGGGTTGCGAGAGGGAGAGCCTGGTTCGTTGTTTACTGTGAGGTATAATTCCTATTGCTTCAATTATCATGGTACCATTGACAATATGCACAAATATATAAACTGCTATACAATAGGAAATTATTTTGAGCACTTATAAAATTGACAGTACTTTAATCTAAAACCTAATTCAATCTAATGGTTTTAAGAAATTATTATTTTTAGATAAGATTAAGAAATAAATTATTTAGTTAAGATCGAACCATTAATTAATTGATTTTATTTTAAGAAATTTAGTTTTAAATTAAATGATTGATTAAATCTATGTATCCAAGTGTCAATAAATCATGTAAATGTTTATTCAAGGTTGGAAATCGTGGAATCAAAATCGAGGATGAAATGGATGGCGAATAGAGACAAAGGTGAGTAAATCTCACTCTGTTGAGTTTCTATGTAAATTTAAATGGTTAAATTTAAATATTTGGTTGAAGGGCTGAACAAATTTGATATGCATTGTGAATTGATGATCCTATGATTGTGATTTTGGATGATTCTCGAGTTAATTGTAATGTGACTCGAAATATTCGTGTTTAAGTTGTTTAAACTAAAATCATAAAAAATGAATCGTTTCAATTTAATGTTAATAAAGATTTAACGAGTTGCGATTCATTAAATTTGTAGGGTAATTAAAATGGATAATTAATTAGTTCAATCAATAAATGATTTGGGGTGATTAATTGAGTAATTAAAGGATCAAATTATTTATTTAATTAAAGTTAAGTTAATCTATTGAGTTCAATTAATATAGAATAATCAATGGATAGTTTGATAAGTAATAACTTAATGTAATTAACATAAGATGATTTCCTGTGTAACAAATCAAAAGACTAATCAAGATGATTAATTAAAGAGAAATTGGTTTAAATAATGAAGTAAATAAATGGGTAGCTAATTATAGGTTGAGATAACTCAAGAAAGATTAATATTGTGGTTGAATGGAGTAATTAATCTGGAATTAGGATAAATTGAAATATAATTGGAAATCATTAATTTATATAATTAATGATGAAATTAAAGATTGGTAAATTACGATTGTTAACCCATAATAAGTGACTTATGAGAATTAATTCATATAAGCAATTAAGAATAAATGAAATTAATATAGTCAATAAATTTATGAGGTAATTAAATAATACTTATTTATTTTGGTTAAGGATGATTAATATCGAGAAAATTAGTTGAAGATAATTACTTGAATGTAATTGAAAGATAATTAATCCGGAGTGATTAATTAAGAAGAATAATAAGGGAATGATTGATGAATTGTTTTGAAATCAATTAACGTTAAATGAGGAAACCTAAATGGTTGAGATAGTAATCCAATCCGGATTAATTAAATTAAATTTGTGTGTGATTAAGCTTTGCTTATGAATGATTGAATGATATTGGGTGCTTTGAATGGGGTTGACATCTTTGATATGAAATGTTGTATTTCATTTGAATAATTTGGAATGGGATAACATGAGTTTCGAAGAGACCGGAGTCGGGTATTTGGAAAAACCCGAAACCACTTCAAATTTTATAAATTTATCTGTGGAATCGATAAACTGGAATGAAATGTTTAAGTGAATTGGATTATTTTATCTAAGTTGGGTACTTAGAAAGTTATTTGTGAAATAAGCAGTGTCTATAGCAAATTGTGAACTGGTTAAATTGTTATAAGTTACCCCGGGATTATATAAGTGGTTTGTTTGGTATTCTATGCTTCATGTTAGTTGGGTTTACTCACGCTGGTTTCCAGCCTGACCCGGGTGTTACTTTGGTGTAATGCTCGGGTCAGACCGAGTATTACAGATTTTCAGGTAGGTGCGTTTGGAGCTCAGGAGGCGAGCTGGATGGCAAGTACGTACGGAGTATTTCCGCTGCAGTATATTATTGTGTATCTGGGACATGATTTATGTGTCTAGTGTCTGTATATATATATGTGAAACTCTGATGTATATTAAATGTAATCAACAAATATAGTATTCTTTTGTAAACTATTATTTATTATTATATTTTATCCGCTGCGAATGTGAGTTGTTGATGTTTCTTTTCTCCTTCTTCTTCTATCTCTTTCTTCTTTTTCATAACTATTTGGAATTTTCGGCTTCGAAAATTTCGGGTCGTTGCATTTGGTATCAGAGCTGAAAGGTTAAGCGAGAACCTTGGCTCTGGTGGGGATTACTCATTGAATAGAGTTCGTAGAACTCTAGAATGAGTTGAGTGTATATATATGTATGAGCGCGTACTTGTTATTTTCTTATATAAAGGTTTTAAATGATTTTATATAAGAATGTAATTTGATATATAAAGCTATATCTTCTTCTAATAGATATTAAGGAGATTAGTTGTTAAATTATTGGAATTAAATTAAGAAATAATATAGTACATTCAAATTGAAATCTTGAATTGGGACTAAGTGAAGAAGGAATATAATACAACAAAATAAAATTAAATTAATTAAAAATGAAATTCTAGAATTAGAACTCAGAAATTAGAATTGTTTGAAACTTTAAATGAACAAAGTTAAATTTGGTTTAAAAGGGTTAAACCAATCTTTGAGAATTTGACTCGAATATATATAAGTCGAGATGATCTAAATTTGAAGTTGGAATTAAATTCATTTAATTTGAATCCGATTTGAATTAATTGGATTTGGGATGGAAGATGTATAAGTTCACAACTTTAATGGAAGATTTGAATTAGATAGACTTGTAATGATTGAAATTGAAGTGGATTCAATTGAATGGATATTAGTCCAAAGTAATTAGAATAACTTTGGAATTGTAATTAAAGTGGAATTGGTTTAAAATCAAAAAGGAATTTGAAATATAGATTGTGAATGTAAATTATAAATTGAAATAAACTTCATAAATAAATGAGATTATAATTTGAAATAGAATTCCCGAGAATATTTGAAATAGAGTAAGATGAAAATTCCAGAGTAATGTTCAAATATGAATTTGATGGATTGGGAGTTTGGAATTTTGGGAAAAAATTGAAATTCCTTTGGGTTTGAAAGTGATTTCCAAAGGTTTTCGAGAAATAATAGTATTATTTCAAACATATGTTTGTGTTGAGTTTGAAATCTGGGAGATATGGAATTAAAAATATTTGGAAATGTTTTTAGAATGATAAAAGCATTGAACTCTTTTGGTCACTAGAAAATAACGTCGGTGATGACTGCAGCATTATCGAAGTTTATTTTCGAGTTTCTAGAAGAAAAATTGCTACCAAATTGTTTTAAATTTGGATTGTTTGTGAATTGAGTTTGGTTTTGAAATTCAAAAGGATAATAGAATCTGTCAAAGAATTTTAGATATAGATGAATTCTAAGGTGATATTTAAGTTTTGGAAAATTGTTTAAACTCTGGAATCTGGATTTAAATTGTTTATGGAATAATAATAAAAAAAAAACATATTGGTTAAACAATATGTAAACTCCAAGTTAAAAGCAAAATGTGAATATAATTGATTTTAAATAGAAGTTGGAAATTTTAAATTTTAATAAAAGTTGTGCAAGTTTAAAATTCAAATGGGAAATTTGTATTAGATTAACTGAAATAGGGTATTGAACTTGAAGAGAGTTTAATTGATATTAGTCCAGATTTATCAAAATAATTTGGAATTGTAATTAAAGTGGAATTGGGTTAAGACCTAATGGAATTTGATTTGAAGTTAGAAAGGAGTTGAGAGTTAATTCAATTGAGTTGGGAATGAATTAAGTCCAATGGAATTTGGAGTTATTAGTATTGAAATTGGGTCGATTTAAATGGAAATTTAAATCGCATTGTTGGGGAAGTGAACAGTTTCGACTCTGAACTATTTTTAATTTAATTGTTTTGATGTAAGCTTATTTTTCCAAGCTCTTAAATATATACCACTTTTCTTTCTTAAAGCCAAATTATTTTATACTTGTTTTACCATTATTTTGGAGTTATTTGACTATTTTTCAACTGTTTTCTAAATTTATTACTATATTTCAAACATGTTACAAATTAATTACTATTTAACAACTATTTTGTAATTATCTAAAATTTCTATGACTATTTAACTATTTCTCAACTATTTTATAATTAGTTAACTATTTTACAATTATTTTGCAAACTAATAATTATTTTTCAACTACTTACCTATTTTTTTAAACTTTTCAAGCTATTTTTTAAATTGGTCGGAGTTCAAACTGTTATTGATTAAGTACCCAACTGAGATAAGGATTGAAGTACTAATCCAATTGGGGATTAATGTAAAGGTAAATAAGGAATGTGAAATGGTTCTTTTGAACTGAAAGAATATTTTGAGAAATATGAAATGAATAAAGATGAAAATTGGTTATTTCTATGGTTTTTGAGAGTGTTTGGAGTATAAAAGGTGTTTTATACAAGAAAGTAAGGATCCAAAGTTTTAAAAATTTATTTATATATATTAAAATATGTATAAAGGATCCTATGAGGATTTTGAAAAAAAAATTTGGGAACCTTTGCATTTGAAAAAGGCTTTTGAGTTTTGGGTAAAATCAATATTGAATTTGGAAAGCCTAGTTTGAGAATTATCGATTTTGGAAATAATCGATTTTGTGTAAAAGAGCTTTGATAAAATTCATACTAGGTGTATAATTTGAAAGATACTATATGTGTATAGTATAAAGTGTTTTGATGATAGCTCTGGGGAAAAAGGCGCTCCCTTGGAATGGACTTCTCAGGAGTGCCACTGGGTGGCGCTGCCTTGAGCCCCAAGGGGGGGGGGGTTCTAAAGTTGATCCTGTGAGGAGTCCGAACAAAACTAGTTCCTGAGGATTATGAGTTGAGTTTACCATAGCGTAAGTCGTGTGTGCCGCGGAGAGCCAACAGTTACATGGACTTTTGTTGTGACTGCAACGTAACCCAGGATGTAACTGCGACCTATGGTAACATTGCGAAAGTCGTGTGTGCCGCTGAGAGCCAACAGTCAGCGGTTGAGTTTATCTCGGTAGACTGCGACTTATGTAGGAGTGGAGAAGTTTCATTTCATCAGCGAAAATCAGAGGCCGCTGAGAGCCTGCAGTTACATGGACTTTTGCTGCGACGGCAACGTAACCCTGGATGTAACTGTGATCTGTTGTGTAGGATCCATGGCGTAATCGAGAGGCCGTGGAGAGCCTGCAGTTACATGGAATTTTGTTGTGACTACAACGTAACCCTGGTATGTAACTGTGACCATGGATGGGGGTGATGATTTTCAGAGCATTGTCACCAAAAATATTTCCTCTATTTCAAAATGTTTTCAATATTTTCAATAAAATTATTTTCTAAATATTTTTACTGGATGTTGAAAACGGGTTTACCAAGTACTTATAGATTTTCGGTCCTACGCCTGATCAACGTATGACTGAATTTCTGTGAGAACAAGGATGGACTGGTTGAGACATCGAGTTATAAGAAATATTTTATAAAAGCTATTTTAATATTATTATGAGATTTTATAGGCATTTCTAAAAAAATTTAAAATAAAGGAGATGAAATTTTGGAAAATCAAGGGAAGTTCAAACTGAAATTGTAAAATAAAATTGAAACTCGGGAAAATTTTAATGAAGTGACTCTTTGTAATTAAAAATCCAATGTTGAATTAAAAGTGGAAGTAAGATAATTATCTAAATAAATTATTTAATAGAGAATGTTAATAAAATTTAACCTAGATAACTAAAATGGATTGTAAGTAGATAATGAAGTTTGGAAATGAATTCGAGTTATAAATAGAATTCGACTTGGGTTTGATAATGAATTAAATAAGAGAAGATATTGTAAAAAAAAATGAAATAGAGTTGGATTGGAAAATGTGATGGTTTGAATTGCAAATAAAATCCAAGTGTGATTTGAATAATATTTAATGAAATTTGCAAGTAAATTTGATATGATGGAAATGTTGTAGAATGAAATGCAGTGAATTATAATAGACTGATTTGAGTTACAAACAAAACCCAAGTAAATAGAAATAAATTGAGAACGGCGTTGTATTAATAAAATAAATTCGATAATGAATTATGTGATAAATTAAAGAGTTAAAATGAGTTAATTGAATTAGATAATAATGGATGAAGTCTGATTTAATAAAGACTAAATCAAAGATGTGATTGGAATTGGATTATTAGACTGAATTTAAGTTCGGTGACATATTAATTTGAGGTATAAATGAGTTAAGTATGTGTTGCATATTATTTTGATAAGATGAGTAGGTGAATTAAAATTAAAATTTAAGTAATTAACTTAAGTTTAAAATTATTTGAAGCTTGGTTTCGAATAAGGCTAAAAGCCCATTAAATAAAAGCTTGGATTAAATTAATTTGGAAATGGTTATTAATTTAGAAGTATTGAATGTGCCAAACTTAATAAATAGTTTGAATGAAGTCAATGCAGAGAAGAAATGAAAAGCGTATGTATGGTTTGTGAATAAATTAAGAACGAAACGGAATTAAATACAGGATGAGTTAAAAATTAATTTAAAGTGGTTATGAATTGAAATGGATACTCTATTAAGAGAGTATCGTCGAATTTGCATCAAAATAGTTGTCATTGATGTAAACAAAAGTAATTAAAATTTTATGGGTTGAAAGAGATTAAATAAAATTGATTTGAATCGTTTGATGTGAATGGGTGCTTGTTTGGGTTAAAAATCGATTGAATGTAAATACTTGAGTAATAAATCATTTAAAATTGAATGAAATGGAATGTGAATTGGTTGAAAACAATGGAATTGGTTTTGAAATCATAGCAATTGCTTGTGAAAGTTATCTAGAATGCATTTCTTCTAGAGTTGATGTGTTGTGGTCGTTTAAGTAAGAGAAATATTATAAAACTTCATATATATGGCACTTACATATTTAAATTGAGTAAGTACAGGTACCTGAAGACTGTTTGGTTGATTTGGATTGCGCAAATTGCTTAAATTAATAAGCTGCTTGCTTAAAATGCTAAATAAGGTACGCCTACGCAATAAAATTAGGAAATATGAACTGTTTTTGCTTTTTCCGACCGTGTGGGTCGATGTATACATATTTATATCTCTTGTCAAATTGCAAAAGCTCCTCCGTACAAAGGAGACTCTGCCAAATTTTTTTTGGAAGTTTTGGGAGTTAGAAAATTTTTGGAAAATTTTGGTTAACGGCAAAACAATTTCAAATGGGAAACTTAAAATAAACTAGTAAATGAAACTATTATGAATCAGTTTAAATGAAAGATATAACTCCATATTAGGAATCGAAAATAAATTGAATTCATATGACACGGTGGAAACTAAGTTGAATAGAAGTAAAGTGAAAGCTTCTGTAAGAAAATGTATACAATAATTTGAAAGATTACGATTGGATATTGTTGTTAAATAGAATATGCAGGTATTAAAGGGAAAAGAAATTGGATTTGGTTCCAAAGGATAAAATTGAATTGCCCGATGTAAAAAGGTATGTATTTACTTTCGGTATGATATTGGATTGGGTTTTTGATGTAGCCACTTGGCTTTTGTTTTCTTTTTGGAATTTGGGAGCCCGTAGAGGCCTTTTGTAGTAGTACCGAGCTAGCCGCGCAAAGGAGACGCTGGCAAAATTTTTCGGGAATTTAGAGAGTTAGAAAATTTTTGAGAAATTTTGATAATTCAAAAATTGGTTTTAATTTGAAATTTAATTGATTGAGCAGAAGAGTATTGATTGGATCTATGGAAGGTTTTGGGAAAGTTGAATAAGGTATTAGTGGACCTTTAATAAAAGATAAGTGGTAGGATGTTGAATTGTGAATTTTGGAAAAGATAAACGGGTATTGGTCAATTCTTCCTAACTAGTAATTTCGGGGACGAAATTCTTTTAAGGGGGGAGGAATGTGACAACCCGGAAATTTTAACGAATTAAATTGGAATAATTAATTGTTTTTAAAATATTTAAATGTTAATTTTAACTTGAATTTTTGGATATCCATATTTACTGGATAATTAAATCATTGAATTGTATAGTTTAAATATTGAATTTAATAATTTAAATTGGGTAAATTGTTGAATATGAGATTCTAAGCCTATTTAAAATAAATTGAAGGCTTATAACACTTATAATGATAATACTGGGGATAATAAAATGGTTGGATTTCAATTTAAAGGTAATTTGTTCAGTTTTAAATAATACATCGTTTAAATTGAATTTAAAAATAGCCTTCCGAGACACAGTTTCGGAATTCGACGAAACCAGTTCCATTGGATCCGTAATAGTTAGTTATTATCGGATTTCAATTTTCGTAGCAATTGGAGTTGTCATTTGACCCTGTCAACTCGAAACGCTTCAAACTATTTTAATCAATTAATTTTAAATTTGATCGTTTAATTCCGTAACTCGCACATACTTTCAAATTAGCCTCCGAAACATGTTCCATTGTATTCGGAACGCGGGTAAAACCTTATAATAGCCTAGCGGCACGCCGCGATGGTGGTTCGAAATTTCGAGCGGGGTAAAGTGAGATATTTATAATTAAATATTTTATTCTGTTAAATCAACGCCTCAGCTTGCTCTATACGACATCATTCACACTTATACCCCTCATTTCCGTCCCCCTCTTCATTGTGAACGACAGATCGAACTTTTAAGAAAAAAAAAGGGGATAATGGCCGATCAACTCAACTCGTTTTTCCCTCTCCCTCGTTCTTCATTCCAGCATAGCCTGTACCTTTTAAAAAAAAAAAACCAAAATCAATGGTCGCCGAAGTCGCACGGTTCAAGATTCGCGAGGTGGACACGGGCGCACTGGATTTAGCAAAGGCGGCTCGAAGGGGAGACGAAGATAGGGCTTGTTAGAGCATCGCGATGATGCGATGTGGTCGGCTCGATCTAATTTCGAGCGAGGCTGTGATTTTGAGGAAGGAGGCGGCTACGTGGGGTTTGGCGACTGAGCAAGGCCTGCTTTGGGCATCGTACTGGGTTCCAAAGCCCGATCGTGAGGGTTGCGAGAGGGAGAGCCTGGTTCGTTGTTTACTGTGAGGTATAATTCCTATTGCTTCAATTATCATGGTACCATTGACAATATGCACAAATATATAAACTGCAATACAATAGGAAATTATTTTGAGCACTTATAAAATTGACAGTACTTTAATCTAAAACCTAATTCAATCTAATGGTTTTAAGAAATTATTATTTTTAGATAAGATTAAGAAATAAATTATTTAGTTAAGATCGAACCGTTAATTAATTGATTTTATTTTAAGAAATTTAGTTTTAAATTAAATGATTGATTAAATCTATGTATCCAAGTGTCAATAAATCATGTAAATGTTTATTCAAGGTTGGAAATCGTGGAATCAAAATCGAGGATGAAATGGATGGCGAATATAGACAAAGGTGAGTAAATCTCACTCTGTTGAGTTTCTATGTAAATTTAAATGGTTAATTTTAAATATTTGGTTGAAGGGCTGAACAAATTTGATATGCATTGTGAATTGATGATCCTGTGATTGTGATTTTGGATGATTCTCGAGTTAATTGTAATGTGACTCGAAATATTGGGGTTTAAGTTGTTTAAACTAAAATCATAAAAAATGAATCGTTTCAATTTAATGTTAATAAAGATTTAACGAGTTGCGATTCATTAAATTTGTAGGGTAATTAAAATGGATAATTAATTAGTTCAATAATAAATGATTTGGGGTGATTAATTGAGTAATTAAAGGATCGAATTATTTATTTAATTAAAGTTAAGTTAATCTATTGAGTTCAATTAATATAGAATAATCAATGGATAGTTTGATAAGTAATAACTTAATGTAATTAACATAAGATGATTTCCTGTGTAACAAATCAAAAGACTAATCAAGATGATTAATTAAAGAGAAATTGGTTTAAATAATGAAGTAAATAAATGGGTAGCTAATTATAGGTTGAGATAACTCAAGAAAGATTAATATTGTGGTTGAATGGAGTAATTAATCTGGAATTAGGATAAATTGAAATATAATTGGAAATCATTAATTTATATAATTAATGATGAAATTAAAGATTGGTAAATTACGATTGTTAACCCATAATAAGTGACTTATGAGAATTAATTCATATAAGCAATTAAGAATAAATGAAATTAATATAGTCAATAAATTTATGAGGTAATTAAAGAATACTTATTTATTTTGGTTAAGGATGATTAATATCGAGAAAATTAGTTGAAGATAATTACTTGAATGTAATTGAAAGATAATTAATCCGGAGTGATTAATTAAGAAGAATAATAAGGGAATGATTGATGAATTGTTTTGAAATCAATTAACGTTAAATGTGGAAACCTAAATGGTTGAGATAGTAATCCAATCCAGATTAATTAAATTAAATTTGTGTGTGATTAAGCTTTGCTTATGAATGATTGAATGATATTGGGTGCTTTGAATGGGGTTGACATCTTTGATATGAAATGTTGTGTTTCATTTGAATAATTTGGAATGGGATAAAATGAGTTTCGAAGAGACCGGAGTCGGGTATTTGGAAAAACCCGAAACCACTTCAAATTTTATAAATTTATCTGTGGAATCGATAAACTGGAATGAAATGTTTAAGTGAATTGGATTATTTTATCTAAGTTGGGTACTTAGAAAGTTATTTGTGAAATAAGCAGTGTCTATAGCAAATTGTGAACTGGTTAAATTGTTATAAGTTACCCCGGGATTATATAAGTGGTTTGTTTGGTATTCTATGCTTCATGTTAGTTGGGTTTACTCACGCTGGTTTCCAGCCTGACCCGGGTGTTACTTTGGTGTAATGCTCGGGTCAGACCGAGTATTACAGATTTTCAGGTAGGTGCGTTTGGAGCTCAGGAGGCGAGCTGGATGGCAAGTACGTACGGAGTATTTCCGCTGCAGTATATTATTGTGTATCTGGGACACGATTTATATGTCTAGTGTCTGTATATATATATGTGAAACTCTGATGTATATTAAATGTAATCAATAAATATAGTATTCTTTTGTAAACTATTATTTATTATTATATTTTATCCGCTGCGAATGTGAGTTGTTGATGTTTCTTTTCTCCTTCTTCTTCTATCTCTTTCTTCTTTTTCATAACTATTTGGAATTTCCGGCTTCGAAAATTTCGGGTCGTTACATATTATTTCTAAAATGTAATGTTTTTGAAATGCTATGATTATAGAGGTTACATTTTTTAAGTGCAATGGTTTCTAAATTATTATGATTTTAATGCGTTATAATTGAATGTATAAATTTTAGGAGTGTTACAACTTTGAAAATGAATATTACTTTTCTAAAGAAAAATGATACTGGGTTTATATGGATTTGAAATGAATATGTTTGATATGAAATACAAACTATTTGAAAATGAAATAACCACGGATTATAATAATGTTTGGTTGTTAAGGAAGCTGGGATCGGAAGTTGTCATACTCTCCGCCAACTCCGAAAACCACTTTAATAACCGTGTACGCGGTGGAGATTCCAGAATTAAGCAGGATGGTGGTGATGTCCTTTGAGGTATGAACGTGGACCCGACTCCCGTGAGTTGGCATAAGGTGGCTAAAACAGGAGCTATTCTGGGCCAATAAGGTCGCTCCTCTGATCGGACACACTCCTTCGATATTATATTTTGACTTTGAGATTGATTTGGTGTCCACTTTTGATTCTTTGATTTTTTTGGGTGTGGATCGAGGTGGGCAGTAGTAGCTGCTACGCGTTACCTCCAGTCCGGATAGTAATTGGTATATATACCTTGGCATTGCCTAGTTGTATCGTGTCACCTACCCTAGCGAGCCTTGCACGATTTTGATATGTGTCATACCTATGGAGCATCTTCTCGTAGCCTCCCGATCAGGAGATATGCGGGTGTTGTATAGACTATTGGCACTGTTACGTGTTAAGGGCTATATGGTTAACCCCTTAACGCTATTTAAAAGTAAGTTTATTTTACGTATAGAAATTATTATAATAGCGAAATATTACTACATAGTAAATAGTTTAATGGATCCTTAGAGGATGGGCTGTCCCAAGCATCCTTTAAGTTACTTGCACATTGTATTACAGTTCACTTGAGTTGGTTTACATTGTATAAGTATGTATGTCCTGACTCGAGTGTTTTTGTTTTGCTTTACGCTCGGGTCAGACTGATTGATACAACATTCGAGACTCACCTTCGGAGTTGGAGCTTTGCTTGAAGATCCAACTATTTATTTCTTTTTCATTTGTTCAGTAGATTCCAATTATCTAGTGGATTCCAGTGATGTAACGACCCGTATTTTTACGGATCGAAGGATCGTCGAACTGTTATCATTAGCTGTTAGTGTTGTTAAGTCGTTTGGAGCTTAAGTCGTCCAGAGATGAGTCGTCCAGGGTTAGGTCGTGTCGTAACATAAGTCGGTGGAGCGACTTAGGAGATGGAGCGACCTAAGGAAAGTGACTGACTTAAGGAGGTGAGCGACTTAAGAGATTAGACGACTTAGAGGAGTTAGTGGTAGTGGTTGCCGACTTAAGGGTTAACGGCTTAAGGTAGTTTGCGGCTTAAGAGTTAACGGTATAAGCGGGTTAACGACCTAAAGGAGGTAGGTCGTTCGGGCAGCTTAAGGAAGATGGCTTAGGTCGTGGACGATATAAGGCTTAGGTCGTAGGTCGCATGAAGGCAAGGGTGTTAGGTCGCTGGGTCGCTAAGCCGTGTGTGTAGTTAGGTCGTAAGTCGCATGATGGCTTAAGTCGTTGAGTCGTGAGTCGGTAGGTTGTTAAGTCGTCCAGACGACTTAGGAAGGAACGCGGCTTGCATGTTAGGTCGCATGTGTGTTGAGTCGTTGAGTCGTCTTAGGACTTAGGTAAAAATGCGGCAGTGTGTTAGGTCGCTAAGTCGTATCTTGTTGAGTCTTAGGTCGTTCCTAAGTGTTAGATCGTGAGTGTTAAGTCGCGCGCATGTGTTAAGTCGCGCATAGGCTTGAGTCGTAAGTAGGGAGGTCCATTGAGTCGTTAGGCCGTGGGGTTGATGAGCCGTAAGTCGTGGGGCCTTGTTAAGTCGTGACCGACTTAAGGGGGGCGAACGACTTAAGGATTTGGCCTATAAATATACGGCCTTATCTCACTTTTTGGGATCCGGATTTTGAAGCGACGAAGTGCTGCTATTTTGAGGGCTCGACTACAACACTTCTTCACTTCTTTTCTCTTCTCTAATCTAGTGATTCCTTCCATCCAAATTGAAGATCAAATCGAAGATCCAAGAGCCAAAGTTGAAGATCTACATCCATCAAAGAGAGATTTCATCGTTTGAAGGGAAATCTTGTCGGATCAAGCTAGATCCTTTGCTGTCCAGATCTGAAGTTAGTTGCTTTTGAGGTGTTTAGGTGATTCGGTGAGTGGTGGTTATCTCTCACAGGGACCCAAAGGAGTATATTGGATCGGTGGCTTGTTTGTCTTTTAAAGATAGTGATTTCATGCATTTTCCTTAAGTCTGCATGTAGATCCATCGTTCATAAAGTTTTGATATCCACTTTACTACATATTAACCTATGCTAGTTTATTCATCAAGATATTACTTAGAATTCATGCTTGTTAGATTTGGACTCTTTAATTACGAAATTGCCATTATTGTTATAACTGTTTACTTAGGTCTTGTTGATTACTTAGATTAATGATTAATCTGATTGATTGTTATAAATTAGTTGATTGATGATTTGATTTGGACAAGTTGGTCGAAGATGATTCAAAAGCTAAGTGGAAAGGCTCTTGAATAAGGAAAGCTGCTCGTGGCATATGAAGCGGATGATAAAGCTCATATGGATAGATTTGATGATGATGTTGAGATGGGACTTTGCTATGATGCGATGAGGCAAAGCATGATGTTGAGATGGGACTTTGCTATGATGCGATGAGGCAAAGCATGATGTGAGATAGCCTTGGTTTAATCCAGACGGGATCATGCCAAGCATGTTGATAACTCGGTGATATGGTTCGAGTTTGTGGATAATGGTTGGCTTGAGAGGCGCTTGAGCTAGTATGAGAATAGTCGTCGAGGTGGATGACTAGAAGGCTGAGATCTCATCGTTGTTGAAGGTTCTAGCATGCTCAAAGCAAGAGTACGCTGGGCAGATTCGATAGTCCCAAGAATAATAGTTGATGGTCTGGTACTCTGGGTAGATTCGATAGTCCTAGGCACGGGTCACGACGACGTGCGGAGTTATGTCTAGAACCGGGGTTACCATTAGCCCTTGACGGACGGATGAAAGAATGAGCCGGTCATTCAATTAACGGTGATATCGAGGCAATGATAACAGTGATAGCCAGAGTCATGGATGTTTGGATACTTTGGTTGTATCGTCACTCGATCTCAAGAGCGATGTTTTGTGGGTGCTTATCTGATCTTGGTTTAGGCCTTGGGGGTTTGTGCTTGGAAAACATCGACCTTGACTCGAGTGATAATTGTTTTACTTTAAATGTCTGCTTTGCTATGTTTATTTCTGCATAGTGGGTCTGGGGGCTATCACTGTAGAAAGAGGTGGAGTGGGATGGTTGGGTTCCTATTCCTTTTTACCCTTTATGCTCTTTTGGTATGTTTGATAGTTGATTTACCGCTTACTAGGACTTTTGTCTGACTCAAGGTTTTATGTTTAACTCTTATTACCTTGGGCTGTTCATCCATTTTGGGATGGGCAGACTAGGTAGCAGGTGACAGGTGCTGTTCTTAGTGACCAACGCTGTTGATGACGAAGACGAGCTGGAGGCTTTTGCATATTGTTTTTCTTACTATATGTACTGGATGTTCCGCTGTTTGTATGATTCTCTGAGTGTTATGTAGTGAGGCTTGATGTATTGACTATTCAGATGTTTGTATCAAATTGTTTTGTAGTGTATTGATGAGATTCTATTAAATGAAGCTTCACTGTATATATATTTCTCTATTGTATTTTATCCCTGCGCTGTGAGTAATACGATAGACTATTCTGTATTTACCTTACCTTGATGATTGTCCATGGCTGGCGGGCACGCCTTTCAGCGCACTATTTCCTTGTTTGGTGCAGGAGTCATGGGCGGTCGTCACATTTTGGTATCAGAGCTTTGGTTAATCGATTTTAGCCAACGCTCGCTGACGTAACTACGTATGAGAGACGTAATTGTATTTTTATGGATGATTACTATATATAATATAGTAGCTTAGAAGGATTTGAACTCCTTATGCAGTTGTTTCTCAAGGTATATTAATCATTTTCTTAATAGATATTAAGAATGAGTCGAAGAGGGAGACCAGCTGCTAGGGAAGGCCGTGCTGTTGAGGGGGCTGCTGATTATGCTTCTATGTTCGAGGCTATGATGACTTCGATCATGAGCAGAATACCAGCTCCAAGGCCATCAGTAGATGTTGGAGTTCAGGTTCAAGCCCGAAAACCAATGGATTTTGCTAAGTTGTGCAAAGACTATACTGCTCTTGGAGGGAAGGTTTTCTTAGGAACAGAATCAACCATTGAAGTCCAGAGATGGATAGATGCTTGTAGAAGGATCTTTGGTGATTTGGGAATTGAGGATGCAACCAAAAGGAAGCTCGCATCAAGACAGCTTCAAGGGAGAGCTTCTGATTGGTGGAACTCTATCACCATTGATACTCTAGAGGAAGAGATCACTTTGGTGCAATTCCAAACCAGATTTGAAGCTAAGTTCATTTCTACAGCTCAGAAATCCGTTCTTTTCAAGAAATTTGTGAAACTCAAGCAAGGTGGAAGACCAGTTCTTGAGTATGTTTCTCAGTTTGAAGCTTTGTCCAAGTATGCTCGGTCGTATATTGAATCTCCCTATCAGAAGAATGAGAAGTTTGTGACAGGTTTGGACACTTATCTTGGGAGACGGTTGGTGGATCATTTGGACGATCCATTTGAGAAGCTTGTGGAGAAAGCTCTCAGGCACGAGAATCTGTTTCTAAGGAAGAATCTGTTGTTGCTGTGACTAAGGAGGAATCTAAACCACAACAGGGTGGAAACAAGAAGAGAAAGCAGCAGCAGCAGAAGGGTAAGGATGGCCAGAAGAAGCTGAAGGGCGAAGTGACCTGCTACAACTGTCAGCAGAAGGGTCATCTCTCCAGAGATTGTAAGAATCCGAGAGTGCCGGTGAAGTGCCACAACTGTGACAAGCTGGGGCATATCAGGAAGAATTGTCCGAAAGCGAAGAAGGACAAGCAGATTGTGCAAGCTTATGCTTTGGGGGCTGTGCCATCGTCTTCGAGAGCTCCTACTGCCGAAGAAAAAGGAAAGAGTGTGGTGGTTCAAGGTACCCTTTCCATTTGTGGTGTTCAAGTTAGAGTGTTATTTGATACTGGGGCATCGCACTCCTTTGTTTGTAATGAACTTGTAGGCCGGTTTGGTTTGGAACCGGATATTGTTGATAGACCATGGGTTGTGACTAATTCAGTTGGGGGTTCGTCTTATTTGTGTATGGTATGCCGTGGTCTGGTTGTGTCGAGTCATGATTGCTCTTTTGTTTGTGATTGTTTTGTTCTGAACTTTGCGGGGTTCGGAATTATTTTGGGTATGGACTGGCTTAGGAAGTATGCGGTAAGGGTTGATTGTAAGAGGCTGGAGGTGACAGTCGAGAATGTGGAGGGGCGAAAGGTTGTGATACGATGTAAGCATGAAGAAGGCGTCTTCATGAGCTTCATGTATTCGCTAGTTGTTCCACGGGATGGACTGTCATCGGTGCCTATTGTGAATGGATTTGAGGATGTTTTTGACGAGGTCAAAGGGTTACCGCCGCATAGAGAGATCGAGTTTCGTATCGATCTAGTTGAAGGAGCCAGACCTGTTGTGATGCCTCTTAGGCGAGTGGCGCCTAGGGAACAACAAAAGTTGAAGGTGCAAGTTGATGACCTTTTACAGAAAGGATTCATTCGGCGTAGTGTGTCCGAATGGGGTGCACCAGTTGTGTTTGCAACCAAGGCGGATGGATCGTTGAGATTGTGTGTGGATTATTGGGAGCTGAATAAAGTGACTAAGAAGAACAAGTATCCATTGCCGAGAATAGATGACTTGTTTTATCAGCTTAACGAAGCTAAGGTGTTTTCTCAGATGGATTTGGAAACGGGATTTCACTAGTTGAGAGTGGCAAAGGATAGTGTGCTGAAGACTGCTTTTAGGACACCATCCGGTTTCTATGAGTGGCTGGTAATGCCGTTTGGATTGACCAATGCACCAGCATATTTTGTAGATCTTATGAATAGAGTGTTCAGAGATCAGTTGAACAAGTTTGTACTTGTGTTCGTGGATGATATTTTGATTTATTCCAGAACTGAAGAAGAGCACCAGACGCACTTGCGGATTGTTTTGGAAATCTTGCGGAAACATCAGCTGAGGGCTAAGTTTTCGAAGTGTCACTTCTGGAAGAGCGAAGTGAGGCTCTTAGGCCATGTTATCTCTGGAAGTGCAATAGCGGTTGATCCCGCCAAGGTGGCAGAGATCCAGGATTGGGTTAGACCTAAGAATGCATCTGATGTGAGAAGTTTTCTTGGATTAGCGGGATATTATCGTCGGTTTATCAAATACTTTTCCAAGATAGCTGCACCATTAACAAGATTGACGAAAAAGAACCAAGTATTTGGATGGGATGCTAAGTGTGAGCAAGCTTTCGGAATCCTGAAAGAGCAAATTAACAAGTGCTCTTGTTTTGACAATTCCTAGTGGAAATGATGAGATGGTGGTTTACACCGATGCATGTAGTACTGGACTTGGAGCAGTGCTGATGCAGAAGGATAAAGTTGTTGCGTATGCAAGTCGACAACTGAAGCCTCATGAAAGGAATTATCCGACTCATGTTTTGGAGTTACCGGCGATTGTATTTGCTCTGAAGATGTGGAGACATTACCTATTGGGAGTCCGATTTGAGTTGTTTACAGATCATAAGTCATTGAAGTATCTTTTCTCCCAAAAGGATTTGAATCTTCGACAGCAACGATGGCTAGAGTTTTTAGCATCATATGATTTTGGTATAGCCTATACTCCGGGAAAAGGTAACGCAGTGGCAGATGCGTTAAGTCGAAGACACGCAGAATTGGGAGCCATGTTTTCAGAATGGAAGAGTCGCGAGTTTTAGGCTGGACTTGACTTCAAGCCCAGATGTGAATTGGAACCTGAGATGTTGGCAAACTTATCAATAAGACCTACTCTGGTGGAAAGAATTGGCAAGAGCCAAAAGCGAGACGATAAGCTTGTCAAGATTATCCGTGATTTGGAATCTGGATTGGATCCAGAGAAGGATAAAGATTTCGAGGTAGATCGAGAGGGTTGGCTTCGAAAGCAAGGACGACTAGTTGTTCCCGATATAGATGAATTGAGAGATGAAGTTCTGAAGGAAAGTCATCACTCGAAGCTGACAATTCATCCAGGTGGAAATAAGATGTATCGGGATATGAAGAGAACCTATTACTGGGAAGGTATGAAGAAGGATGTTGGAAATTTTATTTCCAAATGAATGAACTGCCAGTTGGTAAAAGCAGAACAGAAGAAGCCAAGTGGATTGCTTCAGCCGTTAGAAGTTCCTACATGGAAGTGGGAGCAAATATCGATGGATTTTATCGATGGGTTACCTAGAACCAGAGCAGGAAATGAAGGAATTTGGGTCATCGTAAATCGTTTGACTAAGAGTGCAAGATTCATTCCTGTTCGATCAACCAGGACTGCATCGAAATTGGATGAGCTAAATGTTAAGTGGATAGTTCGATTCCATGGAATTCCGAAAAGTATAGTGAGCGATCGAGACCCATTGTTCATTAGTGGATTTTGGAAGTGCTTCCAGGAAGTTTTGGGAACCGAGCTATGTTTGAGTACAGCTTATCACCCCCAAACAGATGGTCAGACCGAGAGAGTCAACCAAGTTTTGGAAGATCACCTCAGAGCATATGTTTTGGACTTTGGAGGATCATGGGAAGATCATCTTCATTTGGTGGAATTTTCATATAATAACAGTTAACAGTCAAGCATTGGTATGGCACCGTATGAAGCATTGTATGGAAGACCGTGTAACTCTTCGACATGTTGGTTGGAAACAGGAGAAAAGTTGATACTTGGGCCAGAAATGATTCAACAGACTACGGATTGTATAGAGATCATTCGGCAACGAATGAAGGCAGCCCAAGATCGTCAGAAAAGTTATGCCGATAAGCGTCGTAAGGATTTGGAGTTCGACATAGGTGATATGGTTATTGTGAAGATTTCTCCACTGAAGAATGTTATTCGATTCGGGAGGAAAGGGAATTTGACTCCGAGATTTGTTGGACCATTCCCGATAATCGAGCGAATTGGAAAGCTCGCCTATAAATTGGAGTTACCAGAAAAGATGTCAGGTGTGCACAATGTTTTTCACGTATCTATCTACGGAGGTATGTGCACGACCCAAGTACAGTGGTTTCTGCTGATAGCTATGAAGATTTGGAAGTTGATCCAGTTGTTAGAAGACCTCATAAGCCGCTTCGTGTTGTGGAAACTTACACGAAACAGCTTAGGAGGAAGGTAGTCAAGTTGCTCAAGGTACAATGGAGTGATGATGTTAACGACTGTACATGAGGGGAGGAAGTGAGGATGAAGGCAGCTCATCCTGAACTCTTTGAGGTATGGTCCTAAGGTGTCGTGACATCTCATGAATTTGTAACTTGTTCTAGTCTTAGAATTCTGCATGCTAGGCTAGTAATTGGATGCATGGTTTGTTGATTGCTATGGATGGTAGGCATGCAGAATAGTTTTGATTGCTCTTGTTTGTTTGGAATTTCGAGGGCGAAATTCCTAAGGGGGAGAGAATGTAACGACCCGTATTTCTACGGATCAAAGGATCATCGAACTGTTGTCATTAGGCTGTTAGTGTTGTTAAGTCGTTTGGAGCTTAAGTCGTCCAGAGATGAGTCGTCCAGGGTTAGGTCGTGTCGTAGCATAAGTCGGTGGAGCGACTTAGGGGATGGAGCGACCTAAGGAAAGTGACCGACTTAAGGAGGTGAGCGACTTAAGAGATTAGACGACTTAAAGGAGTTAGTGGTAGTGGTTGTCGATTTAAGGGTTAACGGCTTAAGGTAGTTAGCGGCTTAGGAGTTAACGGTATAAGCGGGTTAACGACCTAAGGGAGGTAGGTCGTTTGGGCGGCTTAAGGAAGATGGCTTAGGTCGTGGACGAGATAGGGCTTAGGTCGTAGGTCGCATGAAGGCAAGGGTGTTAGGTCGCTGGGTCGCTAAGCCGTGTGTGTAGTTAGGTCGTAAGTCGCATGATGGCTTGAGTCGTTGAGTCGTAAGTCGGTAGGTTGTTAAGTCGTCCAGACGACTTAGGAAGGAGCGCGGCTTGCATGTTAGGTCGCGTGTGTGTTGAGTCGTTGAGTCGTTGAAACGACTTAGGACTTAGGTAAAAATGCGACAGTGTGTTAGGTCGCATAGTCGTATCCTGTTGAGTCTTAGGTCGTGCCTAAGTGTTAGATCGTGAGTGTTAAGTCGCGCATAGGCTTGAGTCATAAGTAGGGAGGTCCATTGAGTCGGTAGGCTGTGGGGTTGATGAGCCGTAAGTCGTGGGGCCTTGTTAAGTGGTGACCGACTTAAGGGGGGCGAACGACTTAAGGATTTGGCCTATAAATATACAGCCTTATCTCACTTTTTGGGATCCGGATTTTGAAGCGACGAAGTGCTGCTATTTTGAGGGCTCGACTACAACACGTCTTCACTTCTTTTCTCTTCTCTAATCTAGTGATTCCTTCCATCCAAATTGAAGATCAAATCGAATATCCAAGAGCCAAAGTTGAAGATCTACATCCATCGAAGAGAGATTTCATCGTTTGAAGAGAAATCTTGTCGGATCAAGCTAGATCCTTTGCTGTCCAGAACTGAACTTGGTTGCTTTTGAGGTGTTTTGGTGATTCGGTGAGTGGTGGTTATCTCTCACACGGACCCAAAGGAGTATATTGGATCGGTGGCTTGTTCGTGTGTTAAAGATAGTGATTTCATGCATTTTCCTTAAGTCTGCATGTAGATCCATCGTTCATAAAGTTTTGATATCCACTTTACTACATATTAACCTATGCTAGTTCATTCATCAAGATATTACTTAGAATTCATGCTTGTTAGATTTGGACTCTTTAATTACGAAATTGCCATTATTGTTATAACTGTTTACTTAGATCTTGTTGATTACTTGGATTAATGATTGATCCGATTGATTGTTATAAATTAGTTGATTGATGATTTGATTTGGACAAGTTGGTCGAAGATGATTCAAAAGCTAAGTGGAAAGGCTCTTGAATAAGGAAAGCTGCTCGTGGCATATGAAGCGGTTGATAAAGCTCATATGGATAGATTTGATGATGATGTTGAGATGGGACTTTGCTATGATGCGATGAGGCAAAGCATGATGTTGAGATGGGACTTTGCTATGATGCGATGAGGCAAAGCATGCTGTGAGATAGCCTTGGTTTAATCCAGACGGGATCATTCCAAGCATGTTGACAACTAGGTGATATGGTTCGAGTTTGTGGATAATGGTTGGCTTGAGAGGCGCTTGAGCTAGTATGAGAATAGTCATCGAGGAGGATGACTAGAAGGCTGAGATCTCATCGTTGTTGAAGGTTCTAGCATGCTCAAAGCAAGAGTACGCTGGGCAGATTCGATAGTCCCAAGACTAATAGTTGATGTTCTAGTAATCTGGGCAGATTCGATAGTCCTAGGCACGGGTCACGACGACGTGCGGAGTTATGTCTAGAACCGGGGTTACCATTAGCCCTTGATGGACGGATGAAAGAATGAGCCGGTCATTCAATTAACGGTGATATCGAGGCAATGATAACAGTGATAGCCAGAGTCATGGATGTTTGGATACTTTGGTTGTATCGTCACTGGATCTCAAGAGCGATGTTTTGTGGGTGCTTATCTGATCTTGGTTTAGGCCTTGGGGGTTTGTGCTTGGAAAACATCGACCTTGGCTCGAGTGATAATTGTTTTACTTTAAATGTCTGCTTTGCTATGTTTATTTCTGCTTAGTGGGTCTGGGGGCTATCACTGTAGAAAGAGGTGGAGTGGGATGGTTGGGTTCCTATTCCTTTTTACCCTTTATGCTCTTTTGGTATGTTTGATAGTTGATTTACCGCTCACTAGGACTTTTGTCTGACTCAAGGTTTTATGTTTAACTCTTATTACCTTGGGCTGTTCATCCATTTTGGGATGGGCAGACTAGGTAGCAGGTGACAGGTGATGTTCTTAGTGACCAACGCTGTTGATGACGAAGACGAGCTGGAGGCTTTTGCATATTGTTTTTCTTACTATATGTACTCGATGTTCCGCTGTTTGCATGATTCTCTGAGTGTTATGTAGTGAAGCGTGATGTATTGACTATTCAGATGTTTGTATCAAATTGTTTTGTAGTGTATTGATGAGATTCTATTAAATGAAGCTTCACTATATATATATTTCTCTATTGTATTTTATCCCTGCGTTGTGAGTAATACGATAGACTATTCTGTATTTACCTTACCTTGATGATTGTCCATGGCTGTCGGGCAGGCCTTTCAGCGCACTATTTCCTTGTTTGGCGTAGGAGTTATGGGCGGTCGCCACAAGTGATGTATTCTGATTTGTACTTGATTATCATATTGAGACTTCTGTTGCATCTTTTTTAACTCTGATGTATTTATATAGTAGTTTCATGAACTACCAATTCTTTGCTTCCTCTGCATTATATTACTCTGTGTCTGCGATATTGCGATTTATTTATTTGTTGTATATTATGAAATTTGCCAAATTTATTTTACAATTCGGTATTTTGAGCAATTCAAGTCCGACATGTGCAGATGTGAATGGTTGATAATATCGGGTTGATACAATTGTTTGGTTGTTAAGAGACCGGGATCGGAAATTTTCATACTCTCTGCCAACTCTGAAAACCACTTTAACAAACACGTATGCGGTTGAGATTCCAGAATGAAGTAGGATGGTAGCGACGTTCTATTAAGGTATATACGTAGACCCGACTCCCATGAGTTGGCATAAGGTGGCTAAAATAGGAGCGATTCCAGGCCAATGAGTTAGCTCCTCTTATCGGACATACAACGTTGATACCATTCTATTACTTTGTGTTTGATTGGGTGCACCTTTGATTTTAGGAGTGTGGATCGAGGTGGGCGGTAGTGGCTGCCACGCGTTACCACCAGTCTGGATGCGTAATTGGCATATCTACCCTGAAATTTCCTTGTTGTGCCGTGTCACCTACCCTAGCGAGCCTTGTACGATATTGGTTTTGTTCCATAACCTATAGAGATCTGTAACGACCCGAGATTTTGGCAATATTATTATAATAAGTATTTAATCTAATTAAATAAAATACAAGCTTTTTCATTCATAAATAAATAAGATCATTGGACATTTACCGGTTATATATGTATATATATGTTTTGTGAAGGAAATTTTGATTTAAAAATTTAAAATAGATTCTTTCAAAAATATTTATAACAAAATCTGTCTTATTCAATTAAAATTAAAGGTTCTATGTTATAAACATTTAATATAATACGTGTAAAATGTAATCCAAATAATAATGTTTAAAGTAAACAATCCCATCAATATTAAATATAAATATAAGATACAAATACAAATATAAAATATATAAATACAAATATATGTTATAAATCAAATATTTGAAAGTTAAACTCTAAATAAAAAAATAAAACTAAGAAGTTATGTTAACAACAACTTACATGGTTAAACAGAAACATATGATAGTTCTAGTATAAATACATATGATATGCAAAAACAAAATCTTTGAAAAAAAATAAGAACACATATGTTGTCGTATAATACATATGTGTAATGCAAGAAGAAGATAAAATATTCACATAATATACAAAATATCTTTGTACAAAAATATAAATATCAGCAAATAATAATTAGATGTAAACATGTAGGAAGACATTTGCATTTAATGCTTTCATCTCAGCACAAAAACATGATCAGCCGAGATATACAAATATCACTTCAAATTTACAGTAATTAAACACAAAATCTGATCAAAACAAGTTGAAGCTTGTACTAGTTATAACCTATCACTGTTCAAAGCTGTTCAAAACTATTTCTATATATATGTATTTTTTATTTCATTTCGTTGAAACAAAATTCAGAAGGCCTGAAAGAAAGAAAAAGAAAATAAACATAATTATTTACAAACTTAACTTCATTCAACAACAAGGCAAAAACAAACTTATAGGGACAATCAAACTGCAGTTTTTCAACAAGAATTATTCTTTGTTTCAACAATATTTTAGGTGAGTAAACATACTGTTTTCCAAATTTAAACTTGTGTATATGATTTTTGAATGGTATGTTCTTGCCGTATAGTTTTAAACGAACAGTTCTGTGTATTTTCTGTTTGCACTAGGAATTTTATATGGTCCGTTCTTCCATATATTTGGTTATAGAGCAAAGAACAGTAGGAAAATTTAATACTTCTTCTTGCAACACATTTTAAACATAAGAATTTAAACTAAATAAGTTTGTTTAACTTAAAATCATAGCCTGGAAGTTGTTTAAAGATTGACAGTGTAACATAGATACTTTATATTCAATTTTACAGTAGAAAGGAAATAAATTGTTAAAATTCGAATATTTTAAATTGTCAATTTGATTATATATCTTGAATAAACATTCGAAAGTAAGATTTTTGAAACAAAAATGATGATTTTTAGATAAGTATACAAGGTGCAGTTCATAAATGAACCAAAAATGCTTTTTTTGTAAATTTCTGATGATTCAACAAATTTTAGAAGTTGAAATTTATTGTGAAGCTAGCTTGATGATTCATGAATACAGGAAAAATGTTAGAAAAATTATCTAATGTAAGATTTGTTGGGTCGAAGGAATATAGGGTTTTGGGTTCGAGTTTTCTATGGTCTGTAAACATAGTAATTTTGTCACCATGGGACGATCGAGCTGCACGAGCTTCTAGGGGATGGTAGAGGAGAGTAAAGGCGAGGTGTGGCCGGAGTTGCGTCGCCACTGGTGGTCGGAGTTAGTGGGACGAGGCATTTTTCTTTTCGGTGAAGTCGAGTTGTAGTTTCGAACGAATGGGTATATTTTGATTTTGAATTTTTCACGTTGAATTGGGATTTTCTTTCGAGTGTGAGGTCGTTTCGTGACTTGCCGAAGACGTCGTGGTTCGCCAGAGTGCTGGCGAAGCGCCGTGCACATGCACGGCGGTGTATGAAATGTCAGCAGCTTCGAGTGATGGTCGTCGTGAGTTGTTACTTGGGGAAGTTGAGGGGTTGCTTCGAGTGGAACCTTATGTGTGAGCGTGCTTACATGAATACTGCAGTTTATGACTTAAAACTTAAACTTTTAAAAAAAAAGAGTCGAAGAAGAACGTAGGCGAGGAGAAGAGAAGGGACGCGGGAAAAGGTAAGGGAAACTCGAGTTGCTACTCGAGCAAACAGGGTGTTTACCTCGGGTTCAGTTTTCTAGTGGATTTGCCTAATCACTTTCAAGTTATTTTGTTAAACAAAGTTCGATATTAATTAAGTTAATAATGTCGGCAAGTTTTAAGATAAGATTTGATTTAAAATTTATCAAGAAAGGTTTGCAAATGTAAGATGATTAGTTAATTTAAAGTATAAGTTAATTAAGAATGTAAATTAATTTATAATTATTATTAACTAAGTAGTTTAAGATTAAATAAATTTGTAATTAAAGATTGATATTAATAATTTTTTGTTTAATCAAGTTGAACTTAAGAATTTAATTAACTACTGAAAGTTAATTAATAAATAAATAGTAGTTAACTAATTAAGTAATTAATTAAGGATTAATGATTAATTAATTGGTAATTAATGACTAATTAAGTAATTAGTGATTAATAAATGGGTAATTATATTTTATTAATTAATAATAGAGGTTATTAATTAATAATTAAGAATTAATTAATTAAGTGAGCAATTAAGAAGTAATTAATAAATTTAATAAGTTGATTCATTAGTGATAAATCAAGCAGGATAAAATGGCTTATTCTTAAGTAATTAGTTAAGTTAATTAAACTAAATTTGATATGAATTAATGATTCTACTTGATTAATTATTATATCTATTTGGTGATATTCTGTAACGACCCAGAAATTTTCGATCCCAAAAATTCCAGATAGTTAGAGAAAAGAAGAAAGAGATAGAGAAGAACAGATAAGAAACTCACAAACTCACATTCGCAGCGGATAAAATATAATATCACATAAATAATAGTTATACAAAGGAACTGTACTTGTCAAATTACACATTATTATATCAGAGTTACAACAGATTTACAATTACAGAACAGATAAATCTATCTGTTTCAGATACTATAATATATTAACATCAGAAGCTCTCCATACTTTCCTGCTCGCCAGCTCGCCTTTTGAGCTCCAGAACGTCCTTACCTGAAAATCTGTAATACTCGGTCTGACCCGAGCATTACATCAAAGTAACACCCGGGTCAGGCTAGAAACCAGCATGAGTAAAGCCATCTAACAAGAAATACAAAAACAAACAACTTATATAAAACCCGGGTAACTTGTATCAATTACAAGTTCACAAATTTGTTATCGACAAGATTTATTTCACTCACCAAATTCTAAATATTAAACTTAGATTAAATGGTCTAATTTACTTAAATCATTCCATTTTAGCTTATTGATTTCACCTTGCAATTTATGAAAAGGATCGAAGTGGTTTCGGATATTAACTAATACCCGACTCCTGTCTCTTCGAATTCAATTTATCTTAACACATGCTATTCAAGTGAAATACACTCCAGTTTTAAATGAAAGATGTTATATTTACTCAGCAATTCATCATTGATAAATAATCACATTATCAATTGTCCACCCAAACACATCATATCACAAACCATTTCATAACAGAGGTATCAATCAATTCAGGGCCTTTAAACAATCACTTAATCATACATAAGCAAGATAATCAATACACCATCTCGAATAAATCTTAATTAACCATAATTGAATTAAATCAATCACCTTTAAAACCTGCTTATTAATTAATTACAGCCCAATTGATTCACCATCTTGTAATCATTCATCTTAGTTAATCCTTCTTGATAAATTATTCTTTGATTACATTAAAATTAACATTATTATCTAATTACTTTCATTAATTAATTATACTTAACCAAACTCCATGAATTAATCAAGTAAACTTAATTAATTACATCCCTTAATCAAACCTAATTCTCATAAACAGTAATTACCCCTCTGAAATTACTTACTTACGAAATTAACCCCCTTACTTAATTTTTAATAATTTTTAATTACACTAAGCAATTTATCTTTAATTACTTCTACCAAGTAATTACCCCTTTAATTACTTCCCATTAATTGAATTATTTAATTTATTACGTCCTGTAATTAAGAATTACTTCACTAATTCTCATCAAATGTTTATATAAAATTAATCTGTAAGAGATTACCTTAATTAATCAACAAATTAATTTCAATCGGGTAATCTATCCCTTAATTACCCTTAAACCCAGTTAATAAACCTTAATTACAGATTCATTATTCTTTAACCAATCATTAATAAGCCTTAATTATTGATTAACACAATTTAATTACAAATTAAATATTCCTCAATTGCTAGTTAATTAATCATAAGTCATTAATTAATTGCAATTACTTAATCGTTTGTTAATTAACTTTAAGTAGTTAATTACAAATCTAATTATCAATTGATCATTAATTAACCAATTTCTAATCACTATTTAAAGGTCATCATTCTTAATTGCCTCCTAATCAAATTAATTGATATTAATTAGTCATCTTAATTAACATTTAAGGTCTTCCTAAATTTTGAAAATCAATTTATTATTAACTATACAACTTAATATTAACTAAATTTTATATATAAGTTAATTACTTAATTAGAATAATTAATTAAGAGTTTAGAAGCATTGTTAAACATTAACTAAATAATAAAACTTGAATTAAAATTTCAATCTTAAACTGTTAAACCTTTATTTAGTTTACAGTGTTTTATAACTGTGTTATTTCCCTTTACAGTCTTCTGCAGTTAGAAAACCCGAGCATTCCCCCTTACTTACTCGAGTGATCTTCGAGTTCCTACCAATTTCTCCACGCGAACCATCACTTGACACGGTCCCTTTGCCATGCACGTGCACAAGGCGGCGCCAGATCTCTGGCGAACGACGAAGCCTCCAGCAAGTCATAATCGCCCTCGATAACTAACTCAACTCAACCACGACTCGATCGTAGCATCGATCAAAAATCGAACAAGGCATGAGCTTTCGAACCCTACCTCTGATCACAAAATCAACTCACGATCTCAACGTTGAACATCAGCGGTTTAATCCCTCCGGCTACGTCCCTGACACACTCTCGCCTAACTCCTTCTGAAATTTCGTGCAGCCCGATGCACGAGAGGAGGCGCGGCGACCCCATGTTCACACGCCATAAAAACTAGGCTTACAAAATAAAAGCTATCGCCACCGCTGCCACCAAGGTCGTGGCCACCCCTACCTACTTTTGCCAAACACCCAGAACACTAGACTAACTCCAGTAGGAACCCAACCTCCCCAGCCATCTAGATCATCAGAATATTCTCGAAAACCCATTTCGGGTCAAACTTAATTTGCTCATTAAACCCAATATTAGAAATCAAGATTTTGGTGTTAAAAATCTTAGTTTGGAACAAGAATTCAAATTATATATATAAATTAACAATTCTTTGCACTTGAATTTTAACGTATCTTAAGCTTCCCTGTTCTTTTTATTTCTTCCAGATAATATTTCTATGTTTTATTCTTAAAAATATTCTTAAATCTTAATTTAGTTTTGAACCAACATACTTCGATTTAATACCTAGTCTAAAGAGATTAGGGTATGAAGAGTTTTAAATTTTAATCAATGTTTAAATCTCTGAAACTGAAAACAAAGATGATCATTATGAATATCCAAGCATTCACACAGTATCCTCATTCATATAAACATGTTTCAAAACTTAGGACAATCATGCAAAACATTTTCAACATACATCACAAGTTACTTCAAACATATGTCATATGCATCAATTCTACAGGTGATTCAGGTTTGCAGTTAAAAAGTCAGAAACTTGAACTACGATCAGATCAGAAAATATACAGAGGCATCCATACATACAAATATGCAAAGACATCATCACATAGAATTTCACAAGTTATTTAAGTTTTAAATTTAAAAGTTTACACATAGGCATCTCAAAAATAAACAGAGTGAACTGGGTTGAAATACTCACCTGTTCAAAGAACAGAAGAACAGGCTCTATTTCTATTTTTTTTCCAGAGTCAATAACAATTTATTAACTTAAATAAAAATTTAAGACTTTAATCTATAATAAAACTAACATGTTTGTTTGAAATTTGCATCTAAACATGGATTAGGTCATGAGTTCCTGAATTTAAAATCAGACCTCTAAGTTTGGGATCTAGAACAGGGAAGAATAAATCAACAGCATGCATTCAAAACCCAGGCAATTTCATCATATTCATCCTCACACAAATCAATATTATCACAGGAAACAATTCAAGCAACCATATTTACTTAAAAAAAATGTTTCTCACAGTTTTAATCATGTTTGTTTTCAGTGATAAAACATGCAATATACTTTTACTGTAAACCATTTTTTTCTTTTTTTCTTTTTTTCTTTTTATACAGGCAGATGCTTAACTCAACCGTGCAACATATCTACAACATTATTTTAAATTCTTATCGCATGCATCAATATAAACGGAATTTATTTTGATAAAACGTGATGTATACTCACCTCTATGTCGAACAGAGAAAAACAGATGCTCTGAAGTTAAAACTGTACCTGGGATTATGGTCTGGTTCTTAATTAAACTGAGTGGAATCTGATATTTGATTATGATGAAGATCAATTAGCTTCCAGTTTTGATTTATTTGATCTGCTTTGCTGATTCATTCTGGTTTTTTTTTTTTGATTTAGGTGTGGGCCTTTGATTCTTCTTTTAGCTTTCTTTAGTTTTTTTTTCTTGGATCTTCTTTCCTCAAATTTCTTTACAGGCTTTATAATTGAGAATATGTGATAAAGAAAAATGAGAGAGGACAGAAGTAAACTTATAATCTGATTTATCATTTAAAAAGAAAAATGGGAAAACTTGACACTTGTTCAAACTTATATCACAAATATTACACTTGTTTATTTCCAAGTTAAATAATTTTACATTTGTTAATTTGGCTTTTAAAACATCTTTTACTTGTTACTAATATGGTTTGATCTCTTAACAATTTTAATCTTTCATCCTATTTATTTTTAAAAGATTTCTAAGAGGCTTTTTAAAACAGTTTTCCTAGTAAATAAATACATCTTTTACACATTATATATTATATCCAATTTACTTTTAAGATATTTTATCTCTGAATTTTCCATCTTAAATTCAGATTTAAATTTAAATTTACTCTTATATATTTTTAAACAATCACTCATTACATTATTTTGAAAATAATGATTTTACAATCTATAAATAATTATACTAGAAGAATAACGAATAAATATTTATCCAAGTATAAATATTTATCATCATATTCATTTGTTCAATCCACAAATCAATATTCTATTAATTTACTCAATTAATTATCGATCACAGATGTCTAAAATTTCGGGATATCATATTCCTCCCCCCTTTGAATCTTTTCGTCCTCGAAAAGGTAAGAAGCCAAAATTTATTAAATATTTTAAATCCAGTTAAAATATTCTTTGATTAATTTGATGTTATCCCGCTTTTTGGCAAAGCCGCGATACCAAAAGATTGGTCAGAAACGGAGAACAGTTCGTCTCAGAGGCTGGTCATACTTCGTTTCGCCATGGATATCACTGAATTTTATCCGAGTCTAGATTGAGCTACAATTGATAGGACACGGCAAGAAAGACTATAGGAGTCAACATTTCAAATTTCAAGTCAATCCGAGTTCATATGCTCGAGTTATGATCGATTCAATTTGAAGGGCAAGGCTTAGGTTTCGAATCCATTGTTGACCGACGTTTCGAAACAATCGCGTTCGAATCCATAAGTTTCGAATCCACCGAACCACCTCAGGTTCGTCTCCATCACCTTCGAACCCATCAGGTTCGAACCCATCAGGATGCCTCGGGTTCGAGACCATCGAGTTCGAACCTACCAAGCTCATAACAATGGACCTCGAACCCATCGGAGAGTAGCCGCTTCGAACCCATCCACGATGCAAAGTTCGAACCCATCCTGTGTAGCCTCTTTCGAATCCACTGGGTCAACCAACCATGATGACGTGTCTTCCATCGGTTCGAATACGCCGAGATCTATGGAGTCGTAGCGGTCAACTCGGAGTGAAGACCGGATCGATTCGAAGTTTGCGCTCCACGTCACCACGAAGACGCGTGCCATGATGGATTCGAAACCATCGATTCGAAACCTTGGTTTCGAACCAAACAGCCGAGCAATAAACCCAATTCTGAACCCATCATATCTCCTAACCTACTGATCCAAATGCCATGAAATTTTCACAGAAGCTTGCATGCATGTTGAAGGATGTCCACGCCAAATTTCACCTCGATTGGATGAATTCTTGATCGGTTCGAATGGAGTTCGAACCGATGCCAAAGTGGGCCCAAACTTCCTGAGACCGTGCGTGTGGGCCCCCTCACGTGCCAGAAGTGGTCTCCCGAGTTTTCAGCGAAATATCAGCAGCCCGCGCCTATAAATAGAGCCCTAGGGCCAACGAAAAAGGGATCTTTTGAATCTGAAGCGCCCAGACTCTGCCGGATCAAGATCTCCATCATTTAATATCATAAACTTGCTGTTAAATTCGAATTCCTTGCTGTAATTCACTGTTGATTGCTGCAATAACTTGTAATCATTGAAAGAAAAGCAATAAAACATCAAAACACTTCACAGTGGACGTAGGCAACACGCCGAACCACTATAAATCGATTGTCTACGCATTTTCTTTACTGTTGATTGGAGTTTTTGTTAGATAATATCTGTTTTGAATTTACATTCTTGACCATTATCTCTTCAACGACTCCCGAAGAGTGTTGTGCCCAATTTTGACGCAAACACTTTGGTGCTTTCACTGAGAAAACCCAGATTTTCTCCTGCTCGTTGGATCTGTCATCGATACCGGATTGAATAAATCTAAGAGAGAGATCCAGATCGTTAAATCCAACTTCCTTCCCTTCTATTCCAGTTTTGCATAAAGTTTAGGAAAGGAACTCAACTCTAGAGATGGTTAGCACAAGAACCACCTCAAACGCCGTCAATCAAGAAGAACAGGATATACAGAATCCTGCCCCTCTACCTCCATCTAATCAAGATGCTGCTGGGCACTCAGAGCCGTCGGGTCTGGTTACCCGACAAGAATTGCAGTTGTTACTTCAAGAGCTGACCCAGAGTCGGCGACAACTAGAAGAACAGCTACGCGCTAACGCTGAGCTAATCAACCAGCTGGATCGCCAGAAACGAAAGAGATCCATGAGAGATCGTGCTTCTCGCTCTCCCAGCGAAAGTTCTTCATCTTCTGATTATCATAACCGACCTCCACGACCCCGGTTAGATGGAAGTCATATGCCACCCGCTGGAAACCAACCGACATTGACCGTTGGACAAATAAGAGTTGGTCCGTCAGCCAGTTTCCAAACCGGACCCTCCTCCCGAGGGGGTGCCGTTCCTCACCACGCCGCTGAATACCGCACTGCTAGCGTTGCGGCTGAAGCAGGGGTCGACGCTCAAGATCAGTCGGACCTGGACCGTCGTCATAGCGGTCGTACTCCTGAACCGTACGTCCCAGAGGACCATGAACCAAGAAGGCGAGACTTGGACCGACGACGATATCCGGTTCAAGCCCGAAGTACGGAACGTGATCATACTCCGGCACAAATGCCGGATCTTTCAACTATGATACGTCAGATGATCCGTGAGAGTCAGGGATTCACAAACGACGATTGGGGAGTTTCCCGAAGTCGCACTCCCTTTACGGACGATATTCTTAATGCTGAACCCCCACGGCGATTCCGGATGCCCACTCTACCCATGTATGAGGGAAACTCCGACCCCAACCAACATATTCTAAAATATGAATGGTCGATGACTGCTGCCAGAGCCGACGACGCTGTGAAGTGTCGTAGTTTCCCCATATCTTGGGGGGCATCGCCACCATGTGGTTCACCTGATTGCCTCCTCGATCCATCTCCTCATTCGACCAGCTGGCCACAAAGTTCGTTGAGCAATTCCGCATGCACGCCGCAAGGCCGAAAGACGTCAACACTCTATCTAGTGTCACACAAGCTCCCGGAGAGACACTCAGACACTACTTAGAAAGATTCCATACTGCATGTGCAGAGATTAGTAATCCAAACGATAACTCCATCCTTATGGCATTAACTAAGGGTCGACCCCGATTTTGAATTTGGCAATCGGCTAGCTGGGAAACCACCTACGTCATTGGACCGTTTCTATGCCAAAGCAGCTCAATTCCTGAGACGGGAAGACGCGAAACAGTCTAGGAAGCAAACTGACGCAGGGCCAAATGCGGGAGGAACCCAAAGCAATGTTGCAATAAAACAGTCCGGTGAGAGCTCCGGAAAAGTTCAGTTGAACATTAAAAATAAACAAGCTCGGCGAAGAGAGAGCGTGAATCAACTTAAAAAACAAGATCAAAATCGTGGCCCGCAACGCAAAAATCCGATGTTCGACAGTTATAATCCTTTGAATACTTCACTGGAGGACTTGTATTTGCAGACCCGTAATACAATTCAGTATGAAAAACCTGCTCCAAGACCGTCGTCGGAGAGACAAATCCAGACGGGAAAATTTTGCAGGTTCCATGAAGGCTATGGGCACAATACGAACGAGTGTCGTCACTTACAAGATCTTGTTGAAAAACTAGTCAGAGAAAGGAAGCTGGAATAATTTGTGCGGACACCGCAGCCTAGAGAAGCGGGCCCATCCAATCCAATCAATGACCCAATCGACCGAGGCAGGAGGACTCGACTTGTCCCCGTGGGAGATTGGTGATAAACGCCATCAGTGGCGGGCCAACTTACTCAGGAGCCTGGAACGGCGAAGAACTTCGTCACTGTCACACATGACATGCTCCTTCAGTCTATGAATGCTTTGTAGCTTCCTTTACATTCCGAATTTTGAATTTGTAATAAGGCACTGACTTTGCCACATTTTCTCATTTCAGCAAATAAAATGCTATCTCTTCAAGCTAAAGCTGTGATTCACCGAATACGACGTTCAACAATCACGACACACGAAGAGCTATGTTCCATCGAACAATGGAATTTATTCAAATAGCGAGTGACTGCGTTACAACCGGCCGCTCACTAAGTGAAACCCCAGCTCGGGGACAAGCCAACACATCGAAGGCTGAACTGCACCAACACACGACAGTCCATTCAACAATTCGTTCCCGGAGCGCGAACGGACTCCAACTTCCCACAGCATGAATTGGAGTATAAACATTCCATAATTCGTTCCCACTGCGCGAACGGACTCCAACTTCCCACAGCGCGAATTGGAGTATATACATTCAACAATTCGTTCCCAGAGTGCGAACGGACTCCAACTTCCCACAGCGTGAATTGGAGTATAAACATTCCATAATTCATTCCCACCCCGCGAACGGACTCCAACTTCCCACAGCGTGAATTGGAGTATAAACATTCCATAATTCGTTCCCACTGCGCGAACGGACTCCAACTTCCCATAGCGTGAATTGGAGTATAAACATTCCATAACTCGTTCCCTCCGCGCGAACGGACTCCAACTTCCCAGAGTGTTAATTGAAGTATAAACATCAAATCCATCGTTCCCAGAGTGCGAACGAACTCCTAAAAAGCCCAATTAGGTGTGACTGACCACCTATCGGCTGACTCCAACTTCCCAGAGCGCAAATTGGAGTATAAACATCAATTCAAAGTTCCCGGAGTGCGAACCGAAGTATCAACACCAACTCCAAGATTCCCAAAACATGAATTGGGGTATAAACATAAGTTACAGGTGCCCGGAGCGCGAACCGAAGCATCCGTGCAAACTCCAGATTCCCGAAGCGCGAGTTGGAGTATAAACATCAATTCCGGGTTCCTGAAGTACGAACCCAAACATACATGTTTTATCCAAGTTCCCGGCGTGTGAATTGGAGCACAAACACCAAGTTAAAGTTCCCGTAGTGCGAACTAAAATGTTAATACTAACTCCGAGTTCGTAGAGTGCGAATTGGAATGTGAACATTATTTCCAAGTTCCCGGAGCGTGAACCGTGTTACAAGCATCGATAACTCTCGAGTTCCCGAAGTGCGAACCAGATTATCGATCTCAAGTTATCTTAAGTCCCCAGAATGTGGACATGTGTTCAAAGTTTGCAATAAACACACTCAACCACCAAAACGCAAATGTTATTCCCCGAGACTAGGGGGCAGAAAAAGCTAAGTGTTAATCGCTAACCAAAGTGACACAATGTCCGAAGTTCAACTCATTCATCAATCACAACTTGTGACCAAGATTTTCAGGCTTGGCAAATGAAGCGAACTCTACTTAAACGGTAAAAACACCACAAGTACACCGGACCGAAAACAAGACACTGCAAGTACTTAAGCACAAATAGAATAAGAGTTGAAACAAAGGAACTAAATTTTATTTCAACTAACTTGAAATAAGAACTTACACGCAAATAAGTTCTTCCAAAAAAGAATGCCTACTAACAGGAGCCGAACCTGCATCTATACACGACCTACTGACAAAAAACGAAGACAAGTACCTATTTACCAAAACATCTACTTGAGAAGCCGATTTATTTCTTCTTTTTCGTCCTTCTTACTAGTGGTACATCATCAGTGTCACTAGGGACAGAAATTCTTCGTTTTGAATGTCTCCTCTCCGGCGGTGGCTCTTCGGCTGGAGGCATGATGTCAATATCCTCCTCGGAGCTTGAGTCTACATGAGGGCTTCCTGCCGGAGGAGTAGGGGGGACTGGATCCGTAACGGAAGTTGAGATAGTGCCACCCGATGGTACTACCCTAGCAGGTGCTGGACTCTGCGCCGCCGTGCTGCCACCGACGCTACCACTATGCCCCGCAGCCTCTATTTCGGCGTTGATCCCAGCCAAAATTTCCTCATCTCGAGTCGCTTGGGCCTGGCTGGGGGCATCCGCAGTTTGCATCGAAGAACTTGAGGTCGGCGGGAGGTTACTAACGATGATAAAGGGTAAGTCCGTGGAGAAACCGCCCTGCTCACCGAGAAGCTCGCTCACCATTTGTTCCTCAAGAGATAACCCACTCCCTTGTGCCGCCTCGGTTGATACCGCAGTTACAACGGTGGTCTCGGTGGTGATGGCCTTATCCCTTTGGCTCAATTCTTGGGTCGCAACAATCGGCGCAGCTACAGTCGCTAAGCAAAAGTAAGAAGTTATTAGTAACTACTACAAAACAAACACTCTATTTAGAAAACGCTTGAGATAACTTCGGAATACCTTCCCCAGTTTGGCTCGCAGACGGCTGAATGGCCTCGGAAGTATGCTCATGAATAGGAGATAAGCGCGGCTGTTCCGGGTCGTAAGCAGGAAAAGGTTGCAAACCGACCGCAGATACAGGCACCGATGAAGATGGTGTGGTGACTTCAGTGACATCAGAATGGTGCTCAACACCTGATCCCTCTCCGACTTCCATGGAACGACCGCCGATCATCTCCTTCTCATGAGCGATGATGGCGTCATGAAGGACCTTCTTCTCATCATCTGTGAGCAGCCGGTTTTCAAGTTTGAATCGATCGACCGCTTCACCTGGATGCGCTTCCTCTTCCTCCTCAACCAATCGGTCCCAGGCGCTACGAAGGTGAACCGGATAATCTTGAAGCCAGGCCAAGTTTCTGTAACACATTGGCGTTGTAAGTTATGAGATAATCTTCAATATCGGCCTCTAGCCTAGCCTCTGCCTGTTGAACCTTCTCCTCCACCTCTGCTTCGACCGCCTGAACTTTGGCCGCGGCCACATCTCTTGCAGTGCGAAGCACTACGGCTTGCTCGCAGGCTTCTTGCGCCGTGTTAAGCGCGTCATCTCTATCTTTAATAATTTCGGCAAATTTAGCCTTGAGCTCATTAAGTTCTTTTAACGCCGCATCCCGCTCAGCAGTGACGACAGTGTTCCGGTGGCCCATGTCTTCCACCGTAACGTAGTGATCCTTTTTCATTCTATCCATGGCTGCTTGAGCTTCATCGGCCTTTCTAAGAGCCTCCATCTCTGATTTTCGAGACGATTCAGCCTCAGTATTCAGCACTTGTATGATACGGTCTTTTTGAGCCAGCTCGGTTTGAAGCTTTTCAATGGTAGCCGCTCGTTCGAAGGCCAACGCCGATGCCTTATCGGCCGCCCTATACCACGCCTTGTATTGGGTGTAAAAGTCATGCACGTAGTCGAGCGCTAACCGCTCGGCCTCCGGCGGGATTCTTTTCAGGTTCGGGGGAAAGACGTAGTTATCGAAGCAAATATTCGGGAACTCCCTCTTTAATTGCGCAAGTCTAATTGCCCCTTCCCCCGAGATTTCAGTAGGAGGCTGCTCTGCGACTATAGGGGTCATCGCCTCAGATCGGGAAGATTGAGAAATCGACGTATATCGAGAAGACTCGGAAGGATGAGGGACATGAGCAGGAGGTTGTACGGGATCTCTGGAAGGAGGAGGGGTACGCGATCGCGATCGACGCTTATAGCCTCTGTCCGTGTCATATCTCTCGTGACTAGAATACCCAGAGCGTCCTTGGTCATAATGCCCAGAGCGCCCCTGGTCATAACATTTATCCCCTTCTCGTCTGCGCGAATCGTAATATGAAGGCTTGCGGGCAGGTCGAAGACTCCCAAGCATTGAACCTCGCTTAGACATAATATCTGCGAAGCAAAATAAAATAGAATTAATCACCTTTCAAAACAGGTAGTTTACAGTCAAAGGTTATGCAGTGTCGTGAAATGTGTATGAATATGCATTCCCCCCGACCAACCAGAAGTGTTGACCTCGCTAGTAATAAGAGGCTCGTTCAATTCTAGAGTACGATGGAATTTCTCCAACCCGGCATCATGTTGAAAAGACACATCGTCCGGGATTGGAAGATCGGCAAGCCCTTCAAAAAGATTTTCGGTTCTCGGAGGAGACATCTCCGAGATTCTAACTCCGGAAGCAGAACGGGCCGTGACAACCGATTTCCATCTCCCCTTCTTACTTGACTTAACCATGGCAGCCTTGCCTTTTCTCTGCTTCGCGACATCCAGAACTGCGTCCGTAGGCCCGGTCAGCGGCTCATCATCGGTGTGGGTTCTTTCAGAGTCAGCTTCCTCAGCTGTAGTAACTCCGGGTTTCTTGTGCTTGACTCGTTTTTTCGAGACGACCCTTAGTGCCAACTCAAAGCTTATGCTCTGCCCTTGTTCGATCAAACCGCAGGCCCGGAGATTCCTATCCGTCAATAACACGTCGATATCCCTATCTCCACTCGGGACTTCTCGAAGCACTCGCACCATCTCCCTAAAGTGCTCGCCCTCAGGTCGCTGAATCACCGCTGTAAAAAAGGATAAAATATAAGTTCCACTTCGGTTGCAATTGCCGTAGTAATTATTTACGAACTCATCTATACTCACGTCTGAATAGCCATCGTCGGGCAAATCCAGGAGGACATCTGACATAAAACCATTCTGTCCTATAATAGCTCAACCTGGTCCAAGACCCGGTAACCACTTGGCAATTTCTCACCGCTTCCAGGAATGTGATGGAGGGATAATCACCCCGGGTTTTGAAATTGAGCAAGTATCTGATCTCAATTGGGAGCGGTGGTCGATGGAGATATTCCATAAATGCAATGAACAAGCTATTGATCGACGCATATCCGTTCGGGTGCAGCTGAGATGGGGCGATCCTCAAAAACGACAATACTTCCCTTATATACTCGTTGAACGGAGGAAGTGTCCCGGCCGCGCATGCGTGGCGGTTAAATGCTGTATATCCCTCCGGCGGATTATGCGGTCTATCATTCGGCCCCGGCAGTAGCACATCATCCAACGACAGGCCGTGCCTCAAACATATTCTCCCCAACATGTCTTCGGAGATATTGGATGGAACAGAATCTGATGGATTGGCAATGAACGACGCATCGGGAAGTTCATCCGGGGCTGGACCAATAATCTCAGGATCAATATCCGGAATCTCTAGCCTCGGAGAGACTGTACCTTGAGTCTCCTGCTGCTGTGAACTTGACGGTTCCATAACTAGCTAACTCACGAGAAACCATCGTTAGACGACAAAAACCCGTGCATTCCCCAGTGTAGCATGTATGAGTGTATGTTGTGCAGTGACATGCATTACTTGAATAAATGTTGCAGAGTTAAAGAAATATACAAACGACAAAGCTACAGAGTCCAGCTATAATGACCGTCATCGCTGACCGTCAGCACTAATCCGTTTCCATGATGGAAATTGATTCGGATAAAAGTTGTTATAGTTCCATCGACGAGCTTCGAAAGGCGTTCAAGTATGCAGTTTAATATTCAAGTCCAAATGTGCAAGAGTGAAGATCGTCGGAGTTATGCCTAGAAAATATCAAACTTTGGTATCCACCATAGAGGGTTCGAAACCATCACAAGGACTTCGTTCGAACCCAACCGAACATTTCTTCGTTCGAACCCATCCTGTCGTCGCATCAAACCAATACAGTTAGACGCGCTTCGAACCGATAACCATGTGTCAAATTCGAATCGATCGATAATGGATGACTTCGAACCGATCCTTGATTGACATGTTCGAACCTATATGAATCGATACCCTTCGTACCAATGCAAGGTTGAGAACTCCGAACCGATAGCCGATGGGTTTGAAACCATCGACTCGGATGAACTCATCGAACCCATCAATCAGTGCGAACTGCGCACCCCAATATAGTCACTGGAAGGGATGATACGAAATCCAAGAAAATGACGCCACCGTCATCGATTCGAACTCGAGCCCACGCATCGGTTCGAAGCCCTCCCAAACCAGATCTGGTTTTGCCAATCTTGAGGCTACGCAATAGATGAAGAAGAAATGGGTTTAAAATTACTTTGCCGCTTGGATTCGAGACCAATTACCTAGTTTGAATAGTGGATTCGAGGAATTAGAGATTTGGATCTTGAATGGTTCACGCAACACAGTGTTTTTTCTCCTTCGGAGCTCCGAAACGATGAAGAACACAGAAAAATCAAGGCGAAAGTAAAAAAGTAAAAAGTAAAAAATGGCGAGCCCACTGCTATTTATATGGAGCCTAGGATGTGACCGAGACAATTGCTCTCCCAGTCAACCCAACCGGCCACAACCGGTCAAGTACTAGATCGGTTTGAAGTTAGCTTTCGAAACCATCTGCTTAAAGCCCTATCGATTCGAAGTTCAACTCATGCTTCAACGGTACGAAACGCACTACAGAGGAACAGGCTGCATCGATGCGAAACGAACTGTGGGCACATCGGTTCGAAGACCTTGTTCACATCAAACACTTCGAATCCATCCATGGCCTATCGATACGACAGATGACTTCGTATCCATATGCTTCCAATTCGAATCGACTCGAACAACTATTTCGTATCCATCCCCTCAAACCGGTTCGAATGTTAACTTCGAACCCATCATAGCACAAGCATACCGCGTCCATACAAACGTGAATTTCGAACCCATCGATGCTCGAATGCATCGGTTCGAAATATTACACTCACGCAATACAAAATTCAATTCCTTCAACTTTCAATATCGATTCAGTAGAGGATCGATACGAAGGGACTTTTCTGAACAGCCTTCAAGCGTTGTCTCAACTCAAGTTTCCAAATCGGTTCAGGAGAGAATCGATACGAAATTCAATAGCCAACCAAGCTGGCAACGACTCGTGAACGCACAACGTTTGCAACGGTCAAACTAACATATATGCATAAAAGTCGAACTAACAATCGATTTTAAACATTAACAGGGGTCAAACACTCATCTCGTTACAAATGCAACAGCCAACGACTAAGCACTGTTATACAGCAATCAATCATGTCAACACGAGGTTACAACAACACAGCATACGAGTTTCAGCAAAAAAGAGAGCAATGATTGTTCAGAGAGAGATTGCAGCTATTCAAAGCACGTCATGTTCCCACAAGGCGTACTTTGGGGGGCAAAATGTTATCCCGCTTTTTGGCAAAGCCGCGATACCAAAAGATCGGTCAGAAACGGAGAACAGTTCGTCTCAGAGGCTGGTCATACTTCGTTTCGCCATGGATATCACTGAATTTTATCCGAGTCCAGATTGAGCTACAATTGATAGGACACGGCAAGAAAGACTATAGGAGTCAGCATTTCAAATTTCAAGTCAATCCGAGTTCATATGCTCGAGTTATGATCGATTCAATTTGAAGGGTAAGGCTTAGGTTTCGAATCCATTGTTGACCAACGTTTCGAAACCATCGCGTTCGAATCCATAAGCTTCGAATCCACCGAACCACCTGAGGTTTGTCTCCATCACCTTCGAACCCATCAGGTTCGAACCCATCAGGATGCCTCAGGTTCGAGACCATCGAGTTCGAACCAACCAAGCTCATAACAATGGACCTCGAACCCATCGGAGAGTAGCCGCTTCGAACCCATCCACGATGCAAAGTTCGAACCCATCCTGTGTAGCCTCATTCGAATCCACTGGGTCAACCAACCATGATGACGTGTCTTCCATCGGTTCGAACACGCCGAGATCTATGGAGTCGAAGCGGTCAACTCGGAGTGAAGACCGGATCGATTCGAAGTTTGCGCTCCACGTCACCACGAAGACGCGTGCCATGATGGATTCGAAACCATCGATTCGAAACCTTGGTTTCGAACCAAACAGCCGAGCAATAAACCCAATTTCGAACCCATCATATCTCCTAACCTACCGATCCAAATTCCATGAAATTTTCACAGAAGCTTGCATGCATGTTGAAGGATGTCCACGCTAAATTTCACCTCGATTGGATGAATTCTTGATCGGTTCGAATGGAGTTCGAACCGATGCCAAAGTGGGCCCAAACTTCCTAAGACCGTGCGTGTGGGCCCCATCACGTGCCAGAAGTGGTCTCCCGAGTTTTCAGCGAAATATCAGCAGCCCGCGCCTATAAATAGAGCCCCAGGGCCAACGAAAAAGGGATCTTTTGAATCTGAAGCGCCCAGACTCTGCCGGATCAAGATCTCCATCATTTAATATCATAAACTTGCTGTTAAATTCGAATTCCTTGCTGTAATTCACTGTTGATTGCTGCAATAACTTGTAATCATTGAAAGAAAAGCAATAAAACATCAAAACACTTCACAGTGGACGTAGGCAACACGCCGATCCACTATAAATCGATTGTCTACGCATTTTCTTTACTGTTGTTTGGAGTTTTTGTTAGATAATATCTGTTTTGAATTTACATTCTTGACCATTATCTCTTCAACGACTCCCGAAGAGTGTTGTACCCAATTTTGACGCAAACATTTGAAATACTTTTTTTTAAAAAAAATCAGTATAATATTTCCAAATAGTTTTGTAAAAATACTTTTATAACTCGATGTTTCAACCAGTCCATCTTTGTTCTCATAGAAATTTGGTCATACGTTGATCAGGCGTACAACTAAAAATCTATAAGTACTTTGCAGACCCGTTTTCAACATCCAGTGAAAATACTTGGAAAATAATTTTTATTGAAAATCTAGAAAATAGTTTTGAAAATAGAGGAAATATCTTTAGTGAAGATACTCTGGAAATCATCATCCCCATCCATGGTCGCAATTAACCCGATGGTTACGTTGCCGTCCCGACAAAATCCACAGATAACTGTAGGCCTCCGCACCCCTCGATTACACCATGGAACCCGCTACAGATCGCAGCTACAACTGGGGTTACGTAGCTACCACAGCAAAAACCCATATAACTATAGGCATCAGCGCCCTCGAATTCCGCTGCCAAAAATGAAACTTCTCTACTCCATTCGACCATTGATCGCAGTCTACCGATGTTGCGTTGCCTTCTGGCAAAATCAAGTGTAGACCGTTGACACTCATCCTCCACACGATATCCGCTATGGTCCCCACAGTAGATCGCAGTGACATCGAGTTACACTCTCGTCACAGCATAACCCAAATGCCCCTGTAGGCATCAGCGCCCTCGACTTTCGCTACCCAATAATCCTCAGGAACTAGTTTCGTCCGGACTCTTCATAGGATCAACTTTAGAACCCCCTTGGGGTTCAAGGCAGCACCACCCGGTGGTACTCCTGAGAAGTCCATTCCAAGGGAGCGCCTTTTTCCCCAGAGCATCATCAAAACATTTTATACTATACATATATAGTATCTTTAAATCATACACCTAGTATGATCTCATACAACGCTCCTTTACACAAAATCGATTATTCCAAAATCGATAATTCTCAAATTAGGCTTTTCAAATGTAATATTGATTTTACAAAAAATATCAAAAGCCTTTCCAAAATCCATAGGTTCCCAAAACCTTTTCCAAAATCCTCATATGATCCTTTACATACATACACATATATATATATACACACACACACACACACACACACACACACACACACACAGATATATATAATTTTTAAAACTTTGGATCATTTCAAACTTGTATAAAACTCCTTTTATACTTCAAACATTTCCAGAAACCCTTTTTCTTCTAGCAAGAGATTCAATAAGGGGAGTTTTATCTTATAAAACAAAGATATTTAACTTTGTTTACTCAAAATCAAATTTTCAAATTTGATTACTCTTTACAAAACCACTTAACATATCACTTACTTCCATAAACAAAATTTCAACCATAGAAATATCCAATTTCCACTTTACCTCATCATATATTTCACAAAATATATTTTTCATTTCAAAAACCATTCCATATTTCTAATTCACAAATTCCCAGTATCAATTTTATTCAAATCCGTACGATGTACACGTATCATCCGTACGCTATACCAATCTGATCGCTCACTCGATCACACAATTTGATTTCCGAACTAGTATTGTCCACCCGACTTCCTAGTGCGGACATAGATCTGGTTTCTTGATCAGAAACCGTCATTCTCCTTGCATAGTCATAACTATGATAGAGAATATCCAGAACCAATCAACAATCCATATCCAGGTTCGCCGTCGAAAATCGAGTGAAAAAATCCCACTCGGATCGATATAACTATCTCGAAATTCTGTGCTCGAATCTGGATCAAATCACTATGCGAATAGAATAACATACGTACACCCTACGTATTTATCTCTATTGGTTATTAGCCAAATGAATTCCATTTCTATTCACATTTACTTAAATTTTCATTTACTAACTCACAATTGCTTCAATCCAATTGGATTATCACCTCTATTCTTATCTCGATTGGGTATTTAACCACTAACAGTTTGAACTGCGACCAATTTATTTAGAAAATAGCTTGAAAAGTTAAAAATAAATAAGTAGTTGGAAAATAATTACTATTTTGTAAAATAGGTGAAAAATAGTTAGAAAATAGTTAAAATAATTGTAGAAATTTTAGATATTTGCAAAATAATAGTAAGATAGTAATTAGTTTTGTAAAATAGTTGAAAAATTGTTAAACAGTTTCAAAAATAATTGTAAAACAAGTATAAGATAGTTTGTCTTTTAAAAGAAAGGTTGTATATATAATAAATAGCTTGGAAAAATAGGTTTATATTAAAACAATTTTTATATTAAAAATAGTCCAGGGTCAAAACTGTTCAATTTAAATTTCCTCTTCCTTTTAAATTGACCCAATTCCAATTTAAATAATTTCAATTTCCATTGAAATTGATTCATTCCCAATTCAAGTTGAATTAATTCTCAATTCCCTTTCAAATTTAAATCAAATTCCATTTGATTTTAAACATATTCAACTTTAATTACAATCCCAAGTTATTCCATCACTTTGGACTAACATCCATTCAATTGAAACCACTTCAATTCCAATCGTTTCAAATTAATCCAATTCAAATTTTCCATTTGAATTTTATACTCATACATCTTCAATCACAATTTCAATTAAATCAAATTCAATTTGAGCAAATTTCAAATTTCAGATTTAAACCATCTCGAATTATATAAGTTCGAGTTAATACTTCAAATGTTGATTTAATTCCTTTAAATCAATTTACCCTTTTATCCCAATAATGGATTACCATATTCCATTTCTCATTCATTTAACAAATCCAATTCACAACTTAAAGATTTTTAACAATAATAGGATGAAATTAACTAATTTATTTTAAAACACCCATTCATTTTAAATTTCTAGATCTCAAGCGCAATTTGAGATCACTCAAACTCTCAATTACAATCAACCATTTAACTCTCCAAGTTAAACCCCAATTTCAATTTTGAAATTTCCAAATCATGTTGATCATTCCAACTTATTTAACTTCTTCCCAAGTTAAACTAAATTCACTTAATCAGTCAAATTCACACAATTTAAATTCAAATTTCAAAATTCTTTCCCATCTATAAGTTCAAAAACTTATCACTTTGAGTTTTCACATCTCATTCCCAATTTAAAACTCAATATTTAGGGTTTATCTCAAACCATTTTTGAAATTATGTATATCCACATGTATACATATTAATTTCTTTTACATACCAAGTTGTACTTTAAAAAATTTAAACCACCTTTAGTTTTTAATTCTAAACGAATTTCTTTTAAAATTTCAAACAACTCTTGTTTGAAATAGGACTATTTCATTCAATTGCATTAAATTTATTATTTCTTTAAATTAATTAATTAATTCTAATTAATCACATTCGGTAATTAACTTATTCTTGATTACCTTTATTAAGTAATTTTCCCTTAAATTACTTACCTCTAGTTACTTCATTAAGTAACTCCCTTTTATTTATCAACTCCAATTATTATCCATTTATATTAATCTCATTACATAAATTAATTGATTATCCTTATCCTGAAACCTTTCCCAATTTCAAGATTTTATTTAAGTTTGAATCCATTTCAAACTTGTCTTTATTTAATTTTAATTTGGTTGTAATTCTATTACCACTTAATTCTTACTATTACTTTTAATTTAATTAATATTACAACCAATTTCCTTAATAGAATAGATAATCTATTTCTTATATAAGATTCATTTACTTTCGAAATCATTTAAAAAAAATATATAAGAAAATAACAAGTACGCTCTCTCATATATATATATAAACACACACACACACACACACACACTCAACTCATTCTAGGGTACCACTTACCCTATCCTTAATGAGTAATCCAATAGAGCCAAGGTTATCGCTTAACCTTCAGCTCTGATACCAAATGTAACGACCCAGAAATTTTCGATCCCGAAAATTCCAGATAGTTAGAGAAAAGAAGAAAGAGATAGAGAAGAACAGATAAGAAACTCATAAACTCACATTCGCAGCGGATAAAATATAATATCACATAAATAATAGTTATACAAAGGAACTGTACTTGTCAAATTACACATTATTATATCAGAGTTACAACAGATTTACAATTACAGAACAGATAAATCTATCTGTTTCAGATACTATAATATATTAACATCAGAAGCTCTCCATACGTTCCTGCTCGCCAGCTCGCCTTCTGAGCTCCAGAACGTCCTTACCTGAAAATCTGTAATACTCGGTCTGACCCGAGCATTACATCAAAGTAATACCCGGGTCAGGCTGGAAACCAGCGTGAGTAAACCCATCTAACAAGGAATACAAAAACAAACAACTTATATAAAACCCGGGTAACTTGTATCAATTACAATTTCACAAATTTGTTATCGACAACATTTATTTCACTCACCAAATTCTAAATATTAAACTTAGATTAAATGGTCTAATTTACTTAAATCATTCCATTTTAGCTTATTGATTTCACCTAGCAATTTATGAAAAAAATCGAAGTGGTTTCGGATATTAACTAATACCCGACTCCGGTCTCTTCGAATTCAATTTATCTTAACACATGCTATTCATGTGAAATACACTCCAGTTTTAAATGAAAGATGTTATATTTACTCAGCAATTCATCATTGATAAATAATCACATTATCAATTGTCCAACCAAACACATCATATCACGAACCATTTCGTAACAGAGGTATCAATCAATTCAGGGTCTTTAAACAATCACTTAATCATACATAAGCAAGATAATCAATGCACCATCTCGAATAAATCTTAATTAACCATAATTGAATTAAATCAATCACCTTTAAAACCTGCTTATTAATTAATTACAGCCCAATTGATTCACCATCTTGTAATCATTCATCTTAGTTAATCCTTCTTGATAAATTATTCTTTGATTACATTAAAATTAACATTATTATCTAATTACTTTCATTAAGTAATTATACTTAACCAAACTCCCTGAATTAATCAAGTAAACTTAATTAATTACATCCCTCAATCAAACCTAATTCTCATAAACAGTAATTACCCCTATGAAATTACTTACTTAAGAAATTAACCCCCTTACTTAATTTTTAATTACACTAAGCAATTTGTCTTTAATTACTTCTACCAAGTAATTACCCCTTTAATTACTTCCCATTAATTGAATTATTTAATTTATTACGTCCTGTAATTAAGAATTACTTCACTAATTCTCATCAAATATTTATATTAAATTAATCTGTAAGAGATTACCTTAATTAATCAACAAATTAATTTCAATCGGGTAATCTATCCCTTAATTACCCTTAAACCCAGTTAATAAACCTTAATTACAGATTCATTATTCTTTAACCAATCATTAATAAGCCTTAATTATTGATTAACACAATTAATTACAAATTAAATATTCCTCAATTACCAGTTAATTAATCATAAGTCATTAATTAATTGAAATTACTTAATCGTTCGTTAATTAACTTTAAGTAGTTAATTACAAATCTAATTATCAATTGATCATTAATTAACCAATTTCTAATCACTATTTAAAGGTCATCATTCTTAATTGCCTCCTAATCAAATTACTTGATAATAATTAGTCATCTTAATTAACATTTAAGGTCTTCCTAAATTTTGAAAATCAATTTATTATTAACTATACAACTTAATGTTAACTAAATTTTATATTTAAGTTAATTACTTAATTAGAATAATTAATTAAGAGTTTAGAAGCATTTTTAAACATTAACTAAATAATAAAACTTGAATTAAATTTTCAATCTTAAACTGTTAAACCTTTATTTAGTTTACAGTGTTTTATAACTTTGTTATTTCCCTTTACAGTCTTCTGCAGTTAGAAAACCCGAGCATTCCCCCTTACTTACTCGAGTGATCTTCGAGTTCCTACCAATTTCTCCACGCGAACCATCACTTGACATAGTCCCTTTGCCGTGCACGTGCACAAGGCGGCGCCGGAGCTCCGGCGAAGGACGAAGCCTCCAGCAAGTCATAATCGCCCTCGATAACAAACTCAACTCAACCACGACTCGATCGTAGCATCGATCAAAAATCGAGCAAGGCATGAGCTTTCGAACCCTACCTCTGATCACAAAATCACCTCGCGATCTCAACGTTGACCATCATCGGTTTAATCCCTCCGGCCACGTCCCTGACACACTCTCGCCTAACTCCTTCTGAAATTTTATGCAGCCCGATGCACGAGAGGAGGCGCGGCGACCCCATGTTCACACGCCATAAAACCTAGGTTTACAAAATAAAAGCTATCGCCACCGCTGCCACCAAGGTCGTGGCCACCCCTACCTATTTTTTCCAAACACCCAGAACACTAGACTAACTCCAGTAGGAACCCAACCTCCCCAGCCATCTAGATCATCAGAATATTCTCGAAAACCCATTTCGGGTCAAACTTGATTTGCTCATTAAACCCAATATTAAAAATCAAGATTTTGGTGTTAAAAATCTTAGTTTGGAACAAGAATTTAGATTATATATATAAATTAACAAATCTTTGCACTTGAATTTTAACATATCTTAAGCTTCCCTGTTCTTTTTATTTCTTCCAAATAATATTTCTATGTTTTATTCTTAAAAATATTCTTAAATCTTAATTTAGTTTTAAACCAACGTACTTTGATTTAATACCTAGTCTAAAGAGATTAGGGTATGAAGAGTTTTAAATTTCAATCAAAGTTTTAATCTCTGAAACTTAAAACAGAGATGATCATTATGAATATCCAAGCATTCACACAGTATCCTCATTCATATAAACATGTTTCAAAACTTAGGACAATCATGCAAACACATTTTCAACATACATCACAAGTTACTTCAGACATATGTCATATGCATCAATTCTACAGGTGATTCAGGTTTGCAGTTAAAAAGTCAGAAACTTGAACTACGATCAGAGCAGAAAATATACAGAGGTATCCATACATACAAATATGCAAAGACATCATCACATAGAATTTCACAAGTTATTTAAGTTTTAAATTTAAAAGTTTACACATAGGCATCTCAAAAATAAACAGAGTGAACTGGGTTGAAATACTCACCTGTTCAAAGAACAGAAGAACATGCTCTATTTCTATTTTTTTTCAGAGTCAATAACAATTTATTAACTTAAATAAAAATTTAAGACTTTAATCTACAATAAAACTAACTTGTTTGTTTGAAATTTGCATCTAAACATGGATTAGATCATGAGTTCCTGAATTTAAAATCAGACCTCTAAGTCTGGGATCTAGAACAGGGAAGAATAAATCAACAGCATGCATTCAAAACCCAGGCAATTTCATCATATTCATCCTCACAATATTATCACAGGAAACAATTCAAGCAACCATATTTACTTAAAAAAATGTTTCTCACAGTTTTAACCATGTTTGTTTTCAGTGATAAAACATGCTACATACTTTTACTGTAAACTATTTTTTTCTTTTTTTCTTTTTATACAGGCAGATGCTTAACTCAACCATGCAACATATCTACAACATTATTTTAAATTCTTATCACATGCATCAATATAAACTGAATTTATTTTGATAAAAAGTGATGTATACTCACCTCTATGTCGAACAGAGAAAAACAGATGCTCTGAAGTTAAATCTGTACTTGGGATTATGGTCTGCTTCTTAATTAAACTGAGTTGAATCTGATATTTGATTATGATGAAGATCAATTAGCTTCCAGTTTTGATTTTTTTGATCTGCTTTGCTGATTTATTCTCGTTTTTTTTTATTTACGTATGGGTCTTTGATTCTTCTTTTAGCTTTCTTCATTTTTTTTTTCCTTGGATCTTCTTTCCTCAAATTTCTTTATAGGCTTTATAATTGAGAATATGTGATAAAGAAAAATGAGAGAGGACAGAAGTAAACTTATAATTTGATTTTATCATTTAAAAAGAAAAATGGAAAAACTTGACGCTTGTTCAAACTTATATCACAAATATTACACTTGTTTATTTCCAAGTTAAATAATTTTACATTTGTTAATTTGGCTTTTAAAACATCTTTTACTTGTTACTAATATTGTTTGATCTATTAACAATTTTAATCTTTCATCCTATTTATTTTTAAAAGATTTCTAAGAGGCTTTTTAAAACAATTTTCCTAGTAAATAAATACATCTTTTACACAAATAAATGCTTTCTTTAAGATATCCATTATATATTATATCCTAATTACTTTTAAGATATTTTATCTTTGAATTTTCCATCTTAAATTCAGATTTCAATTTAAATTTATTCTTATATATTTTTAAACAATCACTCATTACATTGTTTTAAAAATAATGATTTTACAACTTATAAATAATTATACTACAAGAATAACAAATAAATATTTATCCAAGTATAAATATTTATCATTATATTCATTTGTTCAATCCACAACTCAATATTCTATTAATTTACTCAATTAATTATCGATCACAGATGTCTAAAATTTCGGGATATCACATATTATGTGATACTCAGTGATATGCATTGATATATCTATAATGACGGTGTATGATTTATCTGTGATAACTGTTGTGTGAATTCAAAGTATTGAATTAAATTGCTTAAACTATTAAACAACTTTGCCTTTAAAATGGCGTTTGGATTTCGATGAGAGCGGGATCGGGTATCAATTCGATATTCTGAAAACCACACCGATCCAAATTAAACGATAGGTCGTGACATCTCAAGTGAAGGTCGAGATGATGTTTCAGAATGCAAGGGTGATTGTCGTTAATTCTGAGGGTGATTCCAAAATGAGTGTAACGAGATAATGCCTTCAGTTTTGTTTGAACCCGGAACGAACTTGTATGGATTGAATGCTTTCAGCACATCGTCAGGCGGACGATGAGCATTCTAAGAGATATGTTCTCTAAAGGTAATCGCAGTCTCAAGCCTCATCAACCAGGAATGGCTAAAACAGGGGATGTGCAGCAATGTTAGGTGGGTAGCACCCAAGCAGGACGAGATATACCCCTGTCTAGATGTTCCTTTATTTCGGCTGTGTGGGCAGTTGTCGGCCACCACTGCGGGGTTATCTTGTTCTGGACTCTTCAATAAGGAATGGTTCCGGCCTTGTTTTGTAGGGGGTCGGGAGTGATCCTTGGTATGGTGATCTAGGCCCCGTAGTGTGATGGGCGGTACACCAGTAGCCCTGCCATTGATGGATACCCATTTTCCCTAGGAGACCCTACGGTTTTGATTTGTATTACCCACTTTTATAGCTAGTAGCTGGAATTTAATGAATGTAACAATTTCGTCTATTTTATATTTACTTGAAAACCCTAGACACTATTATAATATCACTGGATTTCCTATAAAATGTTTTGGTTAGCGTAAGGTAAAAACTTACCAGTGTTTAAGTGTGGGAAGTCTTACGTGATACCTTTATTTTCAAATGGTTTTCAAAGTTAAACAACTTTAACCCGTTTACTCACACCAGACCCATGTCTGACCCGAAGTTTATATTTTTTTTTCATAAACTCTTGGGTACTCAAATTTTTATGAGTAGCCAAGTGATAGGTTTTTGGAGTGTTGAGTTCTGGAGGAGCTTGGAGCAGAATTCTAGATGTATGTATCTATCTATCTATCTAGTTCTGCTATATTAGTCGATGTATGTTGTATTTTGGGATGTTTGTATTGACAGATATATGTATATATATATATATATATATATATATATATATATATGACTGTCCTGTTGTTTGATGTTGTGTAACTCTGATATATGTAAAAACTATGTAATAGATATGCGATGTATTAATTTTTTTCCGTTCCGTTGTGAGATTCTGATGTTGTTATTCTTTCTTTCTATCTTTTCTATTTCTATCCCTTTCTTTTCTTATTGACGATACGTCTTTCAAGAGTTAGAAAGGCAGGTCGTCACAGCTGGTATCAAAGCACCGGTTGAGATAAATACCTAGGCTCTGGAGTAATATTTATCTTGAGAGTGCGTATTTGTATTTTCATATAATTATATACCTCTTTAAATTTTTTGAATTACCTGTCCAGGTGGTCAACATGAGTTATGGAAGAAGAGGCAGAGGTAGGGGCAGTACCTTGACTGATAGTGGACGAAGTCAAACTGCTAGTGAGGCTGTAGATGTAGTACCGCCTCTGGTTAGTTTTGCCGCTTTATGCAAAGACTTCATCATCCTTAGAGGCAAACCATTTAAAGGGTCAGAATCGATGATTGAAGTCCAAGCTTGGCTACGCTCTTGTGAGAGCATCTTTAAGAGTATGAAGTTGTCTGATGAACGGAAAAGGGAAATGGCATCGTGGCAATTGCAGAAAGGCGTAGCAGCCTGATTGGATGCAACGGTAGCGAACATTTTTGAGGTAGATATTTCTTGGGAAAGATTTAAAGAGCTGTTTGAGGAGAAATTTATGCCAACAGCAGGGAAAACACGTACGTACCAGGATTTTTTGAATTTGAAGCAGGGAAGCATGATTATAGCGGAGTATGAGACCAAATTCAATGAACTTTCTTGCTTTGGACCAGGGCTCATTGCTACTCCCCTTTAAAAGAAATGTTTGTGTAAGGATTTAGGCTAGAATTTCATGACAAGATGACGGCGCACTTGAACGGATCTTTTGTTGATTTAATTGATATGGCTTTGAGATATGAGAATTTGATGAATAATAAATCAGTGGCACCAGTAGCAGCATCAGGAGAGAATTTTGCTAATCCGAATAAGAGGAAGTTCAATCCCGATTGGAGGAAGCCGAACAAGAAGAAGCTTGGATAATAATAATGTTTAAAATAAACAATCCCATCAGTATTAAATATAAATATAAGATATAAATACAAATATAAAATATATAAATACAAATATATGTTATAAATCAAATATTTGAAAGTTAAACTCTAAATAAAAAAATGAAACTAAGAATTTATGTTAGCAACAACTTATATGGTTAAATAGAAACATATGGTAGTTCTAGTAGAAATACATATGATATGCAAAAACCAAATCTTTGAAAATAATAATAACACATATGTTGTACAAAAATATAAATATCAGCAAATAATAATTAGACGTAAACATATAGGAAGACATGTGCATTTAATGCTTTCAGCTCGACACAAAAATATGATCAGTCGAGATATACAAATATCACTTCAAATTTACAGCAATTAAACACAAAATCTGATCAAAACAAGTTGAAGCTTGTACCAGTTATAACCTATCATTATTCAAAGCTATTCAAAACTATTTCTATATATATGTATCTTTTATTTCATTTCGTTGAAACAAAACTTAGAAGGCCTGAAAGAAAGAAAAGGAAAATAAACATCATTATTTACAAACTTAACTTCATTCAACAATATGGCAAAAACAGTTTTACAGGGACAATCAAACTGCAGTTTTTCAACAAGAATTATTCTCCTTTCTACAATATTTTAGGTGAGTAAACATATTGTTTTCCAAATTTAAACTTGTGCATTTGATTTTTGAGTGGTATGTGCTTGCTGTATAGTTTTAAACGAACAATTCTGTGTATTTTCTGTTTGCACTGGGAATTTTATATGGTCTGTTCTTCCATATATTTGGTTACAAAGCTAAGAACAGTAGGAAAATTTAATACTACTTCTTGCAAAACATTTTAAACTTAGGAATTTAAACTAAATAAGTTTGTTTAACTTAAAATCATAGCCTGGAAATTGTTTAAAGGTTGACAGTGTAACATAGATACTGTATATTCAATTTTACAGTATAAAGGAAATCAATTGTTAAAATTCGAATATTTTAAATTGTTAATTTGATTGTATATCTTGAATAAACATTCGAAAGTAAGATTTTTGAAACAAAAATGATGATTTTTAGATAAGTATACAAGGTGAAGTTCATGAATGAACCAAAAATGCTTTTTTGTAAATTTCTGATGATTCAGCAAATTTTAGATGTTGAAATTTATTGTGAAGCTAGCTTGATGATTCACGAATACAGGAAAAATGTTAGAAAAATTATCTAATGCAAGATTTGTTGGGTCGAAACGAATATAATGTTTTGGGTTCGAGTTTTCTATGATCTGTAAACGAAGTAATTCCATCACCATGGGACGATCAAGCTGCACGAGCTTCTAGGGGATGGTAGAGGAGGGTAACGGCGAGGTGTGGCCGGAGTTGCGTCGCCACTGGTGGTCGGCGTTAGTGGGACGAGGCATTTCTCTTTTCGGTGAAGTCGAGTTGTAGTTTTGACAGAATGGGTATATTTTGATTTCAAATTTTTCGCGTTTAATTGGGATTTGCTTTCTAGTGTGAGGTCGTTTCGTGACTTGCCGGAGACGTCATGGTTCGTGGGAGTGTTGGCGAAGCCCCGTGCATGTGCACGACGGTGTATGAAATGTCAACAGCTTTGAGTGATAGTCATCGCGAGTTGTTACTCGGGGAAATTGAGGGGTTGGTTTGAGTGGAACCTAGTGTGTGAGCGTGCTTGCGTGAATACTGCATTTTATAACTTAAAACTTAAACTTAAAACAAAGAGTAGAAGAAGAACGTATGCGAGGAGAAGAGAAGGAACGCAGGAAGAGGTAAGGGAAACTCGAGTTGCTACTCGAGTAAACAGGGTGTCTACCTCGGGTTCAGTTTTCTAGTGGATTAGCCTAATCACTTTCAAGTTATTTTGTTAAACAAAGTTCGGTGTTAATTAATTTAATAATGTCGGCAAGTTTTAAGATAAGATTTGATTTAAAATTTATTGAGAAAGGTTTGCAAATGTAAGATGATTAGTTAATTTAAAGTATAAGTTAATTAAGAATGTAAATTAATTTATAATTATAATTAACTAAGTAATTTAAGATTAAATAAATTTTTAATTAAAGATTCTATATTAATAATTTGTGTTTAATCAATTTGAACTTAAGAATTTAATTAACTACTTAAAGTTAATTAATAAATAAATAGTAGTTAACTAATTAAGTAATTAATTAAGGATTCATGATTAATTAATTGGCAATTAATGAGTAATTAAGTAATTAGTGATTAATAAATGGGTAATAAAATTTTATTAATTAATAATTAAGGTTATTAATTAATAATTAAGAATTAATTAATTAAGTGAGTAATTAAGAAGTAATTAATAATTTTAATAAGTTGATTAATTAGTGATAAATCAAGCAGGATAAAATGGCTTATTCTTAAGTAAGTAATTAAGTTAATTAAACTAAATTTGATATGAATTAATTAATCTGTTTGATTGATTGTGATATCTATTTGGTGATATTCTGTGATACTCAGCGATATGCATTGATATATCTGTAATGACTGTGTATGATTTATCTATGATAACTGTTATGTGAATTCAAAGTATTGAATTAAATTGCTTAAATTATTAAACAACTTGGCCTTTAAAATGGTGTTTGGATTTCGATGAGAGCGGCATCGGGTATCAATTCGATAATCCGAAAACTACATCGATCAAAATTAAACGATAGTTCGTGACATCTCAAGTGAAGGTCGAGATGATGTTTCAGAATGCAAGGGTTATTGTCGTTAACTCTGAGGGTGATTCCAAAATGAGTGTAACGAGATAATGCCTTCAGTTTCATTCAAACCCGAAACGAACTTGTATGGATTGAATGCTTTCAGCACATCGTCAGGCGAACGATGAGCATTCTAAGAGATATGTTCACTAAAGGTAATCGCAGCCTTAAGCATCATCAACCGGGAATGGCTAAAACAGGGGATGTGCAGCAAGGTTAGATGGGTAGCACCCAAGCAGTATGAGATATACCCCTGTCTAGATGTTCCTTTATTTCGGCTGTGTGGGTAGTTGTCGGCCACAACTGCGAGGTTATCTTATTCGGGACTGTTCAGTAAGGAATGGTTCCGGCCTTGTGTTGTAGGGGGTCGGGAGTGATCCTCGGTGTGGTGATCTAGGCCCCATACTATGACGGGTGGTATCCCAGTAGCCCTGCCATTGATGGAAACCCATTTTCCCTACGAGACCCTACGGTTTTGATTTGTGTTACCCACTTTTGTCGCTAGTAGCTGGAATTTAATGAATGTAACAATTTCGGCTATTTTCTATTTACTTGAAAACCCTAAACACTATTATAATATCACTGGAATTCCTATAAAATGTTTTGGTTAGTGTAAGGTGAAAAATTACCCATGTTTATGTGTGGGAAGTCTTACGTGATACCTTTATTTTCAAATGGATTTCAAAGTTAAAAAACTTTAACCCATTTACTCACAGTAGACCCATGTCTGACCCGGAGTTTATATTTTGTTTTTCATAAACTCTTGGGTATTCAAATTTTTATGAGTAGCCAAGTGATAGGCTTTTGGAGTGTTGAGTTCTGGAGTAGCTTGGAACAGAAGTCCAGACGTATGTATCTATCTATCTAGTTCCGCTGTATTAGTTGATGTATGTTGTATTTTGGGATGTATGTTTTGACACACACGCATATATATATATATATATATATATATATATATATATATATATGACTGTCTTGTTGTATGATGTTTTGTAACTCTGATATATGCAATAACTATGTAATAGATATGTGATGTATTATATTTGGTTCCGTTCCGCTGTGAGATTCTGATGTTGTTATTCCTTCTTTCTATCTTTTCTATTTCTGTCCCTTTCTTTTCTTATTGACGATACGACTTTCTAGAGTTAGAAAGGCGGGTCGTCATAGTATCCTCTAGTGGCTTCCCGATCAGGAGGGACTATGATACTGTATAGACTACTGGGACTATGTATGTGTTAAGGTGGAAAATGTAAAGCCTTAACGCTATTTTTAAGTATGTTTACTTTACTTCTAGACATTATTATAATAGCGTGTGTTACTACATTGTAAATAGTTTAACAGATCCTTAGAGGATGGTTATCCCAAACATCCTTTGAGTTACTTGTATTTCAGTTGTTATTTCACTTGATTCGGATTTATTGATATAAGAATGTTAATCCTGACTCGACTGTTTTGTGTTTTGCATTACGCTCGGGTTAGATTGAGTGGTACAGTTTTTGAGACTCACCTTGGGAGTTGGAGCTTCGCTTGAAGATCCAGCTATCGATTCAGCTTTCAGATATTCAATTGATTCTAATGATGTATTCTGATCTTGTATTTGACTATTGTATTCAAGAGTTCTGTTGCAACTTATTTAACTATGATATATATAGTAGCTTCATGAACTACTACTCTCTTGTTTCCGCTGCATTATTGTTATACTACACTGTGTTTGTGATTCTGTGATATATTTATTTACTATATATGCTAAGTGTTTCCAAATTTAAATTAACAATCTGATATTATGAGCAATCCAAATCCGACATGTGTGGATGTGAACGTTTTAAAATATCGGGTCGCTACATTTAGTATAAGAGCTCTAGTTTTAAGCAAAACTTAGCATATGTAGTAGATTCAATTACAGAATTACGTTCGTTTGTGCTTGAATCTATTCCTCTTTGATTCGGTTTCCTTTGAATTTTGGAACGTTCCCCTCGGTTCCAAAGTCCATTCTTGTCTCACTCTATTCGTGTTTTCAGACTCCGTAGTATCCAATAATTCCACTTCGAATGATCTCTAAATAACTCAGCGGTCTCACCAATCTTCAAATAATTTGTAAAGGGGTGAAACTCCTTTACAATAAGCATTGATTTACCGGAGATTTCAGTATCCTCAATTTATGATGTTATTTATCTCCTGCTACGTCTGAATTCTATCCCTTGAGATCTGACGCCGATTTTCGTTGGAATTCTGTATCGATTTCATTCTTGAAGTCACGGTCGACTCGGTTAAGGTTGCCCGTGATTTGTATAAACTTATCCATCTTCCTATTTGTTATTTGAATAATCTTATCTTTGTTTCGAACCTATCTTCGAAACAAAATTCTCTTTTATTTGAGTCCATCAAATTTGAATCTCTATCCTTGCTTTGAAATCCATCTTGCATTATCGAGTGAGGGAGTGTATTTGTATTAATACTAAAATGTTTTATATATTGTGTTATATGAGTTGTTGATGTTGATTTGGATTTTTGATCGATTCGCCTGATCAACACTATCGATAGGATTTCCAAAACACTTGAACATAGCAAACTCACACAATATTATTTTCGTGTTTTGTGAATGAAATAAATTTGTTTGATTATATTATAAATGTATAAGTAATTTTTTTTTGGAATTTAGTAAGTTAATTAAATTGGTTGTTGAAATGATAATATTTGATTTTCATTTATTGTTCTAAATGAATTTATGCACATGTTTTATAAATTGATTTCGAATTGAAATAAATTTGAAATCAGGAATTCAGAAATTTAATTTCCAATGATTTCAAACTTTGATTTTTAAAGTTTTAAAGGATCCATTATTTGAAAGTACTTTCGAATAGAAATTATTTGAAATAAAAATTTTAAAGTTTAAAAATCTGTACTCTCCTCCATTGTCACTGGAAAATAATTTCGATGATGACTACAGCATCATCGACATCCATTTTCGAGTCTTAGAGTGGAGAGACCACGTAGCAGCTTTGCTACACTTTTGTTTTGGACAATGAATTTTGTTTGAATTTCTTGGGCATAAATTGATTTATAAAATATATATGTATATAATTACTTCAATATAGTTGAAGTGGAACCAGAAATTTGAACCTTAAGTTTCATATTAAGAAATAGTTTCAATTATTGAAATAAAGTGAAATGTTTGAATAATTGGAATATCTGAAATGATAAATGAAATTTAAACAACTTGAAATAGATAAATTTGAACAAACTTGTTTGTATAATACTAAATTACATTCTAATATACAACTTGCCGAAATATTCAAAAAGTTAAAATGTTAGGATACAATGAGGGGGTACAAGGAGGAACTTAAGTAATAAATTGTTCAAACTAAAATCTGGCTTAATATAAGTGTTGCAGATAGAAAGAAAATTTATAGTATTTAACTGTACTCTGAAACATAAATATAACTTACCTAGAAATTTTAAGTGTAATTAGAATGTAAAATAGATAATAAATTGGATAATAAACTGAATTTGAAATTCTTGAGTATGACTTGATTTATAATATATATATATATATATATATATAGGTATATGATTATAAATTGGATTTGATATATAGTAAATATGTATATGATTATCTCTAAATTGTTGAAGTTAATCGAAAATTGAATTCTTAAATTTATGTTAAAGAATGATTTCAATTATAAAATAGAACCAGAATTTTTAATAAATATTTAAAGTTGAAACATTTTACTTCTATAATACTCAATTTTATTCCATTATAACTTACCTTAATCATTTAGAAGTTGAATATGAAATTGATTAATATACAATATAAAATTGTTTTACAAATAAATTTGGGTGGTTATAATAAGTGTAAATATACTTAATATATGTGATAAAATATATTAAGTGGAATAAATTTAAAAATAATTTAGAATAGAGAAGAACTAAATTTGTTGAATAAAATATTATTATAATAAATGAATATGCAAATTTATGATTTTAGAAATGTTAATTGAGATTAATTAAATTATAAGATAATGAATTCAGAAATTGTTAAGATTGATTTAAATTATGTGAAATCAAATTGATTAAAACTAATTATTGAGTATTAATTAATTTAGTTGAAGTTTATATGGTTTAAATTAATTTTTTTTTATTTTTTTATTTGTATTTCAAATCTATATACTTCTAGTTGTTTCTATTCTCCTACCTCCTTCCTTTTCGGGGATGAAAAGTTTGAGTGGGGGAGAGTGTAATGACCCGTAAATTTTTAATAATTTTATTGCTATAATTAAATTAAATTTTATGAAATTTTAAATAAAAAAATTTTGAAATAAAAATTTTAATATTTGGAATGCGTCTTCTTAAACATAGTAACTAGTAAGTTTTCATCAGATAATATGGAAGTTTATTTCCTAGTGTATTTTATTTCAATTCAAATCAGTTAAAAATTGATGATAATAAAATGTTTTCCAAACCTAAATATTTTTCTGTAGGAAATTTGTAAACCATCTTGTGAGTGAGACATCATATTTCGTTTCTTCAAATTTGGACTGCTATTGCTCCGTCGACCTTAATTCTAACGTTTTAGCAGCATTTTTGGGTACCGATATTGACTTTTGATAAGATGGTCGTACCACAAATATCTGTATATCATTTTGATCATCTCATTGTGCCGATCTCCGCAGTATAATCATTTCTGTGTTTTGAGGTCCAGTATGCTGCGGAATCCATGAAAAAGGGTAAACGTGTCGGTTCCATTTTTGAAACTTTTGATGTTCGATGTCCATTCAAATGTCATATTTGGGATAGTGAATGGTCACTGGCTATTAATATTTTGAGAATCAATTCATGACTTTTGGTTGTTCACCGTTTCAAATTTATTTGATGGTACGGTTATCAATTCTTTATATTACCCTCTGGTTCATTTCAAAATAAATTATCATAAGTTTATAACATACTCTGAAGCTTTTATCCACACGTTCCTCTTCTCAAATTTTCCTTTTCTTCCATTTTTCTCAGCAACTCCATTCACTCTTCCTCACGTAGCTCGGCCACTCTTCCCATCTCCAACCTGAAACCATCCATCGCTGCAGCCGAGTCTTTGATCTCGCCGAGATCACTCGCTACCGATCACCCTTTCTCTGATCCGCCACTCCTACGCATGGATAGCAACCTGCGACACATTCCATCCACCCAAATCTGAATAGCAGCTTGTCGTTCGCCATGGCAATCCACTACCCCCAAGGCAACAGCCCAACTCACGAGCTATCATGTAAGTCTCGTGCATATCATATATATATATATATATATATATATATATATATATATATATTGCATGCAAATATAGGTTGGTCATTTATATAAGTTATTTACATATGTATTAGTTCATGGGAATATTTGAGTTCTATTCTTATATAAGACGTATTCAAGCTATTTATAAAGCTATAAATTTAGTGTTATAATATATGTGATATATATGAGTTGTTTATTGTGCATAAGTTCTGTTTGAACTGCTTAATAAAAAATAAGTTATATTTATCTAAAAGTTCATTTTACCTATTGTAAATTTATATATATATAGTTAGTTGCTTTACATATTATAGTGTATATGCGTTCATGTCTCATATATACTAAGTTTTAGTACAGGTATTTATACCAGTTTTAATTTTTTATATATATGTATACACTATTGACAAATATTGTGAAAGTTAAAGGTTGGTTTTGAATGTAGGTTATAAATATTTTTCACGGTATATATATATATATATATATATATGCATGTACTCATCATATAGGTATAGTTATATGCAGAGTAACATAAATCATATATATTAGTTATATATATATAACTAATATATATGATTTATGTTACTCTGCATATAACTATACCTATATGATGAGTACATACATACATACATACATACATACATACATACATATATATATATATATATATATATCTTACATAAGTTGCATATAATCTCAGTTAAATTGGATATTGACTTTAAGTATACTTATGTATACAAGAATTCTATTATTTTTCTAAGTATTTGATATATATTTATATTTAGATTTTGATTGCGGATTTTACTAAAGGAAGTTTTGAATAGATATAATATATTATATTAAAAGAAGCACCATATATATCCTAGTATAGTATGTATTTAAATTAAATAATGATTTTTAGTTTATATATTGCCACTTATATTTTATCTTCATCAATCCAGCCATCGTGCCTTACTCTTGTCTCGCCAATGTCCAAGTTGGTCACGGCACCTTTTTTGATTTTCTCATGTCTGTATTAGTGTGTGTATCTGTATCATCTTCTTGTCTCTCTAGCCTCGAAAGCTGAGCAACCACTCACGATTAACGTTCTTATATTTATTAAATTTGATTTCAATTGAACGACAATTGAAATATGTTGCTGTTAGTTATTTGCGTTGCTATATATATGCAATATGTTCACCTGTGACATTTGACACCATTATCTGTTATTTATATTGATGATATGTGCCTGTTATATTATTATCATATCTATTATCACTGTACAAGTTCTCTGCTAGTATAGAATTCACTATGGGTTGAAATGATACATACCCGAACGGACATTAGAATAGGAGAAAATCGTTATGAGTTGAAATGATGAACCAAGTGATTTTCATTTGAATTGAATTTGGGATTGCGGGTTGAAATGATATATGCCCATATATATTTTAAATTGTGGACTGAAATGATAAATATCTGTATCACTTGACCATAGGAAAAAAAATTATATACAGACACCGTGGTCTATATATATAAAAATATTTTGAAATGATTTCTATGATTTTGGAAAGAAATATATGGTTTTGTATAAATATTGTTTTAGATATTATATAAAGGTTATTTTATATTTATAGTCAAATTCTTGATTTTAAGCTTTATATATAATTTTTTTTAATATATAATAAGTTTAATAATAAAGTTTGATTTTATTAAATATAAATGGTTAAGTATTTATTTAAATTAGAATATAGAGTATATAATTATTTAAATAAATTTAGGTTGGTAGATAAATTTGAAATTGATTTGAAATTGAATTTATTTGAGAATTATATACAAATAAGTTTGATTTGAAGTTTATTAAATTTGTGATTTCAAAGGATATGATTTTATAACTTGATTTTGGTTTAAGGTGATTTAAATGAATATATCAAGTTTAAATAAAGTGGAGGAATATTCAGTTATTTGAAGTTTAAAGTTATATTTAAATGATATTGAAATTATTAAGTAAATATTTCAAAAATAAATAACAGTAATTGAATTAAGATATATACATAAATTATTACATTTGTTTTGAATTATAGAATATTTAAAGCTTTAAAATACATATTTCGAAGTGGTTTATTTGTGCTTCAAATCTGTATTTGAAATCATATAATTTTGAATGGTTTATTTGGAAGCTAAATTGGAATTAATGATTTGAGATCTAAGTAAATATGAATTATTGAAATTTGAGTTGATCTGGAAAAAATTTGTGAAATTTGGGGAAAACAATTTTATTATATATACTATTTTAATATCTACATCTGTTAAGTGGGAAGTATTATGATTTCAAAGTATTATGTTTTGAAAATGTTATGTTTTGAAAATGTTGTATTTTTAAGTATTTGGTTTCAAAAGTGTTATAACTTTGAAAATGCTACGATTCTAAAATGGATGTATTTTGAAATGGAAATGATATCTTAATTGGTTTTCAAATGGCAATGATATTTTGGTTTTAAAGTGTATGCTATTTTGAAAATGACCGCGGTGTTATAATAACGTTTGGTTGTTAAAGAGACCGGGATTGGAAGTTGTCATACTCTCAGCCAACTCCGAAAACCACTTTAACAACCGTGTACGCGGTGGAGATTTCAAAATGATGTAGGATGGTGGAGACGTTCTATTGAGGTATATACTTGGCCCCGACTCCCATGAGTTGGCATAAGGTGGCTAAAACAGGAGCGATTCCGAGCCAATGAGTTAGCTCCTCTTATCGAACACACTTCTTCCATACCATACTATTACTTTGTGATTGATTGGGTGCACCTTTGAATTTGGGAATGTGGATCGAGTTGGGCGGTAGTGGCTGCTACGCGTTACCACCATTCCGGACGCGTAATTGCTATATCTACCCTGGCATTGCTTTGTTGTGCCATGTCACCTACCTTAGGGAGCCTTGTACGATTTTGGTTTTGTGCCGCAGCCTATGGAGTATGCTCTAGTGGCTTCTAAATCAGGAGGGACTATGATACTGTATAGACTACTGGGACTATGTATGTGTTAAGGTGGAAAATGAAAAGCCTTAACGTTATTTTTAAGTATGTTTACTCTACTTCTAGACATTATTATAATAATGTATATTACTACATAGTAAATAGTTTAACGGATCCTTAGAGGATGGTTATCCTAAACATCCTTTGAGTTGCTTGTATTTTAGTTGTTATTTCACTTGAGTTGGATTTACTGATATGAGAATGTTAATCCTGACTCGAGTGTTTTGTGTTTTGCTTTACGCTCGGGTCAGACTTGGTGGTATAGTTTTTGAGACTCACCTTGGGAGTTGGAGCTACGCTTGGAGATCTAGCTACCTATCCAGCTTTTAGATATTCAGTTGATTCGAGTGATGTATTCTGATCATGTATTTGACTATTGTATTCAAGATTTCTGTTTTAAATTGTTAAACTCTTATATATACATAGTAGCTTGATGAACTACTATTCTCTTGTTTCCACTGCATTATTGTTATATTACTCTGTATCTGTGATTCCATGATTTATTTATTTACTATATATGCTGACTTTTGCCAAATTTGAATTAATAATCAGATATTTTGAGCAATTCAAATCCGACATGTGTGGATGCAAATGGTTGAAAATATCGAGTTGTTACATCATCGGAGAATTCATTGAGAAGAAAGAGGTTGTGAAATAGAGAGTAGATAACAAGAAAAACATAGTGGATCCACTAACTAAGGGTCTATGTCGATCATATCTCGAGAACCTAGTCAAAGGCATGGGATTGATATTCCATAATTTGTTCAAAGTTCAAGAGAGAGATAGATTGAGTTAGGGGTATGCCCTAGATGCAATTATGTAATTTATTATAAATTATTTACTCTACAATAAATTCTCATTCATAATAAAAGATGTTTCCTTTCTATTATATATTTGTTTGCACCAAAATTGGGCACAACACTCGTCGGAAGTTTTTTGAAGAGATAATAAATGAAGAATGCAAATTAAAACAGAGGATTATCTAACAAAAACTCCAAGTAGCATGTAAATAAACGCATAGACAAGTAATTTATAGTGGTTCGGCGTATCGCCTACGTCCACTGTGAAGTTTTTATACTTTTATTGACTTTCTTTCGATGATTACAAGTCGGTACAGCAAACAACAGTGAATTACAATCAGGAATTCGAATTTAACAGCAAGTTTATGATATCAAATGATGGAGATCTCAATCCGGCAGAGTCTGGATGCTTCAGAATCAAAATTCCCTTCTCTGTTGGCCCTGGGGCTATATTTATAGGTGTAGGCTGCTGATATTTCGCTGAAAACTCGGGAGACCACTTCAAGCACGTGAGGGGGCCCACACGCACGGTCTCAGGAAGTTTGGGCCCACTTTGGCATCGGTTCGAACTCCATTCGAACCGATCAAGAATTCATCCAATCGAGGTGAAATTTGGCGTGGACATTCATCAACATGTGTGCAAGCTTCTGTGAAAATTTCATGGCATTTGGATCAGTAGATTGGGAGATATGATGGATTCGAAATGGGGTTCATTGCTTGGCTGTTTGGTTCGAAACCATGCTTTCGAACCGATGGTTTCGAACCCATCATGGCACGTGTCTTCGCGGCGACGTGGAGCGCAAACTTCGAACCAACCCGGTCATCACTCCGAGTGGACCGCTTCGACTCCCTAAATCTCGGCGAATTCGAACCGATGGAAGACACGTCATCATGATTGGTTGACCCAGTGGATTCGAATGAGGCTACACAGGATGGGTTCGAACTTGGTATCACGGATGGTTTCAAACGAGGTTTCATGTTTGGGTTCGAACAACGTCTTATGATGGAATCTAACAAGGATGCTTGTGTGGATTCGAACAAGGCTTTGTGGTGGGTTCGAAACAGCTACTCTCCGATGGTTTCGAGGCCCATTGTTATGAACCTGGTAGATTCAAACCTGATGGGTTCGAAGGTGATGGTTTCGAACCTGATGGGTTCGAAGGTGATGTTTTCGAACCTCATGGGTTCGAATCTCAGGCCCTTTCTTTCAAGTTGAATCGACCATAATTTGAGCGTATGAACTCGGATTGACTTGAAACTTGGGCGTTGATTCCTATGGTCTTTCTTGCCGTGTCCCATCAATTGTGGCTCAAGTTGGACTTGGACAAAATTCAGTGATATCCATAGCGAGACGAAGTATGGCAGGTCTCTGAGACGAACCGTTCTCCGTTTCTGATCGATCTTTAGGTATCGCGGCTTTGTCAAAAAGCGGGATAACATTTTGCCCCCCAAAGTACGTCTTGTGGGAACATGACGTGCTTTGAACAGCTGCAATTTCTTTGAACAATCATTGCTCTCTCTTTTTTGTTGAAACTCGTATGCTGTATTGTTGTAACCTTGTGTTGACATGATTGATTGCTGTATAATAGTGCTTAGCCGTTGGCTGTTGCATTTGTAACAGGACGAGTGTTTGATCCCTGTAAATGTTTAAAATCGATTGTTAGTCTTGTTTGCTATTGAACTTCGTATTGATTCTCCCCTGAACCGATTTTGAAAGTTGAATTGAGACAACGCTTGATGGTTGTTTTGGAAGGTTCCTTCGTATCGATCCTCTCCTGAACCGATGCAGAAGGTTGAAGGAAAGGACTCTGCGTTGCGTGATTGTGACATTTCGAACTGATGTGTTGGAGCATCGATGGGTTCGAAATCTACATTCGCGTGGATGGAGTATACTTGTGTTGTGATGGGTTCGAAACTGACATTCGAAACGGTATGAAAGGATTGATACGAACTAGTTGATTTGTACAAGGGCTTTTCGAAACGATGGGCCCAGCGTGTGTTTCGCATCGATGCAGCTCGTCGCCTTGTTGTGCGCTTCATACCGATGACACGTTGGGGTAACTTCGAACCGACAGGGTCCTAGGCCGATGTTTTCGAAAGGAGGTTTTGAATCGACCGACAGGTTGACTGGCTGCGACCGGTCAAGTTTACCTGGAAGGGGCATCGTCTCGGTTGCCTTTGGGGCTTCATATAAATAGCTGAGGGTTCGCCATTTTTACTTTTTACTTTTTTCACTCTCGCCTTGTTTTACTGTGCACTGCATTGTTTTGGAACTTTAGAGAAGAAGGCGCCGTGCTTTCGTATTCGAATCAATTCAGATCCAAGACCTTAACTCCACGAATCCATCACTCGAACTAGGTAATTGGCCTTGAATCCAAACGACAAAGTAATTACGAACCCATTTCTCCCTCATCGATTGTTCACTTCAACGATTGACAAAACCAGATCTGGTTTGAGGGGACTTTGAATCGATACGTGGGCCCGAGTTCGAATCGACAATGGCGGCGTCACTTCCCCTTGGTTTCGCCTCGTTCTCTGGAATGAATTTTTGGGGTGACGCAGTTCGCACCGATAAACCATCTTTGATGGATAAGTTCGAATCGATGGTTTCGAACCCATCAGTCATCGGTTCGAAGTTCTCGACTTTGCATCGATACGGAGGGCATCGATTCGAACTTGATTGATGTGAAGTTGAGGGTTTGCTTATCGGTTGGAACCAGTTAACCAAGGTTGGATTCGAAATCCTCTTTCATTGATCGACTCGAGTGGGCCTTTCTGCATCGATTCGAAGTAACGTCGGTATGGGTTCGAATGGGTTCTTTCGAACCCTATATGATGGATACCAAAATTTGAAATTTTCTAAGCATAACCCCGACGAGCTCCATTCCTGCATATTTGGACTGCCTTTTGAAGCTCGTCGATGGAACAATAACAATTTTTATTCGGATCAATTTTCCCTGTGTGAAGAGTTTTGCGATGACAGTCAGCGACGACGGTCATCACAACTGGGCTTTGTAGCTTTGTCGTTTGCGTGTTTTCTTTAATTCTGCGATATTCATCCAAGTAATGCACAACACCGCACAACACACATTCATACACTATACACTGGGGAATTCACGGGCCCCTTGTCATCTAATGATGGTTTCTCATGAGTTAGTCAGTTATGGAGCCTTCGAGTTCGCATCAGCAGGAAACCCCACAACATACTCAGAGTATAGTTCCCCCGAGGTTAGAGGTCTCGGACATTGATCCTGAAATTATCGGCCCAGCGCCGGACGAACTTCCCAACACGTCATTCATTGCTAATCTATCAGATTCCGTCCCATCTCATATTTCCGAAGATATGCTGGGGAGGATATGCCTGAGGCACGGTTTGTCACTAGACGACGTGTTACTACCGGGGCCAAACGACAGACCACACAATCCGCCGGATGGGTATACCGCATTCAATCGCCATGCGTGCGCGGCTGGGACGCTTCCTCCGTTCAATGAATATATAAGAGAAGTGCTATCTTTTTTGGGAATCACGCCATCCCAACTTCACACAAACGGGTATGCTTCGGTGAACAGCCTGTTCATCGTCTTTATGGAATATCTTCATAGACCATCGGCCCCGACTGAAATCAGATACTTGTTTAACTTCAAAACTCGAAACGATTACCCATCTTTTACATTCTTGGAGGCAGTACGAAATTGTCAAGTGGTTACCGGGTCCTGGACTGGGTTAAGCTATTACAGGACGGAATGGTTCTACGTCAGATGTCCTCCGGGCTTCACCAGGCGATGGTTATTTAGACGTGAGTATAGCTGAGTTTCCAAACAATTACTAAGGCGATTGCAGTCGAAGTGTGACTTATATATTTTTCTTCTGTACAGCGATGATCCAGCGCCCCGACGGTGAAAACTTTAAGGAGATAGTACGAGTGCTCCGAGAGATCCCGAGCGTCGACAGGGATATCGACGTGTTATTGACGGATAGGAATCTCCGGGCCTGTGGATTAATCGAACGATGGCAAAGCATAATATTCGACGGGGTGCAAAGAATTGTTCCGAAAAAAGACGCCAAGCACAAGAAGCCCAAAGCCATTGTAGCCGAGGAAGTTGATTCCGAAAGAACTCACACTGACGACGAGCCGTTGTTGGAGCCTACAGACGTGGCTCAAGATGTTGAAGAGCAAAGAAAAGGCAAGGCGGTCATCGTCACATCAACTAAGAAGGGGAGATGGAAGTCGGTTGTCACAACCCGATCCTCCCCCGGAGTTAGAATTTTCGAGATGTCTCCTCCGCGAACCGAAAGTCTTTACGAAGGGCTTACCGACCTTCCAATCCCGGATGATGTGTCTTTCCATCATGACGCCGGGTTGGAAGAGTTTCATCGTACTCTTGAGTTGAGCGAGCCTTTTATTACTAGCTCAGTCGACACTTCGGGTTGGTCGGGGGAAATGCATATTCGTACACATTTCACGACACTACATAGTCCCGATTCTTAGGTCATCGGTTTCGAGAAACCACTAACTCTGTTCTCCTCTTTGCTTTGTAGGTACCATGTCCAGGCGCGGTTCGATGATAGGGAATCTGCGACATGCTCGGAAACCATCGTATCGCGACTCGCGCAGACGGGAAGGAGATAGGGACTATGATCAGGAATACTCCGGAGATTCGAGCCGTGAAAGATATGACACAGATAGGAGTTATAAGTGTCGATCCCGATCGCGTACCCCTCCTCCTCCCAGATATCCCGTACAACCTCCGGCCCATGTTTCTTGCCCCTCTGAGCCTTCACGTCATACGTCCACTTCCCAATCTTCCAGGCACAAATCTCACCATTCCAGAAGAGAGGCATCGACCGCCGTAGTTGCGGAACAGCCGCCTGTGGGAATTTCGGGTGAAGGGGCGCTCAGGCTTGCTCAGTTGAAAAAAGACTTCCCAACTATTTGCTTCGACAACTACATTTTTCCCCCACACTTGAAAAGAATCCCTCCGTCGGCGGAGCAGGTGGTGCATGACTATGTGCACGACTTCTACGCTTAGTATAAAGTATGGTTTAAGGCGGCGGAGAAGGCATCGGAGCCGGCCTTTGAGCGTGGCGCCGCCAACGAAAAGTTACAGGCGGAGTTGGCCCAGAAGAGTCGTATTATCGACGTGCTGAGCACCGAGGCCGAATCATCTAGAAAATCAGAGATGGAAGCCATCAAAAAGACCGATGAAGCCCAACTTACGATGGATAGAATGAAGCTTGAGCATTACGCCACGGTTGAGGACATGGGCCATCGTAATACTCTGGTCACTGCCGAGAGGGATGCGGCACTAAAGGAGCTAAATGAGCTCAAATCCAAATTCGCCGAAATCGCCAAGGATAGGGACGATGCAAACAATGCAGCCCAGGAGGCGTGCGAACAAGCGGTGATACTCCAGACCGAACGGGATGAGGCAGTGGCCAAAGTTCAAGCGGTCGAGGCAGAGATTGAGGAGAGAGTTCAGCAAGCCGAGGCCAGGCTAGAGGCCGACATTGAAGATCTGCTTATCACCTACAATGCCAATGTATTGAAGCACAGAAACTTGGCCTGGCTTCAGGACTACCCAGTGCATCTCCGCAGTGCTTGGGAACGATTGGTTGAGGGGGAAGAGGAAGCGTACCCGGACGAATCGGTCGACCGATTCGAGCTCGAAAACCGGTTGCTAACAGATGAGGAAAAGAGGGTCCTCCATGATGCTATGATCGCTCATGAGAAAGAGATGGTTGGCGGTCGATCTTTGGAGGCCGGAGAAGGGTTAGGCGTTGAGCATCGTGCCACCGCTCTTGAAATCACCGCCCCGCCTCCGTCTGAGCCTGTATCTGCGGTTAGCTCACAGACCGTTCCTGCTTACGACCCAGAGCAACCGCGGTTATCACCAATTCGCGAACACGTCTCCGAAGTCGTCCCACCATCAGCGAGCCGAACTGAGGAAGGTATTCTGAACAAATTTCAAGTGCATTTTCGCTAGAACTCTCGTTTCGAAGTGATTGTTCTTAACTCCTTCTCTTCTTTATCCAGTGACCAGGACTACCCCGGTGTCTTCGACCCAGGAGCCGAGTCAAGGGAAGAAGGCTATTACTACTGAAACGACTATCGTGACAACGACAGCGTCTACCGGAGCGGCGCAGGAAAGCTCTTTGTCTCTTAACGAACAAATGGTGAGCGAACTACTCGGTCAAAAGGGAGACTTCTCCATGGACTTGCCATTTATCATCAGTGAGCTCCCGCCAGCCTCTATCTCTTTCGTGCAGACCGTAGTTGTCCCCAGCCAGGCCCCATCAACTCGAGATGAAGAATTCTTGGCCGAAATCCACGTTGAATTAGAAGCTGAGGGGCAAAGCGGTAGTGTCGGTGGTGACACTATTCCATCTTCCGTTGCGGGTCCGATCCCTCCTACTCCTCCGACAGGGAGCCCTCATTTAGACTCAAGTTCTGAGGAGGACGTAGATATTATGCCCCCGGCCGAAGAGCAGCCACCAGTGAGGAGGTCGTCCAAACGAAGGATTTCCGTTCCTAGTGACTCTGACAACGAACCGCTAATAAGGAAGCCAAGGAAGAAAGAATAGAGCGGCCCCCCCAGCAGATATTTTGGTAGATAGGAACTTGTTTTCGTTTTTTGTTAGTAGGCCGTGTATAGATGCAGGTTCGGCCCCTGCTAGTAGGCATTCTTTTTTGGAAGAACTTATTTGCGTGTAAGTCCTTGTTTTAAGTTATTTGAAATAAAATTTAGTTTCTTTGTTTCAACTCCCATTTCTTTTGCGCTTAAGTGTTTGTAGTGCCTTGTTTTCAGTCCGGTGCACTTGTGGCGTTTTTACCGTCAAGTGGAGTTCGTTTTTATTTGCCAAGTCTGAGAATCTTGGTCGCAAGTTGTGATCGATGAATAACCGAACTTCGGACATTGTATCACTTTGATTAGCGATTAACACTTATCTTTTTTGCCCCCTAGTCTCGGGGAATAACATTTGCGTTTTTGTGGTTGAGTGCGTTTATTGCAAACTTTAAACACATGTCCACATTCTGGGGACTTAAGATAATTCGAGATCGATAATCCGGTTCGCACTCCGGGAACTCGAGAGTTATCGATGCTTGTAACACGGTCCGCACTCCGGGAACTTGGAAATGATGTTCACATTCCAACTCGCACTCTATGAACTCGGAGTTAGTGTTAACATTTCAGTTCGCACTACGGGAACATTAACTTGGTGTTCATGCTCCAATTCACATGCCGGGAACATGGATAAAACATGTATGTTTGGGTTCGCACTTCAGGAACCTGGAATTGATGTTTGTACTCCAACCCGCGCTTCGGGAATCTGGATTTAGCATGGATGCTCCGGTTCGCGCTCCGGGAACCTGTAACTTATGTGTATACTCCAATTCATGCTTCGGGAACTTGGAGTCCGTTCGTACTCTAGGAACGAATTATTGAATGTTTATACTCCAATTCACGCTTTGGGAAGTTGGAGTCCGCTCGCGCTCTGGGAACGAATTTTTTAATGTTTATACTCCAATTCGCGCTCTGGGAAGTTGGAGTCCGCTCGCGCTCTGGGAGCGAATTGTTTAATGTTTATACTCCAATCCGTGCTCCGGGAATTTGGAGTCCGCCCGCGCTCTGGGAGCGAATTGTTTAATGTTTATACTCCAATTCACACTCTGGGAAGTTGGAGTTCGTTCGCACCCTGGGAACGAATTATTGAATGTTTATACTCCAATTCACACTCTGGGAATTTGGAGTTAAAGGAGGGATTATCGTGTATCAATCCCTGTAAATGTTCATATGGTGTCCTGCCCCCGAGCTCGGGTTTCACTTAGCGAGTGACCGGTCATATTGCAGCCACTCTCTATTTGAATAAATCCCACCGCATGATGGAACTTAGCTCTCCGTGCGTCGTGATATTGTACGTCACACTCAATAAATCACAGCTTTGGCTCGAAGAGATGGCATTTTATTGCTGAAACGAGAAAATATGGCAAAGTCAGTTGCCTTACTACAAATTCAAATCTCGGAATGCTAGAATAAAATGCAAAAGAACAAATTGGCAGAAAAAGTAAAGTCTTTCATGTGTAGTAGCGACGAAGACTCTTGCTATTCCAAGCCCTCGGCAAGGTGAGACCAACAACTGTCGATAATTTGAATGTGCCATTCCGAGCTTTTGTGAAATCACATACGGCCCTACCCAAGTTGGCTTCATATGCGAAGGAACCGGATAAATTCTTTTGAGCACGAGATCGCCGAGTTCAAAGGTTCGCGGGCGGACCTTGGCATTGAATATTCGGGCGACTCGACTCCGATATGCGGCTGCCCTCAAATCAGCCTCTTCACGCCTCTCATCCAGTAAATCCAGAGATTGAGCAAGTAATATGGCATTTGTCTTCGGATCATAATACGTCGCACGATGAGAGCGCACTTCCAATTCGACTGGAATAACGGCCTCTGAGCCATACGATAGAGAAAACGGAGTGTGACCAGTTGCAGTTTTGTGAGTAGTTCAATAGGCCCATAATGCCATAGGGAGTTCGTCGACCCACTTGCTTCCGGCCTTTTCTAGTCGCTTCTTCAGTATGGACTTTATAACTTTATTAACAGCTTCGATCTGACCATTTGCTTGAGGGTGTGCCACTGCAGAAAACTTCTTATGTATGCGAAATCGTTGGCAGAAATTTTTGAACTCGGTACTGTCGAATTGGGCTCCATTATCGGTGATGATAGTATGCGGGAGACCGAATCGGCAGATGATGTTGCGTACTACGAAGTTGATCACTTTCTTTGTTGTAATCGTTGCAAGAGGCTCAGCTTCGGCCCATTTAGTGAAGTAATCAACCGCGACGATGGCGTATTTCGTGCCACCTTTGGCTAGAGGCAATGCTCCAATTATATCGATCCCCCATACCGCGAACGGCTAGGGGCTAACCATTTGGGTTATTTCGGTAGGTGGACCTCTAGGAATCCGAGCATGTTTCTGGCATTTGTCACATTTTCTGGCATAGTCTGATGCATCTCGATTAACGGTAGGCCAGTAATATCCATATCGGAGTACCTTCTTGGCGAGTGCCTGGCCCCCAGTGTGATCGCCACATTCTCCCTCGTGTACATCGTGTAACACTCGCTTGATTTCATCGTGTGCGATACATCGGAGTAGAGGGACAGAGTACCCCCTTCTGTACATAACTCCGTTTTGAATGACAAACCGTGAGGCTTTTCGAAGGACCTGCCTCTTCTCACTCTTGCGCTCAGGCAGTGTCCCACGTTCAATGTAATTTCGATAGGGGATCATCCACGACTCCCTACTTGTGGTAGCCTCGAATGCATGGCTGACCTCACTTTGATCAATGCTCGGAGAAGGTAGGGTTTCAACGGGAACAAGCCCCAACTGTTGGGCTTCGCCTGTACTTGCCAACTTCGCCAATGAATCGGCCTTCTGATTGTGCTCCCGGGGGATATAGAAAATGGCATAGTAATCGAAACGATCAAGGATTTTCCTGACTCGAGATAAGTAAGCAGCTAGTCTTCGATCCTTAGCTTGATATTCACCTCGGACTTGGCATACGATTAATTGGGAGTCACAATAAATCTCTACAGCGACAATTCTCAGGTCGTGGGCCACCTTCGACCCAGTGAGTAAGGCTTCATATTCAGCCTCATTATTAGTTGCACGGAACTCGAACTTTAGGGCGTAGCATATAGATCGGCCTTCAGGGGTTTCAAGCACTACCCCTGCTCCCGAACACCGTTCATTGGAGGCACCATCAGTATATAACTTCCATTCGTGTTTAGGAGGTTCGCTACTCTCAGGTAATTCCTCGGGTACTGTGAATTCAGCAATGAAATCTGCTAGAACTTGACCATGTATGGCCCTTCTCGGAGTATAAGCAATGTCAAACTGGCTCCATTCGATATTCCATTTTAGTAGCCTACCAGACGTCTCAGGCCGCATGAGGACCTGTCATAACGGCTGGTCGGTGTACATGGTGATAGGATGAGCCTGGAAATATGGACGGAGCTTTCTCGAGGCAATGACTAGGCAATATGCCAACTTTTCCAGCTTGGGATAGTTCCTCTCGGCTCCGGTCAACCGTTTACTTACGTAATATACCGGTTTTTGCACTCGGTCTTCCTCCCGGACTAATGCTGCACTGATTGCGCTTTCAGATACCGCCAAGTAAAGATATAATTGCTCGTGATCGACAGGCTTCGAAAGAATCGGCGGTGTAGAAAGATGTTCAACCAGTGACTGAAACGCACCTTCACATTCTTCGGTCCATTCGAAGTTTCGTTTCCCTTTTCGGATCAGATCGAAGAAAGGGATGCATTTGTAAGTTGACTTCGAGATGAACCTACTCAATGCTGCGACTTTCCCATTGAGACTCTGGACCTGCTTTATGGTCCTTGGAGTTTGAAGATTCCTGATGGCCCAAATCTTTTCAGGGTTAGCCTCTATCCCTCGGGCGTTGACGATGAACCCAAGGAATTTTTCGGATGCAACTCCAAAATGGCATTTTAGCGGATTGAGCTTCATCCCATATCTCCGGAGGATATCAAACATTGATCATAAGTCCTTTACGTGATCAACAGAATGCCGCGACTTTACTAACATGTCATCTACATAAACTTCCATGGTCTTCCCGATCTGGTCGGAAAACATCCGGTTAACCTATAGGTTGCGCCGGCATTCTTTAACCCAAAAGGCATGACTTTATAGCAGTATAGTCCCAGATCAGTCACAAAGCTCGTATGTTCTTGGTCGGGCACATGCATGGGTATTTGATTGTAGTCCGAGTAAGCATCCATAAAGGATAATAATTCGTGTCCGGCGGTTGAATCAACAAGCTGATCGATTCGAGGAAGTGGAAAACTGTCCTTCGGGCAAGCCTTGTTCAAGTCAGAATAATCGATACACGTTCTCCATTTCCCGTTCGGTTTCCGGAAAATTACCGGGTTTGACACCCACTCCGGGTATAAAGCATCTCTAATGAACCCATTTGTTTTCAACTTATCGACCTCCTCCTTAAGGGCGGCAGATCTCTCTGGATCCATACCACGCCTTTTCTGTTTGACCGGGATATACCGCGGGTCAATGTTTAAAGTGTGGCTCACGATATCCGGCGAGATCCCACACATGTCAGAATGCGCCCAGGCAAACACGTCAAGATTCGTCCGGAGAAATTTAACCAATTCCTATTGTGCCCCCTGGCTCAATTGAGACCCAATTTTTAACATTCTCGAATCATCGCCATCATCATCGATCAGGACATTGATAGTTAGTTCAGCCAGAGAAGCCTGACTTTCTGTAGATTCCTCATTGTTGTCGTTATCCCTTGGGTCAAGGTCTTTCTGGAATTGGTTGTGGTGCCCGGGCCGAGGTCCAAGCACCAGTTGTCAATCATCGGCAGAACGGACGCAGAGAGATTCCTCTACGCCCTTCCCTTTCTCCCTTCGCTGCGCCTCTCGCAGCTCCGCAACATAACAGGCTCTTCCAGTAGCCTGATCTCCATGAATCACACCGATACCACAATCGGTAGGAAATTTCAAAGTCAAACACCACGGGGCGATTGCCGCCCGAAATTCAGCAAGGGCCGGTCGGCCCAGAAACGCGTTGTACGGTGAATGTATGTCCAAAACAACAAATTGTAACATGCGTACTCTTCTGCAATCACCGATCCCCAACTCCACGGGTAACTCCACAACCCCCGTGGGTATATTAGCACTTCCATCGAAGCCGTGAATCCTGGACTGACAGGGCTTCAGATCTTTGGCTTCCATCTTCATCTGATCGTAAGCTCTCTTGAACAAAATATTGACTGAACTCCCACTATCCACCAGTATCCTCTTCATCCAAGCAGGACCAACCTGGGCGGATATAACAAGTGGGTCGATAGTCGGGGCTTCGACCTTGTCTGCATCACGGTTCCGTAACACGATGTCATCTGTCATCGTCTTTTGTTGTTTTGCCGGAGCCCCTTCGTCATAACTACTGCAACATTCGAAATCCATATGCCTAACCGAGCTAGCATATGACTCCATCTCTTTCCAACTCCTATCCGTCGGATGAGGACCACCACTGACGGTGTTTATCACTAGCCTTCCGCCCGTTCGGGCGGGTTCTTCCTGCCTTGGCTGATTTTGCCGATTGTTCTGGTTTGACGGACCCGCACCGCCAGACTGCGGTGCCCGTAAAAACTGGTCCAACTTCCTTTCCCTGATCAACTTCTCAATCAAATCCTGCAAGTGTCTGCATTCGTTGGTATTGTGGCCGTAACTGTCGTGAAATCTACAAAACTTGCCCGTTTGAATCTGTCTCTCCGACGACGGCTTCGGAGTAGGCTTCTTGTATTGCATGGCGTTACAAGTTTGTAGATATACGTTCTCCAACGATGTATTCAGCGGAGTATAATTGTCGAACATAGGGGCCCTACGCCTCGGCCCACGGTTCTGATCCCGCTTCCTGCTCTGATTCCCATTATTCTTCGGTTGTGATTGTTTGTTCTGGATATTTAGCTGCACTTTCCTAGAACTCTCTCCCGATTGTTTAACAGCCACATTACTTTGAATCCCCTCTCCACTGGGTCCTGCGTCATCCTGTTTCCTAGAATGCTTCGCGTCCTCACGCCTCAAGAACTTGGCGGCTTTGGAGTAGAAGCGATCCAACGACGCAGGAGGTTTTCCTACCAACCAATTTCCAAAATCCGAATCAGGGTCAATCCCTTTCATCAATGCCATCAGAATCGAGTTGTCATTAGGATTGGTGATTTCCACACAGGCCTTATGGAATCTCTCCAAGTAGTGTATAAGAGTTTCTCCTGGAGCTTGGGTAACACTAGAAAAAGTGTTGACGTCCTTGGGCCTTGCAACATGCACGCGGAACTGTTCCACGAACTTCCTGGCCAGCTGATTGAACGAAGAGATAGAACGGGGTGGCAATCGCGTGAACCACATCGTAGCAATGCCCCCCAAAGAGATAGGAGAGCTCCTACACTTGGCCGCATCGTCTGCTCTAGCGGCGCCCATGGACCATTCATACTTCAATATGTGTTGATTGGGGTCCGAGTTTCCCTCGTACATCGGTAACGTGGGCATCCTAAATCGCCGAGGGGGTTCGGCATACAGAATCTCGTCTGTGAATGGGCTGTGACTCCGGGAGATTCCCCAGTCGTTGTTAGTAAACCCCTGACTTTCACGGATCATCTGCCTGATCATTTCCGGAAGATCCGTTACAACTGCGTTCTGGGCATGTCGAGCCAAGGTGTGGTCGGGTTCCGCAATGCGGGACTGGACCGGATGCTGTCGACGGTCCGGATCTCGCCTCCTTGGTTCGACATCTTCTGGTACATACGGCTCAGGAGTTTGCCGTCGTCGGTGGTGGTTCTGATCTAACAAAGTATGGATGTCAACCCCTGGCTCCGTAGCAATGGTTGCAGGACGGTTGTCGGTAGTGTGTTGAGGAACAGTGCCTCCCCGGGAGGAAGGCCCTGTATGGAAGCTTGCAGATGGACCGACTCGTAGTTGCCCAACCGTCAATGCCGGAAGGTCTCCGGTAGCCTGTGCATAATTCCCATCCATTCGGGGTCGTGAAGGTCGGTGATGATAATCGGTGGAAGCCGAACTCTCCGTGGAAGACTGGGATGCGTAATCCCTCCTAGACCGCCTACGCTTATGACTGTGTAGCTGGCGGGTTAATTCAGCGTTAGCGCGTAGTTGCTCCGTCAACTGTTGCCGACTTTGGGTCAGCTCTTGGAGCAACGTTTGAAACTCTTGCCTCGTTACCGGTCCGGATGACTCCGAAGGCCCGGCGACGTCCTGAGTAGATGGTAGCTGCGCGGGATCTGGCCTATCCCGGCCTTCTTGTTACCAAGGTTAGAAGTGGTTCTAGTACACACCATTGTGAATAGTAAGATTCTTTCCTAGACTTTTATCAACTATGAATAGAATGGAAGGAATCTGAGCTTGAGATTCGAATCTTTCCCTCAGATTTATGCAATCCGGTATCGATGACAGATCCGAGGAGCAGGAGAAAATCTGGGTTTTCTCAGTGAAAGCACCAAAGTGTTTGCACCAAAATTGGGCACAACACTCGTCGGAAGTTTTTTGAAGAGATAATAAATGAAGAATGCAAATTAAAACAGAGGATTATCTAACAAAAACTCCAAGTAGCATGTAAATAAACGCGTAGACAAGCAATTTATAGTGGTTCGGCGCATCGCCTACGTCCACTGTGAAGTTTTTATAATTTTATTGACTTTCTTTCGATGATTACAAGTCGGTACAACAAACAACAGTGAATTACAGTCAGGAATTCGAATTTAACAGCAAGTTTATGATATCAAATGATGGAGATCTCAATCTGGCAGAGTCTGGATGCTTTAGAATCAAAAGTCCCTTCTCTTTTGGCCCTAGGGCTCTATTTATAGGCGTAGGCTGCTGATATTTCGTTGAAAACTCGGGAGACCACTTCTGGCACGTGAGGGGGCCCACACGCACGGTCTCAGGAAGTTTGGACCCACTTTGGCATCGGTTCGAACTCCATTCGAACCGATCAAGAATTCATCCAATCGAGGTGAAATTTGGCGTGGACATTCATCAACATGTGTGCAAGCTTCTGTGAAAATTTCATGGCATTTGGATCAGTAGATTGGGAGATATGATGGATTCGAAATGGGGTTCATTGCATGGCTGTTTGGTTCGAAACCATGCTTTCGAACCGATGGTTTCGAACCCATCATGGCACGTGTCTTCGTGGCGACGTGGAGCGCAAACTTCGAACCAACCCGGTCTTCACTCCGAGTGGACCGCTTCGACTCCATAAATCTCGACGAATTCGAACCGATGGAAGACACGTCATCATGATTGGTTGACCCAGTGGATTCGAATGAGGCTACATAGGATGGGTTCGAACTTGGCATCACGGATGGTTTCGAAAGAGGTTCCATGTTTGGGTTCGAACAACGTCTTATGATGGAATCGAACAAGGATGCTTGTGTGGATTCGAACAAGGCTTTGTGGTGGGTTCAAAACAGCTACTCTCCGATGGTTTCGAGGCCCATTGTTATGAACCTGGTAGATTCGAACCTGATGGGTTCGAAGGTGATGGTTTCGAACCTGATGGGTTCGAAGGTGATGGTTTCGAACCTCATGGGTTCGAATCTCAGGCCCTTTCTTTCAAGTTGAATCGACCATAATTTGAGCGTATGAACTCGGATTGACTTGAAACTTGTGACGTTGATTCCTATGGTCTTTCTTGCCATGTCCCATCAATTGTGGCTCTAGTTGGACTTGGACAAAATTTAGTGATATCCATAGAGAGACGAAGTATGGCAGGTCTCTGAGACGAACCGTTCTCCGTTTCTGATCGATCTTTTGGTATCGCGGCTTTGCCAAAAAGCGGGATAACAATATTATTATGTTGTGTTATAAATAATTAAATGTTTAATTAAAATATATTTAATAGAAAATTGATTAATAGTGTTTTTGTGATAGTAATTATAAATAGTTGTGATCACAGTACTGCATCACAATATAATCACATCCTTTTAAATATTCGTAGTCAAAATGTATCGAGATTTGATATTGATGCAATTGTTGAGCCTAGAGTATGTAATGCTCTTTAAATGTTGGGCAGTGTATTTCTTATGACTTTGAGGGCACCAAGGTGTTACGTGCAGATAGTTATTGATAATTATGAAATCACTCGCTCGATAGTTTTCTATTGTTTAATATAACTGTGGTCAAACAGAAAAAACTGATGTGACTAATTTACATAGTTCTCTTGACTTGATATACTATTGATTTTAGATATGAAAGCTCTGAATTAATTATAGTTAAATCATGGTGCGACGTTCATCGAACAATATTGGTTAGGTCTAGTGGAAGTATTGAAGGTGAAACACTATTCAATAGAGGACTCGTCTCCTTTGTTATATGAGGCTAGTATTTTGGTTAACTGAATTTAACATGAAGTCAAAATCTATGGCTAGAGTAGTTCAGTTAATAATAATAATAATAATTAGTATTAGACCAAGGGCTTTGTTTTGAATTATAGTGTTGAATACTGATGATATTAGAATTTTGATCATTACCAAATTTCATAAGAAAACAGTGATATAGTTTTGATGAAGAGAATTGGTGTAATTAGTTGTCACTACCAGGTAGCACTTAATAGAGTAAATTGGATTATATTGATACCAAGTAAACGATAAATTTGACCATAATGTCACACCACTTACTAAGTGAAGTGTGAAAGTTAATGTTCGAATTGTTCGATATTAATCGTTGACCAAATTTACACCTAAAAGCCAAACAACCAAAGCATTGACTACTCTTGTTAACACCCGATTTAATTAAATTGTAGTTATTATAAATTAATTAAAATATTGATATTTATGAAAAATTAAATATAAAATTTTATTTGATGTGTATTGAACAATATTAAATCAAATGCATCTAATAATTATATAAACACTAATCGATATACGATATTGACAAGCATTTAAATTGGATTTGAACGTAGTAAATATTATTTGGGCTTGAAGTATTTTTTTAGGCCCATAAGGGGTTTGTAAATTTTGGCTAGGATAGGTAAGAGTGGGCCATCCAATTTGATGGCTAAGGTAGGTTGGAATTTGAACAAAAAGTAGAATTGGTGTGAGAAGCTTAAGCATCTAGATCCTTGGTATACTCCTTAGGATCTACATACTCAGTTACCTCTAATCCACACATTTCACGCACATTTTGGAGCCTCTATATCTTCCTTTTGCTAGTCGAAATCAACCTCCCCTCTTCTCAAATTTTCAAGCAACTTAAATACAAATCAAATAAAATACAATCGTTCGTGGTAAAGTTGTTCGGGAGCTAGCAACTTCTGGACTTTGAATTGGATTCAGGAAGTTTAGTTCATCATTTCAAGGATGAATTCTAGGCTTTGGTGAAAGTTACATTTATTGTTACTAACATATATAAATGTTTATTTAACTATTGTATAATATGCTAGCTAGTTAGAAATTATAACAATTATGTATATCGATGTATTGTCACATATTAGTGGTTGTATATATGTGTGCGTGTACAACAAAAATTTATACATGTACGTTTGTAAGTGTTTGTGGCCAAACCTTAAAAATTAAGTTTTTGAAAACTAAATAATATTAAAAATAATTTTAATTTAACTAAAATCTGGATTTTAAAAATAACACAATATAATGTATGTTTAAATTTTATATATGTTCATTTATACGCACAATGCTTTCGGTAATTAAATTTTTTTAATCTCAATATATATATATATATATATAATACTTACAAAAGTAATTATTTATTTAATTTTAAATTGATACAACAAATAATATATATATATACATATGTGTGTTTCAAATAATATAAAACTTTAGTAAACAATATTGTTTATTTTTTTTCCTAGTAAATTAATTTTTGTATTTAACATTTCAATGCGGTTTTAAAATTAAATCATAAATTTTTATTATTAAATGTGTAAAAATGAAAATATTCTAGGCTATGCATTATTGGCAATATATGTATATATGTATGTACTAATATATACTAATATGTATATGTGTGTATGTATGCATGTTATATGTATAATTTGATTAATAAAATTTAAATTAATATATATATATATATAAGTAATTATAATATATGTATATACCATACATAAATTATATTAAATTTTAAAAAGTTCTCATGGAGTACATGTAATATTTTAAGTATTTATTTAACATATTTTATGAAATGACGTTTAAAATAATTTAATACATACATACATACATACACATACATACATACATATATTTGTGTGTATTTCACAAGGGGATATATCAGTGTGTGTATTATAGTATTTTATATAAGTATACTTATAATTAATATTTCATAATATATGTGTACATAACTATATTTATACACATGTATACATTCATATTATTTTGGATGCATATAATATATATTTAGACAACACATTTGTATACAGAGGGACTAACGTGTTTGTTGCTGTGTAAATCTCGCATTTACACATAGGCATCTTAAACCATGTATACCTAATTATCTTGCACATGCACGCATGCATATATGTGTATATGATACACACCTATATATATATATATAATAAAACTATATTAAATAAAATTGTATCTATGAATTAAATAATATACATTTATTTAAAATGAAGTTTTAGAAAAGTTCTAAATAAATTTAGACGACGTAGGCTCGATAAAGATCTAAATAGGTAAATTTACCCAATTCCCTATTATGGGCTAGCCCAGTTATAAGACTAAGTATCAATGAACTCGTTTGGACTACAGGTGACGTCATGGATTCTTTGAAGTATAATTGAATTAAGGGCATATCGGATGATTCTCGCTTGCACATCTCATCATTGAATAATGCCCAAAGATTGAAAGTGACTACTGTGTGGCTAGTTATCACTTAGGATTGTGTAATATGGAATGTATTATAATCTAAATGAGGAAACAGATAATAATGGTCAGGTAAATAAGAATAAGCACACCGGGAGATTTTATACTGGTTCGAACTTCCCGTTCTACCTCTAGTCCCTGACTTCCCTTTGGAATTTCACTCAATAACCCTTTATTGAACCCGAAGGAATAGGTATACAACACCTAAGTAGCCGATCAGGATTTTTCCGCCTCTAACAACCAAAGAGGACTTTTCCCGCCTGAACAACCGAACAGGACTTCAATGGTTTCAATAAAATTGCTTTGACACTTTGTGTTCTTGATAACACTGATTTGTCTTGATATTACAACCTTCCTATAATCGTTTCCTCAAGTATATATTGCGTGTGTAAATATTTAGAAAGGAAACATATTGCTTTGAATCGAAGAATAAGTTAATTGATTCAGAGTTTCAAGAAATATATGTAAATTTTGATTACTTTGTAGAATGCAGAAATAGTAGAGAGTATGATCAGAAAATAAAATAAAATTCGGTGATTTTTGAAGTGAATCTCATGTGTTTATATAGTAGATAAACAACTGCAACCATTCACGAAGAGTTTTGACCAAAAGAAGCAGCCATAACTCTTCAAATTGGATGGTATCTCTTAGCAAGTGGAAGTGTCTGTTCAAAAAATAGTTGTTGGAAAATTTCAGTCGACTGACCCAAAACGACCAGTCAACTGATTATTCAAAGTTGGTGCAAAACAGAGTGTATCTGTGCAACTGAGCAGGTTCAGTCAGCTGGTCATATTTGGTCAGTCGACTGACCTGGCTGTTAGCGCATAGTTCACATAAAATTTGAATAATTTGAAGTTTAGAACAACTTTGATTTTTGTGGACTACTTAAGGATAGATTTTAACAATTTTAAAACTAAAAACTTCAACAATTAAACATATTATACTCAGTTTTGAAGTCCCGTCACCTTTGTAGTTTTAATAGCATATTACTTTCTCTTTTTGTCGCTTGCCTATATAGTCTCGTCAGTGATTTGTTTAATCTCTTTGTCATGAGTCAAAACTTATGATTCAACATTCTCCCCATTTTTGATCGATGCAACCTGTTACAGATGATACTATATTTTAAGAAATATATAACGGAAGTTATATATATCTCCCCCTAAGTATATGGCGACATATCTAATCCTGCAAGGAATGGTTAGTCATACAAATTACTCCCCCTTTTTCATCGACAAAAAGGAAATAACAACAATTTCATCATTGAACTGACAAAAACTTACAGTCACAGAAAAAAATTTATCAAATTATTTTGAGCTACTTATACAAGCTCATTGAAATAAATAGAAGTAGAATGATTTGAAATAAATAATGATAACTTACTACCACCAAGAAACAACAATATCAATTAGAGTCAGACTCCATGTCATCTTCCACTTGCATTGGACCTTTGCCTCTGGAAGAACTTTACACAAACTATCTGCCACCCCCATTTCCGCTATTGTCAGAACTTGTGTGTTCTTCGAATGTAGACCAAGTAAAGCAAGGAGCTGGACGTTTACCCGAATCACGCGGTGAAGTTTCCGTAATTGTGGAAGAGGTAAAAAAATTGCATCCCATAAAATCCCGAAGAAGCTTTTAATTTTGTCAAATTTCTTTTCAATTTTCTTGTCGAGATTTTTGATGCGAGAATCCAAAATAACTTGATTTTGCACAATTAGATCAATAGATTCTCGGGTGCTTCGGGATAGGGTTGGCATACGAATTTCATCTCTTTGTTGCTATGGAGTAGTAGTTTGTTGACGAGGTCGTGATTGCCAGTCTTGAAAAGACATGATGGAGAGAGGTCTAGGAAGCAATTTCATTAGACTTATTGTGCAGCTATTTTGAGTTTTGGGAATGAAGGTATCAGATTCCGAAATAGGAACTTGTAATTTCATGTGTAGCCGCATAATATACTCTCCGTAATAGATAACGTTCATACGACCTTGGTTAAAGGACAAGAATTCATCTAGAATAAGCTTATGCCAATTTATTTGGACACCTCCCCAAATAGCATACAACGCCCTAAAATTGTTTGATATACAAGCTCATAAGAACCAGTATGAGGAAGAATTGTGCGCATTAATTCTCAATGCACAATACGAGCTATACGGCGTAAGGCGATAGATTTTAGTTTAGTCATGTCATCTTCCAAAAACCGATGACTTACTTCATCTCGTTCACCAATAGGTACATTTAATTCTTTCAATGGAATACCATTAGTGCGTGTATGGAGAATGTATCCAATTCTATCTAATGATAGAAATACTTTTGACCTCAAACTAAACTTCATACGCAATTATCACGATTATGAGGATTTGGATGACCTAAATTTAAATTTTCATAAAAGAGTTTTACCATGGTATGACTAATCTTGAGATTATTCTGGTTGTGGTCAAGAAGAGACTCAAGACGACTTCTCCTTTCAAGCTCCTGAATTCTATACAGAGCAAAGTCTGGAAACACAACAAAAGATCGTTCGAAAAAGCATGCTTCTTTCATTTTGCTCCATCTTTGAAGAGCTGTAGCATCATAGAGCCATTGAGCAATTTGGGTGTCAATTGGCTTGGAGGAGGGGGCAGAGGCATGTCTAGATCGTTTTGGTTGATGTGGAGCCATTGAAAATAATAATGGAGTAAACGAATTTTGAATTTTTTTGATAGATAGGGTTTTGAAAAACCGAAGTGAGAGAGTAAAAAAGAAGAGTGAAAAAGGAGATAGTGGGTTAAAGGGGTAAAAAGGTAGGTGCAATGGTAAAAAAACTCAGAATTATCATTCAGTCGACTAGTCGTATATGGTCGGTTGACTGATCAATATCCCAAAACTCTCTGTTGCATGATTCAATTGATTGGCTATATTCGTTTAGTCGACTGAATATAGTCAGACAACTTTCTATTTTATGATTAAGTCGATCGGCCATATTCGTTCAGCCGACTGAATGTAGTCGAAAAGCTTTCTATTTTCAGATTCAGTCGACTGAATTTTCTTTCACAGTATTTTGCTGCATATTTTGGTAAAAAAATATATATTCAATATATTGAATAATACAAACATATAAAAATGAAATTGATTGACAAAATGTGGAAAGAAAATAAATTATTTTGATGAAGGAGTGGATAGAGACTTCGAGTTGTCTTGTTCAACCTTCGTCTTCTCTTCATATAGTTTTAATGGCGACCAGCAATTTCCACGCTCCCATGAATTCGGAGACACGGGTGGAGGTTATGGTAACTGATCTCATGGATTTCGAGTGGAAGAAGTTGTAGGTTGATAAACAGCTGATGAAGATGTCCCGTAGAATTTCCATCCAAGCTACTCTAGAAAGCTAAGACGTGACGATCCGAAAATTTTGAATATTTGAAGTTAGAATATTTAATTGATTTTAAATATTTGATAATTAGTTTTAATATGAATTTCAAATATCGCTGTTTATTTTACAATTAAATTATTAAATTAAATAATTTGAAGTTGGGTAAAATGTTGAATCTGGAGTTTTAAGCCTGCTAAAAATAATTTGAAGGCTGGTAAAATTTATATTGATAGAACTGAAGATAGTAAAAGTGTTAAAATCGAATTTGGAAGTGTTTTGTTAAGTTTTGAAAGTATATCGTTTAAATTGATATTTAAAAATAGCCATTCGAGGCACAGTCTCGGAATTCGATGAAACAAGTTCCATTGGATCCATAATAGTTAGTTATTATCGGATTTCAATTTTCGTAGCGTTCGAAGTTACCGTTTGTCCGTACGGGTGAGAAAGGTGGTGAAAATAAAATCGATAATTTAATATTTAAACTTGATTCAAAAAGCTATCTTCCACATATGACTGAATTAGGCTCCGAAACATGTTCCATTGTGTTCGGAATATGGGTAAAACCTTATAAACGCCTAGTGGCATGTCAGATTCGGAGTTCGAGATGTCGAGTTATGCTAAACGAGATATTTTGGGAATTTAAAAAAAAATTGAAAAGTCAAACCAGCCACCATATAATTGTACTCGAGCCACCCTAGCACTTGAATTGCGTCGACCTAGCTTATCTCCTCTTCTCGTTTAAAGCACGTATCTTCCTTCACAAATCAAAAACTCACGAAAAAAAATATCTCGAGCTTATCTTCCTTTAATGGCCAAGCGTTTTTAAACCGTCTTCCCCTCTTTCACTTTTTTCCCCATTCGAACTCATACCAAATCATGCCTCCCTCTCTCGAAATTCAGAGTCGAAATCAGAAAATAGTAGGCATCGAATGTCTCCTTCCCAAATTCTTTCGTTCGAAGCAATAACCTTCTCCCTCCACTTGACGTAACTAATAATGTCTGCCGAGTCCCTGAAAGATTTTCTAAGACCATGATTTTTATTCAACTCTCCTCTCAAAATTAATCCCAGAATCGAAGCCGTGCAGAATATCCTCCAGACCTTATTCTGAAGGAAGATCGCATGGCCAGGCACGTGTTCCACTCACTGCTTCCATTTAGCACGACCACCGGGGTATCCCCCTCATTGTCCGTCACCAAGTTACTCCGATGGCTGGGGAAGTATCATCGAGTATCCTGGTACCGTTAAAGGTCAGATCTCAACTTTTGTTGGATGTCATATGGATGTTGTAACTAAGGATTCTACTGATTGGGACTTCAATTCATTAGGAGTGGATGGTGGACGTGGTATGTGGCTGTGTGAGTAGTGAAAGAGGCACGCCAAGTGTTTGTCCAAATGTTGACTATGATATTAGGCATGCTATTGTTTCAGCTGCGCATAACCCCTCTGTAAAACCCGTATGTTAGTGGAGAGGCGCATGATTGTTAGGTCAGAGTCTTGCTGGAGTTTACTATTAGCAATGGCAGTAAGGTATAGCTTTTTCTAGTTGATTTTGTGTTTATATATATATTAAGTAGTCACTATTTGGCATTTACAAAAGAAAATATACACCTACGTAGTTAATTTAAAATATAAGCAAGAAATATCTATAGATGTTATTTTATATTTACTAGTATTTTAAAGAAAAGGAATGATGTATTATGGAAACTAATTTGTTTAGTTAACCTATGTAAATATTTTTATTACTAAAAATCAATTTATTTTAAGGAAATTAGTTTAAAATCAGTTTATTAGTTTAAAACCAAATGATTAGTTTAAAATTATATTATTGGTCAATTTAATTTATTGTCATTATTTAGAGATTATTTCAGATGTTAGTAAATTATATAATGTGTACAAGGTCTAACACTATGAAGAAAATAAGTCGGATTGGATCAGATTGCATATCAAAAATCAAAGGTGAGTTAATCTCTCTCATCTGGGTTATATTTAAATTTAAATGGTTAAATTTAAATAATTGGTTGAATGATTGAATTGATTTGATGTGCCGTATTATATATAGGAGTATATAGTATATATTGGAGTGATTGATTTCCCGCAATATATAGCGGATGAGACCCTACGCACCGCATAATAGCGGATGATATTATATTAATCCCATATACCGTGATATTCCACCTCGAAGTGGAATTGGTATTGTGCTAACATCCGTGGATGCAGGAAAACAGGTTGGAGGGATCCTACTGGATTCCTCAAAATTATTTAGATTGTTTAATATTCTGTGTTATGAATATTTGATATCCTGTGATGAATTATATTGATAATTGGAATATTGAATGTTATGGTTTGCTTGAATATATTTCGGTACACTGAGTTATAAAAATATATAGAATTGGATTTTTGAAAAGAAAATAAAAGAATGAATTTTTAAGTAAAATAATTATAAAGAATTTGAATAAAAATAAGAATGAATTGGAAAGGAATAAAAGTGATTTTTAAATCCTAATAAATTTTGGGTGTGAAAAAGGGATTTTAAATAAACAGAGAAATAATGAATTTTAAGCTTAAGTGATGTTATATCAAGAAATAAAGAATTTATTTTAAAATTTAAGGTTTTAATTTATTTCAAAGGATAAAGAAGGAATTTGGGAAAATCTATAATTGGTGTTTTCAGTTCAAAAGATTTTAAATCATAAGTAAGAATTAAAAATCTAAAGTTGGTTTTGAAAATAAATGAGTAAGTAAAGGAATTTATTTTAAAATAGAGTAAATGAAAATCAATTTTGAAACTGATTTAAGTTTTTGAAATTGGAAATTTAAAGTAGATTGTGACTATGAAATTCATAAACTAGGTTTATAAAAGTAAAGTAATATATCAGTGGATATTTGGAAGAATAAATTGACAGTGGGGATTTATTAAATGAATGGGTAAATTTGTTTAAAAATAAATAATGATTTATTTTTAAAAGATGCAAAAGAGAAGCGTATTTCCCTGGATAGCCAAGTATGTTTCCAAAACAAATGTAAAAGTATAAGTTTAAAGCTGTTTTAAAAAGTATGTTTTAGAAAAATTATTATTTCTAACTATTTAAATTCTAAAGTAAGTATTTTCTTTTAATCTATTATTACAGTAATTATTTAAACGTGGCTTGGTATTATGTTTTAAAAGTTAGAAATTCGGTGTTATATTGTACAAAGTAGTTTTATTTTAAATATTCTTAAAGTATATAATTTGAATAAGTATTAAAGTAATTTTTTATTTAAATGTTTTAAAGCGTATTTCATAATAGTGTTTTAAATTATTTTAAAAAAAATCTAAAGTTTTTATGCATGGTTGTTTTCAGTGAAAATGAATAGTTGGGAATTCATTTCATGAGAAGAGTGTGGTTTGAAAACTATTTTAAAAGGGTTGAAAATGGAAATATATCTTGTGAAGATATTTTGAGGTTAATAAATAATTTGATGAAATTATTTATTGTTTAATGGTTATTTGTGAATGTTAATTGATAGTTAAATAACCGACTATCAATATTGGCCAATGCGTTGATCGTTTCGAAGAGACCGGGATCGAGATTAATTAATCGAAAACCACTACGATCCGGTTTGTACGTTTTTATGAGGAAGACGAGTTTGAATTCGAGGATGGAGCAGTGAAGTGCAAGGGCTAGTCGCTACTAATCCTGAGGATGATTCCAAAATGTATGTAGTAGGAGTAGTGCCTTCGGTTCCGTTCGAACCCGGGATGGACTTGTACGGATGAATGCTTTCAGAACATCGTCGGGTGGACGGTGAGCATTCTAAGTGATATGTTCTAAATGGTAACGCTTAGCCTCGAGCCTCATCAATCGGGAATGACTGAAAATCAGGGGTTATGCAGCAAGGCTAGGTAGGTAGCGCCCATTAGGGTGAGGTCATCCCTGTCTAGATGTCCCTTTTATTTCGGCTTAGTGGTGCGGTTGCTGATCCCAACCATGGGGTGATCTTACTCGGGATTATCAAGTAAGGGGTTGTCCTGGTCTTGTGTTGCAGGGGATTGGGAGTAATCCTCAGTAAGGTGATCTAGACCACGTACTGCGACAGGTGGTACCCCAGTGCCTAGTCATTAGTTGGAAATCCATTCTCCCTACATGCCTTTATGGTTTTGTTTGTATACCTATTAGCTGGAATTTAATAAATGTAACAATTTCGGCTATTTGAATAAGTATTTGTATGTGGAAACTATTATAGTATCATAGGATTTTATAATAAATGTTTTAGCTGTCAAAGGTAAAAACCCAACATGTTTATTTGTGGCGTGGTCTTACGAGATGCTTTTGATTTTCAAAGGATTTTGGAACTTTAATAATCAATTTGAGTGTGATTTCTCACGCTAGTTTTCCAAACTGACTCAGGTGTTATTTAACTATAATGCTCGGGTCAGACCGAATATTATAGAATATAGGATATGATGCTGTGGAGCTCAGGAGACGACCTGGATGCGATACGTACTTCCGTACTTGATTATTATTCCGATGTGTATTCAGTTTTGAGGACAAGTTTATATGATTGTCCAGTTGTACGTTATTGATGTTGTTGAACTCTGATGATGTATTCTGGTGATGTATGTATAAAACAGATATAGTTTTCTTTTGTGTAAAGATCTGTTATTATCTATTATATTTTATTCCGCTGCGATGGTTAGATTTTGATGTTGTTTTTATTTTCTTCTACTACCTCTTCTTCTTTAACCCAAATTGTTCGTATTTCCGTTCAAATTGAGTGAAGTGATGGAGAATAGTGTCAACTTAAGGGGTATGGATTTGCGGTTCGTTTCACTTGGTATCAGAGCTTAGGTTGGTGATAACCTTGGCTCTGGTGGGGATTACTCCTTAAATAGAGTTCGTAGTATTCTAAAATGAGTTTGAATGTATTAATAGATATGAGCACGTATTTGTTAGTGGATATAAAAATTGTTTTATATTACGTTGACTTATCGGTTAAATATTTAGGGATTTTGGTCGATGTGTGGGCCGCCATGTTATCGATAGGGGTTTCTAAACTCTTAAGCAAGATAAACTGACACAATATGGTTTTCAAATAGGGTAAATGAAATAATTTTACCCCAAATTATTTTCGGATATAAAAGTAAAGTTTTTGAAAATTATTGGTTGCTTGGATGTTAGGAATTATAGTTATTTTCATTGTTGTGTGGAAATTTAACTAGAAATTGAAAAAAAATAACCAAAGGTTAAGGAAAGAAATTCGTTTATAGAATGAAATTCAAAATGTAAACTGTAAATGTGATTTATAAATTGAAATAAAATTCCAGAGTAATTTTTGAATGTGAGTTAAATGATTTGAAAATTTGAAATTTGGTATTTTAGAAAAAGCTTAATTCCTTTAAGTTTGAAAATGGTTTTCAAAAGCTCTGGAGAGTTTGGAATATTTGAAGGGATTTTAAAGTGATAAAAGCATTGAACTCTTTTCGGTCGCTGGAAAATAATTTCGATGATGGTTGCGACATCATCGGTGTTCATTTTTGAGTTTCCAAAAAAGGGGATTGCTACCCGAATGTTTTTTTTGGTTAATTTGGTTTGATTTTGAAAATGCAGAGGAATAGTTTGGTTTAGATATATATGTTTTCAAAATTGAATTTGGAACCTTTTAGTAATGGTTTAAACTCTGGAGTTGGTTTGAAATGTTTTGGTATGTTTAAACAATTGTTTGAAACTCTGGGATCTTATTAAAAATGGTTATGGAATAAGTTAACGAAATAAAATTTATTGGTTGAAAATAAATATGCGAATGAACAAATGGATTTATAATTGTAAGTAAATGAACTGAAATTGGATATTGGAAGGAGTAAGCCAAAATAAAATGTATTTGGTATTTTGGAAAGTGAAATAGAAATCTAAAATCGAATTATAAATTAGATTGAACTCAAGTAAAGTAATTGTGACGACCCTGACTCGACCTTCAAAAATTGGCAACGAATACGACAATTGTACTCCAATGCCGCAGATCCAAACGTCGAATCTGGTTCGCCGGAGCTTATAACACAATTAAGTATAACACACAGCGGAAGAAAACGAAATGAATATCATTGATATACAACATTCGATACAACAATGATAAAATATGAATCAATATCAGAGATACAAGATAACAATGCTACAGCGGAAAACTAAATAAACTAGCAGTGGAACTATAACTCCAAACAGCAATAGCAACTCAAATCCAATGGTCCAAAGCCAAACTCCAAATGCCAAGCTCGAACCACCATCACATTTTACCAAGCTAAGAAAGTCTCTTACGCGAATCCAAAGACTCCAACATCCACGATCTCCAAAGAATACCGAAAGGGAAGCTAAAAGCCATCGAATCGATATCTATATCTACTATCTGAAAAACTCAACTCTAGACTGCCCGTGTGGAAAATTGTGGGCACCCAGAGTTTAGGAAGGGAACAATAAACTCCGGATCTGTCATGGGACTGGTATGAGCAAACGAAAACAGTTTCAACTTTTAAAGCAAACAAAAGAATTAAATTTGAAATCCACAATGACTTTTAGAAAATGAAACTACCATAAGGCCTCCCGCCACACACACCATGCAAACGCAGAATTAGAGGAGATTTCTCCTTTTGATAGTCAAATATGCTTGATACGAGAAAATTCTTTGATATTATTACTATAAGTGCAAATTGTGAAAAATCATTTCGAAAATATAATATTAATCTTAGCCAGCATAGACATTCCGAACTACGCCTACTATAGCTACCATCTAAATAGTGAAGCGCCACCATAAGTAGATGGCAGGTTATACAACTAAAACCATACAAGACGCGTATTGGTTGAATGGATTTCCATCAAATGGTCAGGCCAAGGAACTTCCCATTGCCACATGGGTACGCCTCTGGAAGGAGCCCCGAGAACCATCCTTCGTTCTCTGCCAACACAAGGCTGGTGTACCCCCTGCCCGGGAGTATCACCTCAGATATTCCACCCCCAGTCGTAACCAACTTTTATCCGTGCGCTCGATACCAACAACCACAAAGTAATGTATTTGCAGTAATCACATAGGTTAAATATCTAGGCTCCATACCATGATACCACCTCTATCCAGAAGAAATGGACATATCCTAGGGGCGCGACCCCTGAAACCTTGTTGCATCTTTCCTGTTTCGACCATTTCCGGTTTGTGAGGCTCGACGAGGTCTCGTCCATAAAGCTACACTTTTCACAAAGCCTTGCTTTGATCAACAAATGATCAGCAGCACTTCATATGACACATTAACAAATTGAGAATGTATCACTATTAACCATCAACTACATAACCTATGAGCTCGTACGTCTCAGAGAAGGGTGTTAAGCTAAGAGAATAAATCTCCGCCGCCCAACAGAAATGTATTTGATAGAAACCAGTTTTACATCTCAAAGTGTAATGTCAGACACACATCCATACAAGTCTATTCCGGGTTCGAATAGAACCGAAGGCACTTCTAAAGAACCCTTGCAATCCGGATACTTTGTAATCACGTCCGGACTTCCCATCACAATGGGTGCTCAAATCTCTATACCAGGGACCAGTCGGTGTGGAGACATTCGACAGGCCATCCTTTCGCTTTCGAAAAATATCCGGTCTTCACCGCCGGTCTTCAAATGCTATCCCTATCGTCGTATCATCATTCGAAATGGGTTATATGACACAAGGTCCTCTCCCAGCTAAACCGAATAATGAGCGCAATGTTAAAAACATATGGATAATGGGATTTCAGTTAAGTCACAACTTATTGCCTAAAAAATTTCCTTTCAAATGGAAACAAATTACCATTTATGAATCCTTTAAACCAAAAGATTCATTTTCAAAAACCTTCAATGGTTTAAACAATTTCCACATTTAAATATTTTAAACAAAAGATTCACTTCAAAGACCCCTTTTCAATTCAAAACAAGGTTCACCAATCTTTTAAACAAAGATTCATTCATAGCCTTTCCAAAATCAATTCCCGTTTAAATCTTTTATATAAAAAAGATACACCATCAAAAATCTTCTTCAATTCCAAACAAAGCTTATCAATCTTTCACAAAGGTTCGTTCATAGCTTTCAAAACAATTTCTATTTCAGCTTGGACTAACTCATTCAATCTTTAAATCAAAGGTTTAATAGTTTTCAACTCGTTTCAAATTCATTGAATTCCATTTTCCAATATTGAATTCAAACTCAAATCAAAATATTTCAAATTTCAAACTAAATCAAGATGTTTAAAGTAACTTTTACCTTCAAAAAAATTCCTTTTCAAATACTTTTCAAATTCAACCTTATTTTATTTCCAAAATCATTTGGATTAAAATTCAAAATTTAAAACCATTTCAAACTATTAAATTCACATATTTGTGACTTAACTGATTTTCTCTTGAAATCCTTATTTGTGTGTGTATAGTGTGGTCCAGGGGTTTTACACAATAACAGTGCAACAACATCAACAATTATTGTCCAAATACAGCGATATCAATAAGCGGTATAAACTATAACGCTTATATCAGACAAGCTGTACAAACTAATTGCAACGCTTATCTTTCATTCACAAATCACAGATGTACAGATAATAATTTGTATTACAGATGATTAATTTCATCACAGAATAAATTACATCACAATTCACAAAACAAAATAATTCATATCACATATTATCAAATATCAAGGACATCAATCATTCAAAGCACTTCATAGAATCCTAACATCCATGAGTAAGATCAATTAATTATCTGTTTTATTTATATCAGATTAATTACTTATAAATAAATTTCTAATCCTGGTTAATTAATCATTGATTAATTACAAACCATTTTGATTAATTACTCTTTAATCATGAACTAACTTTTAAATAAATAAATAATACTTTGATTAATTATTCTTAATTAATTTCAACAATTAATAAATTAATTTTTAATTGATTATCCTTAATAAATAATTATTTCCAATCACTTTCATAAATTAATTAACCTTTATTTATTAACTTTTAATAAATAAATAAATTATCACTAATTACTATTGATTAAGTCTTAATCACCATCATAAATTAAATCACTTCTTAACTCATTACCTTCATAAATTTATTCTTAATTACAACCAATTAAATCTTAATTATTTTTATTCATTAATTACTTCTTAATTAATTATGATCTCTTGATCACTTTAAGTAAATTAACCTTTAATTAATTATTCTTAATTTAATTACCTTAATTAATTAATCACATTAATTTATTATTCTTTTAAAGTAATTAACCCTTTAATTATTTGTTAATTAATTCTTAATTTATAAATTAATTAATCCTTTAACTATTAATTAATCAACCTTAATTAATGCATTGATTAATATTTACTAATTAATTTCAAATCACTCAATCTTAAATCATTAGATAATTAACTCTTTATTTTAAATAATAAATCTTTAATAATTCAATTATCCTTTAATTAATTATCTTTAATCAATCACTACATCAATCCTTAATGAATTTTATTAATTAATCATCCCTATAATTGATCATCATTCTAATTAGTTATTCTTAATTAATAAATGATTATTCTAAATCAACAATTTATCTTAATAACTTGATTACTTTACTTAAATCATTAGTTAAACCATTTTGGTTAAGTGATTAATTGCCTTAATTTAAATTAATCTTATAATTTTATTTTTATTTTAATTATTACCACATCAATAATAATCCTTTAATTAGGTTCCTGATTTATCCAGATAAGTTCTTATCTTAACGATCGCTTTATTTCAATATTTAAATCTTCAAAAATTAAAATAAATTTTCATTTACAAATAATTCAATTTTAAACCTTTAAGTTTACCCATAATTAAAACATCGTTTAAAATGAACCATTTATCTCTTTTAAAGTTTTGTTTAAATAATCCTTTTGAAAACATGGGTTTTGAAAATTTAAAAAGTTTGTACAAACTGTTTTACAGATTAACCCGAGACCCTCTTCGAGTCACCCCCGGTCATTTTGTTTGTTTACTTCGGGTTATCTCAAAAATCAACCCGAGTTGAATCAAAATTTTCAAACTTAAAGTTCTATCGTTTCTCTTAGCATATGGAAAATTCACTCGAGTTGAAACTCGAGCCATTTTCATGTTTTCTCGATAGTAACCCCGAGTCTTCTTTCTTCTCCAACCCAACATCTTCCAGATGCACCAAAGTGCACTGTGCACCTACACCAGCTAACCAACCACCACCAGCCACTGCCGCGACCACCCGCATGACGACAATCGCTTACTTGTACACTTCAATCAATCAGATAGAACAAACGACTCGAGAATCAAAATCGAGCTACCCAAAGCAACTATAACCCTACTTTGGTCATTCAAAAGTGCATCGCACCGCCCAACCCAATCGCCAAAGGCCACATGATTCAACCCCAGCTACCTTAAAGATCCTTGAAACTTTCCCTCCGGTTCCATGAATTACGATGCATTGACGAGACGGCATTGACTAGTTTTCCTTACCTTGACAATCATAGCTCTTAAACCCTAATCCAACTCCGATCACCCACTACGGTGATCAAAAAATTTAACGAGTATTTTTCCTAGACCCTACGACCTCTCAGCTAGCCACAACTCCGTTTACGAGACGAACAAAGTCGCCGACCACCGCAATTTGCTCAAAGAATCAAATCCGTTCATCTCACGATTTCACACTCAAAATCGCACTAAAAATCTAAATTTTTATTTCAAAAATCATGTTTTGTAAAATTGAACAAGATCATACATACAAAACTTAAATTTTAATCAATTATATTTTTACAAAAAAATGAATTTACACTGTGTTTTATTTTTTCCAGATACCTATTTATATTAAGTGCCTACAAATATATTTAGAATGAAGATATTACAGATTCTAACATAATCTATTCAGACTTCAAAGTATCAAGATGATCAAGGGTGAGGTTTTGGTGATGATTTTATTTCTCAATCTGGTTTTCAAACCTGTCATACTAAAACCAGAGACATTTTTTTGTTTTCAAATCTTGCACAACTGCATTCACGGGCATATGCACACAGGTTGTTCACATACAAGTGGTTTCCATCTTCACTTCAGACATGCAATTATATTTCACGAACAAACATTCAAAATAAATCATATGCCAACCAATATATAAAAAAAGGGTTAAGAGTTTGCTCACAGTTCTGTGAAGAACGGAGGAATGAACTTGTTTTGATAATCTGCAGATTTGTTTTTCCTGCAATTGTTTTCCAGTATTGAAGAATTGAAGTCATGTTGATATTTGAGTTGAAACTGAATTTTATTGAATTTGCATGCCTAGATTTCCAGACCTAAACTCAACTATCACTTTGAATTTGCATGATTACTTGTTGGGTTTTGATCTGGTTCTTGCATTCAACCTGAAGCTTGATTTACTTTAATTTGATCTATTTTGTTTCAGATTGATGAACTTGAATTTGTTTTCTTTTTGATCTAAGTACGTTTGCTTTTGAATCTTAGACAACACATTTTTGTTCAGTTTGTTTCAGTTTTCTTTGTTTCCTGGTTTGAAATTTTTACAGATTTCTATTCTACAAATTCTAAATCAAAAGAAATTTCATTTTATTGCCACTTGTCTCTTATCATTTACACTTGTAATCTTTTTTTTAAATATACACTTGTATTGATGCTTGACAAATGTAAATTTTTATTGTAAAATATTTACACATGTAATTTTTTGTATATTTATGTTTAAGTCCTTAAATTCAATTAATCTTAAAATTTTAGTTAAACCCTTGTGCATTTATATTTTATATCTTAACATATGTTTATAAATCTTGTTATTTAAACCCTTATCCCATTAAATTTACATATGTAAATGTTTCACATTTTAAATTCAAAAATATAAAAACTATATTCATTCATTTTTTAAAAAAAAGGTGTTTTAACTTCTTTTATCAAATTTATATTCAACTTTAGAATTTTTATTAATTCTTGTTTCACATCATTTATACGTTGTTCAACTATCAACACTTATGCATTCTTAAAGAAAAATGTTTTGAAACTAAATTGTACTTTAATAATTGACCATATATATGTATTTTAAACTTTGTATTAATTCTTTTATATAAATGCACCTTATCATATTTTAGATCTAAATTTCAAATTTTATTTTTAATTTATTTTCAATGTTTATTTTGAATCTCAAATTCAAATCTTAAATTATTATTTATATATACAAACACAAGCCATATACATATTTTATTTATCTTTGAAATATAAAGTTTGTTATATATATATATATATATATATCCAATATTTATCTATAAAAACTTATTCTTAAATTCCAAATCATTCTTGAATTTTCAATCTCACAATTTAAATTAAAAATAAATTTTATATACAAATATCTAATATAATTTGGAAAATTCACATTTATTCATAATTTAATTTCAAAAATTACATTAATTATCAAATTATCATGGATAAAATTCAGCGAAGTTACAATTCCCCCCTTAGAAAATTTCATCCTCGAAATTTGAAAGTAGGGAGACAACAAGGAAATATAGAAAGATCAAGAGATGAATCACCAGATCAAACTGAATATCTATTTTGCATTTGGTTTCCCAAATCAGAATATCACTAATGGATACAAGAACGAATCAAGATACTCGGGTCACCAGAACTACGAATATACAGGGCATTGGTTAGTTCCAAGGATAACTAACCACTCGTAGTATATATATGGACCCCGAAGAAACAACTAAATGGATTTGATCTTCCATAATTCTCAAACACTGGATATGAATTCCAAGCTCAAGTCAGAATTTCCCAAGAAATTTTTAGTTTAAACAATCAAAATATACCTATCAATCATAGCAACTAAAGCAACAATTCATCCAAATAAAGAATTCTGACCCATCTGGAGTTTGTGTCCATGCAAATATATCAATGCGTCCTCCTGAAGCTGCCAGGAATCATCAAAGTATTGAAAAGACGAATCAAAGGAGATTAATAGTGAAAGTTGTTTTCGCTATTGCAGGGTATCGACCATTTGCAGTCGTAATCCTTTGTCCCCTATCTCGTCCTCTTCTTGCACTCGTACTCACTATCAGTTGATAGTAAGAAAATTTACTGAGGCATTCGAACAGATATCTTAAGGATATACTCATTCTAGGGTATACTTCACCCTATCTCTAATGAGCTACTTAATGTGTTATACTCCTGAGCTAAAGTTTCAACTTTCAGCTCTGATCCCAAATGTGACGACCTTGACTCGACCTTCGAAAATCAACACCGAATACGACACTTGTATTCCAATGCCGTAGATCCAAACGTCGAATCTGGTTCGCCGAAGCTTATAACACAATTAAGTATAACACACAGCGGAAGAAAACGAAATGAATATCATTGATATACAACATTCGATACAACAATGATACAATGTGAATCATTATCATAGATACAAGATAAAAATGCTACAGCGGAAAACTAAATAAACTAGCAGCGGAACAAAAACTCCAAACGGCAACTGCAACTCAAATCCAATGCTCCAAAGCCAAACTCCAAATGCCAAGCTCGAACCACAATCAAATTTTACTAAGCTAAGCAAGTCTCGTCCGCGAATCCAAAGCCTCCAATATCCATGATCTCCAAAGAATACCAAAGGGGAAGCTGAAAGCTATCGAATCGATATCTATATCTACTATCTGAAAAACCCAACTCTAGACTGCCCGTGTGGAAAATTGTGGGCACCCAGAGTTTAGGAAGGGAACAATAAACTCCGGGTCAGTCATGGGACTGGTATGAGCAAACGAAAATAGTTTCAACTTTTAAAACAAACAAAAGAATTAAATTTGAAATCCGCAATGATTTTTAGAAAATGAAACTACCATAAGGCCTCCCGCCACGCACACCAAGCAAACACAGAATTGGAGGAGATTTCTCCTTGTGATAGTAAAATATGCTTGATACGAGAAAATTCTTTGATATTATTACTATAAGTGCAAAGTGTGGAAAATCATTTCGAAAATATAATATTAATCATAGTCAGCATAGACATTCCGAACTATGCCTACTATAGCTACCATCTAAACAATGGGGCGCCACCATAAGTAGATGGCAGGCCGTACAACTAAAACCGTACAAATCGCGTATTGGTTGAATGGATTTCCAACAAACGGTCAGGCCAAGGAACTTCCCATTGCCACATGGGCAAGCCTCTTGAGGGACGCCCCAAGAACCATCCTTCGTTCTTTGCCAACACAAGGCCGGTGTACCTCCTACCGGGAATATCACCTCAGATATTCCACCCGTGGGCGAAACCAACCTTTATCCGAGCGCTCGATACCAACAACCACAAAGTAATGTATTTGCAGTAATCACATAGGTTAAATATCTGCGCTCCATACCATGATACCACCTCTATCCAAAAGAAATGTGTGACGACCCAAACTCGATGTCCAATAAACGACATCAAATTCGTATCGCCGGAGCTTATAACAACAATTAGATGAATATAAAACAGCGGAACAGAATCAATATCATAAAAAAAACATCACTGTTACAACATCAACATAATATCCATACTGCAACAGAGTACATAATACATATACCACAATCTCTAAATACAACATCATGATAATATAACAGCGAACATATATCCAAAAATCCTCAAATGAGAGAGATGATAATGAACTCCCAAAAGCTAACACTTGAAATCTCCAATAGCTCCTAAGATATATCCAAGATAAGGGCTCCAAAATACTGCTACTCCAAAATATAGAAACCTGCTACTAGGCTGCCCGTGTGAAAATAATGGGCACCCAGTTTTTAGGAAAGAAAACAATAAACTCCGGATCAGTCATGGGACTGGTATGAGTAAACAAAAGCAGTTGCATTTAAATAAAACAAGATTTATAAAAGAATTTTCGGAATGCTTTTAAAAAAATGGAACTACCATAAGACCTCCCGCCACACACACAATGCAAACGCAGAATTGGAGGAGATTTCTTCTTATGATAGTTAAATATGCTTGGTACGAGAAAAGAATTCTTTGATATTTTTACTAGTGCATAGTGAAGTAAATCATTTCGAAAATAGAATATTAATCTTAGCCAACATACGACCATTATCGTATGCCTACTATAGCTACCATGTTTTGTGGCAGGTTACCGCCACGCTGCATGACAGGTTCTACAACTAAAACCGTACAGGGCTCGTATTGTTTCTTTGGATTTCCAACAAATGGTCAGGCCAAGGAACTTCCCATTGCCACATGAGAACGCCTCTGGAAGGACGTCCCCGAGAACCAAACCGGATCTCTGCCAACACAAGGCCGGGTTACCCCTAACTGGGTAACTACTGACACGAGTATGCCATCTCCCGGTCGTAACCAACCTTAAACCGGGGCCCCAGCAACAATTCACAAAGTCATATATATATATATCTGCGATATCAACATAAGTTAAGTATCTGGGCTCCATACCATGATACCACTTCTATCCAGAAGGAAATGCACATACCCTAAGGGGTGCTACCCCCAATAACATTGCCGCATCTTTCCTGTTTCGACCATTTCGGGGTGTGAGGTCCGACGAAGTCTCGTCCACAAAAACACTCTTTGTACAAAAGCTGTGCTTTGGGTCAACAAATGATCATAGAAATGATCACTAAGATAGACGATCAAATAAATGATCCTATCCAAATGATCAACACAATGATCATTTCACAGCAACACTCAGCATGTCACATTACCAAATTGGGAATATATTGCTGATAACCTTCAATTATATAACCTCTGAGCTCGTACGTCTCAGAGAAGGGTGTTAAGCTAAGAGAATAAATTCTCCGCCACCAACAGAAATATATTTGAAAGAAATCGGCTTTATATCTCAATTTGTAATGTCAGACAGACTATCCATACAAGTCTGTTCCGGGCTCGAACAGAACCGAAGGCACTTCCAAAAAAGTCCTTGCAAATCCGGATATCCACAATCCTGATCGGATTCCCCATCACATATGGAGAACTCTATACCGGAGCAACTCGGTGCAGAGTCAATCGACAGGTCATCCTATCGCTCTCGCAAATACCCGGTCTTCAACACCGGTCTTCACATTCCATCCATAACGTCGAATCACATATTCGAAATGGGTTATATGACACACAGGTCATTTCCCGGCTAATTCGAATAGTGAGTGTCAAATTTTAAAACATGTGGATGTCATTCACAAATATTCACAGGTTCAATGTGGGTTTCGGATAACCAACTGAAATCTGATTCCCTGTCGCATCGAAGTTTAAATGCCGTTTTACAGACAATAGGGCTTTCACATCAATACAAAACAATCATAATCACAGTGCAATAACATGGCAATTACATCATACAGAATTACAAATAGAACAGAGATATCAATGTAAGTTAACAACAATAGTTAATTACTTTCCAATGTGATTTAAATACATTTGCCACTGAATTAATTAAATTTAATGATAAGAATCTGGATAAATAAATTACATTTTGATTACTCAATTTATTGTTTCAAAATTTACAAATTCTTACTTACAAATTTATTTAAACACTTAATTGTTTATAAATCAATTTAATTGCAAGTTTGTAAATCATTCTTAAATTTCTTTTCAAAATCATTGATTAATGATAATTATTCACTTTAATTATCATTTTAAACTACAATTCAATTAGATCTCAATTGAATATATTAATTTATTATTCCATAATAAATTATTTTAATGTAACTATCAATTTTTGAATCAATCAACTTCAATTATCAAATTAACGATTCTTAATTTACAACTTTAATTTTTTATTGCTTTTATTTATTTATTATTATAAATTACAAAGTAATTATAGATCATAAATTATTTAATCATTGTTTAATTTAACTTCACATTTCATTAACAATCTTCATTCCATAAAGAATGCTTATAAAAATAGTTTAAACTTAAATTGTCCACAAATTGTCATACTGGAAATATGGTTCAGGTGGTCAACCCGAGCTTCCCCCGAGTCTCGCCCGAGCTCAAATACTTCCTGCTTCGGGTTTCACCCCAAAGCTACCCGTGAAAACAAAAAATTTCAAAATTTGTTTAAGTCCAACTTTTACACGACTCAACGCTGAAACCCCCCCCCCCCCCCCCGAGTCTCCCTTCGGTTTCTCCCCAGTTTTCCTCGAGTCGTGCTTCGAGTACAACCCCTAAGAAAACCCAACCTGAAATGCTTCAGGCTATAACCTTTCTGATCATCAACTTGTGCACGTATACGTGCACAACTAGAATCGCCTCCTCTGGTCGAACTTCTGGTCGTCCACACGTCATCGACGACGTGCTCATGCCTCTCAAACACTCACAAGTTCGAACCCATCAAAAATTCAAAATCTCGTTCTCGAACCCAAAAGCTTGAACGAACCACCCCTGAACAATTGCCTCGCCCCAACGCCTGACGCCGCCAGAAACCCAGCGACTCCGTCCATGGCTCGATAACACCCCTAGCTACCCTTCCTCAAGTCATCGTGAAGCTCGGTCAACTCAAAAGGGCGAAATCCTCTTTTTTCTAAGCGCGTTCAAAACTGGAAGAAAAACCCTAAAACGATCTCGTATTCCCAATTCATGCAATGGAAAAATAAATTTGTATTTTTCCCAATATCAAGAATGGTTAGGCTTGCCTCAACTCAAATTTCAGCAATTTAAATTGATTCACTTACAAGAAATTGGTAGAAATTCAATTTTTATTCAAATGCAAATTTCCCTTTGAATACTAAACTAAAATTCTTCACTTTTGTTTTAGAAATCATGATTTACAGTAAGGATTTAAGCTATTAACTTGGATTAGCTTTTTTATAATACTTGAATTTATCACATCTTCCTTTGATTTCCTGTAAATCAAATTAACAGTAGTATATTTCTTCACATCATATTGAAACAGTTTTTTTAAAACTTGCTTACAGATTTAATTGCTTGTTTGATTTAAGACTTTTATTACTTAACAATGTTCCAATGTAAATAAATCAAATTCTTTGAATGAATAATCAAATGCTGTGATAGTTACAGAGAAAATGAAATGCAGAGCATACAAAATCCTATTTATAAACTGAAGCATATACATAAACAGCTTATGAATGGAATTTAAACTGTTTAAATAGATTTAAGCTTTTAAAGATTATCTTACTCACTTGAACAATATAGAAACAGAGACTATTTTTGGTATCTTTTTAACTGCAGTTTGCTTCTTCTTCTCTGGTTTGGTTTTTTTAACTTCTTTTTACTTTCTGTTTTGATCACCTGAATGCTTTTGAATTTATGAAATATGATGTTTTCTTTTTCAGGTTTGTAGAAGTTTGTTGAATGAAATAACTAAGGCAATTGCCATGTATATAAGGAGGTAGGCAGGTTTTTTAAGCAAAGCACTGAAGCATTATTTGCATAGTGGCTTTGTACAGGTTGTTGTACTTTCACATGCTTTTCTCCTTCCTCCCAAAGGTGGCTGAGGAGTAAACATTTAATACAAGCATGTATTTGCAGTTAAGGTCTTACTTGTTGTTACTTGAGTACATGGCATTAAATGAAGCATTAAATGGAAGCATGCAGTGTTTCATGCTTTATATATTTTTAGCATGCTATTTGATTTTCTTTTTCCTGTAAGTACTATCTTCATATATATATTTTTTCTATTTAAAATACTTACTTTCCTAGTTTACTTTATAAAATAAAAGTGTTTTGTTTTATTTTGCTAATTGTAAGAGTTTGTTTTATTTTATTTTATTTCTTTTGCTTACATATTTTAGTTTACTGTTTTTTTTTATATTTTCTTTTTGCAACTTGTAGAAATGTGCTGTTTGATTCATATAAGTATTATTTTGTTTGAATGTTTTACTCTCTTGCATTTTCTTTTATATGTACAGTTTATATTATTATTATTTTTATTTTAATAAGTATTATATTGTTTCATTTGTTTGTTCGTTTGTTTAACTATTTATTTACTTATTTTTTTGTTTAATTATTTGTTTATTTGTTTAGATGTTGGATTCTAATTATGTGATTTAAATCTTATAATTTCATCATAACTTACTTTAACAAATTTTAAATTCTATTAAAAGATCATCTATAAATATCTCTTTTTATTTAATTCTATATTAATGTGTAATATTAATATCAACAATATTAAATTTAGATTAAATTTTTACTAGTTAGATCCCAAAGTTCAAACAATTTATCAAATTTTAAATTTCAAAAATTTCGGGGTGTTACAATATCCCCTCCTTAAGAAAATTTCGTCCTCGAAATTGAAAGAGAGAGAAACGAAAACAAAGAATAGACGAATTCAGAAATAAGGAAATGACTTACAGATTTAATTCGAGATGTCAATTCTGCATTTGGGATACGATTTCTTCATATTATCTTCGGTCTCCCAAGTACAGTCCTTTGGATCGCCACTCCATTGAACTTTGACCAGCCTCACAATCTTGTTTCTTAATCGCTTCTCATCACGATCAACAATTTTTATCGGTTCCCTTCTAACTGCCAAGTTAGGAGTGATTTCAAGATCCTGCTGAGCAGCTTCTTCAATAACATCATCTGGATCGTGCACATATTTCCGAAGATTAGAAATATGGAACACATCATGTACGCCAGATAACCAGCTGGGTAACTGCACTCTATATGCTAGAGAACCAATCCTTTGCAGAATAGGAAAAGGACCAATATAACGCGGTGCCAACTTTCCAGTTTTCTCGAATCTCAACACACCCCGCATCGGAGATACTTTTAGAAATACAGAATCTCCAACTTGAAATTCCAAATTTCTCCTTCGACGATCATAGTAGCTCTTCTGACGGCTTTGGGCAGTTAATAACTTCTTTCGAATAAAATTTACCTTCTCAGTGGCTTCTTTTATCATATCCGGTCCAAGAACAAGTCTGTCACCTGATTCGATCCAGCATGTAGGTGATCGACACGGACGACCATATAAAGCTTCAAAAGGAGCCATTTCTAAACTGGCCTGATAACTGTTATTATAAGAGAATTCAACCAGATGCAAATGGTCCTCCCAAGAACCACCAAAATCATGAACACAAGCACGCAGTAGGTCTTCTAAAATTCGGTTAACTCTCTCAGTCTGTCCATCAGATTGCGGATGATAAGCTGTACTGAAATTTAATTTCGTTCCCAATGCATCCTGAAACGCTTCCCAAAATCTACTAGTGAAGATCGGGTCACGATCACTCACTATACTACTGGGAATACCATGGAGGCGAACAATTTCCTTCATATATATACCTGCCAAGCTTGCCGCAGTCCGAGTAGATTTAACTGGAATGAAATGAGCATTTTTGGTTAGACGATCCACAATAACCCAAATCTCTTCATTGCCTTTCTTGGTTCGTGGCAATCCGTCGATGAAATCCATCGATACTTGATCCCACTTCCATTTTGGTACTTCTAAAGGTTGAAGTAAACCGGCCACTTTCTTTTGGTCGCTCTTCATTTGCTGACAAGTAGCACAACGACTAACATAAATAGATATGTCTCTCTTCATCGTTTTCCACCAGAATGTTCTTTTAACATCTCGATACATTTTGTTGACTCCGGGGTGGATGCTGAATTTGGACTTGTGGCATTCGTCCAATACTTCTCGTTTCAATTCTGGAATGTCAGGGACACAAATTCTGCCCTTCATCCTTATAACTTCTCTATTATCTATTTCAAAAGTAGTATCCTTTCCTCGATCTATTCTTCTACGCATTTCTCGAAGAAACTTGTCTTCGGTTTGTTTGCTCGCGATCTTCTCAAGGAGAGTAGGAGTGATAACAAGATATGCAAGAACAGCATGTCTTCTACTTAAAGCATCGGCTACTACATTGGCTTTTCCTGGCATATATTGGATATCTAAGTCATAAGATGCCAGAAATTCCAACCAACGTTGTTGTCGCAAATTTAAATCCTTCTGGGTGAAAAGATATTTCAAGTTTTTATGATCGGTGAATAATTCGAATTTTTCACCTAAAACAACGAGAGTTTATTAAGTATATTTCTTTAGTTAATTTTGCAAATTATTAAGAAAGCTGAAAAGATTCTTACCCAGAAGATAGTGTCGCCATATTTTCAAAGCGAAAACAACAGCCAAAAGTTCCAAATCATGCGTTGGGTAGTTCTTCTCATGCGGACGTAATTGTCTACTCGCGTAGGCAACTACCTTTCCATTTTGCATTAATACTGCACCTACCCCTTCACCACTTGCATCAGTATAGACAGATAAGCCTTGGTTCCCGTTAACAATAGTGAGAACAGGAGCAGTGGTCAATCTCTTTTTCAACTCTTGAAAAACTTCTTCACATTTTGAAGTCCAAATGAACTTTGCATTTTTCATTGTTAACTTAGTCAGCGGACTAGCTAACTTAGAAAAATCTTGAACGAATTTCCGGTAATAGCCTGCTAAACCCAAAAAGCTTCGAACTTCTCTTGGAGTAGTGGGTTGTTTCCAATCAAGAATAGCGGAAATTTTGCTAGGATCTACTGAAATTCCTTCTTCATTAACAATATGGCCAAGGAATTTGACTTCATTGACCCAGAAGTGGCATTTGGAAAATTTTGCATATAGAACATTTCTCCTCAAAATTTCTAAGACAATTCTAAGATGCTCGGCATGCTCATCTTCAGTTTTGGAGAAAATTAAGATGTCATCAATGAATACAAGCACAAATTTATTCAAAACTTCCCGAAACACACGAGTCATGAGATCTACGAAGTATGCTGGAGCATTGGTTAGCCCGAAAGGCATAACCAACCATTCATAGAACATATTAGGACCTCGGAAAGCAGTCAGATGTACACAATCTTCGGCGATTCGTAATTGATGGAATCCTTGGGCTAGATCCATTTTTGAAAAGAAACGAGCGCCGTGCAACTGATCAAATAAATCATCAATCCTGGGCAGTGGAAATTTATTCTTGAGAGTTTGTTTATTTAGATCGCAGTAATCTACACACAATCTCAAAGATCCGTCTGATTTAGCAACAAATACGACGGCTGAACCCCATTCAGAAACACTGGGTCGAATTAATCCTTTTGCTAGTAGCTCATTAGTTTGATGAACCAATTCAATCTTTTCCCTGGGTGCCATCCTGCGACTTGCGTGAACAACAGGACGAGTATTAGGTACAAGATCGATTCGGAATTCTATTTCTCGATGAGGAGGTAAAGATTTCACTTCTTCAAATACGTCGGAAAAATTCCGAACAACAGGTATAGACTGTAAAGTGGGTTCAAGATTTCCCAAAGTATACATCAATCTGTCACTCCTTGGACTAGAATTCTCACAAGAGATTTCAATAAAATTTCCAAAACTTGTTTTGATTAAAACTGTCCGATTACTACACTCCAATATAGCATCGTATCTCGTTAACCAGTTCATACCGAGTAAGATTTCAAATTCGTCAAATTCGAGGACATAAAGGTTGATAGGAAATTTATAGCTAGCATATGAAATAGGAACTCTCTTACAATATGAACTAAGATTTGCGGGACCTCCAACCGGATTTTTCACGCAAATAAGATCGTCAGCAAATTTAGTTTCAAGTCGTAATTCATTTACAGTTTGTTGGGAGATAAAGCTATGTGAAGCTCCTGTATCAAATAAAACTCTAACAGTTCTATTATTAATAGTAAGGTTACCTTCCAAAACACCTTTCCCTTTGTCAGCTTTTGAAGATGAGGGGTCCTCCTTTATCGTGTAAACCTTTGCCACTTGCGCTGGCTTCATCACTGGGCAATCTTTAACTAAATGTCCCGGTTTATGAAAATTGTAACATTCTCTAGCTGGTTTCTTCGGTTTTGGGCAATCATTTGAATAGTGGCCTTTCTCTTTGCAGTTGTAACAAGTGACATTTTCTGCTGCGCTTCCCTGAATGCTCCTCTTCTTCTCATTGCCTTGCCAAGGTTTCTTGCCTCCGAATTTACGCTTCTTATAATTCTGACTACCTGAATTACCTTTCTCCACAGTTGCTTCTTGTATATCAAGAGTAGCGTACCTGTACCCCATATCTACCAAATCCGAAAAAGATTCTTTAACATGACCTGTCATTCTTCCATGATATTTCTAGTTCATTCCCCGGATAAACCTTTCGTTTTTCTTCAGAGGTGTATTTAGCAATTCCGGGCCAAACCGAGATAGTTCACTGAATTTATTCAAGTATTCTTCAAACGACAAACTCCCTTGCTTCAAATCCAGAAATTCCTGATACATTCTGGAAACTCCCGCCGATGGCATGTAACGTTTCTCAAACACTTCTTTAAAATGATCCCAAGTAAATTCTTCCTCGGGTTCATCTATAATGATGGTTTCCCACCAAGATGAAGCTTCTCCTTGGAGTTGCCAAGAAGCTATAAGTCTTTTCTGCTCATCCTGCAATTTTAGCCCTTTAAAAATCTTTTCACACGATCTTACCCAAGCTTGAGCGTCAATAATTGACTCCTTGCCAATAAATGGTTTGCCACCAAGCTTTTCAAACTTCTTATATAATTCAGCCAAGTCCGGCTGCTGCTGAATTTCTATTACTGCTTCTGCGGCTGCGGGAATTTGATTTGGTGTTGCAGCATTGCCTTGACCCCTAATTCTTCCTCTGCGTCCACTCATTTTCACTATCTGAGATTAGTAAGAAAATTGATTCAGATATGCAGACGAAATATCTTAAGGAATATCAGCAGTAAAAAGAAATAGACTAAGAAATTTCAAAGTTTCAATTTTGATTATACTCATTCTAGGGTATACTTCACCCTATCTCTAATGAGCCATCTAATGTGTTATACTCCGTAGCTAAAGTTCTTACTCAACCAACAGCTCTGATACCACTCTGTGACGACCCAAACTCGATGTCCAATAAACGACATCAAATTCGTATCGCCGGAGCTTATAACAACAATTAGATGAATATAAAACAGCAGAACAGAATCAATATCATAAAAAAAAACATCACTGTTACAACATCAACATAATATCCATACTGCAACAGAGTACATAATACATATACCACAATCTCTAAATACAACATCATGATAATATAACAGCGAACATATATCCAAAAATCCTCAAATGAGAGAGATGATAATGAACTCCCAAAAGCTAACACTTGAAATCTCCAATAGCTCCTAAGATATATCCAAGATAAGGGCTCCAAAATACTGCTACTCCAAAATATAGAAACCTGCTACTAGGCTGCCCGTGTGAAAATAATGGGCACCCAGAGTTTAGGAAAGAAAACAATAAACTCCGGATCAGTCATGGGACTGGTATGAGTAAACAAAAACAGTTGCATTTAAATAAAACAAGATTTATAAAAGAATTTTCGGAATGCTTTTAAAAAAATGGAACTACCATAAGACCTCCCGCCACACACACAATGCAAACGCAGAATTGGAGGAGATTTCTTCTTATGATAGTTAAATATGCTTGGTACGAGAAAAGAATTCTTTGATATTTTTACTAGTGCATAGTGAAGTAAATCATTTCGAAAATAGAATATTAATCTTAGCCAACATACGACCATTATCGTATGCCTACTATAGCTACCGTGTTTTGTGGCAGGTTACCGCCACGCTGCATGACAGGTTCTACAACTAAAACCGTACAGGGCTCGTATTGTTTCTTTGGATTTCCAACAAATGGTCAGGCCAAGGAACTTCCCATTGCCACATGAGAACGCCTCTGGAAGGACGTCCCCGAGAACCAAACCGGATCTCTGCCAACACAAGGCCGGGTTACCCCTAACTGGGTAACTACTGACACGAGTATGCCATCTCCCGGTCGTAACCAACCTTAAACCGGGGCCCCAGCAACAAATCACAAAGTCATATATATATATATATATATATATATATATCTGCGATATCAACATAAGTTAAGTATCTGGGCTCCATACCATGATACCACTTCTATCCAGAAGGAAATGCACATACCCTAAGGGGTGCTACCCCCAATAACCTTGCCGCATCTTTCCTGTTTCGACCATTTCGGGGTGTGAGGTCCGACGAAGTCTCGTCCACAAAAACACTCTTTGTACAAAAGCTGTGCTTTGGGTCAACAAATGATCATAGAAATGATCACCAAGATAGACGATCAAATAAATGATCCTATCCAAATGATCAACACAATGATCATTTCACAGCAACACTCAGCATGTCACATTACCAAATTGGGAATATATTGCTGATAACCTTCAATTATATAACCTCTGAGCTCGTACGTCTCAGAGAAGGGTGTTAAGCTAAGAGAATAAATTCTCCGCCACCAACAGAAATATATTTGAAAGAAATCGGCTTTATATCTCAATTTGTAATGTCAGACAGACTATCCATACAAGTCTGTTCCGGGCTCGAACAGAACCGAAGGCACATCCAAAAAAGTCCATGCAAATCCGGATATCCACAATCCTGATCGGATTCCCCATCACATATGGAGAACTCTATACCGGAGCAACTCGGTGCAGAGTCAATCGACAGGTCATCCTATCGCTCTCGCAAATACCCGGTCTTCAACACCGGTCTTCACATTCTATCCATAACGTCGAATCACATATTCGAAATGGGTTATATGACACACAGGTCCTTTCCCGGCTAATTCGAATAGTGAGTGTCAAATTTTAAAACATGTGGATGTCATTCACAAATATTCACAGGTTCGATGTGGGTTTCGGATAACCAACTGAAATCCGATTCCCTGTCGCATCGAAGTTTAAATGCCGTTTTACAGACAACAGGGCTTTCACATCAATACAAAACAATCATAATCACAGTGCAATAACATGGCAATTACATCATACAGAATTACAAATAGAACAGAGATATCAATGTAAGTTAACAACAATAGTTAATTACTTTCCAATATGATTTAAATACATTTGCCACTGAATTAATTAAATTTAATGATAAGAATCTGGATAAATAAATTACATTTTGATTACTCAATTTATTGTTTCAAAATTTACAAATTCTTACTTACAAATTTATTTAAACACTTAATTGTTTATAAATCAATTTAATTGCAAGTTTGTAAATCATTCTTAAATTTCTTTTCAAAATCATTGATTAATGACAATTATTCACTTTAATTATCATTTTAAACTACAATTCAATTAGATCTCAATTGAATATATTAATTTATTATTCCTTAATAAATTATTTTAATGTAACTATCAATTTTTGAATCAATCAACTTCAATTATCAAATTAACGATTCTTAATTTACAACTTTAATTTTTTATTGCTTTTATTTATTTATTATTATAAATTACAAAGTAATTATAAATCATAAATTATTTAATCATTGTTTAATTTAACTTCACATTTCATTAACAATCTTCATTCCATAAAGAATGCTTATAAAAATAGTTTAAACTTAAATTGTCCACAAATTGTCATACTGGAAATATGGTTCAGGTGGTCAACCCGAGCTTCCCCCGAGTCTCGCCCGAGCTCAAATACTTCCTGCTTCGGGTTTCACCCCAAAGCTACCCGTGAAAACAAAAAATTTCAAAATTTGTTTAAGTCCAACTTTTACACGACTCAACGCTGAAACCCCCCCTCGAGTCTCCCATCGGTTTCTCCCCAGTTTTCCTCGAGTCGTGCTTCGAGTACAACCCCTAAGAAAACCCAACCTGAAATGCTTCAGGCTATAACCTTTCTGATCATCAACTTGTGCACGTATACGTGTACAACTGGAATCGCCTCCTCTGGTCGAACTTCTGGTCGTCCACCCGTCACCGACGACGTGCTCATGCCTCTCAAACACTCACAAGTTCGAACCCATCAAAAATTCAAAATCTCGTTCTCGAACCCAAAAGCTTGAACGAACCACCCCTGAACAATTGCCTCGCCCCAACGCCTGACGCCGCCAGAAACCCAGCGACTCCGTCCATGGCTCGATAACACCCCTAGCTACCCTTCCTCAAGTCATCGTGAAGCTCGGTCAACTCAAAAGGGCGAAATCCTCTTTTTTCTAAGCGCGTTCAAAACTGGAAGAAAAACCCTAAAACGATCTCGTATTCCCAATTCATGCAATGGAAAAATAAATTTGTATTTTTCCCAATATCAAGAATGGTTAGGCTTGCCTCAACTCAAATTTCAGCAATTTAAATTGATTCACTTACAAGAAATTGGTAGAAATTCAATTTTTATTCAAATGCAAATTTCCCTTTGAATACTAAACTAAAATTCTTCACTTTTGTTTTAGAAATCATGATTTACAGTAAGGATTTAAGCTATTAACTTGGATTAGCTTTTTTATAATACTTGAATTTATCACATCTTCCTTTGATTTCCTGTAAATCAAATTAACAGTAGTATATTTCTTCACATCATATTGAAACAGTTTTTTTAAAACTTGCTTACAGATTTAATTGCTTGTTTGATTTAAGACTTTTATTACTTAACAATGTTCCAATGTAAATAAATCAAATTCTTTGAATGAATAATCAAATGCTGTGATAATTACAGAGAAAATGAAATGCAGAGCATACAAAATCCTATTTATAAACTGAAGCATATACATAAACAGCTTATGAATGGAATTTAAACTGTTTAAATAGATTTAAGCTTTTAAAGATTATCTTACTCACTTGAACAATATAGAAACAGAGACTATTTTTGGTATCTTTTTAACTGCAGTTTGCTTCTTCTTCTCTGGTTTGGTTTTTTTAACTTCTTTTTACTTTCTGTTTTGATCACCTGAATGCTTTTGAATTTATGAAATATGATGTTTTCTTTTTCAGGTTTGCAGAAGTTTGTTGAATGAAATAACTAAGGCAATTGCCATGTATATAAGGAGGTAGGCAGGTTTTTTAAGCAAAGCACTGAAGCATTATTTGCATAGTGGCTTTGTACAGGTTGTTGTACTTTCACATGCTTTTCTCCTTCCTCCCAAAGGTGGCTGAGGAGTAAACATTTAATACAAGCATGTATTTGCAGTTAAGGTCTTACTTGTTGTTACTTGAGTACATGGCATTAAATGAAGCATTAAATGGAAGCATGTAGTGTTTCATGCTTTATATATTTTCAGCATGCTATTTGATTTTCTTTTTCCTGTAAGTACTATCTTCATATATATTTTTTTCTATTTAAAATACTTACTTTCCTAGTTTACTTTATAAAATAAAAGTGTTTTGTTTTATTTTGCTAATTGTAAGAGTTTGTTTTATTTTATTTTATTTCTTTTGCTTACATATTTTAGTTTACTGTTTTTTTTTTTTTCTTTTTGCAACTTGTAGAAATGTGCTGTTTGATTCATATAAGTATTATTTTGTTTGAATGTTTTACTCTCTTGCATTTTCTTTTATATGTACAGTTTATATTATTTTTATTTTTATTTTAATAAGTATTATATTGTTTCATTTGTTTGTTCTTTTGTTTAACTATTTGTTTACTTATTTTTTTGTTTAATTATTTGTTTATTTGTTTAGATGTTGGATTCTAATTATGTGATTTAAATCTTATAATTTCATCATAACTTACTTTAACAAATTTTAAATTCTATTAAAAGATCATCTATCAATATCTCTTTTTATTTAATTCTATATTAATGTGTAATATTAATATCAACAATATTAAATTTAGATTAAATTTTTACTAGTTAGATCCCAAAGTTCAAACAATTTATCAAATTTTAAATTTCAAAAATTTCGGGATGTTACAAAATGGACATACCCTAGGGGAGCGACCTCTGAAACCTGGCTGCATCTTTCCTGTTTCGACCATTTTCGGTTTGTGAGGATCGACGAGGTCTCGTCCACAAAGCTACGCTTTTCACAAAGCCTTACTTTGATCAACAAATGATCAGAAGCACTTCGTATGCCACATTACCAAATTGGGAATGTATCACTAGTATCCATCAACTACATAACCTCTGAGCTCGTACGTCTTAGAGAAGGGTGTTAAGCTAAGAGAACAAATCTCCGCCACCAAACAGAAATGTATTGGATAGAAACCAGCTTTACATCTCAAAGTGTAATGTCAGACACACATCCATACAAGTCTATACTGGGTACGAACATAAACGAAGGCTCTTCCAAAGAAGCCCTTGCAATCCGGATACTTTCTAATCACGTCCGGACTTCCCATCACAATGGGTGCTCAAATCTCTATACCGGGGACCAGTCGGTGCAGAGACATTCGGCAGGTCATCCTTTTGCTTTCGAAAAATATCCGGTCTTCACCACCGATCTTCTAATGCTATCCATATCGTCGTATCATCATTCGGAATGGGTTATATGACACAGGGTCCTCTCCCGGCTAAATCGAATAATGAACGCAATATTAAAAACATATGGATAATGGGATTTCAGTTAAGTCACAACTTATTACCTAAAAACTTTTCTTTCAAATGGTTAAACAAATTACCATTTACGAATCTTTTAAACAAAAAGATTCATTTTCAAAAACCTTCAATGGTTTAAACAATTTCCACGTTTAAATCTTTTAAACAAAAGATTCACTTTAAAGACCCCTTTTCAATTCAAAACAAGGTTCACTAATCTTTTAAACAAAGATTCTTTCATAGCCTTTCCAAAAACAATTCCCGTTTAAATCTTTTATATATAAAAGATACACCATTAAAAATCTTCTTCAACTCCAAACAAAGCATATCAATCTTTCCCAAAGTTTCGTTCATAGCTTTCAAAACAATTTCTATTTCAGTTTGGACTAACTCATTCAATCTTTAAATCAAAGGTTTAATAGTTTTCAACTCGTTTCAAATTCATTGAATTCCATTTTCCAATATTAAATTCAAACTCAAATCAAAATATTTCAAATTTCAAACTAAATCAAGATATTTAAAATAACTTTTACCTTCAAAAAATCTCCTTTTCAAATTCAACCTTATTTTATTTCCAAAATCATTTGGATTAAAATTCAAACTTTAAAACCATTTCAAAATATTAAATTCAAATATTTGTGACTTAACCGATTTCCCCGTGAAATCCATATTTTTGTGTGTATAGTGTGGTCCAGGGGTTTTACACAATAATGGTGCAACAACATCAACAATTATAGTCCAAATACAGCGATATCAATAAGCGATATAAACTATAACGCTTATATCAAACAAGCGGTACAAACCAATTGAAACGCTTATCTTTCATTCACAAATCAAAGATGTACAGATAATAATTTATATTACAGATAATTAATTTCATCACAGAATAAATTACATCAAAATTCACAAAACAAAATAATCCATATCACATATTATCAAATATCAGGGACATCAATCATTCAAAGCACTTCATAGAATCCTAACATCCATGAGTAAGATCAATTAATTATCTGTTTTATTTATATCATATTAATTACTTATAAATAAATTTCTAATCCTGGTTAATTAATCATTGATTAATTACAAACCATTTTGATTAATTACTCTTTAATCATGAACTAACTTTTAAATAAATAAATAATACTTTGATTAATTATTCTTAATTAATTTCAACAATTAATAAATTAATTATTAATTAATTATCCTTAACAAATAATTATTTCCAATCACTTTAATAAATTAATTAACCTTTATTTATTAACTTTTAATAAATTAATTAATTATCACTAATTACTATTGATTAAGTCTTTATCAACATCATAAATTAAATCACTTCTTTACTCATTACCTTCATAAATTTATTCTTAATTGCAATCAATTAAATCTTAATTATTTTTATTAATTAATTACTTATTAATTAATTATGATCTCTTGATCACTTTAAGTAAATTAACCTTTAATTAATTATTCTTAATTTAATTACCTTAATTAATTAACCACATTAATTTATTATTCTTTTAAAGTAATTAACCCTTTAATTATTTGTTAATTAATCCTTAATTTATAAATTAATTAATCATTTAAATATTAATTAATCAACCTTAATTAATGCATTGATTAATCTTCACTAATTAAATTTAAATCACTCAATCTTAAATCATTAGATAATTAACCCTCTATTTTAAATAATAAATCTTTAATTATTCAATTATCCTTTAATTAATTATCTTTAGTCAATCACTACATTAATCCTTAATGAATTTTATTAATTGATCATCATTCTAATTAATTATTCTTAATTAATAAATGATTATTCTGAATCAATAATTTATCTTAATAACTTGATTACTTTAGTTAAATCATTAGTTAATCCCTTTAGGTTAAGTGATTAATTGCCTTAATTTAAATTAATCTTATAATTTTATTTTTATTTTAATTATTACCACATCAATAATAATCCTTTAATTAGGTTCCTGATTTATCCAGATAAGTTCTTATCTTAACGATCGCTTTATTTCAATATTTAAATCTTCAAAAATTAAAATAAATTTTGATTTACAAATAATTCAATTTTAAACCTTTAAGTTTACCCATAATTAAAACATCATTTAAAATGAACCATTTATCTCTTTTAAAGTTTTGTTTAAACAATCCTTTTGAAAACATGGGTTTTGAAAATTTTTAAAAAGTTTGTACAAACTGTTTTACAGATTAACCCGAGACCCTCTTCGAGTCACCCCCGGTCATTTTGTTTGTTTACTTCGGGTTATCTCTAAAATCAACCCAGTTGAATCAAAATTTTCAAACTTAAAGTTCTCTATATTTCTCTTAGCATATCGAAAATTCACTCGAGTTGAACCTCGAGCCATTTTCATGTTTTCTTGATAGTAACCCTGAGTCTTCTTTCTTCTCCAACCCAACATCTTCCAGATGCACCAAAGTGCATTGTGCACCTACACCGGCTAACCGACAACCACCAGCCACTACCGCGACTACCCGCATGACGATAATCGCTTACTTGTACACTTCAATCAATCAGATTGAACAAACGACTCGAGAATCAAAATCGAGCTACCCAAAGCAACTATAACCCTACTTTGATCATCCAAAAGTGCCTCGCATCGCCCAACCCAATCGCCAGAGGCCACAACACTTCAACCCCATCTACCCCAAAGATCCCCGAACTTTTCCACCCGGTTCCATGAATTACGATGCATTGACGAGACGACATTGACTAGTTTTCCTGACCTTGACAATCATAGCCCTTAAACCCTAATCCAACTCCGATCACCCACTACGGTGATCAGAAAATTTAACGAGTATTTTTCCTAGACCATATGACCTCTCGGCTAGCCACAGCTCCGTTTACGAGACGAACAAAGTCGCCGACCACCGTAATTTGCTCAAAGAATCAAATCCGTACATCTCAAGATTTCACACTCAAAATCGCACTAAAAATCTAGATTTTTATTTCAAAAATCATGATTTGTAAAATTGAACAAGATCATGCATACAAAACTTAAATTTTAATCAATTATATTTTTACAAATAAATGAGTTTACACCGTGTTTTATTTTTTTTCAAAATACCTATTTATATTAAGTGCCTACAAATATCTTTAGAATGAAGATATTATAGATTCTAACATAATCTATTCAGACTTCAAATCTCAAGATGATCAAGGGTGAGGTTTTGGTGATGATTTTATTTCTCAATCAGGTTTTAAAACCCGTCATACTAAAACCAGAGACATTTTTTTTCAAAACTTGCACAGCTGCATTCACTTGCATATGTACACAGGTTGTTCGCATGCAAGTGGTTTCCATCTTCACTTCCGACATGCATTTATATTTCGCGAACAAACATTCAAAATGAATCACATGCCAACCAATATTAAAAAAAAGGGTTAAGAGTTTGCTCACAGTTATGTGCAGAATAGAGGAATGAACTTGTTTTGATAATCTGCAGATTTTTTTTCCTGCAATTGTTTTCCAGTATTGAAGAATTGAAGTCTTGTTGATATTTGAGTTAAAACTGAATTTTTTTTAATTTGCATGCCTAGATTTCCAGACTGAACTCAACTATCACTTTGAATTTGCATGATTACTTGCTGGGTTTTGATCTGCATCTTGCATTCAACCTGAAGCTTGATTTACTTTAATTTGATCTGTTTTGTTTCAGATTGATGAACTTGAATTTGTTTTCTTTTTTATCTAAGTTTGTTTGCTTTTGAATCTAAGATAACAATTTTTTTTTCCAGTTTGTTTCAGTTTTCTTTGTTTCCTAGTTTGAAATTTTTATAGATTTCTATTCTACAAATTCTAAATCAAAAGAAATTTCATTTTATTGCCACTTGTCTCTTATCATTTACACTTGTAATCTTTTTTTTTAAAATATACGCTTTTATTGATGCTTGACAAATGTAAATTTTTATTGTCCTTAAATTCAATTAATCTTAAAATTTTAGTTAAACCCTTGTGCATTTATATTTTATATCTTAACATATGTTTATAAATCTTTTTATTTAAACCCTTATCCAATTAAATTTACATATGTAAATGTTTCGTATTTTAAATTCAAAAATATAAAAACTATATTCATTCATTTTTAAAAGAAAATGTGTTTTAACTTCTTTTATCAAATTTATATTCAACTTTAGAATTTTTATTAATTCTTGTTCCACATCATTTATACATTGTTCAACTATCAACACTTATGCGTTATTAAAGAAAAATGTTTTGAAACTAAATTGTACTTTAATAATTGATCATATATATGTACTTTAAAATTTGTATTAATTCTTTTATATAAATGCACCTTATCAAATTTTAGATCTAAATTTCAAATTTTATTTTCAATTTATTTTCAATATTTATTTTCAATCTCAAATTCAAATCTTAAATTATTATTTATATATACAAACACAAACCGAATACATATCTTATTTATCTTTGAAATATAAAGTTTGATATATATATATATATCCAATATTTATCTATAAAAACATATTCTTAAATTCCAAATCATTCTTGAATTTCAATCTCACAATTTAAATTAAAAATAAATTTTATATACAAATATCTGATATAATTTGGAAAATTCACATTTATTCATAATATAATTTCAAAAATTACATTAATTATCAAATTGTCCTGGATAAAATTCAGGGATGTTACAGTTATAAAGTGATTTTTTTTAAAGATAAAAATCAGGGATTGAATTGTAAATTGGAAGCGAGCCGGCTGGATAATTAATTATGTAATATGGAAATGGAACACTAGTTGGATAAATAAGAGTTGAAATTTGAGCTAATGATGGATTTGAAAATGAAGCCCGAGTTATAAATAGAAATTCAACTTGGAATTGTAAGTGAATTAAACATGACTTAAATATGGCCTTGGATATTATTTTAACGAATTGAGAATGGAATTAAAATTTAAATGGATTATGAGAATGGTTAATTGAATTAAATGAGTCGTGAATGAATATAATTTGGAAATTAAAATTTGTAATGAACGAAACAAAAGAACTAATCAAATAAATTTGTAGATTGAAATGAGATTTGATAAGTTAAAGTGAAAAAGAATATTTATTCGCAAATGATGTGAACTTAAGTTATGAAGTTGAAAAAGTTTGAAGAAAGTAAATTAACTTAAGTTTAAAAATATTTGAAGCTTGGCTTCGAGTAAGGGTGAAAGCCATTAAATAAAAGTTTGTGTTAAATTAATTTGGGAAATGGTTATTACTATTAGCATGGAATGTTGTCAAGCTTAATGGAATGGGTTTTTAAATGAAACCAACGCTGGAATGAATCAAATGCAAGTGAATGGTTTGTAACTAAGTTAGAATGGAATAAAATTTAATATAAATTGTATTGGGATCAATTTAAAATAATTATAAGCTTAAGTAATTGTTTATTCACATAAGTATCGTCGAATTTGCATAAAAACAATTGTCGTTTGACGAAAATGAGAACTAATAAAATTCTATGAATTAATAGAAGTAAATAAATTTGATTTTTGAATCAATTGAAATGAATATAAGTTCATTTGGTTTAAAAATGAATCGTATGCAAGCAAGTGAGTTGTAAATCACTTAAATTGAATAGTATGGATTGAGAGTCGATTGAAAGCAATTGAAATAAGTGTCGAAACCTTACATATGTGCTTATGAAAGTATATAACATGCATTGTTATAGAATCCATGTTTTAGCTATTTAAATATAAATGAAATGCCATAAACTTCTTATATATAGTGCTTATATGTTTAAATTGACTAAGTACAAGCACCTGAAGGCCGTTTGGTAGGATTTTGGTCACGCTAATTGCTAAAATAATAAGTCGGTTGCTTAAAATGCTAAATAAAGGTACGCCTACGCAATAAAAATAGGGAATATGAACTGTTTTTGTTTTTTGACCGGGTGGGTCGATGTATATATATTTATATCTCTCGTCAAATTGCAAAAGCTCCTCCGTACAAAGGAGACTCTGCCAAAAAATTTCGAAAATTTTGGGAGATAGAAATTTTTTGAAAATTTTTGGGAAAATTTTTGTTAGCGACAAAACGATTTCAAATTGAAAATTGAAATAAATTAGTGGATGAAATTAATTTAAAATAGTGATATGAAGCAGTTATAAATGGAAGATAAAATTAAATATTCAGAATTGAAGATAAAGTGAATTCATACGGAAATGGGAGAACCAATTTGAATAGAAGTAGACATAAACTAAAGTGGTGAAGTGAAAATAGATATAAGAAGCGTATAAAATACTTATAGTGAACTCACGAAGAAATGGTGAAATTCTTAAGTAACTAGTGAGTGGCCCGTGCTACGCACACGGGTTCGTGTGTAGTTCAGAAGGTAGACATTGTATGGTGCGAAGTCGTTCAATTTTTTCCCATTTTTTCTTCTTTATGTTAATTAAACATTGAGAATCATTGTATTTTCTTTGTATTATAATTTCATTTCACTTTTTTGTAGAAAGTTTAATGTGATTTCTTGAACATCAAGATGATTGTATTTTACTCCTTTTGTTTTTCAGTGTAAAAAAATGAATACGGAATAAGTTTGTAAACATTTAATAATTTCTTTCGATATAAGAAAAATTTATTTACTACAATTAGGTTATTATATATGGTTGTCTTCGCTACATTGATGCAAATTAATCTAATATTCGGTAGTACGGTTGGTAAAACCTAAGTTTACTAAGTGGATCATTGAAAGAAAGAATACAATATACTTGTTTCCATAGTTTAATTGATAAGTACAGCACTATGAATTTTACATCAATAAGATTATGATTATTTTTATTTAACCACAATCCCATCACTCTTAGTTTGCAGATATTTATACATAGTTTTATGAAATGAAATTATGCATTTCCTAATAAATAAATGTTATGCATATAATCATCGTTTTCATAAAGAGAATAATATTGTACCTATGCTACTCACATGGTTTTCACGCAATGAGCATGTGCATCATATTTCGAATTATAATTCAAATACATTTTTGTTCATCCTCTGATTTTTTAAATCAGTGAATAAATAAAAAATAATATTGGAGTAAAATAATAATAGATAAAACCAAAATGTAACCAAAATTAAATTGCAAAATAAGTTTTATATAGACCACCCTAACTGCACGAAAAGAGGTTTTCAAACAAAAATAAATATAGAAGTCCTTTCTTTCATTCTTCAACACTTAAATGATTTATTTTTGCACCATAATTAATCAACTCATTGAATTCAGACGGATGCTACATTTTTTCATCCCATAACAGTATTTCAATCTCTTTCTCCTATGTATGGACCGTTTTCATGTTTTTTTTTCTCAAATATAATACAAACTCCTTAGCTCTTTGTGAAGAATCTACAATAGTAGTAATCAAGTTAATATTTTGTCTTAGCTATGTAGGTAAATCTTTAATTAGTTGGTACAAAAGTTATAAAATATTATACTTTATACATGTAGAGAAGAAAAAAAATTAAAACAATCAAATTTCGGTAGTTATTTAATGTACAATAAAGACTAATTGCATCTATTTGAGTGTACTTATTTACTGTACAATAAAGACCAATTACATCTATTCCAGTGTACAAAATAAAGGTTACAACCAATTTTGCACATTGTAAATCATAAATAAACAATGATACATTGACTAAACCCTGTACTTGGTTCTATATCCATGCCATTGCAACTTTAGCCATAAAGAGATGCACAGAAAACACCTAGGATCTTGAATTAGTAACATCAACATGAACTCTTAAGAGAGTTCAGCAGAACACGTGTTTTCTCCAAATAAGCATACTTCAAACAATTTTTCCTTGCCATGCTTGCTTTTAGTTTCACTGGTTGTGGATATAACTTTTTCGATTGATAATTATTTCGGCCGTCTCTGTACAATGGGTTCTGAACTTGTTCAATGGTAGAGTAGTCATTTTGGATATCAAAGAGGTTTTAGAGGAAGATATAAAGGTGGATGTGTCAGCCAAATCATATACTTAACTTCTTATTACGGGGTTAGCTATCTATACTATACCAAATTGTAAAGAAAACTAATACAAACTTTATCACTTATGCTACCGATTTAGTAGAACCCATAGTTTTAATATTATTCTCAGCCCACGTTTTAGCGTGCTTCATTTCAATTTCATTGGACCTCTACAAAAGTTGTGACTATAGAGACTGATTGGAATTCCTATCATTTTTAATATTGTTTGCTAATTAATAAAAAAAAATATATGTCTGTTATATTTCTTTATAATTCCCATTTTTAATATATGCATAGATGGGGTCATGATTGATTACTTTTTCATTGAAATCCACACCTACTTGGATTTATGTTCTTTTTTTTAAATGAGTTAAAAAAGCGATTACTCTCACCATCTAGTGATATCAGCACCTTGCAATGCCTCATTATGATCCATTTTCAAGCCTTCTCTTGCACGATAGGTAGCCAACATACTGATCACCTGCAACGCCTCACTGTGCATAACACTGTTCTGCTATTCGCATGAATGTAGCTGCATGCATGTGTATTATCATTCATTATGCATCAAACCACCGTATACTCTGCCAAACTGAGTAATAGCACTACATCAGCTCCATTCAGTCATTGTCAGCTTGTCACTTTAGCTCCTCTAAGCTAGTGGACATCTACTCGGTAAGCTCATACATGCTCCAGCCATCATGGAACTTCACAACATTGTGTATGCATTCTTAATCCATGCTTCAACAACTCATATTTCGGATCAGGCCATCCTTGTTCATGCATTCCTAGTTTCAGCAGACATTGCACAATTTCCAACATCCCTGGCAGTTTTATTAAGCATCACCAAGCAGATCATGCACCGTCTATAGATGTATCTCTTTTCGTGCAACATCTCAACGCAGTCGTGGATCCTTGCAACATTCATTATTCTAGCTCATGCCATAATAGTTCACTCATTCACATGCAAAGCGCTCTGCATCATTCGTGTGCGCCAGCCTGTACTGTATCATGCTATTATGGTTTACACAACTGTCCTCATTCTTCTTACTTGCAGCCATCCTAGCTACCATAATTGCATCCACTCGGGTCCTCTACATTGCACTTGCTCCATGCTACTGCATTTTGTCAAATGCATCCAAACCTAGTGCATTCTCAGAGCTTGGCGTCTCCTGTAATTAGAGCATACATAGCTGAATTTTACTCGCACCTTTAGCCTGTATATCACTGTATGTATTGTCATTTGGATATGCTTTCCTATTTTGTTGATTATCTATGCGATGATCCATAATTGTGTGTGCTAATACCAATAAACAGTGCTAATACCAATAAACATGTATGTTTTTTATTAGTATTTTAATAAATTTAGGAGTGTACTCCTTTGTCAAGGATCACTCATTCATCTAAAAAAAGAAGTGATAAGTATTACTCTGTAGTGTATAAAGTGCATCTCTTAACTGAACAAAATTCCTTCCTACAGCAATGAAGTTCACTATAAAATGCTTTCCTATAGCAGTTTTATGGACAAACAAAATCTTCTCTTTCATTTAATTGTACAAAGAATTAATTATTATTTATATAGTAAAGATTCATGATAGTAACAACCATTTTAAATTAATTTAAACAATAAGCATGAGATAAATTAAAATCGCATTATTTCGCTATATTATCATGCAGGCGAATTTTTTTTAGGCGATTTTTTCGTTTTAGAAACTCCCAGATATAGCGGACCTCCAAGAGGGTCGACGGGCCAACCAACTCAAAGGGAGATTATGTTATGCCTGTCCGGTTCAACTAATGGCACCTATAACCCACCTGACACTTTTTTTGCAATAAATGTGTGCAAAGCTGGACTCGAACCTGGGTCTATTACCATATCTAGGCACCCTCATTTTACATTGCACCACACCCGTGGATGTAGGCCAAAAATATATTAAATGTGTAGACAATTTCAAACCTAAACATTATGTATAAAGCAAGGTTCATGATTACACTTATTGTAACAAAAATCAAACTGACATTCCAAGCACAAAGTAAGAGTACACTCAAATTTACCAAATAAATTAAATATAAAAAACAAAAATTTTGATAAATCAAATCTCGAAAACAATGAATAAGACCAGATAAATAAAATGAGACTTGTACCTAAAGTACAATAGTATTATTCAACTAAACAATCTATCTATGGTTCAATCTTGAGACAGAGAAGTGCAGAATTTGATCATCTTATGAGGATTTGTCTATAGTAATAATCTGCAACACTAAGTTCAAGTACATGTATTAATGGTGATCTAAGATCAATCTTCATTTGGTCAAAATTTCCACACAACATGTCAATATAAAGCATTTGTATGTACATAATTTCCATCCTTTCTGGAAAACTGACAATGGTTGCATAAAATAAGGCAAATCAAATAAAAATGAAAAATAATCTTAGTAGGAACAAAAATTAAAAATTACAAATACCAGAAACCACAACTAAAACCGCATCAAAGGAGGTTGAAGAAAATCAGTATACCTTGGTTTAGAACCATTTATGTATGGGACTTTCTTTTAAAGAAAAGCAACAAATGTTATCTCTACATAAGAGATCTTTTAAAGAATCTAAAAGAAAATCGAAAATATCTAATGGCTGCAATAATAATGATCTACTTCAAATTAAAGCTATTAAGGGACCTTGGTTTATCAAAATTAATCAATTAAAGTTAACTCTACCAAATATGAAAAAAAATTAACAACAAAGAAAAACTTGTAAAAGTTGAATCCCAAACTTGCTGAAACATAAAAGAAAGATTAAACTTTATTATAGTTCTAAACCAAACCAATTTAATTACTACAGTTAACCACTATTTGTCATCTTTAAGTTGTTTTACATCGCGTTTATTTCTTCGGCAAATATGTTACGCTTTTCAAAATCTTACATAAGAGAACGTAAGTTAATAATGAGTAAGTGGACTATTAATTTGTACTATTTTTTATTCACACATCATTCAATTCAATATGCATTGGGATCTATGTGTAAATATGTCCATGCACATGCACGCGCGCGCACACACATATATATGCATATATGTATGTATGTATATATGTATGTATGTATGCATGCATGTGTGATGTATACCTATATATACATAAGTAGGTATTTAAGGAATTGAATGTAACTGAAAACTCTTGATGTAAAAGTCATAAGATGATAAAGTAACACTGTACCACTTCATTTTGTGATATAGTTAACCTAGTAGCAATCAAATTGCCTTCATTGTATAGCTATAACCACTGAAATATGACACTAAAATTTTGAGTTTGTTAAAGAGTTTCAGCATTAATCACATATGCATAATGAAGTTTGAAAAAGGCACAAACAACAGAAAGAAGAACATTTTATAGAAAAGCACAATGCTTTTTTTTTCACTCAACTTCCATATAACTAAACAAATAAACTTTTTGATTACCCACACCATAGAAAAGGTAAAATATCCATTTTTCAGATAGTTTCAAATCATTTGCTTGGACATTTGTTTAGTTGTTAAATGTTAATGAATCTTAAAGTAAGAGACATATATAAATGACCAAATTACGTACAAACAAACTTTTAAATAATGCTTACTTTTACTAAATTAAAGTATATCTTTAGTTTTAAATATCATTTACTATCATATTTATTTAAAAACTCAATAACTCTCTTTTCTAATATTAAAAGTGAATGGATGTAGAATTGTAGTTGCTTTCTTCTATATTACCTTCTAGTTGTAAACCCATTCAAATTTAAAATTAAAAAAGTTAAATAAGCTCTAAATTTATAATGAAAACAAAACCAAAATAAAATAAAGAAAAAATCCATTAACTTTGTCTAGGTCAATATTGCAAGCATCATAGATCTAGCTTGTACTGAAATTCAATAGATGTCGGTACACGTTCTAAATACATCATTATAGCACATCAATGTAATGGTTATCAATAATTCTGAACACAACGAAAAAAAAATCAACCATATTAGCTAAAAATAACAAGTTAACAGTATAATTAAAGAAATGTCGGACTGTGTAATTAAGTGGCATTTGAAGAAAAGATCGGGGATTGAGAAAATGGGGTACCTTCTCAATTCAGCCATGATTTCCCTAAATTGATCAGTGCTTAATATTAATTGATGGAATCTGAATTTGAACCACCTTCGAGAATCCAAACAAACAAATCCAAAAAAATCAAACTACAACGAGGAAGAATCGCACTAACCTTGAAGCCTTTTGAATCGCGTTGAAGTAGATCGACGAACTTGAGCAAAAATTGACCGCGTTAATTAGAAATTTAGTTTGAATTTGGGGTAATTTTTCATTTTGTGAAGTTGAAAATGGAGCAATCAACTAAAGGTCGATGATTCTTACAGAAGATGAAACCGCCGAGAGGAATATAATTAAAAACTAAAATCATGCAGGTAAGGAAAAAACATGGAAACAGACAACGAAGTCCTATTTTGAAATGAGAAAATGGGGAGAGTCCACGTCTTCCTGAAGATGAAACCGCCGAGAGGAATATAATTAAAAACTAAAGTCGTGTAGGTAGGGAAAAAATGCGGAAACAGACAGCGAAGTCCTATTTTGAAATGAGAAAATGGGGAGAGTCCATGTCAGATTGGGGAAGTTCCTGCATTAATATAAAGTAATAGATATGGGCGTTAGGAAAATATACTGAATAAGCATTTGAGTGAATATTTAATAAAAATATGTGAAATGATAAGCGTTGATAAGTGAATAGAAATCAATATGAATGTGAATAAAATATAATTGATATAGTTGATAATCAATTGAGATAAATACGTAAGATGTACGTACATTGTTTTTATTCGCATAACAACTTGAACCAGTTTCGAGCATAGAATTTCAAGATAGTTATATCAATCCGAGTTAGGATTTTTCACTCGAATTTCGACTGCGAACCCTGGATATGGATTTTGATTGATTCTGGAAATTCTCTATCATAATTATCACTATGCAAGGAGAATTACGGTTTTTGATCAAAAAACCAGATCTGAGTCCGCACTAGAAAGTCGGGTGGACGATGCTAGTTCGGAAGCGAAATTGTGTGATCGAGTGAGCGATCGGATTTGATACTGCGTATGAATGATATAGGTACATCGTACGGGCTTGGATGAATAAACATTAAAATTTTGCAAAGAAGTGTATAAGATGATTTTGGAATCTGTATTAGGATATGGTTAAATTGGATATATAGGAACTAAAAACAAGTGGGAAAAATTGGGATTTTTGATTTCATAAGATAAATTTGAATTGCTCGACAAAAATGTATTTGTTTAAATTCTGTATGAAAATTTCATAGGGTTTTTGATCTAGACACTTGGCCTTTTGTTTTCTTTTTGAATTTGGTAACCCGTAGAGGCATTTTGTAGTTATTCCGAGCTAGCCACGCAAAGGAGACGCTGGCGAATTTTTTTGAAAATTTAGGGAGTTAGAAAACTTTTAAGAAAATTTTGATAATTCAAAATTTGGTTTTAAATTGAAATTTGAGTGATTGAGCAAATAGTATTATTTGAAAAATATGGGAGAGTTTGGGAAGTTAGTAAGAATGATAATGGGCCTTATATAAAAAGATAGTTGGTAAGATGTTGAATTGTTTGGTTTAGGGAGAAAGTAAACGCGTATTGGACCATTCTTCCTAACTAGTAATTTTGGGGACGAGATTCTTTTAAGGGGGAGGAATGTGACGACCCGGAAATTTTGAATATTTGAAGTTAGAATATTTAATTGATTTTAAATATTTGATAATTAGTTTTAATATGAATTTCAAATATCGGTGTTTATTTGACAATCAAATTATTAAATTAAACAATTTGTAGTTGTGTAAAATGTTGAATCTAGAGTTTTAAGGCTGTTAAAAATAATTTGAAGGATGATAAAATTTATATTGATAGAACTGAAGATTGTAAAAGTGTTAAAATCTAATTTGGAAGTGTTTTGTTAAGTTTCGAAATCATATCGTTTAAATTGATATTTAAAAATAGCCTTCCGAGGCATAGTCTGGGAATTCGACGAAACCAGTTCCATTGGATCCATAATAGTTAGTTATTATCGGATTTTAATTTTCGTAGCGTTTGGAGTTACCATTTGTCCGTACGGGTGAGAAACATGATGAAATTAAAATCGACAATTTAATATATAAACTCGATTCCAAAAGCTATCTTCCACATATGACTGAATTAGGCTCCAAAACACGTTCCATTGTGTTCGGAATACGGGTAAAACTTATAAATGCCTAGCGGCATGTTTGATTCGGAGTTCGAGATTTCAAGTTGTGCTAAACGAGATTTTTTGGAAATTTAAAAAAAATTGAAAAGACAAACTAGCCACCCTATAATTGTACTCGAGCCACCCTAGCACCTGAATTGCGTCGACTTAGCTTATCTCCTCTTCTAGTTTAAAGCACGTATCTTCCTTCGCAAATCAAAAACTCACGAAAAAAAATCTCGAGCTTATCTTCCTTTAATGGCCGAGCGATTTTCAACCGTCTTCCCCTCTTTTATTTTTTTCCCATTCGAACTCATATCTAATCAGGCCCCCCTCTCTCGAAATTCAGAGTCGAAATTAGAAAATAGTAGGTATCGAATGTCTCCTCCACAAATTCTTTCGTTCGAAGCAATAACCTTCTCCCTCCGCTTAACGTAACTAATAATGTCTGCCGAGTCCCTGAAAGATTTTCTAAGACCATGATTTTTATTCAACTCTCCTCTCAAAATTAATCCCAGAATCGAATCCATGCAGAACATCCTCTAGACCTTATTCCGAAGGAAGATCGCGTGGCTCGGCACGTGCTCGACTCGCTGCTTCCATTTAGCACGACCACCGAGGTAGCCCCCTCGTTGTCCGTCACCAAGTTACTCCGATGGCTGGGGAAGTATCATCGACTATCCTGGTACCGTTAAAGGTTAGATCTCATCTTTTGTTTGATGTCATATGGATATTGTAACAGCGGATTCTACTGATTGGGACATCAATTCATTAAGAGTGGATGGTGGACGTGGTATGTGGCGTGTGAGTAGTGAAAGAGGCATGCCAAGTTTTTGTCCAAATGTTGACTATGATATTAGGCATGTTGTTGTTTCAGCTGTGCCAAACCCCTCTGTAAAACCTGTAAGTTAGTGGAGAGGTGCATGATTGTTAGGTCAGAGTCTAGCTGGAGTATACTGTTAGCAATGGCAGCAAGGTATAGCTTTTTCTAGTTGATTTTGTGTTTATATATATAGTAATTAGTCACTGTTTGGCATTTACAAAAGAAAATATACACCTACATAGTTAATTTAAAATATAAGCAGGAAATATTTATAGATGTTATTTTAGATTTACTAGTATTTTAAAGAAAAAAATGAATGATGTATTATGGAAACTAATTTGTTTAATTAACCTATTTAAATATTTTTATTAATAAAAATCTATTTATTTTAAGGAAATTAGTTTAAGATCAATTTATTAGTTTAAAACCAAATGATTAGTTTAAAATCAAATTATGGGTCAATTTAGTTTATTAAATGGTAATTGTTTAGAGATTATTTCAGATGTTAATAAATTGTATAATGTGTACAAGGTCTAAAACTGTGAAGAAAACAAGTCGGGTTGGATCAGATTGCAATTCAAAAATCAAATGTGATTTAATCTCACTCATCTGGGTTTTATTTAAATTTAAATGGTCAAATTTAAATATTGGTTGAATGAATGAATTGATTTGATGTGCTATATTATATATTGGAGCATATAGTATATATTGGAGTGATTGATTTCCCACATTATATAGCGGATGAGACCCTATGCGCCGTATAATAGAGGATGATACTATATTAATCACATATGCCGCAATATTCCACCTCAAAGTGGAATAGGTATTGTGCTAACATCTGTGGATGCAGGAAACTAGGTTGGTGGGATCCAACTGGATTCCTCAAAATTATTTAGATTGTTTAATATTCAGTGTTATGAATATTTGATATCCTGTGATGAATTATTTTGACAATTGGAATATTGAATGCTATGGTTTGCTTTAACATATTTTGGTACACTAATTTATCAAAATATATAGAATTGGATTTTTGAAAAGAAAATAAAAGATTGAATTTTTAAGTAAAATAATGATAAATAATTTGAATAAAAATAAGAATGAATTGGAAAGGAATAAAAGTGATTTTTAAATCCTAACAAATTCCTGGTATGAAAAGGGATTTTGAATAAACATAGAAATAATGAATTTTAAACTTAAGTGATGTTAGATCAAGAAATAAAGAATCTATTTTAAAATTTAAGGTTTGAATTTATTTAAAAGGACAAAGAAGGAATTTGGGAAAATATGAAATTGTTTTTTTCAGTTAAAAAGATTTTAAATCGTAAGTAAGAATTAAAAATCTGAAGTTGGTTTTGGAAATAAATGAGTAAGTAAAGGAATTTATTTCAAAATCGAGTAAATTGGAAATCAATTTGGAAATTGATTTAAGTGTTTGAAATTGGAAATTTAAAGGAGATTGTGACTATAAAATTTATAAACTAGGTTTATAAAAGTAAAGTAATATATCAGTGGATATTTGGAAGAATAAATTCATGGTGGGAATTTATTAAAGGAATGGGTAAATTTGTTTAAAAATAAATAGTGATTTATTTTTAAAAGATGTGAAGGAGAAGCGTGTTTCCCTAGATAGCCAAGTACGTTTTCAAAACAAATGTAAAAGTATAAGTTAAATAAAGTTGTTTTAAAAAGTATGTTTTAAAAAATTTGTTATTTCTAACTATTTAAATTATAAAGTAAGTATTTTATTTTAATCTATTATGGAAGTAATTATTTAAAGGTGACTTGGTATTATGTTTTAAAAGTTAGAAATTCAGTTTTATATTGTACAAAGTAGTTTTATTTTAAATATTCTTAAAGTATATATTTTGAATAAGTATTAAAGTAATTTTTTGATTTAAATATTTTAAAGGATATTTCATAATAAAGTGTTTCAAATTATTTTAAAATAAATCTAAAGTTTTTATGCCTGGTTGTTTTCAGTGAAAATGATATTTGGGAATTCATTCCATGAGAAGAGTGTGGTTTGAAAACTGTTTTCAAAGGGTTGAAAATGGAAATATATCTTGTGAAGATATTTTGTGGTTAATAAATAATCGGATGAAATTATTTATTGTTTAGTGGTTGTTTGTGAATGTTAATTGATAGTTAAATAACCGACAATCAATATTGGCCAATGCGTTGACCGTTTCGAAGAGACCAGGATCGGGATTAATTTCTCGAAAACCACTTCGATCCGATTTGTACGTTTTCGTGAGGAAGACGAGTTTGGATTCGAAGATGGAGCAGTGAAGTGCAAGGGCTAGTCGCTACTAATCCTAAGGATGATTCCAAAATGGATGTAGTAGGAGTAGTGCCTTTGGTTCCGTTCGAACCCGGGACGGACTTGTATGGATGAATGCTTTCTGAACATCGTTAGGTGGACAGTGAGCATTCTAAGTGATAGGTTCTAAAAAGGAAACGCTTAGCCTTGAGCCTCATCAACCGGGAATGACTGAAAATCAGGGGTTATGCAGCAAGGCTAGGTGGGTAGCGCCCATTAGGGTGAGGTCATCCCTGTCTAGATGTCCCTTTTATTTCGACTTGGTGGTGCGGTTGTTGGTCCCAACCGTGGGGTGATCTTACTCGAGATTATCCAGTAAGGGGTAGTCCTTGTCTTGTGTTGCAGGGGATTGGAAGTAATTCTCGGTACGGTGATCTAGGCTACGTACTGTGACAGGTGGTACCCCAGAGCCTAGTCATTAGTTGGAAATCCATTCTCCCTACGTGCCTTTACGGTTTTGTTTGTATACCTATTAGCTGGAATTTAATAAATGTAACAATTTCGTCTATTTGAATAAGTATTTTTATATAGACACTATTATAATAAACAAGGATTTTATAATAACTGTTTAGCTATCGTAAGGTAAAAACCCGACATGTTTATTTGTGGCATGGTCTTACGAGATGCTTTTGATTTTCAAAGGATTTTGGAGCTTTAATAATTAATTTGAGTGTGATTTCTCACGCTGTTTTTCCAGACTAACTCGGGTGTTATTTAACTATAATGCTCGGATCAGACCGAGTATTATAGAATACAGGATAAGATGTTGTGGAGCTCAGGAGACGAGCTGGATGGCGATACGTACTTCCGTACTTGATTATTATTCCGATGTGTATTCAGTTTTGAGGACAAATTTATATGATTGTCCAGTTGTATATTATTGATGTTGTTGAACTCTGATGATGTATTCTGGAGATGTATGTATAAAACATATATAGTTTTCTTTTGTGTGAAGATCTGTTATTATCTATTATATTTTATTCCACTGCGATGGTTAGATTCTGATGTTATTTTTATTTTCTTCTTCTACCTCTTCTTATTTAACCCAAATGGTTCCTATTTCCGTTCATCTTGAGTTAAGTGGTGGAGAATTGTGTCGACTTAAGGGGTATGGATTTGCGGGTCGTTTCATAAGATGTCTTGAATTCATTTTCTGTTCATAGTACATTTCACGTTGAATTGCGATAGTTTCCTCTGATAATGATGTAAATCATCAATATTTTTTTTTGTTTGTGGAGAATTAAAGTACATAAAACTTCGTGCCTACTTTTTTTTTTGGAGTATGGCCAGTGTGATAATTTTATGGTCGGGCCGGTTCATGATTTGGTGTAGATGTAGGTAAAGTTGATGAAACAGATAAAGGTGTCGAGAAGTCAACAGAAGAATATGCAGAGGTATTTGAGGAGTTTTCTTGTCAAGACATTTAATAAAATATGATTGAAGCAAACTCGATGAAAAAAAAAAACTCTGGAGATATATATAAAAGAAAAAGCAGTCAAAGGTTGATGGATTAACGGATAATCTGAAAATTATTAAGAGGATGAAAACAAAACACATATTTTATGGCCAAGAATTATTTATGAGAAAATTTAAAAAAGAAAAGATAAGGAAAAAATTATAATAGAAAAAATTGTGAAACGTCAAATGGTCAAATACCAGAGACATAGGATTTCCAAACAAGAGGTGCTGAGTTCGAGTACCAATTTTTTTTATAAATTTTATAATTCTTTTAAAGAAATTATACCTAGTTCTCTTCTTAGTTTACAAAACAATTTTCATTGAGTGGTTTAGTGAAAATATCATCTAACTGATTTTCAAAATTTACCAATTCTAAATTTATTATATCCTTCTCAATATTATCACGAAGAAAATGATGATGAATGTCAATGTGTTTAGTTCATGTGTGATTGACAAAAATTTTAGATAAATTTATTGCACTTGTGTTATCATAATATATTATAGATTTCTTTAATTTTATATCAAAATCTTGTAATGTTTATTGCATGTAGATTATTTGAGCACATGCTAAAGCTGCAGATATATATTCTCCTTCACATGTCAATAGTGAAACGCAATTTTGTTTCTTGCTAAAACCAAGATACTAAGGATCGTCCAATGAAATGACAAGTTCCACTTGTACTTTTTTTTATCTATCTGACTTCCTCCAAAATGAGCATCACTATAAAACACTAATTCAAAAGGACGTTCTTTTGGATAAAATAGTCCTAAATCATTGGTCTTGCTAAGATAACGAATTATACATTTTACTGCTCGCATATGTGATTCTTTGGGATTTGCTTGAAATCGAGCATGTAAACAAACACTCATCATAATGTTCGGTCGACTAGCAATTAAGTAAATAATGATCCAATCATGCCACGATATAGTTTTTGGTCGACATTTTACCATTTTCATCTCTATCGAGATGTATAGTTGTACTCATAGGAGTTGATTTGGCAGAAGTGTTTTCCATACCAAATCGTTTAATTAGATTATTACAATATTTTGCTTAACTAATAAAAATTCCATTTTTTAATTGCTTGATTTGTAGTTTAAGAAAATATGTTAGTTCTCCCATATATGATATTTCAAATTCATTTGTCATGATAGTCGAAAATTCCTGACATACTTTTTCATTTGTTGAACCAAATATAATATCATCAACATATATTTGTATAATTAAAATATCTTGTTTAGTTTTCGTAATAAATAAAGTTTGATTAATTTTTCTAATTTCAAAACCAGATTTTATTAGATAGCTTTTAAGTCGGTCGTACAAAGCACGAGGTGCCTGCTTTAAACCATATAAGGCTTTCTTAAGTTTATAAACGTGATCTGGAAATTTTTCATGAGTTAAAAGAAGAGGTTGTTCAACATAAATATTTTCTTTCATATATCCATTTAGAAAAGCACTTTTATCATTCATTTGATATAATTTGAAGTTATGTAAACAAGAAAAAGCCAATAGAATATGTATAGCTTCTAATCTTGCGACAGGAGCAAACGTTTCTTTATAGTCTATTCCCTCTTCTTGATTATATCCTTGTGCTACTAATCTATCTTTATTTCTAGTAATGTTACCTCGTTCATCAGCTTTGTTTTTGAAAACCCACTTTTTACCAATGACGGATTGATCACTTGGTCTAGGAATTAATTCTCAAACTTCATTTCTTTCAAATTGATTTAGCTCTTCTTGCATAGCTATAATCAAATAGTCATCAGTGTACGTTTCCTTAATATTTTTCGGTTCTATATTAGAGAGAAAAGCAACATGACCCATTTGATTTAATTGATGTCTTATTCTTACATTTGAATTTACTTCTCCAATTATATTTTGAGCAGGATGATCTAAGAACTCTTGGAGGAGATCTTACTACATTTTCATTATGAACAATGTTTTCATTTTCACTAGTATTATCAGTATTATTATTTTGAAAAATAGAATCATCATCTTCTGAATTATTTATTAGAATTTGATTTGAATTATTTTCAAAGTTTGTAATTTTTAGAAGAAATTTTGGCATTTTCATCGAATTAAACATGAAGAGTTTCTTCGATTACTTTAGTTCTTGTATTAAAAACTCGATAAGCTTTGCTTCTTTCCGAATATCCTATGAATATTCCTTCATCAGATTTTGGATCAAACTTGCCAAGCTGATCTTTAGTGTTAAGTGTAAAACATTTTGAACCAACGACTTTGAAATATGATATATTTGGTTTTCTACCATTTAAAAGTTCATATGGAGTATGTTTTGTTAATGATCGGATAGAAACACGATTCAAAACATAACTGGTAGTTGCAACAGCTTCTGCCCAGAAATCCTTAGGTAAAGTTCTTTCATTTAATAATGTTCATGCACATTCTTGTAATGTTCTGTTTTTTCATTCTACAACTCCAATTTGTTGTAGCGTTCTAGGAAAGGAGAAATCATGATTAATTCCTTTCTTGTTACAAAAATATTCGAAAGCTTCATTTTCAAATTCACCTCCATGATCACTTCTAATATTTTTAACTTTTAAATTCTTTATACTTTGAATTCTTTTTACAAAAATTTTAAAATTCTCGAAAGTATCACTTTTATGTTTCATGAAAATAGTCCATGTATATCATGAAAAATCATCTACAATAACAAACACATATCTATTGTGATTCATAGATTAAACTTGAGTAGGTCCAAAAAGGTCCATATGTAGTAGTTCAAGTGGTTGTGTTGCGGATGTGATTTTCTTAGATTCAAAAGAAGATTTCGTTAACTTTCCTAACTGACATGCATCACAAATATTATCAACTCTGAAATTCATATCAGGAAGTCCTTTAACAAGTTTATTTTTAGCTATTTTATTAATAGTATTAATATTTATATGACAAAATCTTTTGTGCCGTAGCCAAGAATCATTCTCTGTAGCCACTAAACACATGTTTATGTTATAATTTATATTCATATTTAAAATATAAATATTTATGTCTCTTATACCTTCAAAAAATTAAATTTTGATTTTTATTAGACATACTACATTTATTTTCTGAAAAGAAATATTAATACCTTTATAACATAATTGACTTATGCTTAATAAATTATGTTTTTAGATTTTAACTAATAAAACATCAGTAATGAGAGGTGTGTTAGAGATACCGTTATTTCTCACATCGCCTTTGCCGATGACATAACCTTTTGAATTATCTCCAAATGTGACCGATCCTCCATTTGAGTATATAATATTCGTTAAGATGTCCTTATTACCAGTCATGTGTTTCGAGCAACTGCTGTCTAAAATCCATTTTCCTCTCTTTTTAAGAGGTACCTGCAAAAAATAAAGATTAAGATGGTACCCACTTTTCTTTTTAGGGTCCTAAGAGTTAGGTCATAGGAAACCAAACCCAAAAAGGTTCAGAATTCCGTTTATAGATATAATTCTCCTTTTTATGAACAATTTCGATAAATGATTTGATATGCTTATTCCTAATTAAATTATTATTTGTTTTAGGAATTCATATTTTAATATTTTTAAAATCTTTAAAAACTTTTTTCTTAATACCTTTCTTAATTTTGTTTTTAAACTTATTTTTAAATTTTCTAGATTTCTTTGGACTTTCATTTCTCTTACATCCTAGTCCATTTTTATTTGAAGCATACTGAGAATTTTTGATAATTTTAGAAATATTTTTTTGTCCTTTATTAAAATTAGAAATATTTTTATTAATATCTTCTAACTTAGTTTTGAGACTAGATTTTTCTAACTCTAATACTTTAGTGTTAGATTTTAGATCATTAATTTCAACTGATAAATCATCATTTTTATTTTTCTAAATTTCTAGTTCCTGAGTTATCATAGAAAGTTGAGATGCTAAATTAGAATTAGATTCTTGAGATTTTTCAAGTTCTTCTTCCAGAATTTTCTTTTCATCTCTTTTTAGTTCACTTACATGATCACTTGTTGCCATGAAGCATACCTTTGCTTGCTCTGTGTCACTGTCATTGTCGCTCTTTAATGATGAAGAAGAATCTGAATTATCACATGTTACTAAAATGCTTTCTTCTTGAATTTGTTCTTCTTGAATTTATTTTTCTGTTTCTATAGAAAATCTTTCTTCATATGACCCTTTTTATGACATTCATAACACTCCATAACAGAAGATGATGGTTTATTTTATTATTGTTGTTGTTAGAGTTGTTTTTGTAACTCCTGAACTTGTTATTCTTTTTGAATTTCAATAACTTTTTGAAATTTCGAGCAATAACTGCCATATTCTCTTCATCTGAGTCAGAGTCATCTTTTTCTGCTTGAAATGCTAGATTCTTCTTATCTTGTCCTTGAACTTTCTATGCCTGTAAATGCACTTCATGTTACATTAGATGTAACGACCCGCTATTTTGGACCATTCGCATCCGCACATGTCGGACTTGAATAATTCAAATAGTGAATGATTAATTTATATTTGGCAAAAATGAGCATATACGGTAAAAAATAATCACAGATCATAGACATAGAGTAATAAATGCAGCGGAAACAAAAGATAGTAGTTCATGAAGCTATTATATACATATTAGAGTTAAATAAGGTACAACAGATGTCTCGAATATAATAGTCAAATACAATATCAGAATACATCACTGGAATCAACTGAATATCTGAAAGCTGGATAGATAGCTGGATCTCCAAGCGAAGCTCCAACTCCAAAGGTGAGTCTCGAATACTGCTTCACTCAGTCTAACCCGAGCGTAAAGCAAAATACAAAACACTCGAGTCAGGATTAACATTCTTATATCAATAAATCCAACTCAAGTGAAATAACGACTGAAATACAAGTAACTCAAAGGATGTTGGAATAACCATCCTCTAAGTATCAGTTAAACTATCTACTATGTAGTAGTGTACACTAAGTAGATAATGTCTATCGGTAATATAAAGTATCAAAATAGAGTTAAGGCGTTACCATTATCCCCCTTAACACATTTTATATAAGCGTCATAGTCTATACAGCACTGTAAACTCCACCGTAAACTAGTGGGCTATCAGGGAGTACTCCATAGGTATGACACAAAACAAATCGTAGTGGTCACGTATATAGGGATACAATTATGACAAGGCACATGAGGAAATACCCAAGGTAGTGAAACTACCGTTTGCTTGATCCGGACTGGTGAGAACGCATCGTCGCAACGATCGCAGCACCGTGAAACAACACTCCCAAAATTTCGAGGATGCACGCCAACAAATAACAAGTAATGAGTAGTTTACGAAGAAGTGTGTTCGCTCGAGGTGGTTAACCCTATTTGGCCTGGCATGGCTCCTATTTTAGTCATTTCCAATTCGACAAAAGTGCCAAGGCTATCCATAATCGTTCTCTTTCTTCATTCATCACGTACATCATTCCAACCACTTCATTCTAGATCACACTCTGTGTATAGTTATTAAAGTGGTTTTCGGTTTAGACAGAGAGTATGTCCCTAACCGATTTCGGTCTCTTTAATAACTTTCGTAATTATTGCGCCTATTGGTAGTTTAATATATTTCAAAACCAAACCAATTTCAATTTCAATTAGAATTTGTAAACCAACATTTCATTTGTCTTTCTATATCGATTTCCATAATTTACGTTCAAACTTCCAAATTCATAATTTCAAAACTTTTTAATTCAATTTCAGTTTTAATTTAATCAATTCAAATATTTATTTAAATACGTATATAAGTTTCATTCCGTAATCATTTAAATAAATTTAATTTAACATTAAAATCAATTTAAATTCATTGATCGACTTCATTCAATATCCGTTAGGTTAATTTATCATTCAAAACAATTTCTATTAAATTTCCAATTCACATCAAATTTAAGTTTTCCTATATCATATCAAATTTACAAATTTAATTAAATTAAATTCGTCAAATCAAATTCTTTAAATTTCAAGTCTTATATTGAATTCAATAAATCACATCTTATTTCTTATTGAAGAAATTTGATTTCATTTATTTATTTATTTAATTTAAACAAATTTCCAAAACTTAATTATTACAGAACTCAATTTCACTTATTAAAGAAGTTCAATTTCAATTATCAAAGAATTCAATTTTATTTAATTATTAAATAATTCAATCTCATTAAATTATTAAATAGTTTCAAAACTTAATTATTAAATAATTTCAAAACTTAATAATTAAATAATTTCAAAAATTAATTCAATCATTTCTTAAATTAAACAACGTTCTTTCATCAATTACATTGTTAATATTTTGTTTCGGACTATTAAATATTAACCTTTAAATTTCAGTAGAACTCAAATTTCAACTTCATTTAAACCCTTATTATTTTATTCGAATAAAATGTTTACTTTTATTTTTAAACCAAATTATAGACCAATCGGGTTTTTATTTAATTCTCTATCCTAAGTCAAAGTTTATTTGGGTATTTATCATTTCAACCCGATTCCATTTCAATTTAAAATCAAAGCATAGGAAAGGGAACTTGCAGTGTGATAACTGGGATGGTGTCAAATTAAATAAACAAGCAATAACAACAATCAATAACAATTCAATAACTAATTCAAATAATCGCGAAATAACTGTATTAATTCGCATTGTTGTTTGTGCAAATTAATATAATTATTTCTAGAATCTACACTATCATTTCATGTAGATTAAATATTATTACATTAATATTTATACGGTTCTTCACTTGATATCTATTATGCAATTTCATACTACATCAATTTATACAACATACATTCAATGGTTCAAGGTGTAATTAACCAATTTCTACGTGTCAATTAATTTAACATTTAAAGGGTTCATATTATACAAATTTAACTAGTCAAATTAATCACATATATATCAATTTAAATTATTAACTATCCTATATCAAATTCAATTGCATATTATTTATCACTTTAGACAATTAACAATTTAACGTGCAATGTAAACATCAAACAGTCAATCGTTTATCAACCAAACTAGATTATCATTGTATAAATAACAGATAATGGTATCAGATGTCACAGGTGAACTGATACAGGTAATAGCATATATAACAATGTAAATGACTAAAAGCAGCATTTTTCAATTGTCGTTTAAATCGAAATCAAATTTAATAAATAAAAGAACGTTAATCGTGGGTGATTGCTCATCTTTCGAGGCTATAGAGATAGGATAAACGGATACGAACACAGATACAGACACTGAAATTGAGTTACAAATCCAAGAACGAATCCGAAGGCAAGCTAGATTGGCACGAATTGATGACACAGCTGATAGATAAGAATCGGTATGAAAAGAATAATCAGTTTTGATATAAACAGAAAATATATACATTATTATTATTATTTCCACGAAATCAGTATTGAATATAAAACAATATTTAAACAATATATTTGTAAATTCATTGTTTTAAAAATAATTCACATATTAACCAATATATATACATATGAATACAAACTAATGTAGAACATAGGTATAAACTTTCATACATACTATATTTAAAATCAATAATCATAAAAGAAATCAATACGACTTATATAAATTTGTATGTGAATGTAAAACTAGAATTTGAGAGGCTGTACAATATATATTACAGACTAAATGCGTATATAAATGTTCCAAATCCAACTGAATGAATTTACTCATATTTTTATATGAAAACTTCTTAATTATTACGTGTTATAACCTATATGTACTTCCGTGCCTATATACTATTTTACACACATTTTATTGTAGATATGTACAAACTTTAACAAAAAAATTTAAAACAAAAGAGCCCGAGGCTTACAACTGACATACATCTAAAAAGCAAGGCTCTGTCAACTATACAACATATCATTTATAGCTCATAAATATAAACTATATATATATGTATATATATATATATATATCAAATTCTATATATATGTACACAGTAAAAAATCAAATTTATTGAACACCAATATTATCTTACTGCCTCAATAACAAATACTAACATATACAAGCCTTTCATATATATACTGTATGTTTTATAAATAGATGCAATACAAACAATACTTATATATTTATTATATATATATATACTTCACAGCAATTACTTTTAAATCATAGCTTTATAACTTAATATACAATATATCAAACAATTCTTATTTATATATACATTAAAACAGTACAAGATAACATTTAAAACAACCCAGTTCATACACACAGTACCTATATAATATTAAGTAGCCTACATGTATTACAGTATCAGATAAGTAAATGAAACTTACTTGATATTTATAATCGATATGTACATATTCGACAATATAAAATATCATAGCACTATATACTTCTGGTAATATGCTATACTAACACGTTAATAACCAATATAATATATAATTAACAAATATATAAGTATTCTAACCTACTAGTTAAAAAAATACACACACGCATGGAGGAAGAAAAGGCGTGAGCCGGGCAGATGAAGGGCAAGGTGGCGAGTAAAGGAGCTACCGTCTCAGGCGACGGCCATGACTAGGGATGGTGGAACAGGGCGGAGGAGAGGCGAGGCACAGTGGTTGCATTCCATGTGTGTTGGTGCTGTGAAAGTCGGGGAGAGAAGAACGGCGCTGAGCACGGTGGAGTTGAGGAGGTGCTCGAAAAGGGTGGTTCGTTGAAGTTGTTTGGTTGTGGGGAAAGTCAGTGGCGGCGGTCCAGCGGTGGGAGGAGGAAGGCGGGTTCGAAGAGAGCAGGAGGAGGAAGAGATGGTCATTAGGCTGATGGGTTTTTCTTTTTTTTCTTTTTTTGTTGGCGTTGTCGCATGGAGTAAGGCGTTGGTTCAGGCTGGTATGGGAGAGGGAGTGCTGGTCTGTGGAGGTGGAACGATGGGATGGTCGGCTAGAAGGAAGATAAAAAAAAGAAGGAAATGAAGCTGCTGTGTAAAAGGAAGGAGAAGGAGATGGTTGAGGGCATGGGAATAACAACAGGCAAATGCGTTAATAATATATTTGCTTCAAATGAAACCCAGAAAGTGAAGTTGCTCTTGAAAAAAAATCAAACGCAAACAATGCAAAAACAGAGAAAAGTAACAATGGATAATAAATGGCAAAGGTTCCCTAGATTTAGTTAAAATATTTAAAGCAGTTGATTTATGCGTGTCCGCCACGTTTAAAATTTGAAACGCGAAAGAAATCAGATGGCCACCGATCCGGTACGATACAGTTACCGGTTTCGTGGATTTCGCTGTGAACCAGACTTCAAAACACAGAAATAAATATATCATAGAGATCGATATGACGAGACGATCAGAATGGTATACAGATATCAGTGATACGATTGAATTATAAAATTTCGAATTTTCTACTAGCCGAAAATGCACCAAGTAATGTAGAAAATAAGATCGATGGAGCTAAAGAAGTTTAAATCTGGAAAAATGAAAAATGACTTCTTATTCAGAAGATGATTTAAAAATTTTCTAAATAAAAATATTTTGGTTTCGAAAACATTTTATTTTCATCAATTCCTAACTGATTAAATAGAAATAAAAATTCATATGAAATAAACTTTCATAATTTCGAATGAAAATTTACCAGTTGCTATGTTTAACTAGACACATTTGAAATATTAAATTTTTCTTTCAAAATTTTATTTTTAAAATTTCACGAAAATTCAATAAATCACATTATTAAAACGGTTAAAATTTTCGGATCGTTGCAGTAGATTTCTTATTAACACTTCTGGTTTCATAGTGAAAAGATCATTTTCTTCTTCAATAGCTAAGACCTTTCTTTCCCATTCATCCGTTAAATAGTTTAGGATTTTTGATATTATATCAAAGTCGGAAAATTTTTCTCCTAGTGCCAATAGTGAGTGATATATATCTTGAAATCTAGAGTACATATCATTTAAACTTTCATTTGATTTCATTTTGAAATTTCGAAACTGATTTTTCAACATGGAAATTTTGCTTTGTTTGACTTTGTTAATTCCTTCATGAGTTACTTTTAGAGCTCTCCATATCTCATAAGCAGTTGTACACATACTGACTCTATTAAACTCATTCTTATCTAGTGCACAAAATAGCACGTCCATAGCTTTAGCATTTGAAGTAGCATCGGTTTTCTATACAATAGTCCAAGTTGAAAAATCATCGGTTGGAATGGTATATTCATTTTGGGTAATATTCCAAGTTTCAAAACCATTAGCTTGCATATATATTCTCATTCTAGTTGACCAGTAATTATAATTCATGCCATTGAATAATGGAGGTCGTGCAGTAGATTGACCTTTAGTAAAACTAGTGTTAATGACAGTGCTTGTGTTGGTATTGTTTTCCATATTAAAATTTTTTTATCAAATAACTGTGTTACGGTTATATGATGTCAAGCTTTGATACGAAATGAAAGTGACTACTATGTGGCTAGTTATCACTTAGGATCGTGTAATATGCAATTTATTATAATCTAAATGCGAAAAAAGATAATAATAGTAAAGTAAATAAGAATAAGCGCACCAGGAGTTTTTATACTGGTTCGAACATTCCGTCCTACATCCAGTCCTGGACTTCCCACTGGAATTTCACTCAATAAACCCTCACTTAACCTGGAGGAATAGGTATACAACACTGAGAAACCGATCAGGTTTTTTCCGCCTCTAACAACCGAAAGAGGACTTTTCCCGCCTGAACAACCGAACAGGACTTAACAGTTTCAATAAAATTGCTTTGACACTTTTTTTTCTTGATAACACTTATTTGTCTTGATATTACAACCTTCCTATAATCTTTTCCTCAAGTATATATTATGTGTGTAAAGATTTAGAAAGGAAAAATATTGCTTTGAATCGAAGAATAAGTTAATTCATTCAGAGATTCAAGCAATATATGTAAACTGTGATTGCTTTGTAGAATGCAGAAACAGTAGGGAGTATGATTAGAAAAAGAAAATTTGGTGATTTGTTAAGTGAATCTCATGTGTTTATATAGTAGATAAACAACTGCAACCATTCACGAAGAGTTTTGACCAAAAGAAGCAGCCATAACTCTTCAAATTAGATCATATCTCTTGGCAAATGGAAGTGTGTGTTCAGAAAAATAGCTGTTGGAAAAGTTAAGTCGACTGACCCATAATGAACAGTCAATTGAATATTCAAAGTTGGTGCAAAACAGAGTGTATCTGTGCAACTGAGCAGGTTCAATCGACTGGTCATATTTGGTCAGTCGACTGACCTGGCTGTCGGTGCACAGTTCACACATAATTTAAAGAATTCGAAATTTAAAACAACTTTGATTTGTGTGGACTACTTGAGGATAGATTTTAACAATTCTAAGACTAAAAAAGTTCAACAAATAAGCATACTATACTTAGTTTTGAAGTCTTGTCTCAATTGTAGTTTTAATAGCATATTACTTTATCTTTTTGTCTGTTGCTCATTTAGTCTCATCAATGATTTGTGTAAGCTCTTTGTCATGAGTCAAAACTTATGATTCAATAAAGATAGGTGACGCAGCGGATTTAACACTTGACATGCTAGTAATGTTTTTATAAAAATTGACGCACTTTCTTCCTTATGAAATGAATTCATGTCAAGTAAACTTGGTAGAACGATAAATGACCAAATCCATTGATCTCTCGAAATACCGGATTCTAGCTATCTTCAACACGTTGATCGCGCACGATTCCGCGTTAGAAGATCTACGATTCTATGACGTTGATCACACGCACGGGATTCCATGAATCAGCTTCAAATTCGTTGATTCGAGCGCACTCGAATATCTGAAGATGGTAGAAGAAGGAGATCACACTCAACTTCAATAAAAGTGGCAAAAAGTACACAAACAAATTTTATTCAAAATCAACATCTTTTACAAGGACATCACACCCCTATTTATAGAAATTTACAACACAACACATCCGACCTAACACACGGCCGACCTAACAATCACAACCTAAAAACACACAACTTAACAACAGCGACTCACGACTTACACAATAAAACATACAAGCGACATAACAAGATAACAACCTAACAACATACGCGACTTAACAGCTACACGACCTAACAACAAAACAGCTCATATGCGACATAAGCACAGAATGACTTAAGCGACCTAAGCTTCTTGCGACTTAAGAGAATAACATAGCTTCATGCGACATACGACTTAAGAAATGCAGCATAATTTAACAGCTTACGGAACCATCCTTCATGCGACATAAGCACCAGTGAGACGTATGCGACATAAGACATCGCGACCTAACTGAGCGACTTAAGAAACGCGGCCTTGTTTTCCTGAGCCGTTAGCTTCATAGGTCGGTAGGTCGTTGAGCGACTTATGGTTGAACGACATATGTTGGCGCGACTTAAGGAATGTGGCTTTAAGGAACGACCTAAGAGACGCGGCTTTGCTTCCTTGATCCGTTAGGTCGTTGAACGACTTAAGTGGTTGCGACTCAACATGGCACGACTCATAGTAGGCCGAGCGACTTAAGACCAGGCGACCTATATTGGTTGAGAGACATAAAGCACACGAGTTATCATGGTGCGCTGCATCATCCTCCCCTGGTTGAAAAGAATTCGACCCCGAATTCACACTTTCCTCTTCTTCGACATGCTTATTCTCTTGACATGGAATCAAGTGTTTGACGTTGAAAACGTCAGCAGTATGGATATGATCCGGTAGTCTCAACTGATAAGCATTCTCATTAATCTTCTTTACGATCTCCAAAGGACCAATCTTTCTAGCAGCGAGCTTGTTGTAAGAACCAATAGGAAATTGATCCTTAGTCAGTACTGCATATACAAAATCTCCTTCTTTGAATTCAACATGTCGTCGTTTGATATCTACGGATTGCTTATATTTCTTATTCGCCTTAAGAAATCACTCTTGCACAACCTTGTGGCATTCTTGCAACTCATTTACAAAATCACTAGCTCGTTTGATCACTCCTTTCTGCTGTAGCACTATAGATAAATCCAATAGTCCCTTCGGAATTGTTGAATAAACAACGTGGAATGGACTGAAACCAGTGCTACGATTAACTGCATGGTTGTGTGCGAACTCAGCTTGATACAGCTTAGAATCCCAACTCTTCAGATTATCATTCACAAGGCATCTCAATAGATTACCTAGGGATCTATTCACAACCTCTGTCTGTCCATCCGTCTGTGGATGATAAGCACTACTAAATTTCGGCTTTGTCCCGACCATTCTCCATAGACTCAACCAAAAATGACTCAGAAAACGAGTGTCTCTATCTGATATGATAGATTCAGGCAACCCATGAAGACGATAGATCTTTCTGAAGTATAACTGTGCAACATTAACTGCATCTGCCATCTTCTTGCATGCAATAAAATGTACCATTTTTGAAAATCGATCAACCACCACATAGATAGAGTCATTGCCACGTTGCGTTCTTGGCAATCCCAATACAAAGTCCATACTAACATCCACCCATGTCTTAGTAGGTATCGGCAACGACAAATATAAACCTTCATTTGTCGCAGTCCCCTTTGAAACTTGACAAAATGGCACCTCTGAACAAACCTTTCAACTTCTTTTCTCATTGACGGCCAAAAATAAGACTTTGCGATCAACTGTATGGTACGGTCGTGGCCCACATGTCCTTTCTCATGCAATTCTTTGATAATCTTCATTCGAAAACTGCAATCTGGAATACACAACTAATTTCCTTTGAATAGAAAACCATCAACCAGTATATATCCATCCATGCTTCCCTGTTTGACTTTGTCTAGGATCCTGGAAAAATATGAATCTGAAGTAAGAAAATCTAGAAGTAAGTCAAAACCCATCACTTCTACTCGCATGGTTGTTAGTAAAGTATTCCTCCGACTCAATGCATCTGCGACGCGATTGGTTACTCCAGATTTATGTTTGACGACGAATGTAAATTGCTGCAAATAAGCTATCCACGATGCATGCCTAGCTGCAATTTTATCATGCCCTTGTAAATGCTTCAACGCTTCATGATCTGTTTACAAAACAAATTCTTTATGGAACAAATAATGTCTCCAATGTTTCACAGCCTGTACAATAGAATAAAACTCCACATCATAAGTATTGTATCTCATCTTTGCTTTAGAAACTTTTTCACTGAAATAAGCAATTGGACGACCCTTCTGACTCAACACTCCTCCAATTCCAACTTTCGATGCATCCGTATGTAATTCAAATAGTAACTGAAAATCTGGCAATACTAGAATCGGTGCCGAGGTTAAAAGTTCCTTGATTTGTTCAAAAGCAAATCCTACCTCTTCTGTCCATGAAAATTTCTTTCCTTTCATACAATCTGTAATAGGAGCCATCACACTACTAAAGTGTGGTATAAATCTTCGATAAAATGAAGCTAATACATGAAAACTTCTGACTTCTGTTATAGTTTTGGGTTGTGGCCAATTTCTGATTGCGTCTACTTTACTTTGGTCCACTTGTATCCCCTCCTCAAACACAACATAACCCAGAAATAAAACACTTGGCGTCATGAACACGCTTTTCTTCGTTGCTGCGTAGAACTATTCTTGACGAAGAATAATTAACACCTTTCGCAAGTGTTGAATATGCTCCTCTGTGCTTGCACTATAGATCAAGATATCATCAAAGTAGACAACAACAAACTTCCTAATGTAAGGTCTGAAGATTTGATTCATCACCCTCATAAATGTACTTGGTGCATTCGATAGACCAAACGACATGACCAGCCATTCATATAATCCTTCCCGAGTCTTGAATGTTGTCTTCCATTCATCACCTGGTCTAATGCGAATCTGATGATAACCACTCATAAGATCGATCTTGGAAAAGATTACAGACCCACTAAGTTGATCCAATAGATCATCAAGTCTTGGCATAGGAAATCTGTATCTGACAGTTATTTTGTTAAGTGCCCTGCTATCTGTACACATTCTCCATGATCCATCTCTCTTTGGCATTAACAAAGCTGGTACAACACAAGGACTGAGACTCTCTCGAACACGCCCTTTCTCAAGCAACTCCTCAACCTGTCTCCTCAACTCTTCATGCTCCTTTGGACTCATCCGATAATGTGGCCTATGCGGTAAAATAGCACCTGGCACTAGATCAATCTGATGTTGTATGTCCCTCAATGGCGGTAACTCATTGGGCAATTCCGTAGGAAAAACATCTTCAAATTCATTCAACACCGGTTTAACCTCCTCAAGAATTTCAACATCTTCACTTGCTTCATACCCGATCAACATAAACAATTCAGCACTATCTTTCACCTCTTTAACAAATTCTTTCGAAGATAATAGGTTTGTTGATTCCACCTTCTTCTCTGGCTTGCTCTCACTTTGCTCACGCTTCTTAGGATCCAAAGTAATTTGAGTACCTTCGAACATGAAACTGTAGCTATTGGTGCGACCATTATGTTGTACAGCTCGATCATAATACCATGGTCTTCCCAATAGTAAGTGACAAACATCCATGTCTACAACATCACACCATATATTATCTTTGTATTTCTTCCCAATAGAAAATGTAACAAAAGCTCATCTTCGCACTTTCACTTCTCCACCTTTCTTCAACCATGCCAGTTTGTAAGGTTTAGGGTGTTTTTCAGTCTTCAAGCTTAACTTCGTAACGGCTTCTTCAGAAATAATGTTATCACAGCTTCCCGCATCGATAACAAACCGACAAACCTTTCCCAAAATAGTACATGTAGACTGAAAGATATTGCTTCTTAGCCAACTAGAATCATTCTCTTGCTTTGGCATTAAACAAGACCTCCTCATCATCAAATTACACCCTTCCTCTCCTGACACAACTTCTTCATCATCATCAAACTTTGATGGTTGACAATAGTCAACTTCAGCTTCCTCATCCTCATACTCACATTCTTCTACAACCAATGCTCTCTTCTTTGGCTTCGTATATTCATTACTTTTATGGCCAAACTCCTGACAATTATAGCACTTGAGACTGTCATTGACCTTTGCTTTAGCGGCTTCTTTGACAACTGGTTTATTGACTGCCTTGGAAACATTAGCACTGCTATTAGCACCCTTATTCTGATTGTTGGAATTTGTAAACACACCACCTCCTTGTCTCTCTTGTTTCTCCCAAGCTAACGCTTTCTGATGTGCTTTAGCAACAGACATTGGATTAAACATATTCACCGTGTCTTGAATTTGCATTCGTAATCCTCCAATATATCTAGCCGTTAGCTGTTCCTCTGTTTCCATAATATCATTCCTTGCAATCGACTGATAGAATTCATCTGCATAATCATTCACCGTCCTCGTTCCTTGTCTCAAATTCTGCAAACGTTGATACATAAGAGATTGATAATTGTACGGCAAGAAAGTTGATTTCATCATCTTTCTCATCTTCTCCTAAGTAACAACTTTAGATTTTCCCATTCTCTCCCGAGTTAGTTTAGTTTGCTGCCACCATGCCATAGCTCTTCCCCTTAGTCTTGTAGCAACTAACTGAACTCTGCGATTCTCATGCACTTCTTTGAATTTCAAAATTTCTTCAACATTTGACAACCAATCAAGAAATTCTTCTGCTTGCATACCACCTTTGAATTCTGGAATTTCCATCTTCATACCTGACTCCAATTTACGATCATTTTCTGAATCAAGATATCGATTTCGCACTTGGCCTCGATCTCGATAATGAATACTTCCTCTATCACCATATTCCTCAAAATCATATGTATGTCGATATCGATCCCGTCCAACTACATCTCTACGACTATGCATGTCCCTTCTACCTTGCCTTTCAACATCATGATATGATTCATTGTCAAACTCACGTGGGGTTCTTATCTCTTTACCTCGATACTCATGGTTTTCTCTTCTCATGGAAACTGATGATTCTCTTCTATCTCGACAAGATTGGGGTGACATTCTCCTTTGTTCTAAAACCGATGGTGAAACCCTGTTTCTACTATGGTTCGAAACAGGTGGAGTTCTCCTTTGGCTTCGATTCATATCATTCATCATCTTTTCTAACTTTACAATACCTTTATTGAAATTTTCATTTATACACAGCTCCATCTGCTCATCTTCTTGTCTTCGATACAAATCTTCAACATTCTGAAAACGATTAGCTCGTCTCGGAGGCATGATCTTCAAACAATCTCTTTTTCGATCTTACTTGGCTTTAACTCGGCTTTGACTTAACTTGCTCGGCTTCGACTTAGCTTGAACTGATATGTCTCGGACCTGGATGACTTAGCTCTCACTAAGCTCTGAACTAGGATTCGAACTAGGCTCTGATACCAAATAAGTGACGCAGCGGATTTAACACTTGACGTGCTAATAATGTTTTGATACAAATTGACGCACTTTCTTCCTCACGAAATGAATTCGTGTCAAGTAAACTTGGAAGAACAATAAATGACCAAATCCGTTGATCTCTCGAGATACCGAATTCTAGCTATCTTCAACATGTTGATCGCGCATGATTCCGCGTTAGAAGATCTACGATTCTTCGACGTTGATCTCGCGCACGAGATTCCGTGAATCGGCTTCAAATTCGTTGATTCGAGCGCACTCGAACATCCGAAGGTGGTATAAGAAGGAGATCACACTCAACTTCAACAAAAGTGGCAAAAAGCACACAAACAAATTTATTCAAAATCAACCTCTTTTACAATGACATCACACCCCTATTTATAGAAATTTACAACACAACACAGCCGACCTAACACATGGCCGACCTAACAATCACGATCTAAAAACACATGACTTAACAGCAGCGACTCACGACTTACACAATACAACATACAAGCAACATATCAAGATAACGACCTAACAACATATGCGACTTAAGAACTACATGACCTAACAACAAAACAGCTCATATGCGACATAAGTACAGAATGACTTAAGCGACCTAAGCTTCTTGCGACTTAAGAGAATAACATAGCTTCATGCGACATACGACTTAAGAAATGCAGCATAACTTAATAGCTTACGGAACCAGCCTTCATGCGACATAAGCACCTGTGAGACATAAGCGACATAAGAACCCATGCGACATAAGACATCGCGACCTAACTGAGCGATTTAAGAAACGCGGCCTTGTTTTCCTAAGCCGTTAGCTTCATAGGTCGGTAGGTCATTTAGCGACTTATGGTTGAACGACATATGTTGGCCCGACTTAAGGAATGTGGCTTCAGGGAACGACCTAAGAGACGCGGCTTTGCTTCCTTGATCCGTTAGGTCGTTGAACGACTTAAGTGGTTGCGACCCAACATGGCGCGACTCATAGTAGGCCTAGCGACTTCAGACCAGGCGACCTATATTGGTTGAGCGACTTAAAGCACACGAGTTATCATGGTGCGCTGCATCATAGGTTAGGTCGTAGATATGTCCATGGAAATAAACATGAAGACACACAAATTCCCGAAAATAGGCATTGATGTATAATTGAATCCATAAAGGTATAACACCAAATTATTTTGTTGCTTGTGTAAACATGGGAGGAATGCCATATGATTTTGGCCATAGCATTGGAATATTACATGGGAAATGATGTCGTACTAATGTGAATAGATCTTAAGGCTACTTTAACACTAGAGGGGGTGAATAGTGTTTTATAACTTTTATGGTGCTTTTTAACTTATTTTAAAATTTATATCAAACATAGACAATTAATTATTGATATATATATATACTAACAGGCAATCATGGATATAAATAACTGTTGTAAAATTGAAGTAATGAGATAGAGAGATGACACTTGGGATCTTATACTGGTTTAGATTTTTCCAACACCCAATCCCATATAATTTCTTGTACATATTTATTTTTAATCTCATACTTTAAAGATAGCAAGAAAACCATATACAGTCTCGATTTCAATGCAATGAGATACACCCGCCTGATTTCGGAATTCAAGCTAGACTTTCCCGATTAAATCAGGCAATAAGGCCACCCACTTGATTTAAACGGGCTACAAGCACATCCACTTGATTTGAATAGGCAAAAATCACACCCAAACAAATAGAAGTAGAAATTGTTGCTTTCCAAATAAAAACAGTTATACTCTGATACAACATATCCAATAGCCCTTTAGATAACATATTGATTTGTAAAGTTATAAGAGAATAGATGTAGATGAGTGAGTAGTTTGTAGAGAGCAAAGTAGATTTTTAGTTTGAGTGAATATGTAGTGTGAGTTCAGGGTAAGAAGAAGAAAGAAAAGTTAGTTGAAAATTCATTTTATAACCCTTCATATAGTGTTTGAAATGATGTATCTACTTATGCAAAGATGTAATAAACAATCACAACTTTTTAAAATTAATAAGGCATCTTTTCACCAGTTTCAACAATTTTAGAAGGATGTGTCTATTCATGAAGAGAAGTGATAAAAACAATAAATTTTAAAAATTTAAATACAATCCCCCAATGGTTTAAATGTCGACATACCTATGTGGTATACGTCGATATAAATTTATATGTTTTGAAAAACAAAAAAAATTAAAAAGTTTTTCAAAATTCTTAGCTCTTGTAAAATCATTAAATATAATTTATAAACACTTTTGTATGTATAATACTTTTATAAAATACTTGTAAAAATATATTTTGGAAATAAAATAAATATTTTGATAATAATAAATATTTTAATAAAAGATTACTCAAGAATCAAATGGTTGCTATCCGAAGACTTTGACAAATTATTGTAATGTTTACTTCCTACAATATATAGTCTTGAAGTTTTTGTGACTTTATATTTAAACTCATGAGTCTTAAAATATCGTAACCATCTCTAAATTATGATTTCTAGTCTTTTTCCCAATCGATCTTCAAACTCAATTATCCTATCCTTGTGTAAACCTATATAATATCCTACTGAATACTCTATACAACTAAGGAAAACATCGATACCTATATTTTATATGGTTGTTGTCATCAAAATTAATATCTGTGGAATTAAAAATCTCCCCCTTTTTGATGATGAAAACTATGTAAATATGTTTGATATGAGATATAATGTGATACCCTTAAATTGATTAACCCCCCTATTTTGAATAACCCCCCTCAGTTTATGCATATATCATGTTTTATTTTTTTCTCCCCCATTATCATCAACAAAAATAGGTGAAGAAAAATAAACTCCCCATAAAAATGACATAACTATATGATAATAGAATCAAAATCAATAGTGACTACAGAATATTACTGAGAAACAATTATATAAATGCGATATATACAATACAATTATCCATATCAAACATTTTATTTAGAAACAAACAAAACCAATTTATTAAATATATATGTCTTATACGTATTACCCAAACCAAACAATCCAAATATATTATTTATAATCTTTTTTAATTTAAGTAAATCATAGAAATGTTCAAATAAATAAAGTAAACTTATAATAAAATAGCTAAAAGGCACTTATATTTTTTCGAGAACTTCCACTCATCATATTCAAAGAAAGGATTGTTGTTGATAGCTTCCCAATCTCCAATATCCACTTTATCTTTAGAGTTCTAGCATTCATGAGCATTGCTTTGAACTTGTTTAGCAAAACTAGAAATTAAATGATGAAGAGAGTAGAATTGTTTTTCCTATTCTTTGATCAATTGCATTTGATTCAACTTCAAGTGTCATTGATTGCGAAGAATGAATCAAAGAACAATTTTGAAAGTTTGAAGAGCTTTGTTTAGATTTTACTTAGATTTTGTTTCAAAAAATTGTTGTACGAATTCATTTTCACGAAGGAATTGGGTAGATAGGAATCAAATAAGAAGATGAATTGTTTGCGGAAATTTTCTAAAAGAAAAATCAATTTTAGAAGTGAAAGGTCGGATTAGTAACTAATCCCTCCAAAAGTTTACTAACTTTAAAATTCAAAAAATTCTAAAATTTTCACGTATATGTCGAAATACAGGGGTAGACTATGTCAACATATGTCTAGAAGTTTGTATGTTTTTGCTTTTACTTTAATTTTTCATTATAATTTATACTATCTTAGTTTTTGAATTCTAGAGAATATGAGAATAAAAAGATAAATAATTTTCTAATAATTTCAGCAATATAAAAGAGAAGTACATGGACATAATAGAAAATATATGAAAATAACATGAAACAAAAATAGTTGTAACGACCCATTATTTTGGACTATTCAAATCGACAATAAATCCACACATGTCTAACTTGAATACTTCAAAACAGTAGATTGTAATAAAATTTGGAGCAAATAAAACCAATCACAGAATCACAAACACTGATAAGTCAGAATACTCGCAGCGGAAATAAAAATAACCATAGTGGTTCAGAAAGCCACTACAACTTAGTCTCAAAACAATACCAAAGTACATAGTCTGAAAACAAATATAGTTATGAAACAAATATAGTAGAAATCCCAAATACATATGTCTCTAATACATGAGTTGAAATGGAAATACTAAAACTAAAATAGACAATAACTTGATAAGTAGATAACTCCACAAATCTCTAGCTTCCAAAAGATAGATCCAAGCTGTGGTACTCAGGCTGACTCGAGCGTAATATATAAACACGAACACTCAAGTCAGGACATACATACTTATAAAATATAAACCAACTTAAGTGAATTGTAATTAAATGTACAAGTAACTTAAAGGATGCTTGGGATCGCCCATCCTCTAAGGATCCGTTAAACTATTTACTATGTGCTAATATTTCGCTATTATAATAATGTCTACAGTAAAATAAACTTACTTTTAAATAGCGTTAAGGAGTGACGCAATATTCCCCTTAACACATAAATAGTGCCAGTAGTCTATGCAGTACCGTAATACCTCCTGATCGGGAGGCTACCAGAGGATACTCCATAGCTACGACACAAATCAAAACCATACAAGGTGCACTACGGTAGGTGACACGACACAACTAGGCAATGTCAGGGTAGATATGCCAATTTTGCATCAGGATCGGTGGTAACGCACAGCAGCTACTACCAACCACCACAAACCACACTCCTAAAATCAAAGGAGCGCACCAAACAATCACAAAGTAATAGTATGGCAAACGAAGAAGTGCGTCCGATAAGAGGTGCTACCTCCTTAGCCCGAGAATCGCCCTTCTTTTAGCCACCTTATGCCAACTCACGGGAGTCAGGTCCATGTACATACCTCAATAGAACGTCACCACCATCCTACTTCATTCTGGAATCTCCATTGCGTACATGATTGTTAAAGTGGTTTTCGGTATCGACAGAGAGTATGCCCATATCCGATCCCGGTCACTTTAACAACCCACGTTATTATTACCCGTGGTTATAAATTTCAAAAATGGTTTATATTGCAAATAAAAATAATTTATTTAAACCATTTAAATATGAAGTATTTATCCTTTGAAATCAATTATTCAATTTCCAAAAATTTAGAAATTTCTATGTTCACTAGTTTAATTTCAACATTTCAAAGCATTGAAATTTCAAAATTGCAGCACTTATAAAGTGTTGCGATAGGTATATTTAGAATACATCAAAGCATAGTTCAAATGCAGAAACTGCAGCACTTTAGGAGTACTGTTATAGGTTCATTTAGAAATTTCAGCATATAGTTCAAATTTTCAGAAATTACAGCACTTCTGAAATGCTATTATAGGTCCTTTTTAGTATAATTCAAGCCGTAGTTCATATTTTTCACAGCATTTCTAAACCGCTATAATTTCTATTGTACCCTTTAAAACTGTATATCTTCAATTTTTCTCTTTTTAACTAATCAAAACTTATTCCACTTTCCAAAAAATATTATTTGGATATTATTTAACTAATAAATTTTAATAAAATAACATTTTTGTTAATAAATATCCAATTTAGAATGAATTCATTTGTTGAGCCAATACTTTATAAATTGCTTAACTTTCATTTCAACAATAACTTAACATTTTACTTAACATATCCATCTCCTAAATAAAATAAAATTTCATTTATTTACCTAACTTAAATTTCCATTTAAACCAATTTCCACATTCCAAGTTTAGTCATATTAAAAATACACTTTTTCCATTTATTTATTTATACACTTAACTTATAGAAAATAACTATACAATTTTTTTAAAATCATTTAATACAATTTCTTCTGCTAGAATTTCGTATTTTAATATTTCAAAATACTTAATGCCTCAAATTAATACTTTAAAAATAACCACCGGTCTGTATAATATTTTCTAACCTAGGTCTAGTGATACCGATATGTATCATTTCAGTCCGTAATTTAAAAGAAAAATCCGGGTTCTATCATTTCAAACCCGCAATCCAAAGTAAAATAAATGCAATAAAAATCATTCGAGCCCATCATTTCAGCCCATAATGATTTTTCCTTATTCTAAAGTTCGTTCGGGTATTTATCATTTCAACCCATAGTAATAGGGAACATGAAGTAATGATATAGTAAATAGAATGAATAGTGTATCCTATAATAACATATTAGATAATGTAACAAATATATAAACAACATTTAACATCATATAACATATCACAGGCATGTATGAATAAAATCTCAATTTATACAGATCCACTTGTCATTATTCCATAATAATATAAGTACATATGTCTAGAGTGATACAATTCACCTTTTCTGAAGCTAGAGCTTAATTAAACAAAAGGATCCACACATCGCAAAGAACAAATAGGCACGACAAGATTTGGGAAGAAGTAACAACCAAATTCAGATCTTGTAATCCAAATAAATAAACAATTATAAATATATAATTTTCCACAAACCAATACGGATTAAACAATGAGAACATAAATTCAATAAAAAAAATTTGTCAAATCAAAGAGCAAAAATGAATTTAAAGTGAAACCAAATGGAATGAATCATCAAGTGGCTTTTCCATAACCCTTATAGGCTCGGCCTCATCACCCATAGGCGTGACCATGGTGTTTAGATGCAAGTTAGGCTAGGTTATAGGGTCATAGGGTATGGCCATGACATGGAAAGGGAAAGGCAAAGTAATGCATGGCATAAACATGAGTCAAGTGGATTTTGGCTAGGCCCTATGGTCTAAATGGCTCGGCCTAAGGCTAGACTTGGGTCAAATCAGATCTAAAGCATGGCTAGGAGGGGAGATAGTCATGGCAAAAGTAAGGCGGGGAGGGTAGGCTAGGGTTTCAATGCAAATAAGGAGGGGTTTGCATCCATAGGCTCAACTAGGGTTTATTACTTGACTTAGTGGTGGACATTGGGATTATGGTTTCATGGACGTGAATGGAGGAGTGATGGTAAGTCATTGTGGAGGAGGAGAGGATATGGTGGTCGGCATAGTGGTGGAGACTGAGCATTTCATGAAGAAAACAAAAGAAAAAAAATAAAAGAAAAAGTAAAAGGAAGAAGCCATGGACTTACAGTATTTCTCTTTGGAGACAAATGAAGATAAAATGTTTTTTTCCCACATGAATGATAAGGTTGGAGGTGGCTAGCGTTTAGAATACATGGCTACAATTAAGGTACGGCTATGGCAGGAGATCAAAAGGGTGGGCAATATAAAGGCAGGAAATAAAAATGAAACATATGCCCAAATTTAAAACAAGTAATGTATCTTAATTGACTTGTTTCCTATCCATTAAATAAAGATATATACAAAAGAAACACTCAACAAACAAAAATAAAGTTTATACAAACATCATAGAAAATAAATAAGCAGATGGATATAGAAACAAATAAAATAAAAAGCAGAGATTAATTCCTTTTTCAAACATCGGATGTTATCTAATTTTCAAAGTATAGATCAGAATTAAATGAAACAATAATAGAACATATGTTATAAATATATATAGATTTAAATAAAATATTAGAATAGAAAATTTTAAATTTTAAAAATTCCAAATTAAGTCAAATTTGACCTAAAATATACAATTCCAGAAATTTACTAATTTCATTGAATTTAGGAAAATAATTTATAACCAATTCCAACATTATACAGGAAAATTTTCCAAAGTTCAAATTTTAAATAATTTAACACAAAGTCTTTTAAATAAAATGAATTAAAATATCTGTTAAAAAAATTGGGTTGTTGCACTCTCCCCCCACTCAAAACTTTTCGTCCTCGGAAAGGAACGAAAGAAGGAAAACAAAGGAAGATAAGATAGCAGAGCAAAAATACCTGAATCAAACAATTCCGGATTTGAAGCACGAATGTTCTCTTTCGTCTTCCAGGTACAATCCCGTTCATCGGTGCTCCACTGCACTTTGACCATGTTGATAGATTTACTTCTTAGCTGCTTCATACCTCGATCGACGATACGAACTGGCTTCCTCTCAACAGTCAGATTAGGCTCATTAGGCTCAATATCCAAACTATCAAGAGCAGAAGGCTGGATAATAAGAGATGGATCATGCAAATAGCGATGAAGGTGCGATACATGGAATACATTATGTAATCTAGAAAATTTCTCAGGGAAATCCAGAGGATGAGTAAGAGACGCAATCCTTTCCACAATGTGAAAAGGATCGATGAACCTAGGAGCAAGCTTCCCTCTACGACCAAAACAAACCACATTCTTTAAGGGGAAGACCTTAAGGAAAACCAAATCACCAACAGCAAATTCCAAACTCCTCCTACGCCGATCAACATGCTTCTTCTGCCTATCCTGAGCAATCCTCATCTTCCTCTCAATCTCCTCAACTTTCTCTGAAGCGTTCAAAATCATATCAGGACCAAGAACCAAATGATTACCGAATTTAATCCAGCAAGATGGAGATCAACAAGGTCTTCCGTAAAGAGTAGCAAACGGAGACATCTCAATAAGTGCCTGATGGAAGATAGAATGAGATAGACAAAAGACTAAGATAAGATTAAAATGGAAGATTGAACATTATACCTGATAACTATTATTATAGGTGAATTCAACAAGATGGAGATGATTTTCTCAAGATCCTCCATAATCTAAAACACAAGCACGAAGAAGATCCTCTAGAATATGATTAACTCTTTCCGTTTGACCGCCAGTCTGTGGATGGTAAGCAGTGTTCAGATTCAGATGGGTACCTAAAGATTCCTAAAAGGCCTTCCAAAACTGACTGGTAAATATAGGGTCTCGATCACAATCAATACTGAGGGTGACACCATGAAGACGAACAATCTCCCTCATATAGATCTCAGCCAAACTGGAAGCAGAATGGGTTGATTCGACCAGAATAAAATGAGCTGATTTGGTCAATCTATCCACAATAACCCAGATTCCCACATTACCTCTCCGGGTTCTTGGTAATCTATCAACAAAATCCATGGAGACCTGTTCCAGTTTCCAATTGGGAATCTCCAGAGGCTGCAACAAACTAGCGGTCTTCTGATGATCTGCCTTGACTTGCTGACAAGTCGCTCACCTACGAACAAAGATAGAGATATCTCGCCTCATACCTCTCCACCAATAAAGCTTCTTCATGTCCTGATACATCTTCGACCCACCAGGATGAATAGAAAGTCTGGATCGATGATGTTCCCGAAGTAACTCCTGCCGCAATACATCAACATTTGGGACACAAATCCAATTATTAACCCTCAAAATCCCTCTGTCATCGATCTGAGCTCCACTACCATCTGAACTACTACAACCAACTCTACTACGAACATTCTCCTTCATACGTCTAAGCATCTGATCCTTGTCCCGCTTAGCCATGATACGATTCACAAGAGGAGAAGAAGAGACAACAAGCTGACACAACATAGCCTTCTTCTTACCCAAAGCATCAGCTACAACATTAGCTTTCCAGGGGTATAGCTAATGTCGAGATCATAAGAAGCAAGGAACTCAAGCCATCGAACTTGCCTCTGATTCAAATCCTTCTGGGTGAAGATATACTTCAAAGACTGATGGTTAGTAAACAGCTCAAGCTTAGCACCCAAAAGATGATGCCTCCAAAGCTTCAAAGCAAAAACAATAGCAAGCAATTCAAGATCATGAGCTGCATAGTTGGCCTCATGGGTCTTCAGCTAGCGACTGGCATAAGCAATCACCTACCCATCTTGCATCAATACAGCTCCCAAACCCTCACGACAAGCATCAGTGTGTAACATTAATCCCACATTTCCATTCGGAACAGTAAGCACTGGTGCAAAAGTAAGCTTACGCTTCAACTCATCGAATGCAGCTATACACTTATCATCACATAAATACTTAGCATTCTTGCAAGTCAAAGCAGTGAGAGGTGCAGAAATCCAAGCAAAGTTCTCAATGAATCTCCGATAGTAGCTGGCAAGGCCTAGAAAACAGTGAATATCACTTGGAGTCCTATGGGTTTCCCAATCCTGTAACCGTATAGGGAGAAATAAGAACCACAAAAGAGATAGAATTATCACAAAAGTGAGAGAAGAAAGGAAGGACTTACATTGATCGCAGCAATCTTGACTTGATCAACAGAAACTCCATCATTGGAAACAATATGTCCGAGAAACCGAATTTCCTCCTTCTAGAAATGGCATTTCGAAAAATTAGCCTTCAACTGATGATTTCTAAGAGTCTCTAGAACATATTCCAGATGTGATTTTGATCTTCCTCAGACTTGGAGAAAAAAAGGATATCATCAACGAAGACTAGAACAAACTTATTAAGCACATCACGAAAAACCCGATTCATCAAGTCAACGAAGAAAGCAGGAGCGTTAGTCAAACCAAAAGGCATAACTAACCATTCATAAAAACCATTCTCAGTACGAAAAGCAGTCTTAAGAATGCTTTCCTCTACAACTCTGAGCTGGTGGAAACCTGTGGCAAGGTTAAGCTAAGAGAAAACAGTAGCTCCATAGAGCTGATCAAACATATCATTAATGCGAGGCATATGATATCTGTTTTTCATAATGAGCTTGTTCAGCTCCCTATAATCGACACACATCCTTAAAGAACCATCAGACTTAGAGACAAAAACCACAGCTGCTCCCCATTCTAAGTAGCTAGGTCTGATTAGACCATTGGAGGACAAGTCCTCAATTTGCTTCCTTAATTTGACCTTCTCATGGGATTCCATTCTTCTAGGTGGAAGAACTATAGGCCGAGCTCCAGCAATAAGATCAATATAGAAATCAATTTCCCGCTTAGGAGGTAAAGCAGTGATTCCACCAAACACGTCGGGAAATAGTTTGACTGCAGGAGTCGAATGGATATGTGACGATCCGACTTTCTAACTCCAAAAAGACGTGTCATTAATAAGAAAGAAAGGGGTAGAAATAGAAAAGAATAGAAAGAAAGAATAACAACATCAGAATCTCAGAGCGGAATGGAACAAAATATAATACATCAACATAACTATTACATAGTTATACATACATCAGAGTTATAAAATATCATACAACATGACAGTCATATACATATCTGTCAGAACATACATCCCAAATACATCATATACTAACTGACACAGCGGAACAATATGGATAGATACATACGTCTGGTCTTCTTCTCCAACTCCTCCAGAAAACTCTATACTTCGAATACCTATCACTTGGCTACTCATAAAAATTTGAGTACCCAAGAGTTTATGAAAAACAAAATATAAACTCCGTATCAGACATGGGTCTGGTATGAGTAAACGGGTTTAAGTTGTTTAACTTTGAAAATCATTTAAAATAAAGGTATCACGTAAGACTTCACACAAATAAATACGGGTAAGTTTTTACCTTACGCTACCCAAAACATTTTATAGGAAATTCAGTGATATTATAATGGTGTCTAGGGTTTTCAAGTAAAATACAGAAATAGCTGAAATGCTTACATCTCACATTCCAACATAGTTGGGCACAATCAAAACGTACAGCGCTTATTGGAAATTGGATCTCATACAATGGCAGGGCTACTGGGGTACCACCCGTCACAGTACGTGGCCTAGGTCACCGTACCGAGGAGCCACCCTAACTCCCCTACAACACAAGGCCGGAACCATTCCTTACTGAACAGTCCCGAACAAGATAACCCCGCAGTTGGCTGCAGACCAACCGCCCACACAGCCGAATAAAAGGGACATCAAGACAGGGGTATACCTCGTCCTGCTTGGGCATGACCCACCTAACCTTGCTGCACATCCCCTATTTTAGCCATTCCCGGTTGATGAGGCTTGAGGCTACGTTTACCTTTATAGAACATATCTCTTAGAATGCTCATCGTCCGCCTGACGATGTGCTACAAGCATTCAATCCATACAAGTTCGTTCCGGGTTCGAACGAAACCAAAGGCATTATCTCGTCACACTCATTTTGGAATCACCCTCAGAGTCAACGACAATAACCCTTGCATTCTGAAAACGCCATCTCGATCTTCATTTCAGAATTCACGACCTAACGTTTAAATTGGATCGATGTGGTTTTCGGAATATCAAATCGACACCCGATCCCGGTCTCATCGAAATCCAAACGCCATTTTAAAGGCCAAGTTGTCTAATTAACTTATATAATTTAAATTCAACAATTGAATTCACATAGCAATTCAACATAGATGAATCATATACAGTCATCACAGATATATCCAGAATATCACAGAACATCAGAGGATATAAATAAATATCAAAGTCAATCAAATAGAATCATCGATTCATATCAACATTTAGTTTGATTTATTTAAAATTATTTACTTTCTTAAGAATAAACTATATTTTATTCTTACTTAATTAATTACTAATTAATTAACTTATTTCAATTTATTAATTACATATTAATTATCCACTTAATTTATTAATTAATTCTTAATTACTAATCAATAACCTTAATTATTGATTTATAAAACTCAATTACACATTTAATTATTACTAATTATTTAATTAACCATTAATTATTAATTAACTTAATCATTTAATCCTTAATTAGTTATTTAATCAATTAACTATGATTCGTTAAATTATTAACTTTCAATGATTAATTAAATTCTTCAATTACAAATGGGTTTACACAAGATTATTACTAAAATCTTTAATTACAAATTTGATTAAATCTTGAACTACTTATTAAATTACAATTATAAAATTTATTACATTCATAATTAACTTTGATTTTAAATTATTACTCTTCTTCGTTTTCTGTAAACTTCCTTAGTAAAATTAACGTTAATCTTAGTTCAAATCAATTTATCAACATCCTTAACTTGATTGATACTTAACTTATATACCTTTAACTTAATATTACAGTTAGCAGATTGCAGGAATTCGAAACCGAAGATAACAACGCACTTGACTCGGGTCGAACTCGTGATAACCCCGAACTTTTCTCGCGTCACCCTGCCTTCCTTTTCTTCTTTCCCTATTCTTTCCTCTCCTGTTCTTTCTTTTTAAAGCTTAAGTTTAAACTGTTAAAACTTATTATATGCACGCGCCTACTCAAAATTCTCCCCAGAGAGAAACCCGAAGCATCCATTTTACAAACTCGAGTTTCACTCGAGTCGACATCAGCATGCACTTCCCTGCAGCCGTGCACATGAACGGCGGTTCACCACCGCTCCAACGCCACTCGACTTCATCAACAAACCATAATCTCACCTCTCGTTCGAAAACTAAACTCAAATCTTTGCAATACGAACTCAATCGAAATATGCTAGAAAATTCACACAGCTGCTCAACACGATGGACGAAATTCGCCACGTTCTCACGATCGCGACCACCTGACACGACATGGCTTCGGCCATACCTCGCCGACAACACTCTCTATCACCTACCCAAGTTTCACGGCACTCGGTTGAGCAACGGCGTCGCGTGCATCAACGAACCGAACCCAAAAGCAATGAATCCATAAACCCTATTTTCAACCATTCCCAAAAATCCATGCATTTGAAAAAATTTCTAGCATTTTTCTGGTGATCTCACATCAACACTCTAGCCTCATGTCAAATTTCATCATCAATAATTGGATGAATTATCAGATATTCATATAAAAGTCTTTTTGGTTCACTAACAAACTGCTCTATAAATGGTTGTCTAAAAATTATAAGTTTTGTCTTAAAAATCATACTTTTGTATGTAGTTTCAATAAACAAATTCAAATCTACAATTTAGGCTATTCGAATTTTGATCATTATTTTACTTTTTACTGTAAGTTTGTGTTTACAGTGTTTAAATTTCACATCTACCTTAAAAAACAATTTCGAACCTTAATCTTTGTCTTAACCAAATTTATTTAGTTAAGTTTCTCAGTAAAGAAAATATTTTTATATGAAAAGTATGATTTATTCTCTGATTCCTTATCTCAGCAACATAAAACTAGAAGAACATCATATAAGTAAAACATGCAGTAACCAAACATCACAGAACAGATTTTTATCAGCATAATATTTATTCATAAATCAATTATTAGTAGTTAATTTCAAAAACAATTAACTTTACTCACCAAAATACTGTTGAAACAGAGAAGTATTGGATGATAGAAGTCTGCGGTTAGAAATATCAATTTCCTGTAACTCCTCTTTGAATTCGATTAAGCTTGTAAGTACGATGATTATTTATATTTCTTTTGCTTTATCAGATTTTGCTTTTGAAGTTACAAATGAACTAAAGGATAAGAACAGATAGAATGATGAATATACATATATATAACTTTGAACAAGGATGTCTTCTGGAACAAGCTTTAACTTGGCTTTAATCATTTTTTTATTTTAATATGGTACTGTAATCTGAACTAGAGCAAACAATTTCGGCTGAAAGATTTTTATAAAACCTGAAATGACAATATGTAGTGCTAATTAAATGCTTATGTTTACATTTGTGTTAACATATCAATAATGTTTACTGACACATTATTTTGTATAAAGATATTTGCAGGTATTAGTTTGTACTAAGATGTTTTGCTGACAAACTTTGTTTATTTTGTTTAAAGATATTTGTCTTTCTTTGTTTACAGATTTTATATGATTGTCTTTACATAGTTAACATTTTTTGTTTATATTTTATATTCATATCAAAGTTTTACACTTATGTCCGTAGACTTATGTATTATGGTTTTCATATGTCTTCATACTTATATTAATATCCATATTTTTATGTTATACTTATGCTAGATATTTATAAGCTTATTTTATTTTAATTATAAAAGTTGTTGTTAGAAATACTACATGATCTTATCTTTATTTAAAGTTAAATCTTTCCAATATTTTATTTGTAACTTATTGCATTAATGTATTTTATATTTATATTTAATATGAATAGAATTGTGTTATTGTACTTATTATTATTAACTGTATTCATATATCTGGTATTAAATGTCATTAATACATATTTTTTAATTTAATTGAATAAAACAGATTTAATTTTAAATATTGTTAAAAGAGTCTATTTTATATTTTGAAATCATAATTTCCTTTATAACACATTACAACTAATAATATCCAAAAATCTTATTTATTTATAAATGAAAATCTTGTATTTTATTTAAATTTGATTAAAAACTTATTATAATAATAGGGTCAAAATTCCGGGATGTCACATTCGTCCCCCCTTAAAAGAATTTCATCCCCGAAATTTAAACAACAGTTAATTCAAAAGCTTAATATTAACACTCCAAACATACATATCATCCATACAAAAACAAACAATCAAACAGTCAATTCCAACAACATTACTAGCTATCCGGACATAAATTTGGATAAGCTTTTCTAAAACTATCAAGAGTTTACCAGGTACAATCTCTGGGATCCTCACTCCATTGCACCTTGACGAGTTTCACCACTTTGTTCCTGAGTTGCTTCTCGTCTTGATCTACAATCTGAACAGGATTTCTAACCACAGTCAGGTTGGGTTCAACTTCTAAATGTTCCTGAACAACTGGTTCTACCACCAATGATTGGTCATGAACAAATTTCCTTAAATGAGACACATGAAATACATTGTGAATTCCAGACATCCATTCTGGCAATTCAATCCTGTAGGCTGCAGTTCCAATTCTTTCCAATACTCGGAATGGACCAATATATCTTGGAGCAAGTTTTCTTGTTTTTCCGAATCTTATAGCACCTTTGACTGGGGAAACTTTAATAAAAACTAAATCTACGATCTCAAATTCCAATGGTCTTCGTCTCTTAACTGCATATTTCTTCTGACGATCTTGAGCAGCTTTCATCCTTTTCTTGATTAGCTCAACCTTCGCAAAAGCTTCTCGAATTAGATGGGTCCGAGTACAAGTCGATCACTCGATTCAATCCAACAAGATGGGGATCTACACGGTCTTCCATACAGAGCTTCATAAGGAGCCATCTTAATACTTGCTTGGTAACTATTATTATAAGAAAATTCCACTAGATGAAGATGGTCTTCCCATGATCCACCAAAATCCAATACACAAGCTCGCAGCATATCTTCCAGAATACGATTAAGCCTTTCCCTTTGTTCGTCCATCTGAGGATGATAGGCCGTACTTAATCTCAAACTTGCTCCCATTGTTGATTGCAGAGCTTCCCAGAATTTACTTGTGAAAATAGGATCACGGTCACTTACTATGCTGACAGGAACACCATGCAATCTGACTATCTCCTTGAAGAAAATTTCTGCCAGGGAAACTGCAGTACGAGTTGCCTTAACCGTTATAAAATGGGCAGTCTTCGTTAAACGATCCACAATAACCCATATTCCTTCATTTCCTTTACTGGTTCTAGGCAAACCGTCGATGAAGTCCACCGAGATAATCTCCCACTTCCAATCTGGAATTTCTAAAGGTTGCAATAATCCAACAGACTTCTTTTGATCTCCCTTCACTTGTTGGAAGATGGCACAACTATTTACAAAAGTAGCTACATCCTTCTTCATATTCGGCCACCAGAAAACTCTCCTCATATCTTTATACATCTTCGAGATTCCCGGGTGAATATTCAATTTGAAGCGATGACACTCAGCTAAAACTTCTTGCCTCAGTCCATCAATATTAGGCACACACAAACGACTGTTAATCCTTAAAGCACCTTGATCGTCCATCTTCAAATCCGAATATCGACCGTCCTTAGTTCCAAGAATTATTTCCTCAAAAGATTTATCCCCCAGTTGCTTACTAATGATTCTTTCTTAGAGAGATGGAACGACTTCCAGAAGAGATAAGACCGCATTTCTATTAAGAGCATCAGCCACGTCATTCGCTTTCCCGGGAGTATACAAAATATCCAGATCATAAGATGCCAAAAATTCGACCCATCTGTTCTGTCTCAAATTAAGATCCTTTTGAGAGAAAATATATTTCAACGGTTTGTGATCCGTGAATAACTCAAACTTTTCTCCCAAAAGATAACGTCTCCAGATCTTCAAAGCAAAAACAATAGCTAACAGTTCTAAATCATGCGTAGCATAGTTCTTCTAATGTGGCTTCAATTGCCGACTAGCATACGCAATTACTCTGCCATTCTGCATCAGAACTGCACCCAGTCCAACTAAACATGCATCCATATATACTTTAAATTTTCTCTTCCCATCCGGAATAGCAAGCATTGGTGCACTGGTTAGCCTTTTCTTCAATTCTTGTAAAGCTTCTTCATACTGAGGTGTCCATTTGAATTTGGTTCCTTTCCTAGTCAGCTTAGTCAGATGCGAAGAAATTTTGGAATAATCCTTGATAAATTTTCTGTAGTAACCAGCCAAACCCAGAAAACTGCGAACTTCAGTCGGTGTCTCCGGCTGTTTCCATTGCAAAATAGTTTCAACCTTTGCTGGATCTACAGAAATGCCTTCACCAGAAACAATGTGCCCTAAAAATTTAACTTTTGATTTATAGAAATGGCACTTTGAAAATTTTGCCTTCAACACATACTTCCTCAGAGTCTCCAATACAATCCTCAAATGCTGTCTGTGCTCCTCTTCCGATTTGGAGTAGACCAAGATATCATCAATGAATACTAGCACGAACTTATTCAACACATCCTGAAAGACTCGGTTCACGAGGTCAACAAAATAGGTAGGAGCGTTGGTTAAACCCGAAAGGCATAACCAACCACTCATAAAAACAATTCGGTCCCCTAAATGTTGTCAAGGGAATACTGTCTTCAGCTACTCTCAATTGATGGAAACCTGAAGCTAGATCTAGTTGAGAAAAGATAGAAGCTCCATGCAACTGGTCAAAGAGATCATCAATGTGAGGAAAAGGATATTTATTTCGAATGGTCACTTTGTTCAATTCTCTATAATCAATACAGAACCTTAGCGAACCATCCGATTTGGTGACAAACACCGCAGCAGAGCCCCAACAAGAAAAAGTTGGTCTAATCAAACCCTTCTCCAAAAGATCTTGTGTCTGCTTAATCAACCCTTCTCTCTCTCTAGGAGGCATTCTCCTACTAGGATGAATCATCAGCACTGCTCCTGGGATCAAATCAATACGAAACTCAATCTCTTGATGTGGCGGTAGACATTTAACTTCTTCATAAACATCAGGAAATCTTGAACCACATCGATTTCCTCAACTTTCTCTTGAGATGTCTCAACTCCTAGCAAAAGACTACTCAAGTGAAATCCAGAACTACCGCACGACACTTTAGCAATCCTACCCAAATCAGTTTCCAATGAAACTGTCCTTTCATCACAATTCAGGACTGCTTTATACTTATCGAGCCAATCCATTCCCAAAATAAGATCAAATCCCTTAAAATTTAACACATACGGGTCACAAGAGAAACTGTGGGACAAATACGAAATCTTCAAGTCCTTACAGATTGTATCCAACTTGGTTGCTCCACCTATAGGATTAGACACAATAATGGGACGATCCACCGTACTGGGGTTGAGAGAAAACTTTTCTACCGACTCCAAAGAAATGAAACTCAAAGATGCACCCAAATCAAACAAAAATTTAATATATTTACCATCTAAGAGTAAGGTACCTTCTAAAACCCCTTTGCCTTCAAAAGAAGAAGATGGACCTGCTTCCAGAGCAAAAATTTTATCCTACAGTGTCCTCTGCAAAAGTGGACAATTCTTAATCATATGACCGGGCTAATGACAATTAAAACACAACGATCTTTGAACTACTGCCAATCCTGGTCCACTCTGTCGTTGCTGTTGCTGAGATCCTCCTTGAGAACACTGATCTGCCAAATGTCCAATTTGCTGACAATTATAACACTTGCGGGGTCCATTATTGCTTCCTCCCGATTTCTTTCCCTTAGCTTGCCTTTTCCAAAGTGGATTAAACTTTCTTTTATTTGGGTTAACGGAATTCCCTCTCGAAACTGTTGTTGTTGCCTCCAATTTCTTGCTCATCAAATTTTCATACCTCAAAGCCATACCAACTAAATCAACAAAAGATCCTCTCAAGAGCACCATCATCTTATCGTGGAATTCGGACCTCAATCCTTGCACAAACTTTTCATTCTTCTTGAGGGAAGTATCAATGAGTCCTGATCCATAACACGAAAGTTCGTTGAATTTGGTCTCATACTCAGAAACATTCATGCTTTCCTGCTTCAAATTCAGAAAATCCTGGTACAATAAGTTTTCCTTGCTATCGGCATAAATTTTTCCTCAAATAACTCCTTAAATCTTTCCCATGAAATATCTTCTTCAGGAATATTTGCAATTGTTGCATCCCACAATTCTACGGCGCCTCCCTGCAATTGCCACGATGCCATTTCCCTTTTCTGATCATCCGACAATCTCATACTCTTAAAAATGCGCTGACGAGAGCGTAGCCATGCCTGAACTTCAATTATCGATTCTGAACCTTTAAATGGTTGGCCTCCAATATCAATGAAACCTTTACATAAGGCTGCAAAACTAACTTGAGGCGGTACAGGATTTACAGCCTCTCTAGCCATTTGACTTCGAACATTATCAATCGAAGTACTGTCCCTAACTCTGCCTCTTCTTCCTGAACTCATGTTGGCCACCTGAACAGGTAACTGAACAAATTTTGATAGGTATATAATTATATGAAAATACAAATACGCACTCTCAAGATAAATATTACTCCAGATCCTAGGTACTTGCTCAACCTAGCGCTCTGATACCAGCTGTGACGACCCGGCTTTCAAACTCCAGAAAGACATGTCATCAATAAGAAAGAAAGAGGTAGAAATAGAAAAGAACATAAAGAAAGAACAACAATATCAGAATCTCATAGTGGAATGGAACAAAATATAATACATCAACATAACTATTACATAGTTATATATACATCATAGTTATACAATATCATACAACATGACAGTCATATACATATCTGTCAGAACATACAACCCAAATACATCGTATACTAACTGACATAGCGGAACTATATGGATAGATACATACGCCCGGTCTTCTGCTCCAACTCCTCCAGAAAACTCTATACTCCGAATACCTATCACTTGGCTACTCATAAAAATTTGAGTACCCAAGAGTTTATAAAAAACAAAATATAAACTCCAAGTCAGACATGGGTCTGGTATGAGTAAACGGGGTTAAGTTGTTTAACTTTGAAAATCATATAAAATAAAGGTATCACGCAAGACTTCCCACACATAAATACGGTTAAGTTTTTACCTTACGCTACCCAAAACATTTTATAGGAAATTCAGTGATATTATAACAGTGTCTAGGGTTTTCAAGTAAAATACAGAAATAGCTGAAATGCTTACATCTCACATTCCAACATAGTTGGGCACAATCAAAACGTATGGCGCTTATTGGAAATTGGATCCCATACAATGGCAGGGCTACTGTGGTACCGCCCGTCAAAGTACGTGGCCTAGATCATCGTACCGAGGAGCCACCTTAACTCCCCTGCAACACAAGGCCGGAACCATTCCTTACTGAATAGTCCCGAACAAGATAACCCCGCAGTTGGCTGCAGACCAACCGCCCACACAGCCGAATAAAAGGGACATCAAGACAAGGGTATACCTCGTCCTGCTTGGGCATGACCCACCTAACCTTGCTGCACATCCCCTATTTTAGCCATTCCCGGTTGATGAGGCTTGAGGCTACGTTTACCTCTATAGAACATATCTCTTAGAATGCTCATCGTCCGCCTGACAATGTGCTGTAAGCATTCAACCATGCAAGTTCGTTCCGGGTTCGAACGAAACCGAAGGCATTATCACGTCACACTCATTTTGGAATCACCCTCAGAGTCAACGACAATAACCCTTGCATTCTGAAAACACCATCTCGATCTTCATTTCAGAATTCACGACCTAACGTTTAAATTGGATCGATGTGGTTTTCGGAATATCAAATCGATACCCGATCCCGGTCTCATCGAAATCCAAACGCCAATTTAAAGGCCAAGTTGTCTAATTAACTTATATAATTTAAATTCAACAATTGAATTCACATAGCAATTCAACACAGATGAATCATACACAGTCATCACAGATATATCCAGAATATTACAGAACATCACAGGGTATAAATAAATATCAGAGTCAATCAAATCGAATCATCGATTCATATCAACATTTAGTTTGATTTATTTAAACTTATTTACTTGCTTAAGAATAAACTATATTTATTCTTGCGTAATTAACTACTAATTAATTAACTTATTTCATTTTATTAATTACTTATTAATTATCCACTTAATTAATTAATTAATTAATTCTTAATTACAAATCAATTACCTTAATTATTGATTTATAAAACTCAATTACACATTTAATTATTACTAATTATTTAATTAACCATTAATTATTAATTAACTAAATCGTTTAATCCTTAATTAGTTATTTAATCAGTTAACTATGATTCTTTAAATTATTAACTTTCAATGATTAATTAAATTCTTTAATTACAAATGGGTTTACACAAAATTATTATTAAAATATTTAATTAAAAATTTGATTAAATCTTGAACTACTTATTAAATTACAATTATAAAATTTATTACATTCATAATTAATTTCGATTTTAAATTAATTACTCTTCTTCGTTTTCTGTAAAACTTGCTTAGTAAAATTAACGTTAATCTTAGTTCAAATCAATTTATCAACATCCTTAACTTGATTGATACTTAACTTATATACCTTTAACTTAATATTACGGTTTGCAGATTCCAGGAATTCGAAACCGAAGATAACAACGCACTTGACTCGGGTCGAACTCGTGATAACCCCGAACTTTTCTCGCATCACCCTGCCTTCCTTTTCTTATTCCCCTGTTCTTTCCTCTCCTGTTCTTTTTTTTTAAAGCTTAAGTTTAAACTGTTAAAACTTATTAATACACACGCGCCTACTCAAAATTCTCCCTAGAGAGAAACCCTAAGCATCCATTTAATAAACTCGAGTTTCACTCGAGTCGGCATTAGCAGGCACTTCCCAGCCGCCGCGCATGTGAACGGCTGTTCACCACCGCTCCAACGCCACTCGACTTCATCAACAAACCATAATCTCACCTCCCATTCGAAAACTAAACTCAAATCTTTGCAATACGAACTCAATCGAAATATGCTAGAAAATTCACACAGCTACTCAAGACGATGGACGAAATTCGCCACGTTCTCACGATCACGACCACCTGACACGACATGGCTTCGGCCATACCTCGCCGACAACACTCTCTATCACCTACCCAAGTTTCACGGCACTCGGTTGAGCAACGACGTCGCGTGCATCAATGAACCTAACCCAAAAGAAATGAACCCATAAACCCTATTTTCAACCATTCCCGAAAATCCATTCATTCGAAAAAATTTCTAGCATTTTTCTGGTGATCTCACATCAACACTCTAGCCTCATGTCAAATTTCATCATCAATAATTGGATGAATTATCAGATATTCATATAAAAGTCTTTTTTGTTCACTAACAAACTGCTCTATAAATGGTTGTCTAAAAATTATAAGTTTTGTCTTAAAAATCATACTTTTGTATGTAGTTTCAATATACAAATTCAAATCTACAATTTAGGCTATTCGAATTTTGATCATTATTTTACTTTTTACTGTAAGTTTGTGTTTATAGTGTTTAAATTTCACAGCTACCTTAAAAAACAATTTCAAGCCTTAATCTTTGTCTTAACCAAATTTATTTAGTTAAGTTTCTCAGTAAAGAAAATATTTTTATATGAAAAGTATGATTTATTCTCTGACTCCTTATCTCAGCAACATAAAACTAGAAGAACATCATATAAGTAGAACATACAGTAACCAAACATCACTGAACAGATTTTTATCAGCATAATATTTATTCATAAATCGATTATTAGTAGTTAATTTCAAAAACAATTAAGTTTACTCACCAAAATACTGTTGAAACAGAGAAGTATTGGATGATAGAAGTCTGCAGTTAGAAATATCAATTTCCTGTAACTCCTCTTTGAATTTGATTAAGCTTGTAAGTATGATGATTATTTATATTTCTTTTGCTTTATCAGATTTTGCTTTTAAAGTCACAAATGAACTAAAGGATAAGAACAGATAGAATGATGAATATACATATATATAACTTTGAACAAGGATGTCTTCTGGAACAAGCTTTAACTTGGGTTTAATCATTTTTTTATTTTAATAAGGTACTGTAATCTGAACTAGAGCAAACAATTTTGGCTGAAAGATTTTTATAAAACCTGAAATGACAATATGTAGTGCTAATTAAATGCTTATGTTTACATTTATGTTGACATATCAATAATATTTACTGACACATTATTTTGTATAAAGATATTTGCAGGTTTTAGTTTGTACTAAGATGTTTTGCTGACAAACTTTGTTTATTTTGTTTAAAGATATTTGTCTTTCTTTGTTTACAGATTTTATATGTTTGTCTTTACATAGTTAACATTTTTTGTTTATATTTTATATTCATATCAAAGTTTTACACTTATGTCTATAGACTTATGTATTATGGTTTTCTTATGTCTTCATACTTATATTAATATCCATATTTTTATGTTATACTTATGCTAAATATTTATAAGCTTATTTTATTTTAATTATAAAAGTTGTTGTTAGAAACATTACTTAATCTTAATTTTATTTAAAGTTAAATCTTTCCAATATTTGATTTGTAACTTATATTTGCATTAATGTATTTTATATTTATATTTAATATGAATAGAATTGTGTTATTGTACTTATTATTATTATTAACTGCATTCATATATCTGGTATTAAATGTCATTAATGCATAACTTTTAATTTAATTGAATAAAACAGATTTAATTTTAAATATTGTTAAAAGAGTCTATTTTATATTTTGAAATCATAATTTCCATTATAACACATATACAACTTATAATATCCAAAAATCTTTTTTATTTATAAATGAAAATCTTGTATTTTATTTAAATTCCATTAAAAACTTATTATAATAATAGGGTCAAAATTCCGTGATGTCACAGGATATCACCAGGAGAAGAATCAAGAGAATAAATAAAACTGCCAGCAAAATCCTGGGGCAAACTACACTGAATCACCAAAGAATTACCAAAATCATCCTCAAGGGAATTGGTTCGAGAACTACAAGAGATATGGGCATCATGCCTCGACAGCCAATCACCCCCAAGCAATAGATCAAAAGCGTCAAAACCCAGCACATAGAAATCACCAGTGAAATGGTGATCAAGATATAGAAGCTTCACTTGCTTACAAACCCCACTAAGATTCGCAGGACCACCAATAGGATTCGAAACACACAAAGGTACAAAAGAAAATTCGGGCAAAAGACGATTCTCGAATTTATTACAAAGATCCAAAGAAATAAAGCTATGGGAAGCTTCGGTATTGAATAAAACACGAATAGGAGATTTAAACAAAGTAAAAGTACCCTGAAGTATACCTTGGTTATCATTAGGAGCAGGAGCAGGAACAGGAGCTAGAGCTAGTGAAGATGCAGAAGTCACAGCAAAAATATCTAATCACTTGCCCTTCTTCTGAGTAGGCAGTCCTTCTTGAAATGGCCAGGCTGCAGACAAATGTGGCAGAGGTCACGCCTGGTCAACTGAGCTGGAGGAATAGCAGCACCCAAAGTAGGACAATTATTAGCATAATATCCCTTCTGATCACATCTATAGCAAGTAATGGCAGATAGATTGATCGACTGCCTCTGAGATGAAGAAGATGATCCCGACCCTAGAGTCCTGTTCTGATTCCTCTGCCGATGGTGAAGGTGGGGCTTTCTCTTCTTGGGATTTCTAGAAGAAGACTGAGATGAAGCAGACTGAGCACTGGAGGATCAATAGACGTAGGATTCTCATATCTAATGGCCATGTCCATCAGAATGGTGAATGGACTATGCACGTGGGATATGAGGCGATCATAGTACTCCAGGCGTGCACCAGCAATGAACTTCTCATTCTTCATGAGAGGAGTGTCAATCAGATTAAAGCCAAACTTAGAAAGTTCATTGAACGTCCTTTCATATTCAGCAAAAGACATACCACCTTGCTTCAGATCCATGAATTCCCGATACAGCTGAGATTTCCCTGCCTCGGGCATCCACTTCACCTGAAAAGCATCCCTAAAGAACGATAAGAGATATAAGACAAATTTCAATAGGAGGAGCGGGACCAAATTCAAGACAAACAGAAGTGGATACCTAAATTGTTCCCAAGAAATGTCAGCCTCAACGGTGAGAGCGATGACATGCTGCCACCAATCCAAAGCTGCTCCTTTCAATTGCCATGCTGCCAACTGATGCTGCTGGGCATTAGTGATCTCAAGATCGGAGAAGATTCTCTCCAAGTCTCTCAACAACTGTTGAGCTTCTATAATGCTCTCAGATCCTATGAACTTTGTGCTACCAAGCTCGGTGTACTCCTTGCAAAGATTAGTGAACTTGACTGGGGCAACATCACGGCACCTACCTCTGCCATTCCTACGGTCCACCCTGAGAAATTAAGAATGAATTTTTAGGAAAGAGGTAATTGGGAAACAAAGACAAGCTTGGATAAACCTAGGTAAGATTCAGCGGGAATTAAATATCCCAAACAATTAAATTTCCAATAAGGGGGATAAGAAAAGGAAGAAGGTAGAAAAATTTGCAAAACAAGAAAATTTTTACATCAAAATACTCTTTTAAAAATCCCTTGGAAAATCATTTGAAAACTTATTTTATACTTTAAAATACGTTCTCTCATAAAGAAAGGATTTAAGATTGATTTTACTCATTCAAAAGTATTTCTACACTGTCTCTAATTAGTTTTTGCTCTGTAATCTAAGGTTTGCCTAAAACCTAAGCTCTGATGCCAAATATAATGACCCACTATTTTGGATTACTCAAATCGAAAATAAATCCACACATGTCTGACTTGAATACTTCAAAACAGTAGATTGTAATTAAATTTAAAGCAAATAAAATCAATCACAGGCACAAATAAGTTAGAATACTCGTAGCGGAAATAAAAGTAACCATAGTGTTTCATGAAGCCACTACAACTCAGTCTCAAAACAAGTACCAAAATACATAGTCTGAAAAACAAATACTGTTATGAAACAAATATAGTAGAAATCCCAAATACATATGTCTCTAATACTTGAGTGGAAATGGAAATACTGAAACTGAAATAGACAACAACTTGATAAGCATATAACTCCAGAAATCTCTAGCTTCCAGAAGATAGATCCAAACCATGGTACTCCGGCTGACCCGAGCGTAAGAAATAAACACAAACACTTGAGTTAGGACATACATGCTTATAAAATGTAAACCAACTCAAGTGAACTGTAATTAAATGTACAAGTAACTTAAAGGATGCTTGGGACCGCCCATCCTCTAAGGATTCGTTAAACTATTTACTATGTAGTAATATTTCGCTTTTATAATAATGTCTACAGTAAAATAAACTTACTTTAAATAGCGTTAAGGAGTGACCCAATATTCCCCATAACACATAAATAATGCCAGTAGTCTATACAATACCGTAATACCTCTTGATTGAGAGGCTACCAAAGGATACTCCATAGGTACAACACAAATCAAAATCGTACAAGGCATGCTAGGGTAGGTGACATGGCACAACTAGGCAATGCCAGAGTAGATTTACCAATTACGCATCTAAACCGGTGGTAACGCGTAGCAGCTAGTACCGCCCACCTCGAACCACACTCCCAAAATCAAAGGTGCGCACCAAACAATCACAAAGCAATAGAATGACAAATGAAGAAGTGCGCCCGATAAGAGGTGCTACCTCCTTATCCCGAGAATCGCTCCTGTTTTAGCCACCTTATGCCAACTCATGGAAGTTGGGTCCACGTAGATACCTCAATAGAACGTCACCACCATCCCACTTCATCTTGGAATTTCCACTGCGTACATGGTTTTTAAAGTTGTTTTCGGTATCGACAGAGAGTATGCCCATATCCGATCCCGGTTTCTTTAACAACCCACGTTATTATTACCCGTGGTTATAAATTGCATTTATATTCCAAATCAAAATAGTTTATTTAAACCATTTAAATATGAAGTAGTTATCCTTTCAAATCAATCATTCAATTTCCAGAATTTCAAAATTTTCTAAGTTCATTAGTTCAATTTCAACATTTCAAATCATTGAAATTTTCAAAACTGCAGCACTTATAAAGTGCTGCGAAAGGTATTTTAGTATACATCAAAGCATAGTTCAAATTCAAAAACTGCAGCACTTTAGGAGTCCTGTTATAGGTTCATTTAAAAGCTTCAGCATATAGTTTAAATTATCAGAAATTATAGCACTTCTGAAATGCTATTTTAGGTCCTTTTTAGTATAATTCAAGCCATAATTCATATTTTTCACAACATTTCTGAACCGCAAAATTTCTGTTATACCCTTTAAAATAATATATCTTCAATTTTCCCTTTTTAACTTATCAGACTTATTCCACTTTCCAAAAAAAATTATTTGGATATTATTCAACTTATAAATTTTAATAAAATAACATTTTTTATTAATAAATATCCAATTTAGAATAAATTCATTTGTTTAGCCAATACTTTATAAATTGCTCAACTTTCATTTCAACCAATAACTTTACATTTTATTTAACATACCCATCTCCTAAATAAAATAAAATTTCCATTTATTTACCTAATTTAAATTTCCATTTAAACCAAATTTCCATATTCCAAGTTTAGTCATATTAAAAATACACTTTTTCCATTTATTTATTTATACACTTAGCTTATAGAAAATAACTACACAATTTATTTAAATCATTTAATCCAATTTTTTTCGCTAAAACTTCATATTTTAATATTTCAAAATACTTAATGCCTCAAATTAATACTTTAAAAATAACTAAAGGTCTGTATAATATTTTCTAACCTAGGTCAAGTGATACCGATATGTATCATTTCAGCCCGTAATTTAAAAAAATCCGGATTCTATCATTTCAAACCCGCAATCCCAAGTAAAATAAATGCAATAAAAATCATTCAAGCCTATCATTTCAGCCCATAATGATTTTTCCTTATTCTAAAGTCTGTTCGGGTATGTATCATTTCAACCCATAGTGATAGGGAACTTGGAATAATGATACAGTAAATAGAATGAATAGTATATCCTATAATAACATATTAGATGATGTAACAAATATATAAATAGCATTTAACATCATATAACATATCACAGGAATGTATGAATAACATCTCAAATTATACAAATCCACTTGTCATTATTCCACAATAATATTAGTACATATATCTAGAGTGATACACCTTTTTTGAAGCTAGAGCTCAATTAAAACAAAATGATCCACACACCGCAAAGAACGAGAAGGCACGACAAGATTTGGGAAGAAGTGACAACCAAATTCAAATCTTATAATTCAAATAAATAAACAATTATAAATATATGATTTTCCATAAACCAATATGGATTAAACCATGACAACAAAATTCAATACAAATTTTTTATCAAATCAAAGAGCAAAAATGAATTTAAAGTGAAACCAAATGGAATGAATCATCAAGTGGCTTTGCCACAACCCTTATAGGTTCGGCCTCATCACACATAGGCTTGTCCATGGTATTTAGATGCAAGTTAGGCTAGGTTATAGGGTCATAGGGTACGGCCATGACATGGAAAGGGGAAGGCAAAGCAATACATGGCATAAACATGGGTCAAGTGGAGTTTGGCTAGGCCATATGGTCCAAATGGCTTGGCCTAAGGCTAGACTTGGGTCAAATCAGATTTGAAGCTTGGCAGGAGGGGAGATAGTCACGAGCAAAGCAAGGTGGGGAGGCTAGGCTAGGGTTTCAAGGCAAACAAGGAGGGGTATGCATCCATAGGCTTGGCTAGGGTTTATTACTTGACTTGGTGATGGATATTGGGATCTATGGTTTCATGGCCGTAAGTGGAGGAGTGATGGTAAGTTTTGGTAGAGGAGGAGAGGAGATGGTGGTCGGAATATTGTGGAGGCCGAGCATTCCATGAAGAAAACACAAGAAAAAAATAAATGAAAAAATAAAAGGAAGATGAAAAAAAAGTAGAAGGAAGAAGCCATGGACTTACAGTATTTCTATCTGGAGACAAATGAAGATGAAATGTTTTTTTTTTCACGTAAATGATAAGGTTGAAGGCGGCTAGGTATTAGAATACACGGCTACAATTAAGGAACGACTATTGCAAGAGATCAAAAGGGTGGGTAATATAAAGGCAGGAAATAAAAAGGAAACGTATGCACAAATTTAAAACAAGTAACGTATCTTAATTGATTTGTTCCCAATCCATTAAATAAAGATATATACAAAAGAAACACTCAACAAATAAAAATAAATTTTGTACAAACACCATAGAAAATGAATAAGGAGATGGATATTGAAACATATAAAATAAAACGCAGAGATTAATTGCTTTTTCAAACATTGCATGTTATCTAATTTTCGAAGTATAGATCGGAATTAAATGATACAAAAAGCAGAACAGATGTTATTAATATATACGGATTTAAATAAAAGATTAGAATAGATGTAACGATCCGTAAATTTAGTGGATTAAATTTGGTTAAATTTTATAAGTTTTGTAATTTAATTTAGTAGAAACTTTAAATTATAAACAAATATTGAAATAAACGCTAAATTAAATTATGTAAATGATGACTTAAGACCTATTTATAGAAATTGGAATGAAATTCAAAGGAATTAAGCAGAAAAAGGATTCTTGCCTAGATATAAAAATTTAATATGAGAAATTAATGAAATTATTAATTTGATTTAATGTAATAAAGGAGTGTAAACGGTAATTGGAATAAATTAAGGAATCATGTTAATGCAAGTTAATAATTTATGACTTGAATGAAATTCCTATTCATTAAAATCATTTAAATGTTATGATTTTATTTTAAATGGAATATGAGAAAAACAAATGTAAGAATTTGATTAATATATGTTATTTATTCAGGTTATTGAATAAAATCAGGGAATCCAATTGTAATTAATGGTAATAATGTTGGTATTAGCTAATAAATATAATTTCAATACAATACCCATAAATGAATGAAATGAAATGAATGTGTGTAAATGTATACTAGGTTATTTATCAAATAGAAGGAAAGAAAAGTAAATATAGAATTGATTGATGAAAAAATATGCATTGAATAGTAATTGAATGTAAAGTTAATGGTAATTGTATAAAATCAATATAAGATACTGAATTGCAATAATTGTGTGTTGATATTAAAGTGTGGATCAAATTTTGATTGGTTATATTAATTGAATGGAATTCAAGTTTGATGGGAAAGGTAAATGGGTATTTGGTAATAAATTTAAACGGACTTAAATAATGAATTTATCTAATTAATATATAATAAATAATGATTGAATAAAAAGCCTATACCTGCAAATATCTATTATATGTGAGTGGAAATAAGAAACTTATAAATGTGGGATTGAGAGTTTTACAATGATTGTTGTGAGTTGTATACTTAGTTCGTTCAATTAAACCAGAAACCATTGCAATAAATATAATTTTTAAAGTCATGCAATTGAGATAAAAAATTTGGAAAATGTTAAAGTGTCTGGATATATATATATATATATATATATATATTAAAATAAATGGTTCCCAGGATGGTAATATGATAAATAGTGAATTTAAATAATGGGAATCAGGATTTATTCATTTATATTGAAACTTAAAGTCTAATAATTGAATTTAATTGCAATTAAATGAGATTGAATATAGTTAAATAGTTCGTTATTTGAAATAAAGATAATGTGAGGAATTTGGATGATAATTTGGAATCCAATATTTTAATCCATCTGTTGAGAGGAATGTATGGAATACTAATTAATTTATTTAACTAAATGAAATTTTAGGATATTATTTATAATTTGGGAATTTAATGGAATTAAGGATTTATATTGGAATTTAAAAATTTACCGTCTTTAAATTTGACATCTAAACTTGTTGGAATTTTGTAATGATTAAGAATTTTTAAAAGTAAAAAAATGGGTCAATTTTTGAATCTAAATATAAATTTGGATTTTTTTTTATTTTAAATTTATTTAATTAATATAAAAATATATCCATTTTGGTCACGAACTCGGATTTCGACGAAACCAGTTTCATCGTATCCGTAACAGTGAATTATGGTAGGGTTTCAAGTTTCGTAGCAATCGGACTTGTCGTTAGATCATACGAATGCAAAACGCCTTGAAATCGATTTAATTAAAATCAATTTGAAATCAATTTGGAAATATTGTTTTCAGTATAACTTCTTCATACGATGTAATTTGAACGTGAAACTTTTTCCATCGCGTTCAGAATATTTTAAAATACCTATTTGATATATGGGTTTACCTAATTTCGTTCCGGGGTCAGAACGGGCTTTTTGGGCCACGTTAGCGTTAGCACGTTTGTTTATCCAATCCATCTATTCAAATTCTGACCTACTTATATAAACTCAGTTGTAAACCCTAGCCTCCATTCTATTCTCATTTTCTGTACGTTCATTTCTTCAACTCTTTCTCTTCCTCAATGGATGCAAATTTCAGATCCAATTCTATTCAAAAAAAAATCAGATCCAAAGCTAAAAATTAAAATCCTCAAAAAAAATTCCGGAAAAATGTATATCGAACATTGCATCGATACGAATCTGTGGCAACTGTTCGTTTTTGCAAATTTTGCTCGGATCAGCGGCAAATCTCAGTCAAACCTGGAAATTTCGAAACCCATAGGGTGATTTGGGCGTTTTAAATTCGGGCAACAATCGAGCAATTCCTTTCTGGGTATTAGAGGGGTCGGAGTTTGGAGTTATCTGATGGTGGTCGTGGGGTTCAATTCGTCCTGAGGTGATCGAATTTAGTGATTTAGGGTTTCGAAACCCTAAAACAGGGCCGGCGGCGGGACGAGTTGCTGGGCATCGGAGGAGTGCGGCCTCAGGCCGAGAGTAGAGGAAGGCGAGCCGAGTTCAATGGCGGTGGTGTCGTGGCCAACGTTGGCCGTTGGTGGCAAGGGAAGGTGGTCAAAGTTGAGGGTGCATGCGGTTGTAATGGTTTCGAATGACTGTTCTTTGGCCTGTGCGTGTTTCAGTTGCACGAGGGAGGGGATGGTCTCTGATGACGTGGCAATATTAATTAGGTTGATTGTTTAATTTTTTTTTTATTTAATTTTTGTTTAAACTCGTTAAACTTTGAATAACTTCCGCATACGAACTCCGTTTCATGTGAGATTTTTTTTGTTAGGATCGTAATTTAATTCCAGATCTGTTGATGCTGGTTTGGACAAATTCTGAGACCGTCGAACTTTTGGGTTTAATTCGGATTTAAATTCGATTTAAATTCAAAAGGTGAGTGTTTTAAACCACTCACAACTTCTAGAATTCCTTATGTTTGTAAATTTGACTTAAGATATGAGTAAAAATTTATTTATGTTCGTTTGGCATGTTTTATTCATCATCTCAGTTAAATCGCGTTTATTTAATTTAACTGTTAATTTATTTTATTTATTGCATATAAATTTGACAGTTAGAATTTATTTATTTGCATATTAACTGCCAGTCATAGTTATGTTAAATTTTTATTTCATATTAACTGCCGGTTAAATTTACATTTATTTTTGCATATAAAATGTTAGTTTAACAGTTGTTAAATTTATTATTGAATATAAACTATTAGTTAATACATGTTATTTATTACCAGTATAATTTATATACTCTATATCGATGATTGTTTAAATTGGATGGTGATTACAAATAATGGTTGATGATTGATATTTGGATGAATGGATGCTATATTTATATTGTATAAACTGCAAGTCATCATGCATCTTCATTTCATTCGGGATTGCGGTTGGAAATGATATACAACCGCATTTTTATTTTAAATTGCGGATTGAAATGATAAACATCCGTATCACTTGACCATAGGGTAGAAAATTTTATACAGGCACCGCGGTATATATGTAAAATTATTTTTGAAATGATTTTCTATGGTTTTGTAAAGCTATATATATGGTTTATGGGATATTGATTTGGTTTTTGATAAAGGTTATTTTTTATATAGTAATTTCCGGTTTTTAAGCTTTGTATAAATTTGATTTGAAGTATAAAATAAAGTTTGATATTTTTAAGATCAAATACGATTAAGCATTTATGTAAAAATTTAATTTCTGGAAGTTCTATTGACTTAAATGGGAATAAGATTGGAAGATGAATATTAAGTTAAATTGGAATTAAATAAAAAGTTAGAATTTCTAAAGGATATGATTTTTATAACTTGATTTTTAGGTAGAGTGATTTAAATGAATATCAGGTTGATTTAAATGAATATATATGGGATTGTCAAATGAGTTTGTTTTTGAAATGGTGAAATATTTAAAGCTTTGAAACATAAGAATTGAAATGGTATTTGGTAGTTTAAATTGATATTTGAAATTGATTTGTGAAATCTAAAGAAGCTATTTTGTTTTATAAAAGTAACTTAATATTTAACCATTTAAGAGATGGAAACTTGTTTCAAGGTTATGATTTTCAAGGTAGTATAATTTGAAAATATTATATTCAAGAGTTTTGATTTCTAAATATTTTACTTTGAAAACCCTATGATTTTGGAAAAGACTATATATTGGAAAATAAAATGACATTATATGATTTCGGATCTAAATGATATCTTATTGATTTGGGGTTTTAAAAATATAAATGATATCGTATTTACATGGTTTAAAATGGATATTTTATTCTGGTTTTAAAGTATAAATTTTTTTTAATGACCGCGGTGTTATAATAACGTTTGTTTGTTAAAGAGACCGGGATCGGAAGTTGTCATACTCTCTGCCAACTCCAAAAACCACTTTAACAACCGTGTACGCGGTGGAGATTCCAGAATGAAGTAGGTTGGTGACGGCGTTTCCTGTAAGGTAAATACGTGGACCCGACTCCCGTGAGTTGGCATAAGGTGGCTAAAACAGGAGCGATCGATGGGCCAATGAGGTCATTCCTCTGATCGAACGCACTCCTTCGATATTATACTATGACTTTTGGATTGATTCGGTGGCCACTTTACTTTTGATTTTGGGGGAGTTGTTCGAGGTGGGCGGCAGCTGCGCGCTGCGCGTTTCTATCAGCCCGGAAGCGTAATTGTTATATCTACCCTGGTATTGCCTAGTTGTGCCATGTCACCTACCCTAGCGCGCCTTCTACGAGTTTCTATTTGGTCGTACCTATGGAGTATCCTCTGGTAGCTTCCCGATCATGAGGTATTACCGTACTGTATAGACTATTGGCATTATTTGTGTTAAGGACTATATGGGTAACCCCTTAACGCTATTAAAAAGTAAGTTTATTTTACAATTAGACACTATTATAATAGCGCAATATACTACATATTAAATAGTTTAACGGATCCTTAGGAGATGTAAATCCCGAGCTTCTCTTGAGTCACTGTACTCATATTTATTTCTGTTAATTTAACTCACATAAGATCTTTTAGTTCTGACTCGAGTGTTTTTGTCTTTTCAAATTCGCTCGGGTCAGTCCGAGCGTTTCAGGATTTGAAGATTTACCTTTGGAGGACGAAGACGAAGATTCGTATTATTATTATTTATTCTATTGCACTACACTCATACTGTTCCGCTGCATTGTTATTGGTGTGTGTAACTCTAATATGTATTATGTAAATAAAGTCAAATGTTTTGTAAAACAGCTTCATGAACTGTATATTTGATTATTTTATTTTATCCTTCCATTGTGAGGTTCTGTTTTGTTTTTTTCTTCTTGTTTTTTTTCTTATTTACCCCATAACAATCCGCCCTTGCATATCATTTGAATTGGCATGTGTGTCGATTTGAATCGTGCGAAAAGGCGGGATGTTACAATAGAAAAATTTTAATTTTAAAAATTCAAAATAAGTCAAAGTTTGACCTAAAATATACAATTCCAGAAATTTATTTAGTTCATTGAATTTAGGAAAATAATTTATAACCAATTCCAACATTATACAGGAAAATTTTCCAAAATTCAAATTTTATATAATTCGACACCAAATTTTTTAAATAAAATGAGTTAAAATATCTATTAATATTTTTGGGTTGTTACAATAGTTAAACATAAAACTAAGAGATATAAATGTGATAAAAGATCCAAAAAGATGATGATGAAGAAGACTTTCCATCGAGTTTCCTGATGATCTTCCCAAAGTATTTTTCAACTTTCTTCGAGATAGAAGTGAACTTCTTACTTAAAAAATGTTTAAGCTTCTTTTGGTTACGGAGAAGCTTTTCTTGGTTTTTAAGGATTTCTTTGTTGGAATAGAGGGAAGGTTTGTCAAAACTTTCTAGGGAAGCATCCATCTCCTCCTCTTCGACTTCTTGCTCTTCCTCCTCTTCAATTTCTATTCCATCCCTTTCTTTTTCTTTTAGAATCTCTTGATCTTCTTCTCTTACCAATCTTACTTCCTTTTCAGGAAGAGATTAATAAGGTTAGAATTCAAAAGGAATGTGCATAACTGAGAGGTTTGTTTTGTCAAAAAATTTGTGGGACAAAATGTTTTCACCTTTTAGATCAATACTAAAATAATTGAATATTCTAATAAGATACACATCATGGTAAAATGCATTCTTATGCCTAGAGATTTTCTTTTGAACAAAAAGTCACCCAAAATCACTTGAGCCCAACTTGTATCATATTTCCCAAAAATAGCAAAAAGAGCTTTGAAAACCATTGAATTATGTTAATTAATTCCCCATCCATGGTGTAACACTTTGTCGTAAAATAAGACACATTAGTCTGGCTTTAGCCTAAGGGTTTTGCCTTCAAAACCATACTTTTATCCATTAGAAAATAAATAGTGTATAAATTCTTGAATACCATAATCAGATTCAAAATTGGAGTGGTCATTTCCACTACTTTTAAAACCAAGAATTTCACAATCCAAAACAATAGTAGTATCTTTGACACTGCGCCAAATTAGACCTTCTTCTACTGGAAAAAGTTTCCCTTTTAAATTTGCATAAAACCAAATTGGGATAGTAATTGAAAATCATTTTGAGAGAAATTGGTTGAACCAAAAATATCATTTTCAAAAGCGAGATATTGTAAACCATAAGAAGAAAATTCACTAAAATTTGCAAACCTTCCTAAAAAACACCTTTCTATAAGTACTATAAGTTTTAGTGGACACTTGATCACTATAAAATTGACTTTGATCTTTTTAGTAAGCCTAATGGCTTTGGATGAGGAAGTTGGTCTGAAGAACATGTTTTTGATTGTTTTAGAGGAAAGAGAATATAGAATAAGTTTGGATTTTGAAATTATTTGTGTGTAGAAGATGAAATAAGATAGTGTCGATAAATAGAGACTAAATAGCCATATGATGGGTGAAAAGGTGGAAATTCAAAATTTGAAATTAATGCAAAAGAAGGAATTTCAAAAGTTTGAATTTTGAAAAGATTCTAAAATGCTACCAAGTATATCGACATATCCATGGGACATACGTCGACATATGGGCCGATATTTCAAAATTCAGTAAAAATGAGAAAAATTATATATATATATATATATATATTCATACATATTCAAATATATTTATATATGTTTTAATATATATATATATATTCAAATTTATATTCGATTAATGGCGGCAGATAGTAATCCCGTAACACTAAGTGATCTAGAAGAAGATGACAGCGATGGATTGAAGATGGTTAAGAGAAAGGGGAAACAATCATTTGTGTAGATATTGAGGCAAACTACAGGGGTGGAAAAGAGTAGACTAGAGAAAAACCCTAAACCTTGGGTTCAGGCAGTTGAAAGAAAAAATGAAATCAAAGGTAAAGTTAATTTTTACAAACCTATAAAAGATGGGATGGAATTTGAAACACCCTGCTCCCCTTAGTAGACAAAAGGACACAGTAAAAGATGTTGCACATTGTAGGTATAACTAAACTAGCAGAGATTAAGATTCACAATAAAAAATAGTTAAAACAACAGAAACAATTAAAATAATAATCTGCTTAAAGTAAAACTTCATAATATAAAATGATAAACCAAATACATCATATGTCTCAAAATACCAATATTTATGTCTCATGAAATCAAAACCTCGGTCTCATAAATATCGGAGTACAGACTATCCCACACAAAGTGCTAGTACATGGAATAAGCTAAAAACTAAAAACAAAGAAGAGAAATACATAAGAAATCTCTGCCAAAGAAGTCTCTAATTGTTTGCAATATGTCGTCCTTGCTCTTGCTAGCCTATGAGGGGAAAGGGGAAAATGGTATAGTGGGTCAGACTAAAAGTATGGTGAAGGATAATAATTACTAGAATCTTTAAGAAAAGTAAAAGTAATATATTTTACAACAGTTCTAGTATATAAAAGGAAAGAAAGGAAATAGAGAGATGGAACAAGCTGGAAATAAATACAAATTAAATAGAATGACAAAATTGATTAACTTTGATTGTTTGCACTTGTCTTTGATAGATACTTTGATTAGGCTGAATTCCAAATCCTATAATTAGGATGAAATCCTAATTCTACCCTTTGATCGGCCTACTACTCCATAGACCTACTACAGACTAGACGCTATATAGCTCCCTTCACATAAGGCAATGTGTCTAGGAATGACACACAAAGTATCTACTATGGATCAGACATTATATAGCTCCCTACACAGAAGGCAATGGTGTCTACGAAAGATACACATACTAAGCGCTTAGAACTCATAACGATTTATGAGACATCACTGGAAGTCACATGCGTGAGCACCACTGAGCTCGCGTTACCTATTGTTCCACCTATTAGGTCTTCTTATTACCTCAAGCTCCAGCATAAGCTTGCCCCTTGTCTCACTTCAGGATTATGTGAAACACTGTCTCCATAGAAATAAGAGGGGAAATGCTATCGGTATTGGTTCGTCATCTAAACAATATCTAGTTGTTCCCCTCGCCCAAATACCTATGATTTGGACTTCTACGTATTGACCAATTACTACTATTATTAGCATAAGCGTGCCCCTCGTCTCACTTCAAGTTTATGTGAAACACCATGTCTATAGAAATAGTAGGGGAATGCTATTTGGTACAGGTCCTACTTTCATATTTTCTTATTAACTAGATAAATTATTTAAATAAGCCTTTACAATTTATCTCTACTATCTTTGCTTATTAATTTATCCAAAGTCTTAAAATAAGCCTCATTCTGTTCTATTTGTTATTATAACGTGTTATAATCATGCTTGTTACTTAACCCAAGGAATAAGTGTAAAAAAAGCTTCTTTCATCTTGTGCTCTTTTTTGTTAAAATTCTAAGTTATAACTAGGCAAATTTTCTTCAATCAGTCAAATTCTAAAATTAATATCATAATTAGGCTCAATTTTAGTCTTAATTTCATTTTTATTACAGTCTTTGCAATTTACACCTTATCTTCCGTTATTTCAATATTCTTACTAACTTAATTCATATTCACATTTAATCTATTCTATTCCATACACGAAGAAGAAGGAGAAATAAAAGAAAATTGAAAATAGAAGAAAATCCAAAGTGTAGGAAAAAATGTAAACAATGCTTAAATAACAGTAAATAAATTAAAATACTATAAATCAATGGAAAAGCTATAACTAATAGAAATAAACTAAAATTAACTGAAAAGAATAGCTAAAAGAAATAGACTGACAATAATTCTAAAAACTGTAAATAAACTATTAAAAAGGTTATTCCAAAAATCGTACTAAAAGTACAACTATTAAAAACCCTATTAATTTTAAATTACTTAAAAATCTAAATAATTACAATCACCTACCTATGGTCCTAAGCACTTCCCTTTTGGTCTTCCTGGATCCACTTGTGCATATTAAAATATTTTATTGAAATGATTCTCTCCTTGGAAAATTATTCCTTTTAGGATCCTTCCTCAAAAGGTGAACCCAAGCGGAGAAAATCTGGAATGAGAAAAAATGTTAGCCTAAAGTCTTATTTCTAGGGGTAGAAGTGGATCTCAGACCATTAGATTTGGGGTTGAATAGGATGCAACAATGTCATAGGCTGAATAGGAGTCATCAGATGTAAGAACGGAAGGACCAGATGAAGCTAAATAATGCAAATGACGTACAGAATTTAGCACGAACGAAGGAATTTTCATCCATTCATTACCCAAGGCGGGTCGACCGGGCGGTCGACCACCCCACCCCCTAGGTCAATCCCTGGGTCGACCTAGCCCAAATTTTTTTCTTCTTTTCTTGTTTATTTTGCTTGTAGCTCATATTAGCTTGGATTCTGACGTTCTATATATGGAAATGGACCAGAAAATTACCACGGACACACCGGCGCAACTCCCGTGGCTCAATTCCAATAATTTCATAAATTTACTTTTTTATTTCATTAAGTAACAAATTAATTATTATGGTTTAAATTTTGGGTTGTTACATTCTTCCCACCTTATGGGATTTCATCGCTGAAAACTCGAAGGATAAAAGAATGAACTAATGTTTTCATCCAAGTTCTGGAACCAACTACTCAACCATCATCCATTCATCCATTACACTTAAGTTTTTATAATGCAATTTATGATACTTATGCAATTAGTGTTGTGTAAATGTTCTAACTAATGCAAAAGATTAGGCGGTCCACTGATTTAGTCGACCACCTTTTATGCAGCCATGTATGCGCCATGTATTCAAATGAATGCAAAGATTCCCTAATGATAACTGATAGTTCTATATGCGTGCTACAATCATCATCCAAATGCAACAATCATATGATAATCATCCATTTATAGCAACCATGGAAAATATGATAAAATGCGCACACATCCATATGAATATGCTCTAGTGTCCTAGTTAGGCCGATCCCTAAAAGATAATAGTTCCTAGTGTAAGTATATGCGTCCATTAGCGTCCACTAGCAAACACTTGCAATCACTAGCATACATCATACATAACATGTTCTAATAACATGGTTACATCAAATCCTAACATCCATAGGTTAAATCCTAAGTTCTACCCTCCCAAGGGATAATAAAGGAAAGAACCTATTCAAAACTAATGATTGAAATAGGAAATTCAAAAACTTTTTTTTTCAGAGCAAGCGGGGTTAAACTGGGCCCATACCAGATTTATTAAAAAGAAGAGAAAAAAGATACAGAATATAAAGGAAGAAACAAGCACACAAGAGAAACAAAGAACATAAAGAAAAAAGAAAAAAACAATTGGAGAGGACAGAAAGCACTAAGGGATTCATGGCTCAATCTGATACTCATGAAAAGCGTGCACACTTGATCTCATTCCTATATGAATATCATGCTTGAAGACAGCCCATAAAACTTCATGGTTCCTCATAGATCCATCATAACTCCTCTTATTCCTTTCAACCCAAATTAATTTCATCAGCTTTTTTAAAATGAAGAAGAAAAGAAAGTTTTTCTCTTCTTTCCACTTTTTAGCATTCTCAATCAAACCCCATTGTTTAGCAGAAGCATGAGGAACAGCAACCATCCCCAAATTACTCAACGTATTGCCCCAGAGATCAATAACATATGGACACTCAAAGAACAGATGCTGGATACTTTCATCATGAATATTGCATAGTACACAGATGGAAGGAACAGACATACCAAAACCAAGCAATTTATCTCTAGTTAACAGAGCCTTGTTCCTTACCTTCCAGAGCATCAGGTTGTCACTTCTTAAAGAGTAAGAAACCCATGTAACCCTGTGCCACTTACAACTAAGCATTGAATCCATTCCCATGAGAGCATCATAAATACAAGGTATAGAGTGAGCTTTGCCATTCCATTGAACAGCATCATGATCTTGAAGAACATATCTGTTAGCAACAAATTGATTCCATAAGGATCTGACTGCTTGATTACTAGAATAAGGCTGCACCAATACACCATTTTCAATATAATCAACAGCCAGGGCATTCAAATTAATACCAGACTGAAATTTCGGCTGTGAAGTGAAGATCTGATCCATTATTATACCGTTGCTTATCTAAGGTTCAGACCAGAACCTGTAATTGCTTCTGATATATAGATAAAATTTAATAAAAGGTTTTAAGGTATTCCTCAAGTTCAATATGCTTCTCAATGTCCAACTACAAGCTTAAGGAACTTCCATAAGCCAAAAATTCTTATCACCAACATTATGCCCGAGTGTCCACTTAACCCATAAAGAGTCCTTCCTCTGCTATAATGCATTAAAGTGATAGCTGTAAGCTGCCTTGTTCCAAACAGGAATGTTGAACAAGCCTAAACCACCTTTGCTTTTTGGTTTCTCAAAAATTAAGAAAGAACATGGAAAAGTTTTCTTAGTATGAATAGAACCAAACCAGAAAAATCTCATTATGGCAGATCTTACCATATTCAAATGCTTAGTAGGAAGGATGAAAGCCTTAGCCCAATATACCATTATGGAAAAGCACACTGACTTGATGAGAACAAGTCTGCCAGCTTGAGACAAGAAGTTGGTAGCCCACCTCCCCATGACAACAGTAATTTTACGAAAGAGAGATAAACAGTTTGATTGTGTTACCCTTGATGTACAAAGAGGCAGACCAAGGTAGGTCATGTCATGATCCATTGTTTGCATTCCAGCATAGGTTGAGAGAATTTGTTTCTGCAAACAGAAACTCCAGCAAACAAAATACTAGACTTATTAAGATTAAGCTCAAGTCCTGTCATCAAGTTGAAACTATGAAGAGCACATTTTATGGATTCAATAGATTGTTGGTTAGGTTTGTTGAATATCTTGATATCATCAGCAAAAAGAAGGGAAGTTATTTGAACGTTCTTGCATTTGGAATGATAATGAATCTGCCTTAGGCCTTGCTTGGAGGAAAAGAATCCAAAATTAGCTCCATTCAAAATCAGAGAGAAAGAGGGAGTAGAGATGCATTCATATATCCAAGCAACAAATTCTTTTGCAAAACCCATGAGAGACATGGTTCTGACAACAGACTTCCACTGAAGACTGTCATAAGCCTTTTTAAGATCAAGCTTTAACATACCTCCCTGAGAAGCATTAACACTGCTATATCCCTTTAAAAGCTCATGCGTCATCATTATGTTATCGAGAATGTTTCTATTAGGTAAAAAAGCAACCTGATTCTTAGAAAAGATTCTCACCAATACAGCAACAAGCCTCGAGGCAATAATTTTACAAATACATTTATATACAACATTGCAACAGGAAATGGGTCTGAAGGAAGACACGGTAGGAGCTGGCATGCTCTTAGGGATCAAAACCAAATTCGTAGCATTCACTGATTTAAGAAGTTTAAATTTTTCGAAGAAATTATGGATAGCCATACAGAAGAGCTCACCAACAATATCCCAACTAGTAGTAAAAAACTCCACGTTGAAACCATCTGGACCTCCACTCCAGCTCTTATTCATAGCAAAAAGGGTGCTCTTTATTTCTTCATTAGTCACTTTTTCCACCAGCTTAACAGCTTCAACATTATTGAATTTAGGTAGAGAAATGTAAGAGAGATGATCCGACTCAGAGATAAAATTATTTTCATCACCAAGGAGAGCAGAAAAATACTGGTTAAAAGCTCTGTCTACTGACTCAGGGAAGAGTGCAAGGTTCCTGCTTCATCATAAATGGAATTGATGTTGTTTTTTGACTGTTTAACTTTTAGGGAGGCATTGAAATTTTTTGAGTTCCTATCTCCATCAGCAGCCTATTTGATTCTCAGTTGCTGCTTTTTCATATCACATTCTACTGCCAAAGCTTGTTTTAGTTCATAGAATAGAGCAGCTTCCTTTTCAGCAATATCGACGCTGTTAGGATTAGCCATCATCAACTCCTAAGCCTCCTTGAGCCGATTCTTAAGTAAAGAGGATCTGAGATTTCCATAGCCAAACTTTTTTCTAGCCCAAACCCTTAATGCTTCTTTAGTTGCCTTGAGCTTTCTGCAAAAAATAAACTTCGGGTTTCCAAAAAATTCATTAGCCCAAGCAGTCTTTGTTATATTATTATAATCAGGTACAGGGATTCAAGTATTATAGAATTTAAATCCTCTTTTGACTTCATGGGGCTTCCTACCAGTGGTTAACATGAGAGGAGAATCGTCAAAGTGGATTGGATAAGGCAGGAAGGTTGAAAGATTTGGTCAAGTGGTAAGGGCTTTGTAGTTAGAAAAGGAGTGATCAATGTACGAAAAGTTTCTAACACCACTCCTGGATCTATTATTCCAAGAATAGAGAGCAACTTCCTGATGAATTGGAATAAGAGAAGAGTCATTTATTGCAGAGTTCAAGGGGATGATATCCTTTGGCATGAGAGGCAGATCCCCATGCTTTTCAGTCAAAGAGAAGCAGCTGTTGAAGTCACCAACAATAACCCAAGGATGAGTTTCTTTCCTGAGAGCACGAATGAGATTGAAAGCGGATTGTCTAGAGGCATGAGAATTTGTAGCATAGACAAAAGAAATGTAAAAGGAGGAGGGAGGATTGTAGTAATTGGCATGAAAGTGCATCATTTGGGGAGTAGAAAGAAGGAGATCAAGGGAGAGTTCAACAGGATTATGGAGCACCAAAATACGACCATAGCTAGCTTCATTTAGATTGTGAGATAGGATCCAGGAAGGATTAACATACTTAGCAGAAGAAATAGAAAGGGGAAGATTCAACTTTGTTTCAAGGATTGCAAATATTGATAGCTGATGGGTAGATATTAAATGCTTGACATGGTCTAACTTGAGGAAGTTATTAGATCCTCTTATGTTCCATGCACCAAAGTTATGCATCATTGATTAAACTAGAGAGTGATTAGCAGCCTCTTTCATGCTCCTAGTGATGGGAGACTGAGTTCTTGATGAGACAGGGTTTTGTTTCTTTGGGAAATTCTAAAACTTATTATCGAAAAGATGAGGATGTGGGATGCGAATTTTCTCTTAACCAAACCAATCTTCTTCGAAATCTTTCTAATCATGTCTGGACCAAGTAGCAATTTCTCTATAGACTCTAGGCAACATGAAGGCGACTTGCACATTCTTCCATAAAGAGCTTCGAAAGGTACCAATCCATTGCTAGCTTGAAAACTACTATCATATGGGAATTCCACTAAAGAAAGATGCTTTTCTCTAGTTCTTCCAAAATCAGGAATATCCATTCTCAACCATGCGTGTCTTAGAGTTTTACGAACTCCATTTTACCGTTCTACTTTAGTCTGCTCACATGAATCAACATTTCTAAGTTCTCACTGGGGTCCTACAAACTTTATGGAAACTTTATTTACTTCCAAAAGTAATTACTGCTACCTCCTTTGTAGCCATACACCTTTTCCGTTACACCTAGAAAATGATTCCTATCTACTTCACATTTAGGAGCTTCGTTCGGTGCTTATAGTTCCATTTTAAAAATTAAGGTTTCTTAATTTTTAAATCATCAAATCCTAAAACCCTTGTCTTTAAATGTGTTATCTTTAAGTTTCTATTAAATTCAAAAATACCAGGCTACTTAAAAACTTATCTTTCGAGACTTGCATCTTCATAGCTTTTTGAATTTACATTATTTCCAAACCTAGAGGGAAAAAATTTTAAGTCCAAAACTTATTCCTCGTTTTCTTTTAAAAACCTTCTTAGTTTTCTATAAAAATTTGAATTTTCTAATTTTAATTTTATTAAGTTTTCCAAACACTCATTTACCTTTTTTACTTTAGAATATCTTTAAGATATCCTTATGTCTTTTCAAAACATCTCCTTATTATACCTAACGGTCTCATACCTTAATGTATTGAACTACTTTGTAACAATCCGAAATTTAACCCATAATAATTAATTCATTAATTACCTAAATAATAAAATAACTTTGTGAAATTTTCAGAATTGGACCATGAGAGTACCACTATTGTGTCTGTGGTGATTTTTTGGTCAATTTCCATATATAGAACATCAGAATCCGAGCTATTATGACCAAGATATGAAATAAACAAGAATTCGAAATATATATATATGGGGAGATCGATCTAGAGGTTGACCACCCACTGCCTAAGTCGATCGACCAATTGACATGGCATAGTGGGAAGTTGATGCTATGGTCGACCCGCCTCAAGTGAATGAACGAAGGATTCGTTCCTTCGTTCCAGTAGCTAGCGAACAAATCATTTTCATTCCCTTGGCTCATCTGGTCCATTCGTGCTTCTATCCGATGGCTCCTATTCAGCCTATGACATGGCTGCATCTTATTCAATCTCCAAATCCAACGGCCTGAGATCCACTTCTACCCCTATAAATAAGACCATAGGCCTAAAACTTTTTCTCATTATATATTTTCTCCGCTTGGGTTCACCTTTTCAGGAAGGACCGAAAAAGGAATAATTTTTTAAGGGGAGAATCTTTTTAATAAAGATATTTTTATAGCCTTAAGTGGATTCAGGAACCTAAGGAAGAGCTAAGGACCACAAGTGTAACATTCCTGAAAATTTACCAAGTTTAATTTGGCAATTAAAATAATTTTGAATGTAAATTGCTAGTTTATTTATGAACTAATTAGATAATTTCTAGAATAAATAATAATTTTAGATTATTAGGTAGGATTGGGGTAAAATTTAGGGATAAGTCTTTTATAAACAAATATTGAATTTACAAATAAGATGTATTATAAAAAAAGTAGAATTTAAAAGCTTTAAAAAGCAAATGATTGTTTGTTTTCTAAAATATTAAATATATTTGGAAGATGTATTAATTTTCAAAGAATTAATGTATTAATTTTCAAAATATTATTTTTAAGTTAAATTCTCTTATATAAATAAATGTGGCTATTTGTTAATATGAAATCAAAATTTTTAAATCCTTCTTTTCTTTCAAAAGTTGTACAAAAATAAATGATAAAAAAATGCATGAATGAAAGATGTATAAAATATATGTATATAAATATGTGAGCTAAATTAAAGATTTAAAAACAAAATCTACAAAATAATTTAAACTAAGGAATTAAATATGGTTTGTATTTATATATATATATATATATATATATTAAACATTAAAAATTGAATTCATAAATCAATAAAAATATGATTTGTACAATGACTTGAGTTTAAAATTTAAAAACAAGAATGAATGTAAAGTATTTACCCTTTTGAAATTTAATGAATGTATTGTAAATAAAATTGATTTAATAAATAAATTTACAAAAGCTTTATAAACTAAGAAATGTACATGTGTATGGTTTAATTATTGAATGTACAAGTTATGTAATCCAATTCTCTTTAAAAAAAATTGTAAAAGTAAAATAATATAAATGTTTGTATTTCAAGTTTAAAATTGAAATCTAAATTCAAAATAAGTGTTTTAAAAATGAGTTGCATTTAAAAATTATTAAGATATAATATATGTATATATATAAATATTGGTTAAATTCTTTTAACATTGAACATATACATATATATACAAATGAATAAACAAATATATATATTTATAAAGTGTATATGATATAAAAAATAAAGTTTATAAAATTATTTTGTCTTGTAAAAATCACCCATATGAACATACATGCATATGTGAGATGGAGTAGAGTAAGATAATTAACAAAATCTAAAGCTTATGATATGATTTTACAAATGGCATGAAGGCATCATTCCTCAAATAAAATAATCAAATTAAAATTTTCAAAAAACTTTTCACCTTCCAAATTCAAAATTTACTAAACCTCCAACCTCTGAAAAGTTCAGTAATCAAAGATCTAATATTCAAATCTCAACACTCAAGAAAAGTAAAAATCAAAATAAAAAAAAGAGAAAAAGAAACTGCCTATCTTCAATTCAATACAAAAGAGAGAGAAAAAAAATCTGAGGATCATTTTTAAGCATCAGATCGTAGTGATATATCTCTCAAGTATGTTTTTTAAAATTTTATAGTTAATAAAATTATGATTTTTTTTAAAACCAAGTTTTTTGCACAAATAAAATTTCAAAACTGAAGAGTTGTAAGCTTCAAGTTTTTGGCAATGATTCCTCAAGCTATTTAAAGCCAAGTAACCTTCTTTTTGGGACTTGAAACTTGAAATTAAAATCTTGAATGAAGAAAGAATGTAATACAATGATAATCAATCATTTGCAGGGATATCAAGACCAAAGCACTAATCTATTTCTGGATTTTCTAGTTGCAGGAAAAAAGTTTCTCTGTAAGTAAAATTTCAACTGTAAGTAATTAAAAAATGTTATCATTAATGATTAAGTAATTAAATACAATAAGGAATAAACTAAGATCTGTAACTATGATTTGCAGATCTAAACTTAAAATGAATTAAAGTAGAAGAAAAAAAGGGTTGCAGGCCTTCATCTCTGTTTTGAAAACTATCAGGGGATATTGCTATCTTCTGGAAAAAAAAGGTGAGCAAACTATCTCAAATTAAGTTAGATTTGTATTATACTTTGATATGTGTGTTAATTCTGGGATGGAATTGTTTGCATGGATGCTAGATGTTTGGATTATAGCATGAATTTACTCTGTAATTCCTGTGTATGCTTGTGTGTCCATCAGGTTATATATACCTCTGATATATGTATACAAGCTCAAGAACATAAGAAAGAAAAATCAATAACCTTCCTTCTTTCTGAACAATATAAGCAAAACTTTTAGATCCTGAGTCGATTTTCATTATTGACTTTAGTGAAGGATCTGAAGAAAATATATATGTGACTGTGTGAATATAAAGATACATCTCTGTTGTAAAATGAACAGCAGGAATTCCTACAAAAAAATTCAAATCTAAATACCCAAGTTGTTTTAAATCTTAACCTTTAAAGAGAAATAGTTAAGGATACTTAGATTCGAATTTTTAAAATAATTTTAGATATAATCAACTGATAAGAATTCCAGAAAATGAAAATGTCGGTGATGACCAACATAAAGTAGAAAAATGAAGTGATTTAAATTATGGGTTTTGATTATATGAACAGATTCGAAATTCAAAATTATGTTTTTTGATAATCAATTTAGAATTTTTAGGTGGATATTTGACCATTAAAATCAATTTGAACTGAAAATTTATTTTTGTAGCCTACGGCAATCACATGAGCTTTGGTCTTCCGGCTTTATCGCGAATACGAGAGGTTTACAAGTGATGGGCTTTATAGAGTGTGAGTCGAAGTGCTAAAATTCGAACGACAGTCAAATTAGGGGACCTGGGTGGTCAGAAGGACGGGACAGGTCATTGATGACCTGAGTGCGACGACGGCGATGGTCTGAGGAGCGACAAGCATTTGTACACGTGCACGATTGGGGGTGTGTATCCGTTGTTGCTCAAAAAAATTAGGGAAGACAAAGTTTTCTGGGGAGTAACTCGAAGCGTTTCACGAACTAACTCGAAGCAGAGGGCAGCGAAGGGAAGACTCGAAGTAGAGCTCGAGTAGAATTAAGTGTTGCTCGAGTAGAACAAGGGAATTGCTGGGTTGAACAAAATTTTCTTGGGTTATCGGCTGTAATACCAAACATCTTTGAACTTCAAAGGAAAATCAAATTTTTTTTTTAAATAAATTTTTGTTTCCTGTTAGATTAGAAGTTATCTAAGTTTTAAAAATTTATTAAGAAGGTTTTAAATTAAAATGTTTTAATTAACTAAGTTTTAAATGATTGAAGATATACATAAACCTTTATTTTGAAAGTTGAACTCAATAATATTAAGGATTTGTTAAAGAATGTTGAAATGGTTAATTAACTTTTTAAAAGTTAAGTTAAATTTATTTGTCAAATGAAATTAATTACTTGAAGTTAATGACTTAATAAAAGTGATTAAGATAAATTAATTAATAAATTTAAGTTTGATTTATCAAGAAAAAATTAAAGGACAACCAATCAGTTAAGATTACTTAAATTAAGGTAATATACGTAATCAAAAGGAATTAACTAATGATTTAAGTAATTAAATGATTAAGATTAATTCTTGATTAAGGATAATTAATTTATTAATTAAGAATAATCAATTAAAATGATGATTAATTAATGGGTTAATTAATTAAAGATAATTAATTAAAGGATAATTGAATAATTAAAGTTTAATTATTTAAAATAAAGAGTTAATTATCGAATGATTAAAGATTGAGTAATTTGTTAAATCAAATTTGATTTAAATTAATTAGTAAAGGTTGATTAATTTATTAATTAAGGTTGATTAGTTAATAGTTAAAGGATTAATTAATTTATAAATTGAGGTTAATTAATAAATAATTAAAGGATAATTTATTAACATAAACTGTAATTAATTAATGTTAATAAACCAGAATTAGTGAATAATCTGGTTTTAATCAATCAAATGATCAATTAACCTTATTATGGATGATTGTCTTCTATTGAATGTTGTAAATTGGTTTGATGTGTGATGCTTTGTGATTTAATTTGTTTAATTCAAACTGTGATAAATGTAATTTATTTATAATGCATTCATATTTCCTATCTGTGATCCTGTGTATATAGATATGCGTTATAGGATATACCGCTTCTCGATATTGTTATGATTGAATCTGTGATGATTGATGTTGTTGTACTACTGAGTAAAATCCTTAGACTACACCTTAAACACACAAATATGGATCGTACGAGGAAATCGGTTAAGTCACAGATTTTTAATGATTATTAAAAATTGAATTTTTGAATCCAAGATAGTTTTGGAATTGGAATTTAAAGCTTTTGAAAATGAGTTTAAAAAATAAAAGTTATTTTGAATAACTTAATAAAAATTTTGAAATTCAAATAATTTGACTTGAATTTGAATTCAATATTTGAAATTGAATTCTATGATTTGGAAATTATGGGTTAAAAAGATTATATAAGTTATAAAGGTGTTATATTGGTTTTTAACCATTTAAAAGTATTGTTTTGGAAATTTAAATCCAAACCCAAGTTTTATACTTGAATGGCTTTAACTTATGTGAAAGATTATTAAACCAGTTTTGAATCGAAGAGAATCTTAAATGGTATATCTTTCATATAAAGATTCGAATTGGAAATGGTTTGAAAAGTTATGAATTAAATCTTTAATTTAAAGATTGGGTAAGTTAATCCAATTTGAATTGAAATTGTTTTAAAAAGCCGTGGATGAACCTTTGTGGAAAATTGGTAAACTTTGTGAAATAAATCTTTTTGTTTAAAAGATTTAGAATGGTAATTTGTTTAAACCATTTGAAAAGAAAGTTTTGGGTTTTAAGTTGTGATTTAACTGGAAATCCCATATCCATATGTTTTTAAATATTGCGCTCATTATTCGGTTTAGCCGAGAGATGACCTTGTGTCATATAACCCATTTCGAATAATGATACGTCGTTATGGATAGCATTTGAAGACCGATGGTGAAGACCGGGTATTTTTGAGAACGAAAGGACAACCCGTCGATTGTCTCTGCACGGAGTAGTGCCGGTATAGAGATTCCCTAGCTGATGGGAAGTCCGATAGGGATTGTGAATACCCGGATTGCAAGGGCGTCTTCGGAAGTGCCTTCGGTTCTGTTCGAACCCGGAACAGACTTGTATGGTCGTGTGTCTGACACTACACTTTGAGATGTAAAGCCGATTTCTTTCAAATACATATCTGTTTAGTGGAGGAGAATTTATTCTCTTAGCTTAATACCCTTCTCTGAGACGTACGAGCTCAGAGGTTATGTAGTTGAAGTTTATCAGCGATATACTCCCAATTTGGTAGTGTGGCATGCTAAGTGCTGCTGTATATTGTTGATCATTTGTTGATCATTTGTGATCAAAGCATGGCTTTCGTGTAAAGCGTATCTTTTTGGACAAGACCTCATCGAGCCTCACAAACCAGTAATGTCGAAACAGGAAAGATGCGGCAAGGTTTCAGGGGTAGTTCCCCTAGGTTATGACCATTCCTTCTGGAAAAGGGTGGTATCATGGTATGGAGCCCAGATACTTGCTCATGTTTGCACTGTAGTATATTTATTGCTGTGTGATGTTGTTGGTGTAAAGGATCCTCGGATAAAGGTCCCAAAGGACCGGGGGTGGCATATCTTAGGTTTTATTCCCCGGGAAGAGGGTAGCCGGCCTTGTGTCAGTAGAGAGCCGAGTAGGTTCTCGGGGCGTCCCGCCAGAGGCGTTTCCATGTGGAAATAGGAAGTTCCTTAGCCTGACCATTTGTTGGAAATATATTCATCTAATACGCGTCTTGTACGGTTTTAGTTGTATTACCAACCATCTACTTATAGTGGCGCCCTACTGTTTGGATGATAGCTATAGTAGGCATAGTTCGGAATGTCTATGCTGGCTAGGATTAATATTATACTTTCGGAAGGTTTTTTCCACACTTTGCACTTATAGTAATAATATCGAAGAATTTTTCTCGTATTAAGCATATTTGACTATCACAAGGAGAAATCTCCTCCAATTCTGCGTTTGCATTATGTGTGTGGCGGGAGGCCTTATGGTAGTTTCATTTTCCAAAAAACATTGTGGATTTCAAATTATAAAATCTGTTGTCTGTTTTAAAGATTAAACTGTTTTTGTTTGCTCACACCAGTCCCATGACTGACTTGGAGTTTATTGTTCCTTTCCTAAACTCTGGGTGCCCACTATTTTCCACACGGGCAGTCTAGAGTTGGGCTTTTCAGATAATCGAATAGCAGGTGTAGATTCGATAGCTTCCAGTCTTTTGGATTTGTGGATCGATTTTGCTACACTTCAGCATCCACGGAGGAGACTTGCTTATCTTTGTGCAACTTGACGATGGTTCAAGCTTGCTTTAAATTGAAGACAGAGTCTTTGAAGTTTGGCATTGAAGTCATTATCTTTCTGCTGCTATTTCTTGCATCTCCGATAGTATTGATCTCTTTTGTATCATATCCATTGTACCATTCTACTGTATTCTGTTGTATCCGATATTGTATCCAAATGTTGTATATCATATATATTATTTCATTTCTTCCGCTGTGTTGTACTTAATGTGTTATAAGCTCCAGCGAACCAGATTCGACGTTTGGATCTGCGGCATTTGAATGCGAGTGTCATATTAAGTGCTAATTTTCGAAGGTCGAGTCAGGATCGTTACAGTGGTATCAGAGTTGAAGGTTAAAACTTTAGCTCAGGAGTATAACACATTAAGTAACTCACTAGAGATAGGGTGAAGTATACCCTAGAATGAGTAATCCCTAAGATATCCATCTGAATGCCTAAGTAAATTCTCTTACTATTCATTGATAGTAAGTATGAGAGCAAGAAGGGAACGAGATGGGGGACAGGGAAATACCACTACGAATGGTCAGTACCCTGCGATAGTGGAAATATCTTTCTCTATCAATCTCCTTTTATTCGATTCCAATTTCTTTCATTGCTTCGTGGCAGCTCGAGGAAGAAGCTTCGATGTGATGGTGGCCCTATAATCGTCTAGATAAGTCTCTATTTTGTATTCTCTTCATCAAATTTCTGTCAACTTTTCGTTTTCAACCTTAGCAAAAATTGAAATTTTAAATTGAAATAAATTGGTTAACTAAAATATAAAGTTAAATAAATTGTATCGATAAAACAATTACGATTAAACCAAAATTTGAAAATTCTATTGTAATTTCTTGGGTATATCAAAGTCCGAAGCGGGACAACTTATATATATTTTAGGGTGTTCCGACTTAAGTTTGGAATCCATATCTAGTAGTGGAGGGTGTGGAAGATTAAATCCATTTATCTATCGTTTGGGTCTCGATATATTCTACAAACGATTAGTTATCCCTCCAAACTAATCCATGCCCTTGCGTATTCGTGGACCTGTGACCCGAGTATCTTGTGAAATAGTTGTATGAGTTTGTTCTCATATTGTTGATATTCTGATTTGGGAAACCAAATACAGAATAAATGACCGGCTTGATTTGGGAGTCGATTCTCTATCTTTGTGTATCTATCCATTCTTTGTTGTCTCCCTGGCGAATTTCGGGGACGAAATTTTTTTTAAGGGGGGAATCTGTAACATTCCTGAAAATTTTCCAAGTTTAATTTGGCAATTAAATTAATTTTTGAAGATAAATTGCTAATTTATTTATGAATTAATTAGATAATTTCTAGAATAAATAAATTTTTTAGACTATTAAGTAGAATTGGTTTAAAATTTAGGGATAAGTCTTTTATAAACAAATATTGAATTTACAAATAAGATGTATTAAAAAAAATAAAGTACAATTTAAAAGCTTTAAAAAGCTAATGATAGTTTGTTTTCTAAAATATTAAATGTATTTGGAAGATGTATTAATTTTCAAAGAATTAATGTTTTAATTTTCAAAATATTATTTTTAAGTTAAATTCTCTTATAAAAATAAATGTGGCTATTTGTTAATTGAAATAAAAAAATTTAAATCCTTCTTTTATTTTTAAAACTTGTACAAAAATAAATGACAAAAAATGCATGAATGAAAGATGTATAAAATACATGTATATCAATTTGTGAGCTAAATTAAAGATTTAAAAACAAAATCTATAAAATAATTTAAACTAAGGAATTAAATATGGTTTGTATTTATATGTATATATATATATTAAACATTAAAGATAGAATTCATAAATAAATAAAAATATGATTTGTATAATGACTTGAGTTTAAAATTTAAAACAAGAATGAATGTAAAGTATTTACCCTTTTGAAATTTAATGAATGTATTGTAAATAAAATTGATTTAATAAATAAATTTACAAAAGCTTTATAAACTAAGAAATGTACATGTGTATGGTTTAATTGTTGAGTGCACAAGTTATGATAATCCAATTCTCTTTAAAAAAATTGTAAAAGTAAAATAAATATAAATGTTTGTATTTCAAGTTTTAAATTGAAATTGAAATTTAAAATAAGTGTTTTAAAAATGAGTAGCATTTAAAAAATATTAAGATATAATATATGTATATACATAAATATTGGTTAAATTCTTTTAACATTGAACATATACATATATAAACAAATGAATAAACAAATACATTTATTTATAAAGTGCATATGATATAAAAAATAAATTTTATAAAATTATTTTGTCTTGTAAAAATCACCCATGTGAACATACATGCACATGTGAGATGGAGTAGAGTAAGATAATTGACGAAATCGAAAGCTTATAATATGTTTTTACAAATCGCATGAAGGCATCCTTGCCCAAATAAAATAATGAAATTAAAAATTTCAGAAAACTTTTCACCTTCCAAATTCAAAATTTATTAATCCTCCAACCTCTGAAAAGTTCAGCAATCAAAGATCTAATATTTCAAATCTCAACACTCAAGAAAAGTAAAAAAATCATTAAGAAAAAAGAAAAAGAAACCGCCTATATTCAATTCAATACAAAAGAGAGAGAGAAAAATCCGAGGATCATTTTTAAGCATTAGATTGTAGTGATATATCTCTCGGGTATGTTTTTTAAATTTTATAGTTAATAAAATTATGATTATTTTTAAATCAAGTATTTTACACAAACAAAATTTCATAACTGCAAAGTTGTAAGCTTCAGGTTTTTGACAGTGATTCCTGAAGCAATTTAAAGGCAAGTAACCTTCTTTTTGAGACTTGAAACTTGGAATTAAAATCATTAATGAAGAAAGAATTTAATATAATGATAATCAATCATTTGCAGGGAAATCATGACCAAAGCACTAATCTATTTCTGGATTTTCTAGTTGCAGGAAAAAAGTTTCTCTATATGCAAAATTTCAATTGTAAGTAATTAAAAAATGTTATCATTAATGATTAAGTAATTAAATACAATAAGGAATAAACTAAGATCTGTAACTATGATTTGCAGATCTAAACTTAAAATGAATTAAAGTAGAAGAAAAAAAGGGTTGCAGGCCTTCATCTCTGTTTTGAAAACTGTCAGGGGATATTGCTATCTTCTGGAAAAAAAAGGTGAGCAAACTATCCCAAATTAAGTTAGATTTGTATTATAATTTGATATTTGTGTTAATTCTGAGGTGGAATTGTTTGCATGGATGATAGATGTTTCGATTATAACATGAATTTACTATGTAATTCCTGCGTATGTTGTGTATCCATCAGGTTATATATACCTCTGATATATGTATACAAGCTCAAGAACATAAGAAAGAAAAATCAATAACCTTCCCTCTTTCTAAACAATATGGGAAAAACTTTTAGATCCTAAGTCCATTTTCATCATTGACTTTAGTGAAGGGATCTGAAGAAAATACATATATGGCTGTGTGAATATAAAGATACATCTCTTTTGTAAAATGAACACAGGATTTTCTACAAAAAAATTCAAATCTAAATACCTAAGCTGTTTTAAATCTTAACCTTTAAAGAGAAATTGTTAAGGATACTTAGATTCGAATTTTAAAAATAATTATAGATAGAATCAACTGATAAGAATTCCAGAAAATGAAAATGTCAGTGATGACCAACATAAAGTAGAAAAATCAAGTGATTTAAATTATGGGTTTTGATTATATGAACAGATTCGAAATTCAAAATTATGATTTTTGATAATCAATTTAGAACTTTTAGGTGGATATTTGACCAGAAAAATCGAGTTGAACTGAAAATTGATTTTTTGCAACCTATGGCGATCACATGAGCTTTGGCGGTTGCTGTTGCTACTGGAGACAGGGTGATGATGCACGGTCTCGGGAAAAATGGGCGGAGTAGTTCTCGAGGCATTTGGTGGCCGGACGACCTAGAATTAGGGTCTAACGACCTTACTTAGTCAACGTTGGTTTTGGGAAGATTGCGTCGTCAACAAGATATTCTAGGCGATTGCGACGAGGGAGGTGGATCGTCAAAGTGTGCGAAGCTTCGACCAGGCTCGCATCGGTTCTGGGGTCGTGATTGGCGAATGCGAGTGGTTTACAGGTGATGGGCTTTGTACAGTGGAGTCGAAGTGCTAAAATTCGAGCGACGGTCAAATTAGGGAACCTGGGTGGTCAGAAGGATGGGACGGGTCATCGATGACCAGAGTGCGATGACGGCGATGGTCGGAGGAGCGGCAAGCATTTGTACACGTGCACGATTGGGGGTGCGTATCCGTTGTTGCTCGAAAAAATTAGGGAAGGTGAAGTTTTCTAGGGAGTAACTCGAAGCGTTTCACGAACTAACTCAAAGCAGAGGGTAGCGAAGGGAAGACTCGAAGTACAGCTCGAGTAGAATTAAGTGTTGCTCGAGTAGAACAAGGGAATTGCTGGGTTGAACAAAATTTTCTTGGGTTATCGGTTGTAATACCAAACAGCTTCGAACTTTAAAGGAAAATCAAGTTTTTTTTTAAAACAAATTTTTGTTTCCTGTTAGATTAGAAGTTATCTAAGTTTTAAAAATTTATTAAGAAGGTTTTAAATTAAAATGTTTTAATTAACTAAGTTTTAAATGATTAAAGTTATACATAAACCTTAATTTTGAAAGTTTAACTCAATAATATTAAGGATTTGTTAAATAATGTTGAAATGGTTAATTAACTTTTTAAAAGTTAAATTAAATTTATTTGTTAAACGAAATTAATTACTTGAAGTTAATGACTTAATAAAAGTGATTAAGATAAATTAATTAATAAATTTAAGTTTGATTTATCAAGAAATAATTAAAGGATAACCAATCGGTTAAGATTAATTAAATTAAGGTAATTAAATGCGTAATCAAAAGGAATTAACTAATGATTTAAGTAATTAAGTGATTAAGATTAATTCTTGATCAAGGATAATTAATTTATTAATTATGAATAATCAATTAAAACAATGATCAGTTAAGGGGTTAATTAATTAATTAAGATAATTAATTAAAAGATAATTGAATAATTAAAGGTTAATTATTTAAAATAAAAAGTTAATTATCTAATGATTAAAGATTGATTAATTTGTTAAATCAAATTTCATTTAAATTAATTAGTAAAGGTTAATTATTTTATTAATTAAGGTTGATTAGTTAATAGTTAAAGGATTAATTAATTTATAAATTGAGGTTAATTAATAAATAATTAAAGGACAATTTATTAGCATAAACTGTAATTAATTAATGTTAACCAACCAGAATTAGTGAATAATCTGGTTTTAATCAATCAAATGATCAATTAACCTTATTATGGATGATTGTCTTCTATTGAATGCTGTAAATTGCTTTGATGTGTGATGCTTTGTGATTTGAGTTGTTTAATTCAAACTGTGATAAATGTAATTTATTTATTTATAATGCATTCTTATTTCGTATCTATGATCCTGTGTATATAGATATGCTTTATAGGATATACCGCTTATCGATATTGTTGTGATTGAATCTGTGATGATTGATGTTGTTGCACTACTGGGTAAAACCCCTAGACTACACCTTACACACAAATATGGATCGCAGGAGGAAATCAGTTACGTCATAGATTTTTAATGATTTTTAAAAATTGAATTTTTGAATCCAAGATAGTTTCGGAATTGGAATTTAAAGCTTTTGAAAATGAGTTTCAAAAATAAAAGTTATTTTGGATAATTTAATAAAATTTTTGAAATTTAAATAATTTGACCTGAATTTGAATTCAATATTTGAAATTGAATTCTATGATTTGGAAATTATGGGTTAAAAAGATTATATAAGTTATAATGGTGTTATATGGGTTTTTAACCATTTAAAAGTATTATTTTGGAAATTTAAATCCAAACCCAAGTTTTATACTTGAATGGCTTTAACTTTTGTAAATATAATCAACTTTAACTTATGTGAAAGATTATTAATCCGTGTTTTGAAATCGAAGAGAATCTTAAATGGTATATCTTTCATATAAAGGTTCGAATTGGAAATGGTTTGAAAAGTTATGAATTAAATCTTTAATTTAAAGATTGGGTGAGTTATTTGAAATGAAATTGTTTTAAAAAGCCCTGGATGAACCTTTATGGAAAATTGGTAAACTTTGTGAAACAAATCTTTTTGTTCAAAAGATTTAGAATGGTAGTTTGTTTAAACCATTTGAAAAGAAAGTTTTGGGTTTTAAGTTGTGACTTAACTAGAAATCCCATATCCACATGTTTTTAAGTATTGCGCTCATTATTCGGTTTAGCCGGGAGATAAACTTGTGTCATATAACCCATTCCGAATAATAATACATCATTATGGATAGCATTTGAAGACCGGTGGTGAAGACCGGGTATTTTCAAGAACGAAAGGACAACCCTTCGATTATCTCTACACTGAGCCGCGCCGGTATAGAGATTCCCTAAGTGATGGGAAGTCCGATTGGGATTGTGAATACCCGGATTGCAAGGGATTCTTCGAAAGTGCCTTCGGTTTTGTTCGAACCCGGAACAGATTTGTATGGTCGTGTGTCTGACACTAAACTTTGAGATATAAAGCCGATTTCTTTCAAATACATATCTGTTTGGTGGCGGAGAATTTATTCTCTTTGCTTAACACCCTTCTCTGAGACGTAGGAGCTCAGAGGTTATGTAGTTGAAGGTTATCAGCGATATACTCCCAATTTGGTAGTGTGGCATGCTAAGTGCTGCTGTATATGTATGATCATTTGTTGATCATTTGTGATTAAAGCATGGCTTTCGTGTAAAGCATACCTTTGTGGACGAGACCTCATCGAGCCTCGCAACCCGGTAATGGTCGAAACAGGAAAGATGCGGCAAGGTTTCAGGGGTAGTTCCCCTTGGTTATGACCATTCCTTCTGGAAAAGGGTGGTATCATGGTATGGAGCCTAGATACTTACTTATGTAGGCGCTGTAGTATATTTATTACTACGTGATGTTGTTGGTGCAGAGGATCCTCGGATAAAGGTCCCAAAGGACCGGGGGTGGCATATCTTAGGTTTTATTCCCTGGGAAGGGGTTATCCAGCCTTGTGTCAGCAGAGAGCCGGGTAGGTTCTCAAGGCGTCCCACCAGAGGCGTTCCCATGTGGCAATAGGAAGTTCCTTAGCATGATCATTTGTTGGAAACACATTCATCCAATACATGCCTTGTACGGTTTTAGTTGTATTACCTGCCATCTACTTATGGTGGCGCCCCACTGTTTGGATGATAGCTATAGTAGGCATAGTTCGAAATGTATATGTTGGCTAGGATTAATATTATACTTCCGAAAAGGTTTTTCCACACTTTGCACTTATAGTAATAATATCAAAGAATTTTTCTCGTATCAAGCATATTTGACTATCATAAGGAGAAATCTCCTCCAATTCTGCGTTTGCATTGTGTGTGTGGCGGGAGGCCTTATGGTAGTTTCATTTTCCCAAAAGCATTGCGGATTTCAAATTATAAAATCTGTTGTCTGTTTTAAAGATTAAACTGTTTTTTTTTTTGCTCACACCAGTCCCATGCCTGACCTGGAGTTTATTGTTCCTTTCCTAAACTCTGGGTGCCCACTATTTTCCACATGGGCAGTCTAGAGTTGGGCTTTTCAGATAATCGAATAGTAGGTGTAGATTCGATAGCTTCCAGTCTTTTGGATTTGTCGATCGCTTTTGCTACACTTCATCATCCACGAATGAGACTTGCCTATCTTTGTGCAACTTGACGATGGTTCGAGCTAGCTTTGGATTGAATACGGAGTCTTTGAAGTTTGGCATTGAAGTCATTATCTTTCCACTGCTATTTCTTGTATCTTCGATAGTATTGATCTCTTTTGTATCATATCCATTGTACCATTCTACTGTATTCTGTTGTATCGGCTATTGTATCCAAATGTTGTATATCATATGTATTATTTCATTTCTTCTATTGTGTTGTACTTAATGTGTTCTAACCTCCGGCGAACTAGATTCGACGTTTGGATCTGCGACATTTGAATACGAGTTTCGTATTCAGTGTCGATTTTCGAAGGTCGAGTTAGGATCGTTACAACAAGTGAGTGATTGTAATTATTTTAAACATTTCCTTAAGTTATTTAAAATAATAGGGTTTGCAATAGTTGTAGTCCTACTACGGTTTTTGGAATAACCTTTTCGGTACTTTGTTTACAGTTTTTATAATTATTTTCAGTCTATCTCCTTTCAGCTATTCTTTTTTGTACTTTTAGTTTATTTTTATTAATTACATCTTTTTCGTTTATTTTCATTTTATTAACAATATTTTAGTTTATTTGCTGTTATTTATACATTATTTACATCTTCTTTCTACGCTTTGGATTTTCTTCTATTTTCAGTTTTCTTTTATTCCTCCTCCTTCTTCGCATATGGATTAGAATAGGATTAACGTGAATATGGACTAAATTGTAAGAAAACTAAAATAATGGAATATAAGATGTAAATTATAAAGACTGTAATATAAATGAAATTGGATCGAAATTATGCCTAATTGGATGGAAATTATTCCTAATTATGTCGTTAATTGTACTGAATTAAAAGGATTGGCCTAATTATAACTTAGAATTATAACTAAAAAGAGTAAAAGATGAAAGAAGCTTATTTTCACACTTGGACCTTCGGTTAAGTAATAAGCATGATTATAACGTAGGTTATAATAAGAAAAAAGAACATAATAAGGCTTATTTCAAGACTTAGGATAAATTAACAAGCAAAGATAGTAGGGATAAATTATAAAGGCTTGTTTAAAATAATTTATCTAGGTTAATAATCAAAGATGGAAGTAGGACACATACCAAATAGAATTTCCTATTAGATAAAACGGTGGTCCCACACTAGCCTAAAGTGAGACGAGGGCATGCTTATTCTAAGAGTGGTAGTGATTGATTAAGTAGAACTCCAAATCAGGGGAGGTTTGGACAAGGGGCACAACTAGATATTGTTTGGATGAGAGGCCAGCACCAACAGCGTTTCCCCTATTTTCTATGAACACACGGTGATCTCACATTAGCTTGAAGTAAGATGAGGGGCACGCTTATGCGGGAGTTTGAGGTAATAAGTAGACCCATTAGGTGGAGCAAAAGGTAGCATGGGCATGGTGGTAGTTACACGTGCAACTTCCATTCGGGTGCTCAGTAATAACCATGAGTTCCAAGCATTTATTATGGGTGTCTTTCGTAGACAACATTGGTTTTGTGTAGGGAGCTATATATGTCATCCAGATCCACAGTGGTTGCTCTATGCATCTTCCGTAGGTACCATTGGCTATTGCGTAGGGAGTTATATAGTGTCTGGTCCGCAGTAAGGTCTGTGAAGTGGCAGGCCAATCAAAAAGGGTAGAACTAGGGTTACATCCTAATTATAGGATTATGAAATCAGCCTAATCGAAGCAGAACTCAAGGACAAGTGCAAGCAATCAAAGTTAACCTATCTTATAAATTGATCAATATTTAATTGTGTTTATTTTTAGTCTATTACTTTTCCTTTGCTTAAAGATTCTAACAATTACTATAATTCACCAGATTTTAGTCTGAACCGCTCCTCTCTTTCCCCTTCCCCACCATAGGCAATCAGGAGCAAGGATAGTAGACCAGAGCTTCGTGGAGGCTTATTGGAGACACAATCGTGTATTTCTTTCATTTAGTTCTAGTTTCTAATTCTTTTGCTGAGCTTGTATTTTGAGAGGGATGTTTTGTACTCTGATATTATTTGAGACTTCGGGTTTTTGATTTCATGGGACTTGTATGGGTATTTTTTCATATGATGTATCGGGTATTTGGTGACTGTTTTTATCATCTTATATTATGGAGTTTGATTTTTAGGAAAATACTATAATTTTTTTTCCGCTGCGCTATTATTATTTTTGTTATTATTATCATCATCTAATTTTTGTCTTGTGAATCTTAGTCTCTTCTAGTTTTAGTTATACCTATAGCGCACCATGCCTTTTAGTGTGTCCTTTTAGGCATACAAAGGGGTGTAGGGAGTTTCATACTTTCTCCTATGAGAAATTATTAATGCTAAAATCTATTATGAACCTTTTGAAAGAGGACTTCATGCTTATGCGAAATTACAATGAACTTATTTTATATTTTTCAAAATATGCTATACAAAATATGATGCTTCCATACCTTGTATATCTCTTTCATGCATTCCTTGTAACTTGCACAATTTTTTTTATTGGTTTCATAGAAAATTATACCATTATTCTTTTCATTTCAATAGACATCTTTTATTATCTAACTTACACTTTTCTTTTCAGAAAAAATCATCTTCAAAACCGTTTTAATATATCCATAACCAAAAAACATTTTCTTATACTTATTTAAATAATAAGTGTATTTTACAAATCACTTTCATTTCTACTCTTAGAAATTATCCTTTTTAAAAATACATTTTTATTTGGGTTTAAAACTGATGATGCATAAAACACCGTTACTAAAACCCAAAAAATACTAGCGTATGATTAAAATTAAATACAAATAAACCTCACATATTAAGTAAAAACATTTCCATTAGGAGTTACCTACTATAACGGTAGCGTTACAGTCTATGCTCCCTTTATTTTCATGAAAACATCTATTACAACAACAAATGTTGTAATCTACGTTTCCAATACTTAATACTTTTTAGGTTTTTATGTTTCAAATTTTTGTTTACTTACAAAGAAACTAGTGAACTATATATGTTTTGTAATTCTTCAAAAATTATTTGACTTTTAACAAAATTTATATCATATAAAAACCAATTTAAATTTCTTACCATATTCCCAAAAATCTAGTATTTACTTTAAAAATATTGACAATTCTTCATTTCAATTCTAATAATTTCATTTTATTGGGCTAGGCAAAAAGTGGATTTTCCTACTTACTATCCCAGGAGTATCCTTTCTAAACCTTGGAAATCTCATTTCCTTACTTAAAGTCTTATATTCTTGTTCCTCTTATATGCCTATATTTATCTTATGGCAATACCGTTAAACCCACTTTTCCAAGGCAATTTTAATTTTTGCGGTTATCTACACGTAGCTTTTCTCCTTTTCTATAATAAATCTCCAGTCTTTGCCTACCATTCTATGGATTTTCAAAATCCAAACCTAAACGTACAACATCGTTTCTCAAATTTCCATGCGTAGACCTTCTCTATGCCCCAAGAAACATGCTTCCTTAAAAGTGATACTTCAAGAACTATGCTTTCAATTGAAGAATGCGAAATGTATGGAGATCCTCCTCTAGATGAACAACATGCTCATATATACTCTTAGAAATCACTAAAATGTCATTCACAAATACCATCCCGTACTTGGTTAGGACATATCTAAAAACACGTCTCGTCAAGTCTACGAAATAGGCTAGGGCATTAGTTTGCCCAAAAGGCATAACCAACCACTCAAATAATCCGTCGGGTGTCCTAAATGCGGTCTTATCAATGCTGTTACTAGCGACACTAAACTGACGAAATACGGTGGATAAATCAAGCTAAGAGACTACTGTAGAGCTAACTAACTGGTCAAAAAGGTCATCTATCCTAGGGATTGGACATCGGTTCTTCTTCGTGAGCTTATTTAATTCTCTATAGTCTATGTAAAGTCGAAAGGAACCATCCGCCTTAGTAGCGAAGGCGACTGGCGCTCCCTACTCCGATATGCTCCTTCTTATAAATCCTTTCTCAAAAAGCTCACGGATCTGCTTGCTCAATTCCTTCCTCTGCCTAGGTTCCATGTGCCTGACGGGTAATGCTACTAGCTTAGCATTATCAGTCAAATAAATCTTGAAGTCAATCTCTCTCTTATGGGGTACTCCCCTAACCTCCTCAAAGACGTCTAGAAAATCTCTGACGATAGGAGCTGAATCTAACTCTGATGATGATAATGAATCTAGAGAATAAAAAAGCTCAACATAACTGACCCTTGCGGGTCGCAAGAAACTTCGAGAGTCCTACCGCTGCATGTCTCTAGCAATCTAATATAGCTCCATATGTGGATAGCCAATCCAATCCCAAAATTGTCCCATACCCAAAAATTCCAAAACATAGACGTCGTAGTCAAATTCTACACCTAGGATAAAAATTTTCAAACCCTACAAATGATAGACAAGTGTATCGATCCTCATATGGGGTTTGAAACAACAATGGGGTATACTACTAAGGATATGTCTAAGTGCAAATAATCTACCAAAGAACTCATAATGAAAAGGTGTAATGCTCCAAAATCTAAGAGAGTCCGAATGGGAAAATTTGAAAGGGAGATTAATACTTCTAAAGTGATTTTCCTACCTCTATCGGAATCACTGCTAGAAAGTGCACCATCCAAAGCTTGTACCAACACCACAGGTATGCTTGCTTTCTAGCCCCTTCTCTAAGGACAAGCTCAACTAAGTTGACCAGACAACCCATAGTTGAAACACTTCCCCTTCATCGTTTTATTCTTATAGTCCCCTACATAATGACCAACCCGTCCATAGTTATTACATTTCCAGCTTTTCTTGATCCACTTCTAAGGTCCTCCAAATCTAGCATCGTAAACCTTTGCTCCATAACCTCCAACCTAGCTTGTGCCCCTCGAAATCCACAGTGCCAGAAATCGTTCTGCCTCTTAGACTAGAAAAGTTCTTGCATATCTTAGAAAAATTGGTTGTTGTAGATGGATTAAAGGGACATCCACCTACCGATGTTGTATTGGGTGCTTTCCCTTACACCTTTCGTAATATAGGTCTACGGAACAAATCAGTCATATTATGTAGAGAAAGGAAACGTAGGCTTGAAAGAAACGAAAGACGGTTGAATTGGAATTTTGAGAGGATTTTTATAAAAACTTTTTTATGCTTGAAAAACTATTTCTATAATAAGAGTTTCTTTCTAAAAAATACTTCTAATTTGAAGATACTCTACTTAAGAATAGGTTGCTTTTGGAAAAATACTTTACTTAAAGTTTTTAGGAATCATGTAACCTTAGGCTTTGATACCAATGAAACACCCCACACATCTTAGTATACCCAAAAGGACACACTAAAAGATGTGGTACGTTGTAGGTATAACTAAAACTAGCAGAGACTAAGATTCACAAAACAAAATAGTTAAAAACATCGGAAACAATTAAAACAATAACTTGCAAAAAGTCAAACTTCATAATATATAATTATAAACCAAATACATCATATGTCTCAAAATACCAAAAAATGTCATATAAAATCAAAACCTTAGTCTCATAAATATCAAAGTACAAACTATCCCTCACAAAGTGCCAGTACATGGAATAAGCTAAAAACTGAAAATAAAGAAGAGAAATACATAACAAATCTCTTCCAAAGAAGTCTCTAGTGTCTGTAATCTATTGTCCTTGCTCTAGCTAGCATATGGGGTAAAAGGAAAAAATGGTGGAGTGGGTTAAACTAAAAGTTTGGTGAATGATGGTACTTACTAGAATCTTTAAGCAAAGTAAAAGTAATGGACTTTATAACAGTTCTAGTATACAAAAGGAAAGAAAGGAAATAGAGAGAAGGAATAAGTTAGAAATAAATACGAATTAACTAAATTGACATAATTGATTAACTTTGATTGTTTGCACTTTTTTTAATAGCTGCTTCGATTATGCTGAATGCCTAATCCTATAGATAGGCTAAAATCCTAATTCTGCCCTTTGATCAGCCTGCTACTACATAGACCTACGTCTCACTTTATAGCTCCCTACACAAAATGCTACTACCGAGATTTTAGCCTAACTATAGGACAGATGTTATATAGCTCCCTACACAAAATGCAATGGTCTCTACAAATGACACGCAAAGTATCTACTATGGACTAGATGTTATATACCTCGCTTTCTAGAAGGCAATGGTGTCTATGAAAGACACACATACTAAGCGCTTGGAACTCATAATGATTAATGAGCCATCACTGGAAGTCGCACGCTTGACCATATATCACTAAGCTCGCGTTACCTGTTGTTCTGTCAATTGGGTCTTCGTATTACCTCAAGCTCCAGCATAAGCGTGCCCTCGTCTCACTTTAGGATTATGTGACACACTGTGTCCATAGAAATAATTGGGGAAATGCTGTATGTATAGGCCCGTCACTCAAACAATATCTAGTTATGCCCCTCGCCCAAATACCCAGGATTTGGACTTCTACGTATTGACCAATTTCCACCATTATTAGCATAAATGTGCCCCACGTCTCACTTCAGGTTTATGTGAAACACCGTGTCCATAGAAATAATATGGGAATGCTATTTTGTACAAGTCCTACTTTCATCTTTGCTTATTAACTTAGATAAATTATTTAAATAAGTCTTTACAATTTATCTCTACTATCTTTGCTTATTAATTTATCATAAGTCTTAAAATAAGCCTCATTCTGTTCTATTTCTTATTGTGACCTATGTTATAATCATGCTTATTACTTAACCCAAGGCTAAGTGTAAAAATAAGCTTCTTTCATCCTATACTCTTTTTAGTTATAATACTAAGCTATAACTAGGCCAATTATCTTTAATGTGTCAAATTCTAACATTAATATCATAATTAGGCTTAATTACAGTTTTAATTCATTTTTATTACATTCTTTACAATTTACATCTTATATTCTGTTATTTTAGTATTCACATAACTTTAGTCCATATTCGTGTTTAATCTATTCAAATCCATACACGAAGAAGGAGAAATAACAGAAAACTGAAAATAGAAGAAAATCCAAAGCATAGGGAAAAGATGTAAATAACACATAAATAACAGTAAATAAATTAAAATACTATAAATAAACTGTAAATAAATGGAAAAGCTATAATTAATGAAAATAAACTAAAATTAACTTAAAAAAATAGCTAAAAGAAATAGACAAAAAATAATTCTAAAAACTATAAATAAACTACTAAAAAGGTTATTCTAAAAAATGTAGTAAAACTACGACTATTGAAACCCTCTTATTTTAAATTATTTAAAAATCTAAATAATTATGATCACTCACCTGTGGTCCTAAGCTCTTCCCTTTTGGCCTTTCCGGATCCACTTGAGGGTATTAAAATATATTTATTAAAAAATTCTTTCCTTGGAAAATTATTCCTTTTAGTGTCCTTTCTAAAAAGGTGAACCCAAGCAGAGAAAATCTAGAATGAGAAAAAGTGTTAGTCTTAGGATCTTATTTATAGGGGTAGAAGTGGATCTCAGACCGTTATATTTGTGGCTTGAATAGGATGCAACCACGTCATATGTTGAATAGGAGTCATCAGATGCAAGAACGAAAGGACCAGATGAAGTTAAATAACGTAAATGACGTACAAAATTTGGCCATGTAGGAAGGAATTTTCCTTCGTTCGTTACCTAAGGTGGGTCGACAAGGCTATCGATCGCCCCTCTCCCTAGGTAGACCGCCTAGTCGACCTAGGGCGTGGTTAGGTCGACCTAGCCCAATATACATATATATATATATATATATATATATGTGTGTGTGTGTATATATAGACACACACACATACAAATATTATTATTTTCTTGTTTATTTTGTTTCTAACTCTTATTAACTCGGATTCTGACGTTCTGTATATGGAAATTGACCAGAAAATTACCATGGACACAACGGTGCAACTCTCGTGGCTTGATTTTGATAATTTCACAAAGTTATTTTATTATTTCATTAATTAATGAATTAATTATTATGGGTTAAATTTTGGGTTGTTACAGAATCATACCAACTAATAGATGACACAGATTATGAACAATCTAATACGATGTGGAACTACTTGATCTACACCTATATGGCTGGTAAAAGACCATATTTTTTCTATTTCAATGCTTATATCAAAAGTGTTTAAAACCCTAAGGGATCTTGGGATGTTTTTCCTAGAGATAATGGATTTTTTAATAGTATATGAAAGAGAGGATGATTATGAAAAAATTCTTAAAGGAGGACCTTGGTTTATGGAAAGCAAGTTGATTTTCATGAGAAGATGGGAGGTAGATTTTTACTTTGAAGAGCCATGCTGACAACCTATCCTATTTAGATTAAATTTAACAATCTAAATTTAGCTTTATGGAACATGAGATGTATCAGCAAAATTGCAAGCCTAATTGGAAGACCACTGGACATTGATGAAAACACCAGACTGGTTAAGCGAATCAAATATGCTAGAGTTCATTTAGAAGAGGATGCAATAGTTGAACTACCAAAAAGTGTTAAGGCAATTGATAAACATGGGAACGTATTCATCAAAGAAGTGGAGTATGAATTTGTACCTCCTAGATGTGGGGAGCGTAAGTGCTTTGGGAATATAAATTTTCAATGTAGTAATAATCATTATAAACCTAAACAAGTGTGGATTGAAAGACCAAAAGCAACCGCAAATGTTTCAGCTAGTACAAAAATGTGGAACCCCCAGTAAAGAGAATATTAGTAGTATTGGGTTAATCTCCCAAAAATATGATGTAGCTACAAAAAATTATACACAAAATGCTGCCACAATTAGCCCAATCCCACCCTATATACAGGAAAATACTAAAACTAGTGGAGAGGACCCCGTAGCAAAGATAGCAATAACTCATCCTTCTCGAAATTTACAGGAGGAGAATTCAAGTAGAGAGAATCATAAGCAAACACATTCTGAACAGGGAAATCAAGATAAGATGGATACTGATGAGGAGGTGCTCTGTGACACATTGAAGAAACTGCATAAGTTGGATAACTAAATGAAATCTTCTGATGAAGAAGATGGTGATATTGATACTAGTGAGTACATAGAAGATAACGTGGAATATGAAAAATTATTTACTAATAAGAAGAATGGAGCTGGTAAAACAGCTACGGTAGTTTCAGCTTGGATTACTAGGAGCAGAGCTACTAAACCATAATGTCTATCATTTGTTGGAACATTAGAGGTCTAAATGGCGATACTAGAAAATTAGACCTATATAATATTAGGGTTAAATTTAAGCCTACTTTATTAGCAATTCTGGAAAATAAATTCTTTAAGGCAATTTGGATTTATTAAACTTCCAACTGGGTAATCAATGGGATATCATTCATAACAGCTCCAGAATGCTGAAAGGTAGAATTATGGTCTTATGGGACATTAACCTGTGGTAAGGAACTATCATCAATATAGATGAATAGCAAATAACTTTTCATATGGAAAATGTGGAAGGTCTGGACATAATAGTATCTTTTGTCTATTCTAGCAATTGGGCCTCTGAAAGAAACAAATTTTAGCAAAAACTAATTGGTAAGTCAAAAATTATACACAAACCTTGGTTGGTAGCTGCCAATTTTAATGATGTTATAAAGACTAATAAAAATCAAGGGGGACATACATTGAAAGTTTGCCAAGTTGCAGAGTTTAACAACTGTGTTTTAGCCATTGAATTAGCTGAAGCATTCCATACAAATCTGAAATTCACATGAAGAAGTGGCGTAGCTAATAAATATTACCGAGATTGGACAAAGATTTGGGTAATGCTAAATTGTTTAATTAAATTCCTAATACTAAAGTAACCATAGCGACCTAGAATTTCTTCATTTTGATTTGCGAATATTTAATTAACATTAAATATTCAATATATAGGTTCTATAATGGAAAAAAATATTCTTTTAAATAATGAATAATGGTAGTGAAATAATTTTCAAAATTTGTGTACAAAAATATGTAGTTCAATGAAAAACAGAAATGTGACCGTAAACTGTTTCTAAATTTTTGATGTTTCATTGTATAAACTTTGTTTGGAATATCATGTACATTTTTGTATATATATGCACACATAAAATAAAGCATTTAATATGGTATAAGAGAACATATTAAGGTTAATAAACATAATTAAGTTATGATAATCATCAATGTGATCCTTTGGCAACTAAAATAAAAATATATATCACATTTTAAGAGATATAAAGGACTAAACATTATGGCATGTTTTCTTAGACTTGATGGAGTGGTGGCTAGGAGGAAAACATGTACATGGAGGTGTAGGAGCATGGTGAGTTGGCGTGAAGTGAGTGGAGGGTAGTGTTGGAAGGGTCATTAGGTAATTTTGCATATTCATTTCATATAAAACATTTTTCCTATTTTATTTTCCATTCATTTTTCACTTTTCTAATTTTATCAAAGCATCTCCATATTCTTCTTCGCTTCATGAAACTTTTAATGGCTCTTATGTTAGGCTTTAAGATTTTAAAAATCAAAAGTTCTACTTATTTTTTAAATATTCAAACTTGTTTTAAAAACTCTTTCTTCTCCATTTTCCTCCCATTTCATTTGGCTATAACTTCGTCCATAATACTATAAATCAAGATTATCTTATTGTCAAACCATATATAATTTAAGTGGCTATAACTTTCAATTGAATCACATTTTCAAATTTTGGATATTTTTGAGTCAAAATTGCATTTCTTTTTGACTCATTTTTAGACCAATATTTTCAAGACCAAAAATACCATTCCTTCTTTTGACCATATCTACCTCTAAAATAATCCAAATTTAGTTATTACTTTATTAGAATGATAGGGAAAATAATTTCCTAAGACTTTTGCTTTTACGACTTGTCCAAATTCTGAGAGTAAGATGCCCGAAAATTGAGGGGAAGACGACATATTTTAAGTGATTTTTGTGGCTTTCCAAGATTTCAAAATTCTAAAGGATTTTAAGTTTTCAAAGATTTTTGGTGAGTAAACTTTTATTGATTCAAAAATTTATGTTTTACTTCTAAATGTTGCATAAAATATTGTATGATATGTGGCTTGATGTTGTTAGGTTTTGATGTAGTTGAATATGTTTGAATGATGTTGTTATGTGTTTGAAAAGTTAGGCTTTGATTTGAAGTATAAAGTAATGGTTATGTATGAATGAATATGTGTTTTCTTATGGTTGGTTTTTGAGATTTATATTTGTAATGGACATGATTATATGTTTGTTTCTTAAAACGTTGGCAGTTTGGCTTGGTTTATCGATAAAGGAATCATTTTGTGAAAATACGAACTTTGATTTAAATATCAAGAATCATTTTTAAAGTTAGGAAACCCTTTTTTGTTCTTAAAATACCAAATTTGTATTTCAAAACGTTATAAGATTTTAAATGATAAGTTATCAAAGAAGAAAGTAGGAAAGTATTTCTTGGAAACGACATTCATAGTGATGGACGCAACATTGATAAACTTTGAATTTATCAAAAGTAAGTTTCAAACTTTAAATTGGTTTGAAAGGTTTTGTAAGAATAAAATGATGCTTTAAAAGGTTAATTAAGAGTTTAGTGATGAAATTTTAATTAACTAAGTTTCAATAATTTATTATGTTTTAAACAAGGTTTATAAATTTTAATGAATTGTGGATTAGTACTTAATCATTAATTAAGTTAGGGCAATTAGTACTTAATTATTTTTAAGTAAGTAATTACAATTTGTTAATTAATAAAAGGCTAATTATTATTTAATTTATTATTTAATAATTGAAAATTATTTAATTATGATTAATTCAATTAATTATTTATTTAAGAAAGGGTTTAATTATTAGTTAATCACCAATCAAGTTAAATTTAAGTTAAGATGTAATTAAAACTTAACTATGATTTAATTAATTTTAAACAAAGGTTTAATTTAATTATTAATTATTAATTAAGGAATATTTAAATAATTAACCGAGATTAATTAATATTTAATTATTAATTAAGGGTTTAAGTTATTATTTGTTAATTAATTAATGATTAATTATGGTTTAATTATTTACGTTTAAAGGATAATTATTATTTAATTATTTATTTAATAGTTAATTATTATTTAATTAATAATTAAAGCTTTTAATTATTATTAAATAAATGTTTTAAATGTTATTTAATTATTAAATAAAGTTTTCGAAGTTTTAAACCACCTTATTTCTAAAGATCAGTTTTGTTTTCAAGAAGCAACTTTGTTTTAAAGAAAAATTTTAATCCAAGGGATTTCTTTATCGATTACTCTTAAGTAACCCAAATTGAATATGGAACCCAACGACATCTGTTTAGCAAAATAAAACATTGTTCTACTGATTAAGTTACATGGGACATCTATTTGGTGGAATAAATCATCGTGACATCATAGTTCACTAAGTAGATTATGTTGGCATCTATTAGGTAGAATAAAAACTCATTCTGCCATTATATTAACTTAGACATTGTTTAGCAAAACAAATTCCCGTTTGCTATTTTGGTAACTTGGACATTACTTATATGATCGATTTTTATTGGTTGATTCTCTTATACATATCTATTATTATGTAAATACCTATGTTATAACTTGTATAAGTTAAACTCAGTTAAACGAACCATTATGGTCACTAAGCCTCTTTCTAGTTTTGTGAAATCATATATTTCATTTATTATTTTGATAATGGTTTCAAGTTAAATAATGATTTTATTAGAGGTGTTTTTGAAGTTAATAGAATACTTTTAAAATCATTGTCTAAAATTATTTTTCTATTAATATGGTTTAAAGAAAATTTAATGAAGGATATTTTTAAATAATAACTTGTTTTTTAAAGGTGTTTTACATAATTATTTTGTTTATCAAAAGGACTTAATTAGATGGGTTTATTAAATGATTTTGGTTTTAAATAAGGAATATTTATAAGAAAGTTCTTTAAATGATTTTGGATATTTATAATGGAAGTTTTAAAAATAATTTTGGAGATTTATAAGGAGATATATAAATGGTTTTGATATTTATAAAAGAGTTTTATAAATTTAACTTGGTGATTTATGATGAGTTTTCAAAATGGGTTTGGAATTAAGTAAAGAAGATTCATTAATAAAAGAGATTTATTAAGAGGATTTATAGAAGGATATTTACAAAAGAATTTGAGATTGGATTTTGTTTAATTGACCTTCCTAATTCTAGTGGTATGGACATTCATTCAATACTTAACACCGAAATTATATTTTTAAAGGTTATTTTTACCTATAATTTAAATAACATTTTGTATTGATCCTTTGATATAATTTGAAAATGAGAAATCCTTCACAAATGCTTTGTGAATATACTTATGTCACTGAGATAAGTGTATGAATGTTTTTGATAAACACTTTTGAAAAGAGAGTTAATAAATGAAAGATTTATTTTGAGGCTTAATGATTGCTAAGGGTAATTAAATCTTTGAATTGTTGCTTGTTTTTTTATTTGATAGTCAAATAACTAACTATCAAATCTGGACCAAAATATAAGTCCAGAAATATCTAGGAGAAATATGTGAGTTATATGGCACAGTCATCTTCGATGATGCTATTTTGAGCATATAAATCTCATCCCGTTCTCCTAGGAAAATTGATAGGGAGGTCCGTCCACTTAAAGGGTTAAGGGGTCATCCCTGCTCCTATGTATTATCTATTTATTTATGAAGAACCGGAATTAAGTTTACCGAAACTATTGAATGTTATTTCGAAGAGGCCAGGATCAGATAAGTATAAATTATCTGAAAACCACTTCAATCCAACTGAGGCATTTTGAACTGAAGACATCTTTGAGAATATGGAATCGAAGATGGTGCTTTTTAAAGTGCAAGGGCTGTTTTCTACTAATCCTAAGAATGATTGCAAAATGAATGTAGTGGAGATAATGTCTTTCATTTCGTTCAAACCTAGGATGAAATTGTATGGCTGAATGTTGGCACTGGATTGCTGCTTGGAGGGCAGTGTTGGCATTCCAAGATGGTTGCTAAAAAGATGTAATCCTAGTCTCTAGCCTCATCAACCGGGATAATGATTAAGCATGGACATGAGGTGGGGCTGTATGGGTCACTCCCATTACGTTGTTCGATCATCCCAGGATCTAATGTCAATATATCTATGTACGATTCAGGGCCTCGTTATTGTTATTCTATCGCAGCTAAGGGGTGATCATATTTGGATCTAGTAAAGGGTAGAGCCAATTTTGAGTAGCAGAGGTGCAACGTGTTGCAGCCTCCTGTACATTTTATCTAGAGGTGTACGGATTTGGTGGGTTGACCCTTACCTTTAATAGTTGGAATCCATTCTTCAATACCCCTTGGACTAGATCGTACACCTATTATGCTGGAATTGAATAATGTAACAATTTTGGCTATGGTTAATATATATTTGTATTCTAAAAAATATCATAATATCACTAGATTTTTTATAAAAATGATTTGGTTGTTGCAAGGTAAAAACCCTTCATTATTTATGTATGGCATGGCCTTACGAGATACCTTTGATTTTAAAGGATTTTACAGGTTAAATAGATAAATTCCTTATGATTTGAGTTTCTCACGATGGTTATACCAGATTGATCCAAGCGTTATTTTTCTTATAATTCTTGGGTTAACTCTAGTATATTTTTCAGATTTTACTAGACTCATTAGAGCTTCCAAGAGGCGTATTGGATTCTGTTAGAACCTTATAATTTTATGTTTTTATCATGACAACTATATAATTAAATAGTATGTGAACTAAATATATTTGCAGGAGAAGATGTTATTCTGCTCGACAACAGATTGCAGACCAAGAATTCAAAGAGAAGTTTTCAATATTATTAATAGTTTGTCTATAGTCCGGTCTAGTATTTGATTATTGTTAAAATCTCTCCTAAGTGGTACATGCACACACACAAGTATTTAGAAATTGTTTTCAAATCATATACACATAAGTGTTTGCATTTAATTTAGGTTCACGTTGACAATTGTATAAAGAACTCTTCAATATGGCAAAAACAAGGCATTCGGCCGACTGAATCAGGGAGTTCAGTCGATTGAATACCTATACATATGCACAGTACATTTGTAGGTTCAATCCACTGAACTCGCCTATTTAGTCGACTGAATTATCCTATTCAGTCGACTGAATTGGATGTTTTATGCCAACTTCATTTTTAATTCGAATTATTTTAAAATTTCAGTAGACTAAAAAAATTTTGCTCAGTCGCTTAAAAATGCAAAACGACTATTTTCTGAACGGTCACTTCAATTCAACGAACAAAAACAACCCTTTATTCAAGAGTTGTTTCTGTGTCTTTTGATCGTAACTTTTCACGAAGAATTTCAACACTTAAACTCTATATACATCCTTCAATTCATTTGTTTTTCTGCTATTTGCGCTCAAATTCTCGTTCTAATCACTTGCTCAATCAAGCATAACTTCATTTGTGATTAAATTAACTACAAATCTTCATGAACTACACTATATACTACAAAGGAGAAGATTATAGGAAGGGTGTACTATAAAGACTTATCCGTGCTATTAAAAGAGCACAATCAGCCAAGAAAATTATGTGTATTATTGAAGTTCTGTTCGGTTGCTCAAGCGGTAGAAGTCCTATTCAATTGCCTAGGCGGTGGAAGTCCTGTTCAGTTACTCAGGCGGTGGAAGTCCTGTTCAATTGCCTAGGCGGTGGAAGTCCTGTTCGGTTGCCCAAGCAGTGTAATAACTATTCCATCGAGTTAAGAGAGGGTTGATAGTTAAATTCCATAAGGAGACTGGGACTGGACGTAGAACAAGAATTTGAACCAGTATAAAAATCTCTGGTGTCATTTACTTTACTATTTACTTTCTATATTCATATTCCATATTAATAGATAACTTAATTAATATTCCATTTTACGATCCTTAGCAGCACTTTTCATTTGGTATCAGAGCACGGCCATCATATAACCATAACATGATTATTTGATATTCAGTTAATACGGGAAATAACACTAACACAAGTTTTGTTGAAGGTCAATCCACTACACGACCACTACTATTTAACGGTTTGAATTACAATTATTAATCAAATCAAATGAGAATCTTTATGCAAGCAAATGGATATGATACTTGGAATATTACTCAAAGTGAATACACTATACCTACTACGCCATTTATAGAATGGTTAAATACACAAAAGTTAGATGCTACATCGAATGCAAAAGCGATGAATATGTTATTTGTGACTTGGGTAAAAATGAAGTTAATAGAGTTAGCATGTGTATAAATGATTATCAAATTAAGAGAACTCTTAAAGTCACACATGATGGAACTAACAAAGTTAGGCAAAGTAGGATTTCTATGCTTAAAAATCAGCTCCAAAATTTTAGAATGGACCAGATTAAACTATAAATGACGTGTATTCTAGATTCCAAGACATACATCATTCACTATTAGCATTAGGAGAAAAAGTTTCAAAATTTTGTTTTGTCTCAAAAATTCTAAATTCTTTAACGGATGAATAGGAATGAAAAGTTTTAGCTATTGAAGAAGCTAATGAAATTTCTATCATCAAACCTAAAGAGTTAATTGGAAATCTCATGTCATATGAAGTTAATCTGTAGGAAAAACGAGATAAAGCCCAAGTTAAAAAGAATATTGCCTTTAAAGCTGAACAAGAAGATTTGGATTCAGATGAAGATGATATTGCATTGATTGTAAAGAATTTCAAAAGGCTTTTAAAATTTAGAAAGAACAAGAAGTTTGGAAATAACGGGAGAGATAATTCCAGTAAACCGCTAATTTTGAATCTTGAATGTTATGAATGTCATAAGAAGGGTCACATAAAAAAAGACTATCTTGATGGAAAGAAAGATGGATTCAAAAATAAGAAGGACAAGTACAAAAAGAATCAAGAATTCTCAATTACATAGGTTGATTTGGAATCATCTTCATCATCAGATAGTGACATAGACAATAATTCTAAACAAACCAATGCCTATTTTATGGCTTCAACTAACGATATAAGTGATTTAAATTTTTATCATTTAATTAATATAAATTCAGAGATGTTAGATAAACTCAAAGAAGTTAAACGAAAGTATAACGATGCAGTAGAAAAATTAAACAAAACTGAAATAGAAGTTGATATGCTAAGAGATTAAAAGAAAATCCATGAAGAACTTATTAATACACAAGAATCTTCATCTAATGTTTCTTCTCAACTCACTATGCTTTCAAATGAAGTAGAAGTGCAAAAAGAAAAGAATATGACATTAGCTTTAGAAAATCATGATTTCAAACTAAATGTCAAATTTCTTAAATTAAAAATACCAGTCTTGAAACTGAGTTAGAGAATATCACTAAAAATGTATCTAACTTTAATAAAGGAAGAGAAAATCTTTCTAAAATTATCAGTAATTCTCAAACTACTACTAATAATAATGGATTAGGATATAAAAATTCTTCAAAGACCAGTTCAATGAAGAATAATATATCATATAAAAATTTCAATTTACAAACAAATTTGTAAAAGCAAAACCAAAACTAAAGGTTTACACTCAAAAGAAAGGTATTGACAACAAAAATACAATAAAAACTCAGGTACCAAAAACTAGAAACAATTTAATCAGAGATATGTATATTAAAATATTTATAAATTTAGTTCATATGAATAAAGATTTTACTTATAAATGGAATTCTAAACCATCTTGGGTTTGGCTTCCTAAGATCTAACTCTTAGGACCCTAATAAAAAGTGTATACAAATGTTATTCCTATATTTTTTGTAGGTACCAACTAAGAAAAGAGAAAAATGGATACTTGACAGTGGTTGCTCAAAACATATGACGGGAAAAATAGATATTCTGACTAACATTATCTACTCAGATGGAGGATCTGTCACATTTGGAGATAAATCCAAAGGATATATCATCGGAAAAGGCGATTTGAGCAATGATGGCACAATAAACTTATCTCTTATTACAAATGTTTTACTTGTTAAGAACTTAAAACATAATTTACTTAGTATAACTCAAGTTTGTGACAAAGGTTTTAATATAACATTTTCTGAAAATAAGTGCAACATATTTGATCAAAATAATAATCTTATATTAGAAGGAACCAAAGAAAAATATATTTACATATTAAATATGAAAGTTAATCATAGTACAAATATGTGTCTATTAGCCAAAGAAAATAATCCTTGATTATTGCATAGAAGATTTTGTCACATAAATTTTGAAGCAATAAACAAATTATCTAAGAATAATTTAGTTAAAGGTTTACCAAGTATGAATTTTAAAGTAAAATGTATTTGTTATTCTTATCAATTAGGAAAATTAACAAAATCTTCTTTTAAATCAAAGAAAATGATTTCTACATTACAACCATTGAACAATTACATTTGGATCTCTTTGAACCAACTCAAGTTCAGTCTATAAACCATAGTTTATAATCAAGAAGCGGTTGTCTTACATTGGGGAACTTTCACATTTTCTTGGCGTACAAATTAAACAATTAAATAATGGAATTTTTATTAATCGAGAAAAATATCGTAATAATCTCATAAAATGATTTGGCATGGAAAACACTTTTATTAATCCAACTCCTATGAGTACTATGATACATCTCGGTAGAGATGAAAATGGCAAAAGTATTGACCAAAAACTATATCGTAGTATGATTGGTTCATTACTATATTTAACTCCTAGTCGGCCAGATATAATGATGACTATATGCTTGTATGCACGATTTCAAGCAAATCCCAAAGAATCACATTTTCTAGCGGTGAAGCAAATTTTTCAATGCTTAAGCAAGACTAAAGACAATGGTTTCTTTTATCCAAAAGAATGTCTTTTTAAATTAGTATCATCTAGTGATTCTGATTTTGGAGGAAGTCAAGCAAATCAAAAGAGTACTAGTGGTACTTATCACTTTATTAGACGATCTTCAGGGTCTTGGTTTAGTAAGAAACAAAATTGCTTTCACATTCGACATGTGAAGCAGAAAATATCTCCACTGCTTTGGCATGTGCTCATGTAATCTACATTCAACAAACACAACGAGATTTTGGAATAAATATTTCTAAATTAACAATACACTATGATAATACATGTTACCTGGAGATTTGACCAGGCAACTAAGTACTTGGCATTAGCATACTATTCGGCATTTATGAGTCATTCGGCATCCAGATCGTTCGGCATTAGAGAACGCTCGGCATTCAGGATCGCTCGGCATTTAGGAGGGTTCGACATTAGAAAGCACACGGCTTCTAGAGTCATACGGCACATATGATTCGTTCGGCGTTCAAGTTCATTTGGCATCTATGGGACGTTCAACATGTGCGAGCGTTCGGCATTGAGAGACATTCGGTATTGTATATCGTTCGGCATCTATGGGACGTTCGGCATGCGTGAGAGTTCGACATTGAGAGTCGTTCGGTGTTGTATATCGTTCGGCATCTATGGGACGTTCGGCATGCATAAGCGTTTCGTATTAAGAGACGTTCGGTGTTGTATATCGTTCGGCATCTTTGGATAATCGGCATGGCAGAGTCATTCAGAATTCCATACTGCTCGGCATCCAAACCTTGTTCGGAACATCACTACGTTCGGCATAAATCTCGTTCGGCATTCGGGATCTTCGGCATCCAGTGTCGTTCGACACAAATACCTCGTTCGACAATCAGGGTGTTCGACATCCCTTCGTTCGACATGAGGATACCGTTCGACATTCATGCCTTGTTCTGCATTTTGCCGTTCGGCATCTATGGATCGACACACAGAAATCACTCTTTTTGGGCCAAGCTACTTTCCTACCTGGCCCACCAGGGAAGTCCAACCCATCTTCACCTATAAATACAGAGGCAGGGGCACAGTGAAAGGGACCTTATTTTGGAGAACACCGAGGGGACTCTGCCGCATTCAAGACTCATTCAAGACTTAATCTTTTTTGCTTAGCAACTGTATTTTAGTGATTGACATACAGATTGTATCTGTAATCGATTATCGAGAAAAGCAATAAAGATCTACCTCAAAGTGGACGTAGACAATTACGCCGAACCACTATAAATCTGGTGTTCGTTTTTTCTGCATTTAAATTTACGTACTATCCTCTATTTAACTTTACTTTCTTCATTAATCTCTCTACACAATCTCTCTTAAGGGTGTCCGTGACCAATTTTGGTGCTAACATTTTAGTGCTTTCATTGAGAATCGATTTCTCAGGACGATAGGATCTACTTTGTAGCTACTGGATTGAAAAAACCCCTGAAGGAGATCCGAATTATTCGCAAGACATCTGTTGATTCTACTCAGAGTTACAACCGATAACTCTATTATGGGAAGACCACGAACTAGATCGGCCTCTCACAACGCAGATGTCAATGAAACTGCTAGTATAAAACAGATAGGACCTAGTAACCAACCAGCAATTCAAGGCATGGGAACCTCAACCCAGAACCAAGCGGAGGTCTTTTCCCAAACAGAGTTAAACGACTTGATAAGTGAACTCGGGGAAAATAGAAGGCAACTTGCTGAGAAGATTCAAGCCAACACTAATCTCATGACTCAGCTTTCCCAGGAGCAGCATCAGAATGCTGGAAGTAGTCCTGCTCCTTATTCTGAATCTGATAGCTCGACTTCGGCAGATGAACCACCTAGGATTAAACGCCGTAGGGATGAAGCTGCTCAAGCAGGTGCTAACGATCGATCCGCCAGGGATCAGATACGTGATGAGACCAGACGCCCGGATCACCAAGACCCAAATCAAGCGGGACATCAACCCACACGGTCTCGTGAAACGGAACCCAACCTCTCACCCTCCATACAAACTCCGGATTTATCAGCTATGGTCAGGCAGTTGATGAGAGAGAAGCAAGGCCTGACCAACAAGGATTGGGGAGTGTCCAAGAGTCATACTCCCTTCACAGATGTTATCCTACAGGCTGAGTACCCTAAGAAATTCAATATGCCGACTATCCCAGCTTACGAAGGGAAGATTGACCCTAGGCAACACATGATGACGTACGAATGGATGATGAATTTGGCAAGGGAAAATGATGCAACTATGTGTAGGTGTTTCCCAATCGCTCTGTCCGGAATCGCCACTGTGTGGTTTACTCGTCTTCCTCCGCGATCTATATCCAACTTTGGCGAGTTAGCGAAGAAATTCGTTGAACAATTCTGGATACATGCTACCCGTCCAAAGGATGTTATGTCATTATCAAGCGTAATCCAAGCTCCAGGAGAGTCTTTGAAAGCATACTTACAGAGGTTTCATGTTGCCGCCACTGAAGTTAGCAATCCTAACGACCACGCGATTTTGATGGTGGTAATGCGAGGTGTAGATCCAGACTCGGAATTTGGAGATTGGTCGGTGGGAAAGCCCCCAGCTACATTGGAACGATTCTATTGCAAAGCTTATCAGTTCATACGAAGGGAGGAGGCTCGATGGATGAGACGAGATAAGGCACCAGGGCCTGTTCAGGAGACTGTGAAAATTAACATCGCCGTGAAGCAGTCCGACGATAGTTCGGGAAAAGTTCAAGTCAACGTCCAGAACAAGCCTGGGCAGTCCAAAGGATCCGGAGGTGGAAATCCCGAAAAGAAAAGAGAAGCAGGGAAATGGAAGTCAAAGATTCCGACCTACAATGAATACACCCCACTGAATACTTCTCTTGAAAACATTTATCCATCTACCTGTAACACCTTTGAATACAGAAAGCCACGCCTAAAGGAGTCCACCGAAGAGCAGAAATGGACAGGGAAGTACTTTCGCTTTCACGAGACCCATGGGCACAATACTGAGGAGTGTAGACACCACCATGATGTTATAAAGAAGTTGATCAGGTAGAAAAAACTGTAGTAATTTGTCAAAAACTCGCAAGATAGAAGGCAAGGAACGTTAGACCCCGGACGTAGTCCGATTCCACGCCAACCAGAACAACCTGCTCGGACTGTGGGTAAATTGATCATAAACACTATTATCGGAGGACCTCATCCTGCAGACAAGAATTGGTAGGAGATGGAACGATATGAAACCTCCTTGAGATTATGAATGTTTTTCGAATGTGGAAGATGGAACCCCCGCAAAACAACAACGCATGATGACTGGCGATATAGTGTTTAGGAGTCGAGACGCGGACAAGGTGGAGGCTCCTACTATCGACCCGATGGTTATATCTGCAACAATCGGGCCAGCATACGTGAAAAGAATCTTGATTGATTGTGGAAGCTCTGTCAACATCATCTTAAAGAAGGCTTATGACCAAATGAAGATGGAAACGAAAGATTTGAAACCATGCAAAGCCCGTATCCACGGCTTTAACGGTGCTGCAACCGACGCGATGGGGTATATAGAGCTACTAGTTGAACTGGGGAAAGGTGAGCATAGGAGAGCACGAGGCCTACCGTTCATAGTAATGGAGGTTGACTCTCCATACAATGTCTTCTTGGGTCGCCCAGCTTTGGTCGCCCAGCTTTGGCAGAATTTAGGGCTGCTTTGGCCCCATGGTGTTTGACATTAAAATTTCTGACAGACAAAGGAGTCGGCGTAGTACATGGCGATCAGGTAACTGGTCGCGCATGTTATGTGGCAGAGCTGAGAAAAGCTCAGCGGAGAGAAAAGGGAAAGGTTGTAGACAGTTCCGTCCGCATCCTAAAGACTGATGATTGACAAGTAGTGTCCGAGCCCTGGCTCGGGCAGCATTCTCAGATCCTTAGAGACATAGATCAGAGAGACGATGGGTAAATTTGTTTAAAAATAAATAGTGATTCATTTTTAAAGAATGTGAAGAGAAGTATATTTCCCTGGATAGCCAAGTACGTTTTCAAACCAAATTTTAAATATAAGTTAAATATTTTAATGTTGTTTTGAAAAGCATGTTTTAGAACACTTATTATTTCTAAATGTTTAAATTCTAAAGTAAGTATTTTCTTTTAATCTATTATAGCAGTAATTATTTAAAGGTGGCTTGGTATTATGTTTTGATAGTTAGAAATTCGTTTTTATATTGTACAAAGTAGTTTTATTCTAAATATTCTTAAAGTACATATTTTGAACAAGTATTAAAGAAATTTTTAATTTAAATGTTTTAAAGGATATTTTATAATAAGAGTTTTAAATTATTTTAAAAAGCTAAAGTTTTGTGCTTGGTGTTTTCAGTGGAAATAAATATTTGGAAATTTATTTCATGAGAAAAGTGTGGTTTGAAAACTGTTTCCAAAGGGGTTGAAAAGTGAAAATATATCTTGTGAAGATATTTTGAGATTTATAAATAATTTGGGGAAATTATTTATGGTTGATGGTCGTTTGTGAATGTTAATTGATAGCTAAATAACCGACTATCAATATTGGCCAATGCGCTGATCGTTTCGAAGAGACCGGGATTAGGATTAATTTTTTGAAAACAACTTCGATTCGGTTTGTACGTTTTCGTGAGGAAGACGAGTTTAGAGTCGAAGATTGAGCAGTGAAGTACAAGGGCTAGTTGCTACTAATCCTGAGGATGATTCCAAAATGGATGTAGTAGCAGTAGTGCCTTCGGTTCCGTTCGAACCCGGGACGGACTTGTATGGATGAATGATTTCGGAACATCGTCAGGTAGACGATGGGCATTCTAAGTGAAACGTTCTAAAATGGTAACGCTTAGCCTCAAGCCTCATCAACGGGGAATGACTGAAAATCATGGGTTATGCAGCAAGGCTAGGTGGGTAGCACCCATTAGGGTGAGGTCATCCCTGTCTAGATGTCCCTCTCTATTCGGCTTAGTGGTGCGGTTGCCGATCCCAACCATGGGTGATCTTACTCGGGATTATCCAGTAAGGGGTAGTCCCGATCATGTGTTGCAGGGGATTGGAAGTAATCCTCGGTACGGTGATCTAGGCCATGTACTGTGACAGGTGGTACTCCAGTGCCTAGTCATTAGTTGGAAATCCATTCTCCCTACGCGCTCGTACGGTTTTGATTGTGCCCAACTATTGCTGAAACATGAGATGCAAGCATTTCACTAGATTCTATTTTACTCTCTATAGAACTATTATAATATCAGATGGATTTGATAAAAAGTTTTTTAGCTATCGTAAGGTAAAAACCCGACATGTTTATTTGTGGCGTGGTCTTACGAGATGCTTTTTTTTTCAAAGAATTTTGAAACTTTAATAATCAATTTGAGTGTGATTTTCTCACGCTGGTATTCCAGACTGACTCGGGTGTTATTTCACTATAATGCTCGGGCCAGACCGAGTATTATAGATTACAGGAAAGGATGCATTGGAGATGCTTGGCGATACGTACACCCGTACTTGTTTTAGATATTCCGCTGTGTTGATTAGATGTGTATTCAGATTATGAGGACAGATTATGATTACTGTCCAATTGTGTGTTATGTATACTCTGATGATGTAATTTATAAAAAAATGTGTTTGTTTTTGTGTAAAGATCATTTATCATCTGTTATACTTTATTCCGCTGCGATGGTTAGATTCTGATGTTGTTTTCTATTTTCTTCTTCTTCCTCTTCTTCTTTAACCCAAATGGTTTGTAGTTCCGTTCATCTTGAGTTGAATGATGGAGAATGGTGTCGACTCAAGGGGTACGGATTTGCGGGTCATTACAAAGTCGATATGTATAATCGAGATGAGGTCTCCCACTAATTACTATCCGATGACTTGACAATTCTCAAATTCATAGCCTTACGACCAAAGGCACGTATTCTACATTGCGTTCGTATTCGATCTCTTCAACCTCGTACCAGGAGTTATGAGAAGGTTTATAAGAGAGACTTTCAAGCTCTCTATGCAATTTACTCTTCTCAAAGGGTAAATTTGGCTAAAATCATCTAGGACGAGTTCCTCCCCATTAATCGTAAGCGGAGCTATAAGACCATTTTCTATGGAGCTTATATAATGCGTATTCTTATGAATTTTGGAGTTACCTTACCCGATGCCGACTTCATTACTGTCGACGAACTTAATTCCAAGACTTTAAGTCTTATGAACCTTCCCAAATACCCACAACCTCAAGAAACCATAAGTTTCCAAAAATGGGAGGACAGTAGAGAACAACGAATTCCATAAGCCCGAGATTGGCACATTGCTTCTTCCTTAGCACAACCTCCCTGGCAAATGGAAGAAGAAGAAGACAACGTAATCCAAGAGCTTCATGGTGATTTCATTCTGAAGAAAGCACTTATCACACTCTCCCACAACCAAAGCAAGCTCAGATGACGATAGGTCACCATCGAAAAGAACGTTGTCAAGACCAATAAGAATTTTGATTCCATCAAAAGCTTTTTAAACAAGATATGGGAGGAGATATCATGTACCTGCTCTTCTTCTACATGTATTGTTGAAAATCCTGCTTCCTTCATATGGTCTTCATTCGAAGAGGAAGAAGAAGAGGAAGGATCAAAGAGTTAGGAGGTTTAGAATTTTTTTTATCTTAGCTTATGCCCATCTTATTTTTAAGACATTACTTCATGTTGTTTGATGTCATTCTATTACATTTCTCATGTTATCTATGATGTTATTATTTTAGTATTTTGAAACATGATTACCTATGATGCTAATTTTATTTTTCCTCCTAATCAGTGATGTTTCTATACTTATATATATATATATGTATGCATATATATATATATATATATATATATATATATATATATTTCTCATGCAATCTATTTATTCCTTTTTGCCGATGACAAACGGGGAGAAATTTTTTAATAGGGGGAGTAAATCATTCAGAAGGAGTAAATCATTCTTATAAATTTTTTATAAATACTTACATAGTTGTCATCATCAAAAAGGTGGAGAATATTAGAACCTTGTATTTTGATGTTTTGATCATGTCAACTATATAAGTAAATATTATGTGAAATAACTATATTTATAGGAAAAGATGTTACTCTACTCGAAAATAGATTGCAGACCAAGAATTCAAAGAGAAGTTTTCAATATTATTAATGGTTTGTCTATAGGCTAGTTTGTGAATATTGTTTAAATCTCTCCTAAGTGGTATATGCACGCACAAAAGTATTTAAATAATGCTTTGAAATCATATACACACAAGTATTTGCATTTACTTTAAGTTCACATTCACCAATTTTCAAAAGAACTCTTCGTTATGGCAGATACAAGGCATTTATCCGACTAAATCAGAGAGTTTAGTCGATTGAATATCGATACATGTGCATAGTATATTTGAAGGTTTAGTCGACTGAACTACCCCATTCAGTTGACTAGATTGGATGTTTTAGGCACAATCCATTTCTAGTTTGATTTTTTTTTAAATTTTAGTAAACAGAAATCATTTTTTCAGTTGCCTAAAAATGCATAACAGCTATTTTCTAAACTTTTGCTTCCATTCAACGAACAGAAATAACCCTTGAGAGTTGTTTCTGTATCATTTAACCGTAACTTTCCATGAAGAATTTCAACACTTAAAACTCTATATACATAATTCAATTTATTTGTTTTAATTACTTAATTTCTGACTCTATTCTTGTATACTTATTACCTAATAATTTTTCCATTCGTGCTTAAGTTCTCATTCTAATCACTTGCTCATTCAAGCACAAAGTCATTTGCGATTAGCTTAACTTCCAATCTTCATAAAATACACTACATAATACAAAGAGAAGATTATAGGAAGGGTGTACAATTAGTCTACAAAATTCTTTCTACTGCTGAAGGTCAGTTTTGTTGCTCAGGTGGTAGAAGTCCTATTCAGTTGTCAAGGTGGTACAATTCCCATTCCATTGCTCAAGTAGTATAATACCTACTCCTTCGGGACAAGAGAGGGTTGATAGTTAAATTACAGATGGAGTCTGGGACTGTACGTAGAACGGGAGTTCGAAGTAGTATAAAAATCCCTAGTGTCATTTACATTATAATTTACTTTTTACATTCATATTCCATACTAGTAGATAACTTAGTTAATATTCCCTATTATGATCCTTAGTAGCACTTTTTGGATTCTCCCAAACATACTCATGTACCTTATATTCTTCCACAATTTTCGTTTGCTTTATTTTTAGCTGTATCTATCACCAATTGTAAGGACAAACTATTATAACTGTCCAAGCTGATAAGAGGATAGTGTACTCTGATGTTGTGTATAATAAATATGATTTCTTTTAGCAAAGATTTTATGTAAATAATATATTGCTAGTCACGTTTTGTGAGATTTCATTGTGTCTTTTCGTTCTTTCACCCCAAATAACCTGTCTCTCAAACATTTAAATGATAGACACATAAATACCAAGGATGTATTAGGTGTTGTCTTTAGGTGTAAGAAAGGCAGGTCGTTACAGTTACAGTCCTTCCAAGTTCGACAAGTGATCATTTCCCTCTACTTATGTAATTTGATAATGACAACCCTATTCAAAAAGGCAAATCATTAAGATATACCAGTCGTTGGCACCTTATTGATGGTTATAAGGATGCTGTGTATTATAAGGCTATTCAAATACCAGAAGGAAAATTCGTGTATTAGTATATCATGACTGTGAAGGGGATGAAGAATAGACTCAAAGATTGGAATAGAAGAGGCCAAAAATAGGAGACGAAATTTAAGACCTACAAAATAAAATAATTGCATCCAATACCAATTCGATGCAGACTCTCAAAATGAAAATATTAATTCTGAATTCTATGTTTTACAAAAATTACTCATGGACCAGTTGAACAAATAAGCTATTGATTTAATACAAAACGCCAAGGAGAAGTGGCTTACTAAGGGAGATTAATGCACTAAATTTTTACACTAAAATGTCACAAAGGAGAAACTATAACAATTTATCTAATTATTTAATTGAATAGGGACTTGTTGTTGATAATGTTCAAGACTTGGAGGACAAAGCTATCAAATACTTACAGGGTTACATAATGGAAATTATAACCAACAACTACCTCATGTTCAATGTAGAAGGCGCATCTCTGTGGGGGGAGTTGATATGTTGACAACTACTATTAATATAGGGGAACTGAAGAAGGCCATCTTCTCTATTCATAATGTCTCCAGCCATGGTCCTGATGGCAAGGTGTTAAGTTTCTGCAAAGTTCACTAGGAAGACCTGAAAGATATTATGCTTAAAGCTTATCAAGAAGCATTTGACTCTTGTGAGTGCGTTCAGGAAATTAATCACACTTTTATAACACTTATTCCCAAAGTGGATAAACAGAAAGAATAGATGAATATAGATCTGTGGCATTCTGTAATGCCACATATAAAATTCTTATTAAAATTTTATGTATGAGATTAAAAAAGTTGCTACCTGATCTCATATCCCAATGTTAGAATGCTTTTATTAAAGGCAGATTTATATTAGTGAATTCTCTAATGTAGGGGTGGGCGTGGGTCAGTTTGGTGCAGTTTGGAGTCCAAACTGCTTCCGCACCACATCAAACGGTTAATCAAAAATGCAAACCATTATAGTAATTCTTTAAACGGTTCGGTTTTGGTCCGGTTTGAATGTAATACGGTTCAGTTTCGGTCCGGTCCGCTTTGAACCCATATTAAATATGAAATAAAAGAATTACTTCCATCAATAGTCAATTTACAAAGTCAACTATGTGAAACTATTACATTTAAAGGTTAAAACACACAATGTTATACTGAAATGAAAGATTAGTTCTTAATTATATGAATATTTCAATTTGACATTTACCTACAAGTGAGATTTTTTTAGGTAGATTAACCAAACATCAACATTAATCAATGCATAATCATTAAGGAAAATGACTAGAAAAAGATTATAATTAGCATTTATTTACAAAAAATGAGATGAAAAATATTATACCAAAACTATAACTTCTTCCTTTATGTCAGTGATTAATATTAATATAACAACAACATACGCTAAAAATAGAATGTATATCATTAGAATCTAAAATAAGATAGAAGTTACCTATATTTTAATCACAAGATTACTAATATAATTTTTTGGTTCGGTCCGGTTTAATATGGTTGGCCAAACGTTGAAACCGCCACCGAACCGTATCGATGCGGGTCGGTCCGGTTTGGGGTATAAGCTTTGGTGAGAAGATTCGGTGCGGGTTTCCGCACCGCTTTTGCGGTCCGGTGCGGGCGGTTTCCATATAGCGGTGCGATTTATGCCCACCCTAGTCAAATGGCACATGAATTGGTAAGAGACTTTAACAAACAAGGAGCTAATAGGGTATGTTTTGAAAGTTGATTTTCATAAAGCCTATTATAGAGTTAACAGAAAATTTATTTTACATATGCTTTAATCCATGAGGGTGCATGCTAAATTGTTAAATTTAACTACTCACTATCTATGCACCCTAACTTTTTATGTGATCTTTAACGGGTGTCCTAAGGGATACATTCACACTAAGAGAGGAATCATATAGGGTGATCCTCTTTCCTTATATTTATTTGTGTGCCCATGGAGTTCCTTGCAAATGGATATTGCATATAAAAAACAATTAATCAAGCCAATCTACAACATACATCCTACTATTACCTACCTCATCTACGCTGATGACTTATTAGCTGCTTTCAAAGCTAATTCTATTGCTGTTGGAACATTCAATGAAATTTTATAACTAATGGAGATATATGTTGGTTTAAAGGTTAACGAGCTTAAAATTAAATTTTACTTAAATAAATTCTGTAAACATAGAGCTGAAACCATTGGAAAACTTGGGGTAATGGAGGGGGAGCTACCAGTTAAATATTTTAGTGTACCTCTATCAAATTATACGATCACTGATGCTAAATGTGGAAAGTTGATAGATAGTATTAGATATATATTACATGGTTGGAGATCTAAATTGTTCTTATTTGCTAGAATAGTGGAGCTTGTTCACTCAGTTGTTACTTCTAAAGTTAGATTTTGGTTACAAACTTTTCAAATCCCAGATTGCTCTATAGCTGAATTAGTGCAGTGCATGCCAATTTCATTTGGAAGGGAGGTCTACACATGGTGAGTTACAAAGAGTTATGCAAGCTAAAAGGAGAAGTTGGTGTAGGACTAAAAGACTCGTTTGAATTAAAAAAAGTGTACGGTCTCAGGCTAGCTTTGAAAATACTTGAACCGCAATTTGTAGGCAAGTTTGATGAGAGCAAGATACCTGAAAGGCAAATTTTGGACAATTAAGATTGATAATAATGCTTCAACAACTTGGAAGAGTATATTGAGATATAGATAACAACTGAAGATTCTTGTTGAAAGATAGATAGCAAATGGAGAAAATGCCAACTTGTGGAAAAATATATGGATTAACAGTAGAAGGTTAATTTATAGACTCGGATGGGATAGCTACTCAGCTAATGGTACCCCTATATGCAAAGCGGAAAGCATTATATATGATAATGAGCGGGTAACTAACAGGCAAATTGTTGCTAGGAATTTGAAGTAGGAAATCGAAGGCATTCTCTTATTCACTAGGAGAAATAGAGATTTATGGGCCTGGAAGAATAATAATAAAGGGCAGTTTAATTTCTGAAATGCTTGGGAGGACTACAGACATCAACACCTTAAAGTTCAACGGTATATCGTTATATGTCATTCAAACAGCCCTAAAATGGTGCACACAAGCTACAAAGCTATAAATTATCGACTGCCAACCAAGGGTAGACTTAAAATTTAGGGAATTGTAGAAAAAGCAACATGCAGGCTCTATAATAGAGAAATTGAGACTCATAACTATTTATTTTTTGAATGCAAATATAGCAAAAGAGTTTGGGCCATTCAAAAATTAAAAAGCTTGCAAATAGATACAGTTAAAAATCTTCAAGAAGAAGCAGCATATGTGAACGATTGAATAGATACCTCCTACTCGATGAAGGAAGTTGGAAAAATTAGCTTGACAACTACCGTGTAGCACTTCTGTCATGAACGGAACAAATGGACTTTCAACAACAAGCAGAAAGGAGAGTTAATTTAATCTGAACAAATTGTGAGATATCACTATCATAATTGGAAGGATAAAACAACATAGAATTACCAGCTTAGAAGGATGAGAAAAACGACTACCGGAGAATTGGAACTAGAGGGCTGATCGGCAACAAAATCAAGAAAACCTGGAAGCCGCCGTAGCTCGTGAAGCTCTGATCTAATTTGTATTTTGGGAATGTTTCATTGTAAAGTTGGAATGTTTACTTTAAAGTAAAGTGTGTTTATGTTTTCCCCATTGTTGTATATTTGGCTAAGAGCTTGGGACGCAAAGCCCATCAATAAAATCCTAACCCATTTTCAATATATATATATATATATATATATATATATATATATATAATATTCCTACATAATTTTCAGAAAATAAGAAATAAGTAAATATGAAATATAAAAGGTAGCGATTTTGTTTCCTTTAACTCTTCTTATTAATCTTCCATCATTGTGAAATGATTATTGATATTATCTGTATCTGGTTCGTTGTCACTTGATGCAATATCAGAATCATCAGAAGTTGGTTGTAAGCTCTTTTTCTCTTTTTGAATGAATCGGTGTTTGGTGTTTTCTTTTGTTGTTGGCAGTCTCTTCTTAGATGTCCGGATTTACCATAATCGTAACAATTATAAACATTTCCATTTTCAGAAAAAAAATTCATTTTTATGAATGTTATCTTTCTATACTTTAGAACTTCTATGAAAGTTTGAGTCAAAAGAGAAATCTTCTCATCATTAACACCACTAATTTTTGATAGCATTATTCAGGAGATTTAATTAGATAAATTAAATAGAATAATGATGATAAGGAGATTGAGATTTGAATAAAATTATAAGAAGATCGTGCTTAAGTAATTTTTAAAACGGGCCTAAATTGGCTTTTATAAATTTAATTAAACATGGGCATATTAGTAAATAGCCGCACTATTATTACTCATGGCCATACACTTTCAATTTCCCATTCACGTACATTTTATTTCTAATAATCAAAACGCAAATAATAATCTAGCTAAGGAATTAAAGCTAAGAGATGTAATCTATAACAAATCTCAATGTCCTTATCATATTTAAGGCGAATAATAATCTATTCCATCTCTATTTTATTTTTATAATCATTTGTTTTGGATTTAAGACTAAATTCTTTTTTTTGATGTTTTGGATGATGATATGTTTAAATTGTTAGATGTTCGATTTAAACCAAATCATTTACATATGAATTTGCATGGTTTTAGGCAAAAGCAATTGTTATTGATTTTAGAATTCCATGGAAAAATTATATGTTAGGTGGAACATGATTACGGAGATGGGTTTCAATTTTTGTAATTTTCGAAGCTACGGAAAATTTACTATGAATTTTGAAGGAAAATATGATATAATTAGGTTTGAAATTAATTTCGATTAGTTTAGGAAGAAACTGGGTTTGAAATTTTGAAATGTTTGATAACATGATAAAAGTGAATTTCTGTTATTTTTAAGGATTGTTCCTAATTGACTTGCCGTGGAAAATAAATTATTTTAAACGAAGGACTTATTTGCAATAATGGTTTAGTTTAATGAAAGGGCTTAAACGTTACTTTTTCCCTTGATTTAGATCTGATAATTGTGGTAGTTATTTTGTAAAGTATTTTAAAGTTTTTAAGGCAACCAATCAAGGGATTACAAATAGGCAGGTAGTAAGAAAGCAATTACTGAAGATAGCATAATTTCATCCTTTAATTCAGAAAAGTTGGTTCTGCCTCCTATAGTAGTGCCTTCCAACTCCAATGGTTCCGCTCTAACTCAGTCGAAACCATCCCAGTCGTCCACCTAGCTGAAACTGATAAACAAGGTATCACAAATAGGGTACGTAGTGGATTGGAGGAAAGTTTGAAACCAAGCTATTGATAGAGATACTTCAGATGGGGTCAAAATCTTGGTTTTGTTTTCAAATGTTAAGTGCCAGCTTTGTTTTATTTAAAGATTTTGACATAGTTCAAACCTATGTTTTTGAAAGGGGTTTTCTAAATAAGCTTTTGAAGAAGGTTGCCATATTATGTTTTAAAATATGAGATTTCTAATGAGTACCTTTATTCCTAAATAAGGCTTTAAAGTGGTGGTTCTGATCTAGTCAAAACCTAGCTGCCGTTCAAATGCCTTTCGAGGGTGTTGATGTCATTAATGCTTTTGAAGGGTGCTTTTTGTTTTAAACCCGTGCTTAGTCGCTTCCTAAATCCTTTCGAAAGGGGTCATGGATTTCGAAGGCGATGATGTCGAAAGGAAGTTCCGATGCTACCTTTCAAAGTTTTATTCAATGGTTTTGAGCTTTTGAATAGTTGGTTCAGACACCATCAAACATTCCCCAAAACCTATTTATTAAAGGTATCGAAAGAGATACCTTCATGTGTAACCACTTTGACCAAAAAGATGTTTTAAAAAAGTAAAACCCAATACTTTCAAAAGGGGTCTTTCACTTGTTTTGCAGCCGTGTTTCTAAAGATTTTGAGTAATATTTTGGTACCATCAAAGGTATATTTTGTTTTGAAAGAGATTGTTTAAAAAGGGCTCTGAAAGGTATATTTATAGTTTTTCAAAAGCAGTCTTCTTTGCTTTCAAAGAGGTTATCCAGGGGTTTCAAAAGAGATATTTTAAGGTTCTCAAAATAAATAACCCAATCTCATTTTTAAGGAAAAACCTTGGCATAAATAAATATTTTTGAAATGAAGTTTTGGAAGAAGCTTTCCTTGATTAATAGGTTAAAGGTTGTAGCAACTCACCCTTTTTGGACGGTTTAAATCAACGATAAATCACACATGTCAGACTCAACCATTCAAAAGGCAGATTGCTATGGGGTAAATAAGAAAAAGTAAAGAAAGAAAGAAAAAAAATACAGAATCTCGTAACGGAATGACAAAATATAATAATCAATTAAACAGTTCATTAAGTTGTTTACAAATAACATTGATTATACTTTTACAACACAGATTAGAGTTACATACAACAAGAATAAATAAATAAATGGGGTGGAACAACATAATGCAACGGAATAAATAAACAAATAATAATACTATATCTTCGTCTTCGTCCTCCCAAATCAGTCTTCGATAAATTGAAAAGCTCAAACTGACCCGAGCGAATTGAAAAGACAAAATACTCGAGTCAGAACTAAAAGATCTTATGTAAGTTAAATCAATAGTAAATAAATATGAGTCTAACGACATAAGAGATGTTTACGGGGTTTGATATCCCCAATCCAACGTCTAACGTGAGTGCAATAACTTAACAGATGTTCGGGATCTTCATCTCCTAAGGATCCGTTAAACTATCTACATACATGGTACAATACACTATTATAATAGTGTCTACGGTAAGGTAAAGTATTAAAATATCATTAATGCATTACCCATATCCTCCTTAACACATTTTATATATTCCTGTAGTTTATGCAGTATCGTACGCTCCTCCGTGAGGATTACCCAGAGGGAACTCCATAAGTATGGTACAAAACAAACTCGTAGAAGGCACGATAGGGCATGTAAACATGGTACTCGAGGCAATGCAGGGTAGATATACGAATTGCATATCCGGACTGGTGATAAGGCATAAGAGCTACTACCGTCCACCTCGAAACGCGCTCACATATTCAAAATCGAGGTTGGCCACAAAATCATCACAAAGTCATAAATATAGTATCGAAGAAACGTGTTTGATCAGAGGTGCGACCTCACTTGGCCCGACACGGCTCCTATTTTAGTCACATCTAAGCTGACTCACAGGAGTCAAGGGCACGTAAATACCTCATACAGAATCATACACCAAACCATCCTACTTCATTTTTGGAATCTCCACCACATGCATAGTTGTTAAAGTGCTTTTTGGTATTGGCAAAGAGCATGACAATATCAGATACCGGTCTCCTTAACAACCAACCGCTTATTATACACTTGATGGTTCTTTTACATTCCCAAAACCATTTCATATTGATATCAAAATATCATATTCAATTCGAAGTATATCACTTTCGGAATCATAATTACTTTCACAATCATATTTACTTAAATATATTGTTTCGTCAGCAAATATCATTTCAAATCCCAACTTATGTTATAACATTTTTAAGCCGTATCCACTTTAAAATCAAGGCTTTAATTACAAACATTTCCACTCTGCACCATCTGAAATTTTGAAAATAATTTGGATAGTTATAAATAGTTTAATTATTTTATCATAATGTTAAAATAGATATAAATTAGGTTAAATAGGTTTAAAATAGATTAAATAAATTTAAAATAGATTAAAACACTTTAAATAGATTTTGAATTGTTTAATTGGTTTAAAATAGATTAAATAGGTTTATTATGGATAAATTAAATTTAAAATAGATCACATGAATTTAAAATAGATTAAATAGAATTAAAATAGATTAAGTAGTTTAAAATGGATTAAAATAGTTTAATAAAGTTTTAAATGATTTAAAAAGATTAAAATAGTTTAAAATAGTTTAAAATAAATTTAAATTGATTAAGATAGATTAAATAGGTTAATTAGTTTAAAATAGGTTAAATTAGATTAAAATAAATTAAATAAATTAAATTGATTAAGTTGGTTTAAAATAGCTTAGGTAGATTTCAAAGTTATATCCAAACATTCTCAATAACTCAATTTCAATAAATTTATTTATATTAGACAATTCAATTTTGAAATTCCAATATAAATCATTTGAACAATTCACCAAGTCAATTCCAATTTCAGCATTAAGGCTTGGATTTTTGAAAATAATTCAGTTTATATAAATTAATTTCTATTTCAAAATACCAATTTATCGAATTCAAAATTTAAAGAATTAAAAACCATTTAATTTAACCAATCCGGAGTTCATATAAAATTTTCTACCTTATGGTCAAGTGGTACGGATATTTATCATTTCAATCTGCAATATTTAAATTTACAGATATATACCATTTCAACCCGCAATCCCAAATTTATTTCAATGAAAATCGCTTGAGTTTATCATTTCAACCCATAACAATTTTCCCTATTCTATATGATTATTCTAGTATGTATTATTTCAACCCATAAAGAACTTGCAGCGCTTTACAATATAAAATATAATATCCAGTCATCCAATATCAACAATCTGACATCCATCACAATCATCATCCAAATGAACCAATAAATATCAATAGATTGTCGATTATCATTAACAGGTACTAAATTGCAATTAAATTTAATATTATATTAAAAAAATATTTAATGCAATAAAAGTCAAATTTAACTAGAATGACAATTTAAACATACAGAACATCAATCAATTAATTTCTAATCACATCATAAATTTAATTTAACAAACATAAGATAATCTAGTAGTTATGATTGGGTCAAAACACTCACCTTTGAATTTAATCGATCTGAAATCCAAAATAAACCCCAATTTGAACAATCTCAGAATTCATCCAAACAAATTTCATAATGTCTAGAATTTCAATACGATCCTAGCAAAATAAGCACGCGTGAATCAGACCTCGTATGTGAAAATTATTAAGTTTTGAACATTTTGAAATCAAAATTTTAAGTAAAAGAAATAAATAAAATAAGGAGAAACACATCACCTCTAGAAAATGGTCGAAACCCTAACATCATCATTCTCATTCGAACCAGAGCCGCCACCTTGCCCTCAAAATCATCGACCAACCACACATCTATGACCAGATCAAAGATTATCATCGAACTCCTGACCTCTAGCCGACCCCACGCTTTCCTTGCTAGGTACTCTGGTCGGCCCATTCCTTACCGTTGTCATCGACGGTCTATGGCCATTTCTGGTAAATCACGATCGCCTGACAATGAACGAACGACAGATCCAAGGCCCGCTCAACATCATCTTCCCAACGACACCTCCCGATCGTCAATCGGATGATGATCCACTGTTGGATCGTCAAAAGCCTAAAATGGACGGTCGAGGTTTCACCTCAATTTCTAGAGAAAGGGTGGCCCCGATTGAAAAACAAATTCCACCAGTGGATTGTGCTCGTTGAGAGCTTCGAAACGGTATATAATTTGTCAAGGTTTGGAGAAGTTCAAATTTTGAAATTGATTTGGAGATTTAATTTTTGGGTTTGAATGTGAATTGGGTTTCCTCCATTGATAAAAGAGAAGCAGATAGAATTATACGTACTGAAATAAGAATATGACTGCTAGGGTTTGAGAGATAAACTATTTATATAACCGAGGCTCCATAACAAAGAATGAACACAATTGAATTAGTACGAGTTGACAATAACGACCCTAAAAACCCGTTTCGCTTCCGAAACAAAAATGGGTCATCCTATATATCAAAATAGATGTTTTCAATAGTTTTAAACTCAATGGAATAGGTTTCAAGTTATAATTCCATCGTATGTAGAAGTTGGCTTTTGAAATCAGCTTATTTCAAATTGATTTCAATTAAATTGATTTCTACACGTTTCGAGCCTGTACGATCAAACGACAAGTCCGATCATCATGAAACTTGAAACCTTACAATAATTCTTTGTTATAGATTGGATGAAACTGCTTTCGTCGAAATCCAAGATAGCGGCCAAAATGGTTATTTTCACGTTAATTAAATTATTATTAAATTGATGAAATCACTTTTTAATTCCACTTTTAATAACTAACACTTTCCACCATTTTGATTACTTAGACAATTACGATAATTTAAAAACAAATTTACATGTCAGTTTAGTGTTAATTATTTTTCTATATATAGTGTTTAGTTTCACTTGCAATTAGTCCAATTAATTATGCTTTGATTCCAATAAATTGATATAATTTGATTTCCATGTTTTTATTCAATTAATCATTATTCTATAGATTGGTTTATATTTATTACCTTAATATCCGTCAATTAGCATCCTTTACCAGATTGGTTGCAATATTTCGATTATATTGATTTTTTATCGAATTTCGCGTTAATTAAAATTTTAAAATCCCAATAAATTTATTTATCTTAATTTCACTCTTTTATTAAATCTATTTATTGTCTTATGAATGTAGTTGATATCTCGGTACATCTTATCGCATCCACCTTTTCCAGTTATCGTCTTAACTCATTTTTCATAACATTTAATTTCATTTAGTTACTATTTATTAAATAAATTAGTAACAAATAACAATTTGTCACCCTTTCTACATTTAATAACATTTGTAAGTTTTTAATCTATACACAAATGTCATAACAACTTACACAATACTAATTCTATCCAATTACAGTTTGTTACACATTATTTCATTAATTAATACAAATTTAAATTAACAATTAATCCATTAATCCTATTATCAATTAATACACACATTATTACAACAATTTACAATTTATAACCAACTATAACTTTGAAATTATTTCAATTAATTGGAATTTCATTTAAGTAGTTATCAATTACTTGAAATTAATATTATTACAATTAATTCTAGTTATATTATCATTAATAAGTCATAAATTTACATTTCTTCCAATATTAAATCTCAAAAATTTATTAAATTAACAAATTTTAATTATTGAAAATTACGGATCATTACATTCTCCGCTACTCAAAACTTTTCGTCCTCGAAAAAGAAAAAGTAGGAATAAGGAATTAATATTTTTATTCAACGTATTCAATTTATAAACAATTGATTTACAAGATTAAATAATTTAAATAAAATATATCAATTTATAAACAATTAAACCCTTTTATATTCAAGTTTTTTGAAAAACATTTCACAAAATTTTCTAAGTCCAATATTCACGGAAAATTTCGATAGAGCCTTCTTTGTACGGAGAGGTTTGTGAGAAATAATAATATCAATAATAACAATATATATCGTATTTTCAAAATAATATATCCCAAACAACGAGTAAAACAATATAATATCGCTAGAAAACCGTAATTCGAAAACGTACCTATTTGTCGGGCAAACAAACGCTTATTTATGAAAGCAAAAGCCGTAGTGATTGCTTCAATAAACAGTATTTCACTTATATAATCCAAAGAAGTTAATTATTGTATAAAAGAGAAATATTTAAGTTGTTTCAATTGGTCACAACCAAATCAACACAACATACAATAGTCGCAACAAAACCATACAATCATCACATGCAATCAAAGCAATCAACCATCAATCCATAGCAATCAAAACAAAGGGATTTTTCAGGTTCAGAAACTTTTACTCGTATAGAATGATAAATAAATTATTAAGTATACCAACCTCAATAGTCATGGATTAAACTCAACAGATTATTTACACATCTTATATAGTTAGAAGTATCCTTTCCCAATCATCCCATAAGCCAATACAAACAAAGATTTAAAGTGCTATTCAAGTTTATTCTTATTAATTTTATTTCACATCATTTATTGTTCACAATTTTTCATTCTTACAATGATTATTTTTCTTTAATTTTCATTTATCACTTAAAAAATTCATTTCCCATTTCATTACATTTGTTACTTACAAAATTTCATTTCTCATTTATACATGCGATGTTATTTTCCTCTTTTCGTTACTTACATTCATTGCTTATAAAAGGTATTTCCATCCAACAATCTAGATTATCCATTATTATGTAAGTTTCTTTACAATTTAGTTCATCATTAATAGATATTTTCTTTTTTACATTCATTCTTTCATATATATATATATATATATGATTATTGAATATTAAATTCATTTCTAAATCATTTCAATGTTTTCTGAAGTTACAATCATTCAATTAATATAGTACTTACTTTAATTATGTATGGCTTCAACATTAAATTAAGGTTATAATTATTTACTTATAGTGTACACCTTTTTATTACTTTAATTAGTAGCATTCAAATTATTTACTTAGGCTTGCAATAGGCCTATACATCTTAATTCTCCCTTCAAAACATAATTACGTTGAACATTTTAATTATTTAATTTTTATTTGTATAACATTCCATTACATATTCGTTTTAGCATCACAACTTTTAACATTTTGGTAACTTTTGTTTTTGTGTGTGTGTGTGTGTGTGTATGGTAAGAAAGAAATTGAAAGTTACACAAGTTCATCTTGTTTTTTTCAAAGTTCAATAATTCAACTTCTAAATTTTCATATCTCTTTAGTTTACAAGTTTCCTATTTCTCATATATACCATTAGTCACATAGCATCTGATTGCTTATATTTTCTTCATTCTAGAAACTTCCAGTTATTAAAATAATTAAGATTTCATTCATTTCAAAAACTAAAACTACTAATGGTCAGTAAATTTAAGAACTAAACTCCCAGTTCATTTTAGTCACTTTGAAAATAATATATATATATATATATATCCATTATAGATCAAATCATATTAAGAAATTAAAAATTAAGGTTTAATTCATCGAAAAAGATGTGTAAGAAAACTACAACAGTAGTCCCTACTTGGAAACTCAAAAATGGATGTCAATGATGCCTACACTCATCACCAAAATTATTTTCCAGCGACTGAGATGGGAGTACAGAACTTATTTCCTTTAAAAGCTACCTTTAAAATTTCTTTCAATCATCTTGAAATATTCATATCAAAAAATACTTCTAAATACTACTAATATTATATTCCAAAACCCTTTAAAAGAAATTTCAAAAATCTTGGAACTACAGTTCTAAACTTCCAATTCATATTTACTTTATTTGTAAATCCTATTTTTCAATCAATATTCATAAAATTTCTCTACCTAGCAAACAACATATTACATCCAACTATATCATTTATAAAATCTATTATTTTATATACAAAATATATAATAGGCAAAATTATTTCATTTACCTATATTTCAAAACAATATTGTGTCTTTCTGTCATATTAAGTGTTTAGAAATTCCTATCGATGCCATAGCTTCCTATGTACCGACCATAATTTATAAATACTAAATGGGCAAATTAACACAATACTAAACCTTTTATAACACTATAAAATACGCTCTCTCGTAAATATACACTCAGCGGCTCATTCTAGGGTATTACTCCCCTATTTAATATGAGATAGTCTCCACAAGATAAGGTTATCGCTAAACCAAAGCTCTGATACCAACTGTAACAATCGGCCCTTTTTAGACGGTTTAAGTCGACGATAAACCACATACGTCGAACTCAAACTATTCAAACGACAGATTGCTATGGTGTAAATATGAGAAAGCAGAGAAAGAAAGAAAAATAAATACAGAATCCCTTAGCGAAATGACGAAATATAGTAATCAAATAAATAGTTCATGAAGCTGTTTACAAATAACATTGATTATACTTTAACAACATAGATAGAGTTACGTACAACAAGAATAAATAAATAAATGCAGTGGAGCAACATGATGCGGTGGAATAAATAAACAAATAACAATAGTACTATATCTTCGTCTTCGTCCTCCAAAAGCATTCTTTGATAAACTAAAAAGCTCATACCGACCCGAGCGAATTGAAACAACAAAAAAATCGAGTCAGAACTAAAAGATCTTGTGTAAGTTAAATCAATAGTAAATAAATATGAGCGTAATGGAGTCAGAGATGTCTATGGGTTTTGACATCTCCCATCAAGTGTCAACATGAGTGTAATAACATAAAAGATGTTCAGGATCTACATCTCCTAAGGATCCATTAGACTATCTACATACATAGTACAATACGCTATTATAATAGTGTCTACAGTAAGGTAAAGTATTAAAATAGCATTAAGGCGTTACCCATACCTCTTAATACATTTTATATATTCACATAATCTATACAGTACCATACGCTCCTCCGTGAGGTTTACCCAAAGGGCACTCCACAGGTATGGTACAAAACAAACTCTTAGAAGGCGTGATAGGGCATACAAACACAGCACTTGAGGCAATGCTAGGGTAGATATACCAATTGTGTATCTGGACTCGTAGTAACGCATAGAAGCTACTACCACCCACCTCAGAATACACTCCCATAATAAAAATCGAGGGTGACCACCAAATCGTCACAAAGTCATAATATGGTATAGAAGAAATGCGTCTGATCGATGGTGCGACCTCATTAGGCCTGGCATGGCTCCTGTTTTTATCACATTTAAGCCGACTCATGGGAGTCAAGGTCATGTAAATACCTTAGATAAAATCATACACCAAACCATCCTACTTAGTTTCTAGAATCTCCACTACATTCACAATTGTTCAAGTGGTTTTTGGTATTGGAAGACAGTATGACAATATCTGATCCTGGTCTCTTTAACAACCAACCGCTTATTACACATCGGATGGTTCTTTTACATTTTCAAATCCATTTCATATTGATATCAACATATCATATTCAATTCAAAGCATATCACTTTCAGAATCATAATTGTTTTCAAAATCATATTTACTTAATAATGTCGTTTCACCAGCAAATATCATTTCAAATCCTAACTTATGTTATAACATTTTTAGACCTTATTTACTTCAAAATCAAGGCTTTAATTATAAACATTTCCAATCCACACCATCTGTAATTTTGAACATAATTTAGATAGTTATAAATAGTTTAATTAGTTTATCATAGCTTTAAAATAGATATAAATTAGGTTAAATAGGTTTAAAATAGATTAAATAAATTTAAAATAGATTAAAATACTTTAAATAGGTTTTGAATAGTTTAAATTGTTTAAAATAGATTAAATAGGTTTATTATGGATTAATTAGATTTAAAATAGATCAAATGAATTTATAGATTTAATATAATTAAAATAAGTTAAATAGTTTAAAATAAATTAAAATAGTTGAATATAGTTTAGTAAAGTTTTAAACGATTTAAAATAGTTAAAAATAGTTAAAAATAAAAGAAAATAGATTAAGATAAATTAAATAGTTTAATTAGTTTAAAATAGGTTAAATTAGATTAAAATAAATTAAATAGTTTAAATTGATTAAGACGGTTTAAAATAGTTTAAATAGATTTCAAAGTTATATCCAAACATTCTCAATAACTCAATTTTGATAAACTCATATATATTTGTTAAGTCAATTCCAATTTTATCATTAAGGCTTGGATTTTCGAAAATAATTCAGTATATATAAATCAATTTCTATTTCAAAATATCAATTAACCAAATTAAAAATTTAATGAATTAAAAACCATTTAATTTAACAATCCGATGCCCATATAAAATTTTGTACCCTATGACCAGGTGATACAGATATTTATCATTTCAATCCACAATATATAAATTTACGATATATATCATTTCAACCCGCAATCCCAATTTTATTTCAATGAAAATCGCTAGGGTTTATCATTTCAACACATAACGATTTTCCCTAACGTATATGATCGTTTGGGTATGTATCATTTCAACCCGTGGGGAACTTGTAGTGTTGTAACTATATAAAATATAACATTCCGTCATCCAATATCAACAATCAAACATCCACCACAATCATCATCCAAATCAACCGATAAACATCAATAGATTACTGATTATCCTTAACAATATTAAATTGACAATTAAATTTAATATTAAATTAAACCATGATTAAATGCAATAATAGTCAAATTTAACTAGAATGACAATTTAAACATGCCAAACATCAATTAATTAATTTCTAATCATGTCACAAATTTAATTTAACTAACATAAGATAATTTAATAGTCGTGGGTGGGTCAAAACACTCACCTTTGATTTCAAATCGATTTGAAATCCAAAATAAACCCCAAATTTGAACAGTCTTAGAATTCATCCAAATTAATTTCGTAATGTCGTAATTTCAATACGATCCCAGCAAAACATACCGCGCGTGAATCGGACATCGTATGTGAAAGTTATTAAGTTTAGAACATTTTGAAATCAAAATTTTAAATAAAAGAAATAAATAAAATAAAATAAGAAGAAACATATCACCTCTAGAAAATGGTCGAAACCCTAACATCATCGTTCTCGTTCGAGCCAGAGTCGGCACCTTCCCTTCGAAATCGTCAACTAACCCCTTTCTATGACTAGATCAGAGAGCACCATTGAACTCCTGACCTCCAACCAACCCCACGCTTCCTTCGCCAGATACTTTGGTCGCCCCATCCCTTATCGTAGCCGATGATGGTCTATGGTCATTTCTGGCGAATCACGATTGCTTGATGACAAACGAATGGCAGATCCAAGGCCTGCTCAACCCCATCGTCCCAACAACACCTCCCGATCATCGATCGGACGACGATCCACCGTTGGACAGTAAAAAGCCTAAAATGGACAGTTAAGTTTCAACACCGATTTTTGGACAAATGGTAACTCCGATTGAAAAACAAATTGCACTAGTTGATTATGCTCGCTGAGAGCTTTAAAACGGTATATAACTTGTCAAGGTTCGGAGGAGTATAATTTTGAAATTGAATTGGAGATTGAATTTTTGGGTTTGAATCTAAATTGGGTTTCTGCCAATGACAACAGAGAAGCAGTTAGAATTGTACGTACTGAAATGAGAATATGACTGCTAGGGTTTGAGAGAAAAACTATTTATATAACCTAGGCCCGAAACGAAAGAATGAACACAATCGAATTGGTACAAATTGACAATAACTATCCTAAAAACCCCTTTCGCTTCCGAAACAAAAGTAGGTCATCTCATATATCAAAATAGATGTTTTCGATAGTTTTGAACTCAATGGAACATGTTTCAAGTCCTAATTCCATCGTATGAAGAAGTTTTCTTTTAAAATAAGCTTATTTCAAATTATTTTCAATTAAACTGATTTCTACGCGTTTCGAGCCGTACGATGAAACGACAAGCCTGATCTCCACGAAACTTGAAATCCTACAATAATTCACTGTTACGGATCCAATGAAACCGGTTTCTTCAAAATCAAAGACAGTGGCCAAAATGGATATTTTCACGTTAATTAAATAAATTATAATTGAATTGATTAAAACACTTTTTAATTCCACTTTTAATAAGTAACAATTTCCATCATTTTGATTACTTAAAAAATCAAAATAATTTAAAAAATAAAATTCCATGTTAATTCAATGTTCATTATTTTCGTAAATACAGTGTTCAGTTTCAACTGCAATTAATCCAATTAATTATAATTTAATTCCATTAAATTGCTTTAATTTGATTTTAATCTTTTTATTCAATCAATCATTATTCTATAGACATAGTTAACATTGGTTTATATTTTATTACATTAATATTCTCCAATTAGCATCCTTTACTTATATTGAATTTTCCTCGAATTTCACCTTAATTAAAATTTTAAAATCCTAATAAATTAAATTATCTTGGTTTCACTCTTTGTATTAAATCAATTTATTGACTTATGAATGTAATTGACATTTCTATACATCTTGTTGCATCTGCCTTTTCCAGTTATCGTCTTAACTTATTTTTTGTAACATTTAATTTCATTTAATTATAATTGATTAAATAAATTAGTAACAAATAACAATTGTCACCCTTTCTATATTTAATAACATTTGTAAGCTTGTTATCTACACACAAATGTCATAACAACTTACATAATACTAATTCCATCCAATTACAATTTGTTACACATTATTTCATTAATTAATACAACATTTAAATTATCATTTACTCTTTTAATCCAGTTATCAATCAATACACATATTATTACAATAATTTACAATCTATAAACAATTGTAACTTTGAAATTATTTCAATTAATTGGAATTTTATTTAAGTAGTTATCAATTACCTGAAATTAATAATATTACATTGTATTCTAGTTATATTTTCATTAATTAATCATAAATCTACATTTCTTCCAATATTAAATCACAATATTTTATTAACTTAACTAGTTTTACTTACTAAAAATTACGGGTCGTTACAAAGGGATTAATCCAGTTTTATATGGAATGATTTCAGGGATATTTAACCACATGTGTTGGTATTGTTATATTGTCATGATTGCTTCTTCATGTATTTATTCACATTGCTATGAATCCATAACGGTACTTTAGGGAAGGGTAGAATAACCAGCTAGGTTGACCCTGTAATGAAATATAACTTAAGAAACGTTAAAGTCTTAATTAAAAATACTGGCAGGGGCCAATATGTTCATAGTAAGCCCTTGAAAACTGTATGTAACAAAAGATATTGGCAGGGGCCAATAGGTTCATAGCCATCCAATGAAAACTATGATTTGATGTTGGCAGAGGCTAACAGGTTTATAATTAGCCCATGAAAACTATATCTAGATTAAGATATTGACAGTTAGTTAATAGGTTCCTAGTCAGCTCATGAAATATAGGATAAGAGAAAAGACATTGGAGTTACCAATAGGTTCTTAGTGATCCTATAAAAACTATAAAATCGAACAGGAAGTCCATAAACATTTAACAAGTTATTAGTAAGTTCTTGAAAACTAATAGGTTAATAGTAATCCTAGAAACTATAATTGAGAATGATAGTTAGAATAAATGGAGATGGGAAATCCAAATTTAATATACTTATTTGTATATCATCATATTATTTTGAATTGGTTTAACCATTGTGGATGCAGAAGCATAATGTATGGTTTTATAAAGTTTTCTAGTGAGGGGAAAACCCATTCCGCTAAGCGGCGTGGTCTCACTGAATATCTAAATGATTTGAGATGGTAGATTATTATTCATACCAGGCTTTATGTCTGAGTAGAAGTTTTGCTTTTTCCCTTAAACTCTGGGGTACTCAATTGATTTTGAGTAGTTTGAGATTTAGGGTTTTCGGGTATTCTATCAGAAAATAAAGCTTCCAGTGAGGTGCAAAAGGCATGCTAGCTATTTAGAGTTCTATTATTTCAAATATTTTTGGTTGTAAAGGCAAACTTATTTTATTACCTTGTATTACACGCACACACACATACTCTGATCATCCAAGGAGGCATCTTCATATGCCGCCCTTGGAATATTTTGTAATAAGTATATTTTGTCTGAACGAGGTCTACGCACTGGGATTATGTAATGAGTTTGAAATATTTAAAATGGAATGTGGACTTTGTTTGCTATTTTAAATTTTTTTCCATATTCTTGTGTTCCTATGTATCAACGTATCTAACATTTCTCTATTTGATCGATGAGGATCAATAATCATGGATAACTACAGCATCCGTAACCATTAGTTTTGGGCCTCCAATAAGGGGATGTTACAAGTTGACATCAGAGCATGGGTTTATGAAACTTTAAAAGAAACCTAAACCTAAGGGATTTCTGAAAACATAATCCAATAAATCAGATAGCAAGATTTGGGTTTGGGTTAACGCTATAGTAAGGTGCTTATATTTGATATATAGTTATATATAAATATATATATAAGTATGTATCCCCGCTCTCTTAGACTATTCTTCTGTATCTTACTAAGGCTCGTATGCAGATTTCCGAGAAAGGAGATATGGCAGTAGGAAACTGAAGAGGAAATCTCAATAGAGGAAGCACCATAACCAATGGAAATGCTCGACCCACCACCAAGAGGGCGGGTCGACCGGCTAATGCTAATAACCAAAATGTTGATGCCAATGTGGTGATGGAAATCCACTAGTAGATATGGGGCGATGTATCAGTTCTTCGTAAATATGATGCAAGAAGAGCACTGTTGTTGTTTCTGGATATGTAGGAGGAGCTAATCCTGTGGCTCCAACTAGGAATAATTAGGCTATTTTGAGTAGAGACTAAACCAGTCTTGGTGGGAAGCTATTCATGGGGATGGAGAATGCTATCGAGGAAGAGAATTGGCTATTGCATTATGAGCGTATCTTCGCTGATTTCGGTTTAGATGATGGGAAAACGAGAAGGTTGGCTTCTAGGCAGTTGCAAGGGTCAGCGCTTTACTTATGGAATAGTATTATTACTTGCGTTTCGGAAGAACAATTAGCTTGGGCTGAGTTTAGAAAGTGATTTGAGAAAAAATTTATATCTGAGTTTGCAAAGTCAAAGGTGATGAGGAATTTTATGAATCTGGAGCAAGGAGAGATGTCGGTTGTTAAGTATGCCACTAAGTTTAGGGAGTTGTCCTATTATGGACATAATACTATAGACGCTGTCATTAGAAGGAACGAGAAGTTCATTACGGGACTGAGGCCCAAGATTGCTAGGGCGACCCTGCCACATCTTCACGATCCTAGTAATTTAGTTGTGGAAATGGCCATTCGCCACGAGGAGATGCTTAGTAGTTGTGCTAGAGAGAAACTAGTGGAACAAGGTCCTCAAGGGAAGAAGAGAAAGTTCTTTGGAAGAAGGGTTCTCCGAAGGGAGATACTGCCAAGAAGGAAAAGGCAAAGTTAGTTTGCTTTAAGTGTGACAATAAGGGTCATTATGCGAATGAGTGTCGGTCAGTTAATAGGAATAACGCTGCAAATAAAAGGAATGTTAAGTGCTTCAACTGTGATCAAGTTGGGCATTACAAGAATCAATGTCCAGAGCCGGTCGAGGTTGACAAAGGGGAAGTTTTTTATTTTACCAGCATTAGCTAGGCTTATTGAAGTTGATAAAGGGTAGACTATGATGGAAGGTATGATTTTGATTCGGAATATACCAGTTAGGGTGCTTTTTAATATCGGTGCATCACATTCATTTATATCTCAGTGTTTGGTTGATACATTATGCTTAGAACCCACCTACCTTGTTACTTCCTTAAGGGTTGCGAATCCAATATGAGAGTATGCAAATCTAGGTTGGAGATGGCACCAATTAGAACATGGTCTATTAGGTCATATGTTCGCATGCAGTTTGTATGTAATTGATTTCGTAGATTTTGGAATCATTTTTTGTATGGATTGGTTGGGTAGGTATGTGGCTAGAACATTTTGCCAGGATAGGGAGATATCACCAAGTTATAGAGGATCTGTATCGACCATTGTAAGTTGAATGAAAGGACAATTAAGAATAAGTATCCTTTGCCGAGAATAGATGGTCTTTCGATCAATTAAGTAGAGCCAAAGTGTTTAACCAATTTGATTTGGCAATAGGTTTCCATCAGTTAAGAGTGGTAGAGGACATTATTCATTGACGACATTTTGGACAAGGTATGGTTCGTATGAGTGGTTAGTGATGTTATTTGGATTGATGAATGCACCTGCATTCTTCATGGATTTGATGAACCAAGTTTTCCGAGAGCATTTAGATAGGTTTGTGTTGGTGTTTATAAATGACATTTTAGTGTAAGGATGAGAGAGAGCATGAAGTTCATCATACAGTGGTACAGGTGACACTGAGGTGGAATTAGCTAAAGGAGAAGTTTAGCAAGTGTTATTTTTGGAAGAAAGAGGTTAAGTGTCTTAGTTGCATAGTTTCAGAGAAAGGCTTGTTAGTCGATTTAGATAAGATCGAAGGTATGAATAATTGGAAGAGAGTAGAGATGGTGACTGAGATTAGAAGTTTTCTTGGACTTACTAGCTACTACCGGAGATTCATCAAGGATTTCTCGTGGATAGAAGCAACTTTGACTAAGTTAACAAAGAAGGGGGTGAAGTTTGTCTGGTCAGGCAAATGTAAGGAAGCATTCCTTAAGTTAAAGCATTTGTTGACTAATGCACCAGTTTTAGTATTTCCAGACAGAAACCAGGGTTGGTAGTATACACTGATTTCTATGGAATTGGATTAGGAGCGATGTCGATGCTGAATGGTAAAGTTATTTCCTACGCTTCACAAAAGCTAAAAATTCATGAAGAGAGATATTCTACTCATGATTTAGTGTGGGCTACATTGATCTTTGCATTAAAGACTTGGAGACATTATCTCTTAGGGTAAGGTATGAAGAGGTATGTTGGCTTGTGGGTTAGGCAGTGTGCAAACTGTCTATAATTGAAAGCTGAGCATCAAAAGCCAAGTGGGTTGCTTCAGCCTTTAGAGATTCCATTTTGGAAATGGGATTTGATATCCATGGATTTTATAGATGGGTTGCCAAGATCAAATAGAGTTTACGAAATATATGGTTTATAGTGGACAGACTAACCAAGAGTGCCCATTTCATTCCAGTTAAGTCAACTAGGACGGAACCTATTTTAGCTAAGTTGTTCATGAAGAACATAGTTAGACTACAAAGAGTTCCTAGTAGTATTGTGAGTGACAGAGATGCTTTGCTCACTAGCAAATTCTAGAAAACTCTACAGAAAATATTAGATACCAAGCTTAGTATGAGTACTGCATATCACCCTCAAACAAATGGAAAGACAGAGTGAGTCAACTAGGTACTCGAGGATTTGTTGAGAGCTTTTGTATTAGACTTTGGCTGATCATGGAAAGATCACCTACATTTTATTGAGATTTCCGATAATAATAGTTACCAAACTAGTATAGGAATGGCGCATTTTGAAGCTTTGTATGGAAGGCTATGCGAATCTTCAGCATATTGGTTGGAGATTGGAGACAAGCTAGTCTTAGGTCCAGATTTGGTTAGAGAGGTGTCAAAGAAGATTGAGTTGATTCGAAAAAGGATGAAGGAAGCTCAGTCCTCATAGAAGAGTTATACAGATAAGAGGCGTTAAGACCTAGAGTTCTTAGTTGGAGAGAAGGTTTTCTTTGGGGTGTCACCGATGAAAGGTGTGGTGCGATTTGGAAAGTTAGGGAAACTAGCACCAAGATATGTTGAATTATGCCAGATTATAGAGAGGATTGGGAAGATCGCATACAGAGTAGAGTTGTAGAGCAGTATGGCAGGTGTCCATAATGTATTTCATGTGTCTCATCTTCAAAAGTACGTGCATTATCCAGAGACTACAATTCCTCTGACAAGGTTGGAAGACATGATTGTAGAGCCTAATTTGACTTTTGTTTGAAAAACAGTTTGGGTTTAGCAAGGGATGAGAAAAGATTGAGAAATAAGACAGTTAAGTTGGTGAATGTTCAGTGGAGCGACAATGAGAACGACTGTACTTGGAAGACAGAAGGCAGGATTACAAATACTTATCTTGACCTTGTGTGAAAGTATCTCTATATCAGATTTATATAGATAGTTGATAGTAAGATAGGCTAGTACGTTTGTTAGGGTTTGTTATAGATGATTGTTATGTTTAGTTTTTAGTCCTTACTGAATTTCGAGTATGAAATTCTTTAAGGGGGAAGCATGTAACATCCCTAATTTTCGATAAAATTATTTAGGAAATTTAATTAGATAAATTAAATAGAATAATGATGATAAGAGGATTGAGATTTGAATAAAACTATAAGAAGGTCGTGCTTAAGTAGTTAATTAAATGGGCTTAAATTAGCTTTTATATATTCAATTTAACATAGGCATATTAGTAAATAGAGCACTATTATTACTCATGACTATACACTTTCAATTGCCTATTCACCTTCATTTTATTTCTAATAATCAAAACGCAAATAAAACCTAAGGAGCCTACCATTATCAAAGAGAAAAGAGGAGAGATTCAATCAAGCTAAGGCATTAAAGCTATAGGATTTAATCTACAACAAATCTCAAAGACCTTAACATATTTAAGGTGAATAATGATTAATTCCATCTCTATTTTGTTTTTGTAATCATATGTTTTCGAGTTTAAGATTAAATTTTTTTTCATGATGTTTTGGATGATGATATGCTTGATTTGTTATATGTTCAATTTAAACCATATCATTTACCTATGAATTTGCAAGGTTTTAGGGCAAACCGATTGTCATTGATTTTAGAACGCTATGTAAAAATTATATGTTAGGTAAAACATTATTTTGGAGCTGGGTTTCAATTTTTGTACTTTTCCAAGCTATGGAAATTTTACTATGAATTTCTGAAGGAAAATATGATATAGCTGGGTTTGAAATTAATTTTGAATATTTCAGGAAGAAATTGGGTCTAAAATTTTAATACGTTTGATAACATGATGAAAGTGAATTTCTATGATATTTGGGAATTTTCCTAATTTATTTGCTATGGAAAATAAATTATTTTAAAGAAAAACTTATTTACACTATTGGTTTTTCCTAATGGAAGGGCTTAAACGCTACTTTTTCCCTTAATTTAGATCTGATAAATTTTGCAGTTATTTTGCAAAGAATTTCAAAAGTTTTAAGGAAACCAATCAATGGATTACAAATAGGCATGTAGTTATAATGCAATTGCTAAAAATAGCATAACTTAAACCTTTAATTCAAAAAAGTTGGTTCCGCCTCTTATAGTAGTGCCTTTAGACTCTAATGCTTCCACTCCAACTCAGTCGAAACCATCCCAGTCGAAACCCACCTAGTCGAAACCAATACACAAGGTATCAAATAGATGGTGCATTGTGGATTGGAGGACAGGTGGAAGCCAAGGTGTCGAAAGCAATATTTCCGATGGGGTCGAAACCATATTATTTCCAAATGTTAAGTATCTGCTTTGTTTTACTTAAAGATTCTGACGTAGTCGAAACCTATATTTTCGAAAGAGGTTTTCTAAATAAGTTTTCGAAGAAGTTTTCTATACTATGTTTTAAAGTAGGAGATTTCGACTGAGTTCCTTTATTCTTAAATATGGCTTTCGAAAATGGTGGTTCTAACCTAGTTGAAACTTAGCTGTCATTCAAATGCTTTTCGAGAGTATTGAAGTCATCAATGCTTTCAAAGGGTTCTTTTTTCAAACTTATGTTAAGCCACTTCCTAAATGCTTTCGAAAGAGGTCATGGGTTTCGAAGGCAATGCTATCGAAAGGTGGTTTCGATGCTACCCTTCAAAGTTTTACTAAATGGTTTTGAGCTTTCAAATAGATGGTTCCAACACCATCAAACTTTCCTTAAAACAATTTTATTATTGTTTCGAAAGAGAAACTTTCATGTGTAACCAATTTGACCCAAAAAATGTTTTTAAAGAGTAAAACCCAAAACATTCGAAAGGGTTACTTTCACTTGTTTTGAAGCTATCTTTCTAAAGATTTTGACTAATGTTTTTATACCATCGAATGGTATATTTGGTTTCAAAAGAGATTATTTATCAACGGCTTCGAAGGAATATTCATAGTGTTTTGAAAAGGAGTCTTCTTTGCTTTTGAAGGAGGTTATCCAGGGATTTTGAGAGAGATGTTTTAAGATTTTAAAAACAAATAACCCAATCTCATTTTAAAGGAAAAATCAAGGCATAAATAAAGATTTTTGAAATGAAGTTTTGGAAGAAGCTTTCTTTGAGTAATAGGTTAAAGGGATTAACCAAGTTTTATATGAAATGATCTTAGGGATATTTGACCACAAGTTTTGGTAATATTATATTGTTATGATTGCTTCTTCATATATTTATTAACATTATTATGAATCCACAATGGTATTTTGGGGAATGGCAGAATAAGCAGCTAGTTTGACCCAATAGTGAATATAACTTAAGAAATGTTAAATAATTAATTAAAATATTTGCGGGGGCCAATAGGTTTACAGTAAGTCCATGAAGACTGTGTACAGCAAAAGATATTAGAAGAGCCAATAGGTTCATAGTCAGCCCATGAAAATTTTGATTTGATATTGGCAGGGGCTAGTTGGTTTAAAGTTTGCCCATGAATACTATATTTGTTTTAAGATATTGATAGTTAGTCAATAAGTTCCTAGTCAGCCTATGTAAACTAGGATAAAAGGAAAGACATTGGAGTTACCAATAGGTTCTTAGTGATCTCAGGTAAACTATGAAATTAGACCGGGAGTCCTAAAACATTAACAGATTATTAGTAAGCCCGTGAAAACTGATAGGTTAATAGTAATCCTAGAAACTTTAGTTAAGACATATATTCAGAATTAATGGGGATGGTTCATCCATATTCAATATACCTGTTTGTATATCATCATATTATTTTTAATTGTTTTAACCATTATGGATGCAGAAGCACGATATACAGTTTTATAATGTTTTTAAGATACTGGTAAGGGGAAAACCCATTCTGCTAAGTGGCGTGGTCTCACTAGATATCTAAATGGTTTGAGATGGTAGATAATTATTCATACCAGGCTTCATATCTGACTCAAAGTTTTTATTTTCCCCTTAAACTTTCCGCTACTCAATTGATTTTGTGTTTTTTTAGGTTTAGTGTTTTCAGGTGTTCTTTTAGACGAATAAAGCTTCCGGTGATGTGGAGGAGGCATGCTAACTACTTAGATTACTTTTATTTCGTTGTTTGGTTGTAAAGGAAAACTTGTTTTATTTCCTTATTATACACGCACACTCTGACCATCCAAGAAGGCATCTTCATATATCACTCTTGGCATATTTTGTAACAAGTATATTTTGTCTGAATGTGGTCTGAGTACTGGGATTATGTAATGAATTTGAAATATTTGGAATGGAGCATGGACTTTTTTTCTGTTTTAATTTTTTTCTATATTCTTGTGTTTCTGTGTATCAATGTATCTAACATTGCCAGATTTGGTTGTCGGGGATTAATAACTACGGATGACTGCAGCATCCGTAACCATTAGTTTTAGACCTCTAAATAGGGTATGTTACACATTGTCTGAATGTTCATCATCAGTTGTAGCATTGAAAGAAATTGATTTCTTTTCAGTAGCTATTTTTTACCTTTTGCCCTCTAACCGTACTTCATAGAACGTTAGGTTATCAATTAACTCTTCAATTTTTAATAATCCAATATCGATTGCCTCTTCTATTGCTAATGTCTTTTGTTCAATTTTGAAGATAGTGAACTAAGAATTTTTCTAATTTGATCAACTTCAGAGAAATTTTTACGTAATAATACTGAATGAACTCTATCTTGAAAATTGAAATTCATATCGAAAATGGACTCATTTGATTTTGTTTAAAATGGTTGGAACTGGTTGGTTAGCACAGAAATCTTAGTTTGTTGTACTTAACTAGTACCCTCATGTGTAACTTGCAATTGTCTCCAAATTTCATACCTAGACTTACAAATGGAAATTCGATTAAAATCTTTTTTATCGAATGAACAAAATGAAATATTTATGGCCATGTAATTATTACGTGTTTGTCTCTATTCGTCTAGTGTCCATGTTGAGTATTCGACTTGGGGTTCATTGTACTCATTTTGTGTAATATTCCAAATATCTAAACTGTTAGATTGTATATATATTTTCATTCCACATAATCTGTAAGTACAATTACCAAGTGGTGGGGGTTTATAAGTAGATTGTCTTTCAACAAAAGTGTTGAAATGTTTACTGCTATTGTTATTAGCTGTTTATACATTTCCAATATAAAATAACGAGTTTTTGAAAACCTAATGGTCTAACACCAAGTGTAGGAAACTGTATCATCCCCAAATTTTTATGACATTATTCAGGAAATTTAGTTAGATAAATCAAATAGAATAATGATAAGGAGGCTGAGATTTGAATAAATTATGTAATAGGGTCGTGCTTATTAACAAAGTAATTAGGGTTCAAATAAGTTTAAAGGTTAATTAAAATACACATGGGCATATTAGTAAATTATCTAATTTATTACACACAGCTATAACATCTCATTTTTGTCGATTCACTCTAATTTTCTCACGATCACAAGTACAATTCTAAAACCAAAACTAAGTCGTCCATTATCAAGGAGGAAAAGAAGAATTTTTATCAAAAGCTAAGGATTAAAAATTAGGGAGAATTAATCGACAACAAATCTCAAATTCCTTATCAAGTTTAAGGTGAACAATAATCTTCTACAATCTCTATTTTTATTATAGGATTTTATGGTTTCCAATTTATGATTTAAATTCGCTTTTGTGATAAATTGGATGGTGATATACTTGAGTTATATTATATGATTTGTTTTAATTCGTAAGTACATGAATTTGTACTGTTTTAGTATCAAACTAAGAACATATGATTTCAAATTGCCGTGGAAAATTTTTATGTTAAGTTAAACATGATTTTTGGAGACGGGTTTTAACTTTCAGAAGTTTCCAAGCTTAGGAAATTTTATTATGAATTTTTGATGAAAGATATGATATAATTTGGTTTAAAATTTATTTCGAGAATTTCAGAAAGAAATTAGGTCTAAAGTTTTAATATATTTAATTACATGATAAAGTCGATTTTTTATGATTTTTAGGGATTTTTCCAAGTTGATCTATATGGGGAAATAAATTATTTTAGAAGGACTCTTCTAAAAAATGTCGGTTTTAAGTTATATGGAAAGGTTTTAACGTTTAAATCTTTAATTTAGGATCTGAATAAATCCAGTAGTTTTAGAAGTAAAGTAATTGAAAAGTTTTATGGTAGCCAATCAGTGTTTTACAAATGGGAAAGTTGTTTAAAAAATTACTTAAAGTTGCTATGATTCAGCCATTAAATTAGAAAAGGGTGCTTCGCCTCAATTAGTAAGAACCTTTTGACTACGTTGATTATGCCTCGTCCTAGTCAAAAAAACACAGTCGCTACCACCATAGTCGAAAGCAATGCAAAAGATATCACTTAGATAGTATGCATTGGATTGGAAGGAATACTGTCGAAAGAGTAGCTTCCGATGGGATCGACATCCTAGTATGTTTTCATAAGTTAAAATCCTTGCCTTGTTTTACCTAAAGCTTTCGATACAGTTGAAATGCATGCTTTCGAAAAATATTTTATAATTAGCTTTTGAAGAAGGCTGCCAGGTTGTGTTAAAATAATTGCTTTCGAAAGATTACATTTTTCCTTTAAATAAGAAGCACTTGAAAGGGTAGGTTTTGTCCCAGTAGAAACCAAACCGCTAATTCCCTTTCCGACTGCTGAAGTCATCTATGTTGTCGAAGGGGTTACTTCTATTTTACTTGAGCCTTTTTCCTCTATGCTTTCGAAGGGTTGAGGGTTTCGAAAGTGATGGAGCCAATAGGGGTTTCGACTCAATCCTTAAAAAAAATTGTTTCAAAGGTTTTGTTTTCGACTAAGATGGTTCCAACACTGTCAAGTTTTCCCCAAGCTAATTTTTGTTGGTTTCGAAAGTGATACTTTCATATATGACCATTTTCACCCAAATGATGATTTTAAAGAGTAAACCTAATACTTTTGAAAGGGGTGCGTTTACTTGTTTCGAAGCTCTACATTTTAAAAAATGATTTGATACCGTCGAAAGGTATAATCGGTTTTGAAAGAGACCGTTTACCAAGGGCTTCAAAATACAATGTTTTCAAAAGAGTTCTTTGCGTATGTAGGAGGCTATCCAGAGGTTTCGAAAAGATGTTTTGATGGTTTCAAAATACAAACCCAATCATAATTTAAAGTAATAATCATGGCATAAATAAAGATTTTGAGATGTTATTCACATTGTTATTAACCCATAACTGTATTTTGGGGAAAATGATAGAATAACCAGTTATGTTGACCCAGTAGCGAATATAACTTAACAGATATTTAATTTTTAATTAAAGATATTGGCAGGGGCTAATAGGTTTATAGTAAGACCATGAAAACTGTTTGATACTGGCAGAGGCCAATAGGTTCATAGTCCGCCCATGAAAACTATGATTTGATATTGGTAGGGGCTAGTAGGTTTGTAGTTAACCCATGAAAACTATATTCGGATTAAGATATTAGCAGTCAGCCTATAACTTCCTAGTTAGCCCATGAAAACTAGGATAAGAAATAAGATATTGGAGTTACCGATAGATTTTTAGTAATCCCATGAAAACTAAGTAATTGGACAGATGGTCCTTAACTTTTAATAGTTAAATGGTATCCCTAGAAACTATAATTGGGACAGACAGTCAAAATGAATGGGGACGAGTAATCTAGAATTGATTTATTTATTTTACATATCATCATATTGTTTTGAAATATTATGTTTTAACCATTGTGGATGCAAGATCATAATATATGGTTTTATAATTGTTTTAGGATACTAGAAAGGGAAAAACCCGCTCCGCTAAGCAGCATGGTTTCACAAGATATCTGAATGGTTTGAGATGGTAAATTATTATTCATATCAGCCTTTATGTCTGACTTGAAGTTGTTTTCCCTTTAACCTCTCGGGTACTCAATTGATTTTGAGTAGGTTGAGAGTTAAGGTTTTCAGGTATTCTTTAGAGGAATAAAGCTTCCGAGGACGTGCATGAGGTAAACTTATTATTAGAGTCTTCTATTTTCCATTGTACATTTTTTTGTAAACGCAAACTGTTGTCTTGCCTACCTATATATTCTAACCTACTAAGGGGCATCTTCATATGTCGCTCTTGGCGTATTTTTTAATAATTATATGTTGTCTGACTGTGATATCCCGGAACTTTTGGCAATATCAATTTAACGATCTTTATTTAAAATTAAATTGATTTGATAATATTAATTAATAAAATTTGAATTGGTTCAATAATCTAATTAAATAAATATTTAATTAGTGATTTTATCTTTTAAAAGCTAGATAAAATGTATCTATTTATAATGTGTATATATATTTGTATATATATTATAGATAATCTTTGATTTGAAATTTAATAAATAAATAAAGTTTTGTTTTCAAATTCTAATAATATATTTAATAACTTGGAAATTATGATTTAAATTAATACTAAGCTTTTCAAAGTTATTTAATTAATAACTATATGATTTGTAAATACTTAAAATAAATGTTATTTTTTAAAATTTTATCTTAGCTTAATATTTAAATTTAAATAAAAGTTTGTTTTATTTCTTTTTAAATATTACTTGATATAAATGTGATTTGAAAATTTTATATATAAGTTTAAATACAATATAGCATATGATCTTAATACATTTAATAATAGAAGTAATTTAGAATCTCTTTTATAAATCATTTAAAATTATTAAATTTGTTATTTTCAAACCATATTAATAATGTATTATTTTTCTATAAATATAAAAAGAATTAAAATAAGAAAATGAAATTATCATTTTAAATTGAATAAGTTGATTTTAATTTGGATTTCAAAAGTTTAATTTGAATTTGAATTTATTTTGAAATTCAAAATAATAGATTCTTAAATATTTGGACAAGCTTTAATTTATAATTTTCTTTTATTACATTTTGTTTACATACGTAATTCACATATATTTTTTCATAAGTATAAATAAATTAAGTAAAACTTTTATCAACATTTAAAATAAAAAAAAATTTAACAAAGACATGTGTTAACATATTAAGTTATCAAATAACATGTGTTAATGTATGAACTAAACAACATGACAAGTGTCAATTTATTTTTATCTTTTTCTTTATTTTCTTAAATTAATTTCAGCCTTTATAAACCTATTTTCTCCTTCATTCATTTTCTTTTCTATCCTTTTACTCAACTAAGAGAAGTTCAAACTATCTCTCAAAACAAAATCTACCTCGAAACAGAAATTATCAGGCAATAACCTGTAATGCAAATATCAAAATTTAAAAGCTTAAAAACCTTCTTCATTTTCAAAATCTTGTCTGCATTTTTCCCAAACCCGAATCATCTTTGCATGTTTCAATGACAAGCTACTTAAGCATGCAAATTCAATTCCAAAAACATTTCAAAAACATGTAATTCCATAAATTCAACAACCTGGAACCAAAATGTTGCAACTAAATCAAATATCTGCAAATTCACTTCAAAAGCAATTCCGAAAATCCCTCAAACAAAAAGATCTGTAACACTCCTCAAACCAAAATGTAAATCACAGAAACCTGTAGATCAATTTCATAACCAAAGCTTTAGCATTTTTCTTCAAATCTGGAACTCCTGCATGCATGTGATTTTCAAGTTTTCAAAAACAGGAGATACTTCAGTTTTAAGATTTTATAAAAAAACTTCTCTGTTCTTCTGTTTCAGGTGAGTAACATTTTTGATAAATTACTTAAGTTAAAACATGGTTGCATGATTATTCCTGTGATAAGTATGATTTGTGAGATTATAGATAAGTAAGTTTGAATATTTATATGTGAAATAACTGCAAACATTTGGATGAATGTATGCATGCCTGCTTAAATAAAAAATACCTCTGTTCTTTGTTTTTTGACCCAGATTGCAAACGTAATCCTTATCCTTTGATCTAAGATCGATTACAACCTTGAATATAGACAAATACTGTTTGTTTAATTTTGAAGTAAGTTTAAAAATTTATTTTAGTTAAAATAAGTTTGAAAGTCTCACTGGAAACCTCCAAGAGCAGTGTAAGGTTGATTTGTGTTAATTTTCAAACATAGTATTTCACAGATATAAGTATAAAATCTGAAAACTTATTAAAAATATTGATTTTTAAAACTAAAAACAAAATTTTTAGTTCGGAAATGGATGTACATTTCTGGTTTCACTAGAAATGGAGTTTTGGTTCATCTCTGGTAATCTGAATGATCTGGTTTGAGTTTTCTTCTGGTGGTAGAGGAGTGATCGGAGGGTGAGGGAAAAATGTCAGGTGGTGGATCAAGTCGATGTGGTGGCGGCAGGAGTTCATTCTTATCAGTAACCCTAGTTTTTGGGTTGGGTTTTTAGTGTGTTCGCTCATCATCTCTGGTGGATCGAGCTCCATCAGAGTTTGGGAATTGGATGAGGGGTTGTAAAAGCGGATGTGGCCGGAGACATTGCCGTTCTGGTGATCGAAGATTGGAAATTGAAGTCGTTTCAGGTTTTGGTTCATGTTCAGTTTTTTGGTTAAACACTCGGATTCAATTTCGAGTTTGATATCGATGTTCTGATGTTCGTGATGCTGCATGAGGTTGTTTTCAGATGTGATGATGCTGTCGGAGTTGACCGGTGATGGTTAGAGCCACCGTGCATGTGCACGGTGCTCTTAGTTTTCTGATGATCTGGGAAGAATGGGTGGGGGTATTTTACTCGAGTAAATGCTCGAGTCATTTGAGTGTTTGCTCGATGTTGAGGGGAGATTGACTCGAAGAATTTAGAGGGGAAACTCGGGTCAATTAAAGTTACAGGTTTATTTCTAAAAACCTGTCAGTATATCAGGTTTTAAAATGAAATTTTAAATTTAAAAGCCAAATGTAAGAAGAGTTTTAAATCAAGTTTTTAAGCTTGGTTTCAATTCAGATTTGAATTCTAGTTTTAAAAAAAAAAATAAGTTTATAAAAATGAAAGTTTTTAACAACTTTAATTTGTTAAGATATTTTATAATGGGGTTTTTAAAATCTGAAAATGAGATTTAAATAGGATTTTAAATTTAAGTTAAATTTTAAATCTGAATTCAAATTTGAATTTGAATCTTAAGTTTTGAAAAGAAAATAAAGCTTATAAATTCTAATGTTGTAAATAAGTTGAATCTTAAAGTATTTTATAACATCTGAAATATAAGATTTAAACAAGATTTTAAATTTTAAGTTTAAATCTAAATTCAAAGCTTAGTTTGAATTCTAGTTTGAAATAAAACAAAGTTTTGAATTTAAAATGTTTAAACAACTTGGAATATTTAATATTTTAAATCGATTTAAATTGAATAGGGGTTTAAAACTATTTTTAAATTTACCTTAGAAGATAAGTAATTCTTTAAAATGAAATTAAAAGGTTTTGAATTGTTAAAACTTGTTTAAGTTAAAATTTGTTTTCATTTTAAATCTTAAATTTAAAATGGAATTTAATGGTAAATTTAAAAGGCAAATTGTTTTTAAATTTCTTTGTTAATGATAATTTTATCATTAATAAGATTAATGTTTATCTTAAAGTTAATCAGAATTTAATGACTTATAATTCATTAAAATGATTAAGGTAATTAAGATTTGTAATTAATTAATTTAGTAAATTAATGATTTTGGGTAATTAATTAAGTAATTAAGGGAAATATTTAATTAAATTAAAGGATTAAGTAAGTTAATTAAGATTAAATAAATTGTAATTAAGAAATTGTTAATTCGATAAGATTTGATTTTAATTTAATGATTTGAAATTTATTAATCAAGTAATTAACAATTAATTAAGTTATAGATTAACACTTGATTATTTAAATAATTTGAGATTAATTAATGGGTTATTATAGATAGATTGATTTGTAATTAATAATGATTAATCTCAGTTAATTACTTTAGAGAAGTAATTAAAGATTTGTCAATGGTTAATAAAGGTCATTAACATAGGATTATTTAATAATTAATTAATATTATTAATTTTAATGATTAATTAGATTAATTAATTTAAAGATAATGATTTGTGAATTGTTTAAATGTAAATACTTAATGGTAGTAATTAAGAAATTAATTACTAAGTGTAATTAATTAAGTTTATTTTTGAATAGTTTAAGTTAATTAATTAAGTTTAATTAATGTAAAATAATCATTGAATAATTTAAGAGGTAATTACTCAATGTAATTAATAGTGAATAATTACTTAGCGAAGTAATTAAGAAGATAATTACTATATGTAATTAAAATAAAGGATAATCAGGTAATGGAAGAGTTTTGGAGATAAATTACTTTGTGTAATTCATATGAAGGATAATTACTTAGAAGAAGTAATTAATAATTAATTACTTAGTGTAATTAATTTAGAGTTGATTAATAAAGTTATTTGAAGATAATTATGAAATATAACTAATTAAGTAAAATTATTTACTTAATGAGATTAATCTAGGGTGATTAATAAATGTAGTTAATTAACGATTTATTATTAAAGATAATTAAATAAGGAATAATTAATTTATTTAATGATGTAACTAAGGATTGATTAATTAAGAATAATTAATCAACAAAGAAATTAATTAATGTAACTAATTAAGGATTAATGTAATTAATTATAGTTAATTAATTAATGAAATAATTATAGGTTAATTACTGAATTTGGTTTAGAATAATTAATTTGTGAAATTAATTAGAGGTTAATTACTTGAATGTAATTAAAGGATAATTAATCAAGAGTGATTAATTAAGGTGATTAATTAGAGGGTAATTAATTAATTGATTTGTAATTAATTAACTATTATGTAAGCAAGATTTGTATTGCTGAAGAAATTAATTTAATTTACTTTAAATTAATTAGAGAATAAGTAAATAATTTAATTCATTTTAAATTAATTATAAAATAGTGACTAATAAGTCATTGCTTATGAATGTTGATTGATACTAATTACCCTGAATAGTTGAGATCTCAGATACGAGATAAGTGATGTTATGTGATATGGATGTTGTGGTTGCATTTGAGTTGATAATACGAATCATCTGTTTGTAACGATAATATGGATTATCTGTTATGATGATAATGTTGATTATCTATTGTGATGTTGTGAATTATCTATCTGTGTGTCTATAGATAATGAATTGAATTGTTTTAAACATTAAAACAATTTGGACCTAAAAGACACGTTTTGGATTTCGATGAGACCAGGATCGGGTTTCCATATTTGGATATCCGAAAACCACATCGATCCAAATTAACGATAGGTCGTGAATCTCAAGAGAAGATAAAGATTCAGAGTGCAAGGGTTATCGTCGTTAACTCTAAGGGTGATTCCAAAATGAGTGTAACGAGATAATGCCTTCGGTTTCGTTCAAACCTGGAACGAACTTGTATGGATTGAATGCTTTCAGAACATCATCAGGCGGACGATGAGCGTTCTAAGAGATGTGTTCTCTAAAGGTAATCGTAGCCTCAAGCCTCATCCACCGGGAATGTCTAAAACAGGGGAGGTGCGGGAAGGTTAAGTGGGTCATGCCCAAGTAGGACGAGATTTACCCCTGTCTAGAAGTCCCTTTATATTCGAATGTGTGGGCAGTTGGTTGCAAACAACTGCGAGGTTGTCTTGTTCGGGACTGTTCAGTAAGGAATGGTCCGGGCCTTGTGTTGCAGGGGAGTTAGGGTGGCTCCTCGGTACGGTGATCTAGGCCACGTACTGTGACGGGCGGTCCCCCAGTAGCCCTGCCATTGTATGGAATCCAAAATCCAATAAGTGCCAACGGTTTTGATTGTATTACCCACTTTTGTGGCTAGTAGTTGGAATTTAATAAATGCAACAGTTTCGGCTATTTCTTATTTATTTGAAAACCCTAGTAACTATTATAATATCATCGGATTTCCTATCAAATGTTTTGGTTAGCATATGGTAAAAACTTTTCCATGTTTATGTGTGGGAAGTCTTAAGTGATACCTTTCTTTTCAAAAGGTTTTTAAAGTTAAGCAACCTTAACCTATTACTCACACCAGACCCATGTCTGACCCGGAGTTTATCTTTTATTTTCTTAAACTCTTGGGTACTCAAATTTTCACAACTAGCCAAGGGATTCAGGCTAGCTTTGCGAATTATGGTGGAGCAATGGAGCAGGAGGTTTCGGCGTTAGATATATAGTTTCCGCTGTGTGTTCTCTGTGTTGGTATCTCTTTGCTGAGTTGTATTGAGTTCTAATAACTAGACAGGTGTTTATAACTATCTAGTATGTGTTGTTTATGCTATGTAACTTTGATTGGTGTTGTATATTATGTAATACTTATGTTATTAATATAATTTATTCATTCCGCTGTTGAGATTCTAGTGTTGTTTCTTCTTTCTCTACTTTCTTTTCTCTTTTCTATCCCTTTCTTTCTTAAAGATGATACAACTTTTTGTGGAGAAAAAGTCGGGTCATCACAGTTGGTATCAGAGCGCTAGGTTGAGTGAATACCTAGGCTTTGGAGTGATTTCTTCCTTGAGAGAGCGTACTTGTATTTTTATATAAATTTATATATATTTATCTCTACCTATTTGTTGGGTTACCTGTTTGGGTTTTCCAATATGAGCTATAAAGGTAGATAGGGTAGTGGTGTGTATAACGCGACTACCATTGGTTGGAGTTTGAATATTTAAGGTTGAAAGTGTATCTGTCGAGACTGTAGACCTGGTGCCGTCTCAAGTAAGCTTTGCAGTGGTGTAAGGATTTCATCGATCTCTGAAGGTAACCTGTAAAGGTTCGGAGTTCATCTTTGAAGTTGGATGAGCAGAGTTTGGATCTGTTGGTTGGGCAGAAGCGAGTAATGGTATCTTGATACCTCAAGAAGTAGTAGCTGTGCGATGAGATGCAGTGACTTTGGATATTTCTGAAGATGATTTCTTTGGAACAAGTTTAAGGAAGTAGGTCTGCTTCAGTGTTGTGGCTGAGTTCAACAGGGTGTTTCTGTCTAGTTTAAAGTCCGAGTTTCTCGAAGAGCTTAGGTTAGGAAGTCTTTGGCATTAGTGTCAGCAGTGCAGCTCGGAGTATTCTGTGGGTCGGCAAAAAGGTCTTCTGGCTTAGCAGTGTTTAAGAGATGGAGTTCAGAGGCAGCAGAGTGGATCCATTTCTTAAATAGGTTGGCAAGACCAGCGTAAGCCGTTCTGATCGGCAAAGAGAGAACAGTTTTCTTTGGAATTTGGTCTGGATTGATCGCAAAAGTGACTTGCGATAATTGAGTATTCTCTTGGGTTGTTGGAGATTTTTCTGGATGTTTTCATGGAAGTCAGAGGTTGTCCGCATCTAGAGATTTAGTTTTCTTATCGACTAGGATTCCAAGAGTGGTACCGGTGGTTCAACTAGTTGAAGGTTGGTTCCTTGAGATGGAGTTTGGTGAAGTAGCTTAGGACTGGAGGAACTTCTGAGTTTTCTCTTGGTTATCAGAGATCTTCTTGGTCGTGTTGTCTAGTTTGTGCTTTTTTTCTTCATCAGCAATCTTTCTACTCCAGATCAGAGTTGTGCAGCGGAAGCAGTTTGGGAGTGTATTGCTTTTCTTTTCCGGATAGGAGAAATTTATTTTCTTATGATGGTTGTGAGTGGAGTTTGTTCTTGATCTCAGTAGATCTTGGAGGATCATTCTGGTGGACTGGGTTTGGTCCAGTTTGTTTTTTTTTGAGACATCAGCAAGGGTTAAGCTGATCAGGTAGGATGAAGGCAGCCCAGGATCGTCTGAAGAGTTTTTTGGATCTGAGTCGGAGGTCTGATTTTGGATAAGTTTTCTCCGGTTTTAAGAGCTATAAGATTGGGTAAGGTTGGGAAGCTAGCTCCGAGATGTTTTAGATCACTTTTGTGTTCTATTTTGGATAAGCGTTTGGTCTTCTGGATTGAATTGCCAATTTGGACAACTGGGATTCATTGTGATGCACGTATCTCTGAGGGAGTACGTGTATGATCTATCTCTGAATTGTGGAATCAGCTGTTCTGGGAGATTTGGTTGTTGAGTCTGACTTGTTTGTAGTCTGATTTCTGTTTAGCTTGGTAGATCTCGATGAGTAAGAGATCTGTACCTTAGTAGTGTTGTATGTTTGGATTTTGTAGAGCGAGTATCCCGGTGTTTATACTTGGGAAACTCGATAAAATTCTGTTCAGAATTTTTGTTTGGATGGTTAAATTTGGTTGTTTGGGTGAATTGGTTGCTATGGTTATTAGCATATGGTTGTTAATATATGACTGTGTTTTAAAATTTAATTTTTAATGAGATTATTAAATTACCTTTGTTTTAAATTTCAGGGACGAAATTCTTTTAAGGGGGAAGGAAAGTGATATCTTGGAATTTTTGGCAATATCAATTTAATAATCTTTATTTAAAATTAAATTGATTTGATAATATTGATTAATAAAATTTGAATTGGTTTAAAAATCTAATTAAATAAACATTTGATTAGTGATTTTATCTTTTAAAAGCTAAATAAAATGTTTCTATTTATAATGTGTCTATATATATATTTGTATATATATTATAAATAATCTTTGATTTGAAATTTAATAAATAAATAAAGTTTTGTTTTCAAATTCTAATAATATATTTAATAACTTGAAAATTATGATTTAAATTAATATTAAGCTTTTCAAAGTTATTTAAATAATAACTATATGATTTGTAAATACTTAAAATAAATGTTTTTGTTTAAAATTTTATCTTATCTTAATATTTAAATTTAAATTAAAGTTTGTTTTTTTCTTTTTAAATATTACTTGATATAAATATGATTTGAAAATTTTATATATAAGTTTAAATACAATATAGCATATAATCTTAATTCATTTAATAATAGAAGTGATTTATAATCTCTTTTATAAATCATTTAAAATTGTAAATTTGTTATTTTCAAACCATATTAATAATGTATTATTTTTCCATAAATATAAAAAGAATTAAAATAAGAAAATGAAATTATCATTTTAAATTGAATAAGTTGATTTTAATTTGGATTTCAAAAGTTTAATTTGAATTTGAATTTATTTTGAAATCCGAAATAATAGATTCTTAAATATTTGGAGAAGCTTTAATTTATAATTTGTTTTTATTACATTTTCTTTACATAAGTAATTCACATATATATTTACATAAGTATAAATAAATTATGTAAAACTTTTATTAACATTTAATATAAATAGAAAATTTGAACAAAACATGTGTTAACATATTAAGTTATCAAATAACATGTGTTATTGTATAAACTAAACAACATGACAAGTGTCAATTTATTTTTATCTTTTTCTCCATTTTGTTAAATTAATTTCAGCCTTTATAAACCTATTTTCTCCTTCATTCATTTTCTTTTCTATCCTTTTACTCATCTAAGAGAAGTTTAAACTATCTCTCGAAACAAAATCTACCTCAAAACAGAAATTATCAAGCAATAACCTGTAATGCAAATATCAAAATTTGAAAGCTTAAAAACCTTTTTTATTTTCAAAATCTTGTCTGCATTTTTCCCAAACCTGAATCATCTTTGCATGTTTCAATGACAAGCTACTTAAGCATGCAAATTCAATTCCAAAAACATTCCAAAAACCTGTAATTCCATAAATTCAACAACCTGGAACCAAAATTTTGCAACCAAATCAAATATCTGCAAATCCACTTCAAAAGCAAATCTGAAAATCCCTCAAACAAAAAGAACTGTAACACTCCTCAAACTAAAATTTAAATCACGGAAACCTTTAGATCAATTTCATAACCAAAGCTTTAGCATTTTTCTTCAAATCTGGAACTCCTGCATGCATGTGATTTTCTAGTTTTCAAAAGCAGGAGATACTTCAGTTTTAAGATTTTATAAAAAAACTGCTCTGTGCTTCTGTTTCTGGTGAGTAACATTTTTGATAAATTACTTAAGTTAAAACATGGTTGCATGATTATTCCTGTGAGAAGTATGATTTGTGAGATTATAGATAAGTAAGTTTGTATATTTATATGTGAAATATCTGCGAACATTTGGATGAATGTATGCATGCCTGCTTCAATAAAAAAAAATACCTCTGTTCTTTGTTTTTTTGACCCGGATTACAAAAGTAATCCTTATCCCTTGATCTAAGATCCGTTAGAACCTTGAATATAGAAAAATATTGTTTGTTTAATTTTGAAGTAAGTTTAAAAATTTATTTTAGTCAAAATAAGTTTGAAAGTCTCACTGGAAACCTCCAAGAACGGTGCAAGGTTGATTTATGTTAATTTTCAAACATAGTAATTCACTATATAAGTATAAAATCTGAAAACTTATTAAAAATCTTTATTTTTAAAAATAAAAACAAAATTTTTAGTTTGGAAATGGATGTACATTTCTGGTTTGACCAGAAATGGAGTTTTGGTTCATCTCAGGTAATCTGAATGATCTGGAGGTTCGAGTTTTCTTCTGGTGGTAGTGGAGTGATCGGAGGGTAAGGGAAAAATGTCAGGTGGTGGATCAAGTCGATGTGGTGGCGACAGGAGGTCAATCTTATCAGTAACCCTAGCTTTTGGGTTGGGATTTTAGTGTGTTCGCTCGTCATCTCTGGTGGATCGAGCTCCCTCAGAGTTTGGGAATTGGATGAGGGGTTGTAAAAGAGGATGTGGCCGGAGACATTGCCGTTCTGGTGATCGAAGATTGGAAATTGAAGTCGTTTCAGGTTTTGGTTCATGTTTAGTTTTTTGGTTAAACACTCGAATTCAAATTCGAGTTTGATATCGATGTTCTGATGTTCGTGATGTTGCACGAGGTGGTTTTCTGATGTGAAGATACTGTAGGAGTTGACCGGTGATGGTCAGAGCCACCGTGCATGTGCACAGCGCTCTTAGTTTTCTCATGATATGGGAAGAATTGGTGGGATATTGTACTCGAGTAAATGCTCGAGTCATTTGAGTGTTTGCTCGAAGTTGAGGGGAGATTGACTCGAAGAATTTCGAGGGGAAACTCGGGTCAATTAGAGTTACAGGTTTATTTCTAAAAACCTGTCAGTATATCAGGTTTTAAAATGAAATTTTAAAATTTAAAAGCCAAATGTAAGAAGAGTTTTAAATCAAGTTTTTAAGCTTGGTTTCGATTCAGATTTGAATTCTAGTTTTTTTTTTAAAAATAAGTTTTTAAAAATGAAATGATTTTAACAACTTTAATTTATTAAGATATTTTATAATGGGGTTTTTAAAATCTGAAAATGAGATTTAAATAGGATTTTAAATTTAAGTTAAATTTAAAATCTGAATTCAAATTTGAATTTGAATCTTAAGTTTTGAAAAGAAAATAAAGCTTATAAATTCTAATATTGTAAATAAGTGGAATGTTAAAGTATTTTATAACATCTGAAATATAAGATTTAAACAAGATTTTAAAATTTAAGTTTAAATCTGAATTCAACGCTTAGTTTGAATTCTAGTTGAAATAAAACAAAGTTTTTGAATTCAAAATGTTTAAACAACTTGGAATATTTAAAGTATATTTTAAATTGATTTAAATTGAATAGGGGTTTAAAACTATTTTTAAATTTACCTTAGAAGATAAGTAATTCTTTAAAATGAAATTAAAAGGTTTTGAATTGTTAAACCTTGTTTAAGTTAAAGTTTGTTTTCATTTTAAATCTTAAATTTAAAATGGAATTTAATGGTAAATTTAAAAGGCAAATTGTTTTTAAATTTCTTTGTTAATGATAATTTAATCATTAATAAGATTAATGTTTATCTTAAAGATAATCAGAATTTAACGATTTATAATTCATTAAAAGGATTAAGGTAATTAAGATCTGTAATTAATTAATTTAGTAAATTAATGGTTTGGGTAATTAATTAAGTAATTAAGGGTTTTATTTAATTAAATTAAAGGATTAAGTAAGTTAATTAAGGTTAAATCAATTGTAATTAAAAAATCATTAATTAGGTAAGATTTGATTATAATTTAATGATTTGAAATTTATTAATCAAGTAATTAACAATTAATTAAGTTATAGATTAACACTTGGTTATTTAAATAATTTGAGATTAATTAATGGGTTATTATAGATAGATTGATTTGTAATTAATAATGATTAATCTCAGTTAATTACTTTAGAGAAGTAATTAAAGATTTGTCAATGGTTAATGAAAGTCATTAACATAGGATTATTTAATGATTAACTAATGTGATTAATTTTAATGATTAATTAGATTAATTAATTTAAAGATAATGATTTGATAATTGTTCAAATGTAATTACTTAATGGTAGTAATTAAGAAAATCAATTACTAAGTGTAATTAATTAAGTTTATTTTTGATTATTTTAAGTTAATTAATTAATTTTAATTAATTTAAAATAATCATTGAATAATTTAAGAGGTAATTACTCAATGTAATTAATAGTGAATAATTACTTAGCGAAGTAATTAAGAAGATAATTACTGGATGTAATTAAATTAAAGGATAGTCAGGTAATGGAAGAGCTTTGGAGATAAACTACTTTGTGTAATTTATATGAAAGATAATTACTTAGAAGAAGTAATTAATAATTAATTACTTAGTGTAATAAATTTAGAGTTGATTAATAAAGTTATTTGAAGATAATTAAGAAATGTAATTAATTAAGTAAAATTAATTACTTAATGAGATTAATCTAGGGTGATTAATAAATGTAGTTAATTAAGGATTTATTATTAAAGATAGTTAAATAAGAAATAATTTACTTATTTAATGATGTAATTAAAGATTGATTAATTAAGAATAATTAATCAATGAAGGAATTAATTAATGTAATTAATTAAGGATTAATGTAATTAATTATAGTTAATTAATTAATGAAGTAATTATAGGATAATTATTGAATTTGGTTTAGAATAATTAATTTATGAAATTAATTAGAGGTTAATTACTTGATTGTAATTAAAGGATAATTAATCAAGAGTGATTAATTAAGGTGATTAATTAATTGATTTGTAATTAATTAACTGTTATGTAAGCAAGATTTGTATTGATGAAGTAATTATTTTAATTTCCTTTAAATTAATTAGAGAATAAGTAATTAATTTAATTCAATTTAAATTAATTATAAAATGGTGACTAATAAGCCATTGCTCATGAATGTTGATTGATACTGATTACCCTGAATAGTTGAGATCTCAGATCGAGATAAGTGATGTTGTGTGATATGGATGCTTTGGTTGCATTTGAGTTGATAATATGAATTATCTGTTTGTGATGATAATATGGATTATCTGTTATGATGATAATGTTGATTATCTGTTGTGATGTTGTGAATTATCTATCTATGTGTATATAGATAATGAATTGAATTGTTTTACACATTAAAACAACTTGGACCTAAAAGACACGTTTTGGATTTCGATGAGACCAGGATCGGGTTTCCATATTTGGATATCCGAAAACCACATCGATCCAAATTAACGATAGGTCGTGAATCTCAAGTGAAGATGAAGATTCAGAGTGCAAGGGTTATCGTCTTTAACTCTGAGGGTGATCCCAAAATGAGTGTAACGAGATAATGCCTTCGGTTTCGTTCGAACCCAAAACGAACTTGTATGTATTGAATGCTTTCAAAACATCGTCAGGAGGACGATGAGCATTCTAAGAGATGTGTTCTCTAAAGGTAAGCCTCAAGCCTCATCAATCGGGAATGGCTAAAACAGGGGAGGTGCAGCAAGGTTAAGTGGGTCATGCCCAAGTAGGACGAGATTTACCCCTGTGTAGAAGTCCCTTTATATTCGGCTGTGTGGGCAGTTGGTTGCAAACAACTGCGTGGTTGTCTTGTTCGGGACTATTCATTAAGGAATGGTCCCGACCTTGTGTTACAGGGGAGTTAGGGTGGCTCCTCAGTACGGTGATCTAGGCCACGTACTGTAACGGGCGGTACCCCAGTAGCCCTACCATTGTATGGAATCCTAAATCCAATAAGTGCCAACGGTTTTGATTGTATTACCCACTTTTGTGGCAAGTAGCTGGAATTTAATAAATGTAACAATTTCGGCTATTTCTTATTTATTTGAAAACCCTAGACACATGATATCATCGGATTTCCTATCAAATGTTTTGGTTAGTGTAAGGTAAAAACTTTTCCATGTTTATGTGTGGGAAGTCTTACGTGATACCTTTCTTTTCAAAAGATTTTTAAAGTTAAGAAACCTTAATCTGTTACTCACACCAGACCTATGTCTGACCCGGAGTTTATCTTTTGCTTTCTTAAACTCTTGGGTACTCAAATTTTTACGAGTAGCCAAGGGATTCAGGTTAGCTTTGACAAATTATGGAGGAGCAATGGAGCAGGAGGCTTCGACGTTAGATATATAGTTTCCGTTGTTTGTTCTCTATGTCGGTATCTCTTTGTTGAGTTGTATTGAGTTGTAATAACTAGACATGTGTTTATAACTGTCTAGTATGTGTTGTTTATGCTATGTAACTATGATTGGTGTTGTATATTGTGTAATACTTATGTTATTAAAATAATTTATTCGTTCCGCTGTTGAGATTCTAGTGTTGTTTCTTCTTTCTCTTCTTTCTTTTCTCTTTTCTATCCCTTTCTTTCTTAAAGATGATACGACCTTTTGTGGAGAAAAAGTCGGGTCGTCACACTGACCGTGGTCTGCGAATTAGGATTATGTAATCAACTTGGAATATTTTGGAATGGAATATGGATTTTGTTTTGCTGTTTGATTTTTTTTCATATTCTTGTGTTACTATATGTCAATGTATCTAATATGGCAATGTTTAGCCATTGAGGATTAGTAACCATGGATGACTGCAGCATCAGTAGCTATTAATTTTGGTCCTCCAAATAGGGATATGTTACAAGTTGGTATCACAGAATGGGTTTATGAAAATTTAAAAGAAGCTTAAACCTAAAAGATTTTCCAAACATAATCCAATGAATCAGATAACAAGATTTGGGCTTAGGTTAACACTACAGTAACGTACTTGTATTTGTTATATATATATATATATATATATATATATATATATATATATGCATGTACGTATGTATGTATGTATGTGCGTATGTTATTACATATCCCTCGCTCTCTTAGACCATCCTTACGTATCTTACTATGGCTTATATGCAGATTTACGAGAAGGGACATATGGAAGCAGGAAACGGAAGAAGAAATCTCGATGGAGGAAGCACCACAACTAATGGAAATGCATGACCCACTACCAGGAGATACCCGGGTCAATCGGCTAATGCTAGTAACCAAAATGCTGAAGATAATATTGGTTCTAGAAATCCACCAGTAGGTATGGAGTTGATGTGTCAGTTTTTAGCTGATTTGATGCAAGCTAGAGCTGCTGCAAAGAGTTGCTGGAAATGAAGGAGGAGCTAATCCTGTGATTCCAGTTAGGAATATTGCTTTGCTGAGTAGAGGTTAATCTAGTTTGGGTGGGAAGCCATTCTTGAGAACAGAGAGTGTCGTAGAAGTTCAGAATTGGTTATTGCATTGTGAGCGTATATTTACTGATTTAGGCCTGAATGATGGACAAAAGAAGAAGTTAGCCTCTAGGAAGTTGCAAGGGTCATTACTGCATTGGTGGAATAGTATTACTGCTGGAGTGCTGGAATAGAAGTTAACTTGAAATGATTTTAAAACGAGATTTGAGCATGTATCTAAGTTTGCTAAGTCTGTGCCGATGAGGAAGTTTATGGATTTGGTTCAGGGAGAGATGTCCCAAGTTGAGTATGCTGCTAAGTTCGAAGAAATGCCTCGTTATGGATATGCTATTATAGATACTGACATCAAAAGGAATGAGAAGTTCATTCGAGGACTAAGGCCCAAGCGTGCTAGAATGACTATGACACGTGTCTGTGATCCTTGTAATATAGTGGTGGAGATGGCCATTTGCCATGAGGAGTTGCTTGCAGATTTAGAGAAAGTGAAGTCAGTGGAAACCCAAGATTCTCAGGGGAAGAAGAGGAAGTTCTTTAAAAGGAAGGGAGCCTAAAAGGGAAATACTGCTAAAAAGTCAAAGGATGAAGTAGTTTGCTATAAATGTAACAAGAAGTAATGAATGCCGGTTAGGTAATGGGAAGAAAGCTGCAGTTAAGAAGAATGTGAAATGCATCAACTGTGACCCGGTTGGGCATTACAAGAATCAATGTTCAGAGCCAGTTGGAGAGGACAATTTTTTTTTTTGCAATAGGACAGGCTAGGCCACAGCAGATAAAGGAAAGACTATGATGGAAGGTATGATTTTGATTCAGAGTATTTTAGTTAGAGTACTTTTTGATACCGGTGCGTCACACTCATTTATGTCTCAACGTTTTCTTTATAGATTATGTTTAGAACCCACCTATCTTGTTACTTCCTTAAGGTTTGCAAATCCAATAGGAGGGTATGCAACTAAAGGGTTAAGATGTGACCAGTTAGAACTTGATTTGTTAGGTCATAAATTTTCCTGTAGTTTGTACGTTATTGATTTCATAGATTTCGAGATCATTTTGGGTACGGATTGGTTGGATAGGTATGAGGCTAGAATATTTTGCCAGGATGGAGAAATATAACTGATGTGCATGTAAATGTGCATATTTTAACCACCATATTTATTCTTTTTAAATTAAATAAATGATCATATTGGGTATTTTAACTTGTTTAAACCAAAATTCATATTATTTGAAATTGTCACATATTCATCTTCATACAGGGGCAAAATGGTCATTTTTGTACATATATTAATTTGAGAACATTTAATTGGAAATTTTTATATTATTTTGTAGGAAATTACACTTAATTACAAGTGGGTTCACGAAGTAATATGCATGCACAAAATGAATACAAAGGAATGAAGATGGAAATAATTCAAAGTGAAGAACATGGAGGACCCCACCTACCCACTAACTAATGTACAAATTAAAGGCTAATGCACATGCTAAGAGACATTTAAAGCTTCATGTACATTTAAGTGGTGGATTATTAAAGATAATGATAACTTGGCCACCACACTTCCTCCAAGGGCATTTTGGGTACTCCCCAAAAATATGCATTAGGGTTTCTAACTTGTATAAATACCCCTTATGTTTCATGTAGCGATCTTCCTCTTAGTTAGTTAGTTTTAGTTTAGAAAAATAAATCAAAGCTCTCTTTCTTTCCACGGCTACTTAGCCATTTTATTTCATGTAATTTTCTTTTCTTTTATGCAATGTTAATTCTCTTTTATTTACATGCTTCTTCTCTTCTTATGTAATAGTGTAGATTTACCTTTATGCAATTAGATTAGTTGTCTTTTCCATTAGCTTTCATTTTTCTTTCTTTTTGCTTTCATGTTGCTTTCTACATTTGTTGATTTGATAACAAATATGAGAGCTTAATCCCTACAATTTAGGGGTAATGAAGCTCTCTAGTATGTAGATGCAACATTTTGATGTTTATACTCTCTTTTTGTGCTTTAATGGAAACACTTGAAGTGGTTTAATGATGTTGTTTAGCTTTGAATTTGATAGTCTATGTTGTTCATAACAAATAGGCTATGCTTAAACAAACATAACACAAATTGCCTCTTCATCTAAATATGATTATGGCAAAGAAGTGAATGTTGAAATTGAAATTTGATAGCCTATATTTCTAAGCAATAGTTAATAGGCTATGCTTAAAATAGATTTTTATTTCAACTTTGTTGTCATATTTCATGAGAGTTAAATGTGTATTAGTGGTTGTGTTATAGTTTGATGGTTTATATTGGGCTAATTAATAGCACAAATATATCATACTTATGATAAACACATCAACTAATTACACTAATGAAAAGAAAAGAGAGATCATAACTTCATTTTGTTGATTTATATGATCTAGAGAGTGGATTTATCTCTAAATTGTTCTTTTGACTCTCATATTTTTATCATTTTCTTTTGCTAGTTTTTGTTAGCTTCATACATTTCTAGCTATTCGCTCTCGACTTCGGTATAATTTGATTGAATATAATTTTAAAATCATCAATTCCCTTTGGATCGACCCGTATTCGTCACGTGCTACATTCGTACACCGTGCACTTGCGGTTATTTTTAAATTTAAATTCGTTCGACGGTTTTCTAAACCGATAGAATTTCGTCGACGAACAAGTTTTTGGCGCCGTTGCCGGGGAGTTATCTTGATTTTAATTTTTTATTCTTCGAATTATTTTATTTTGACTTTTGTGCGTTTTTATTTTGTGTGTTTTCCTTTTAAAAAAAATTTTGTGTGTTTGTTTAATTTTTGTGTGTATTTGTGTGCTTGTTTTCTTTTTGTTTGTTTTTATTTTATTTTGGTGATATATATACAAAAAAAAACTTCAAAATTTCAAAACAAAAACAAAAACATTTTATTTCTTCCTCATTTTACATTATTTTCACTCTCTGTTTGCTACAGTGCGCACAACACTTCTTTGCATATCAAATACCCTGCTTGCTCTCCAACAAACAACAGTGCTCCTCTGTCTATTACACATTCCTTAACTTCTGTGCACAGTGCCCCTTGTTCTTCCGACCAAACCACTTCTTAACAACCACTACATCACTTCTTAACAAACCACCCTACCCAGTCACATCACCCCTGTGCATATCATTGCCTGCCACAGTTCTCTGCCTTGCCACCATACAACAGTACCAGCCATTTGATCATCTCATCCATCACCAAACTTCATAGTCAACTACAAACAGTCATCCACTTCTATTTCACTTCCAATCCCTGACCTCTCAACTCCTCAACCATCTGCCCACTACTTCGAACAGCTCGGTCACCATCTACCGACCTTCTACTTTGAACCAAAAACCATACACAACCAACATACATCACCATATCAGCTGCACTGACCTACCCTCACCATCTTCACTGTCAAAGACTATCACTGCAAACATCACTTCAATCATTAACAACTGCGACCAACCTCGTACAATCACTGACGTCAAGATTTCGCCCACTTCGACACCTTACGCCCTCAAACCCGAAGTTGAAACAAGCTTCTGATCACCACAATTCGATAGCACCTCCAACTACGTCTACTACTCCACAACCAATTTCGAGCATCCCAAACAAATTATTTTGGAATTGGTGATTTTGAAATCACATTGTCGCTTGCCGTATACGAATTTTGAAATTAAAAGAAATTTCGAAAGTGTGGAATTCACCATTTAAAAAAAAAGAACGATAGAAGAGAAGTGAAAAGGGGATTGGGGATTTACGGTTTCGAATCTTATTTTTTTTAATAAAAGGAGTTGGGCTGTTGTTTCTAATTGGGCCGGGTTTTAAAGTTAAGTGTTTCCTTTGTTCAGTTTTAGTTCATTTGATAAGAGTGTTTTCTTTTGTGTATAGATTTAGTTGTTTTAGTTTTCATTTGTTTTCTTTTCATTTGTCTTTTTTTTGGCCTCACTTGTTTTGTTTTCTTCTAGTTTAGTTTATTTAATCTTTAAAAAAAAACTTAGTTTGAATTTGTTTTGTTTTATTTCGCTTTTATTTGTTCTTAATCTCCATCTTTATACATCATAAAAAAAAAACAAAAACTTGTTCAACCACTTGTGTATAGACATATACAAGTTTTCATTTTTATTTTCAGGTTGCCAAAGCAGATTGGAGGAGAAGCTTGCTTCGCCTTGCTTGCCGAAAAAAACTACTTGCTTATTATATCTATTGTTTTTATTTGCCTTGCATTGTTGTTTGCTTGCATATACATTTTTTTTTTAAAAAAAATCCATTCGTAGTTGCATTGTTAATACACGTTTAGTTTCTGCTTTGCATTTCATCATAGAATTTGTTAATAATAACGGTTAGACATCGACAACACTTAATTGTATATTAACAATTTGTCTTCTTTGAACAATTTAATTTCTTAGTGTCTAGGCTACGACAGAGTAATAACCATTTATAAATATTACGGTGATTCGTAAATATTATAGTGGTTGTTCCTTTGAAGGTACCTTAAACCTTCGGCTGCATTGCTACGGTGATTCGTGGTGCACCGATAAATCCTACCCGTTACCTGGCTGAGAACTATCTTGTTTGTTTAAGACAGTTTGTGATTATACAATTTTGGGTTAACTTAGGATAAATCATTTGTAATTAGACCCCGGCATTCATTTAGTTGCATTAGTTCATGCATATTTAAAAAAAAACAAAAAATTCAAAATCCCAAACTAAAAAAAATTGTAAATATTCCTTTTCATTTGAAATTTTTAAATCTTTTTCTTTGAAATTTCAAAAAAAAAATCCAAAAAAAAAATTTAGAAAAACCAAAATTCAACAAAAAAAAATTTGAAAACTAAAAACAAAACAAAAATAGATTTCACTTTTGAAAAATAATTTTTCTTTGCAAATATTTTTTTTCTTATAAAAAAAACCAAAAAAACATCCTTGAAAATGTCATAATTTCCATATTCACTTGAATTTTACAATAGTTGTGAAAATCAATATAATCCATATGATTTCAGTCCAAATTCGTATGGATATTTTAACAACAACTATTGTGTAAATAATTCAAACTTCGAACAACAAAATTTTCAAAATAATGACCAACCTTCGACTCTTGAAAATAGCATTGAAATGATTTCATCTTTACTCGAACTTTCTACACAACAAAATCAAGAGATAAATGATTTATGTAGTTCTTATTTATGTAATAACTTGAGTCAAGGATTTCAAAATTTGAATTCAATTCAAAATTCAAACGATTACGATTATAACCCATGTCAATTTAGTTTCGAACTCCAAAATGAATTTCAAACTCAACATGAAAATGGGAACAACTTTTCAAACGAATTTGGCAATGGGAATAATCTTAACCATGTTACGAGTGAAAATTTTTGTTCTCAACAAATCCAAATCGAAAATTCTCAATTTAATAGTACAAATTGGATTTTATTGAACAAATGAATGAAATTTACGATGAACGCACGGATTTGTTGTTTGAAACTTATATGAAACAACGTGAACAACAAAATCAAATCTCAACGTGTGATGAGTCAAGTGATAATCCCCCTTTTACCCAAATCGACGATTTTCAAATAACAACTTTTGAATTTGAGAATAACAATCTTAATGAAGTTTTTGAAAACACGGTAATTGAGTTGGATTTCAATTCTTTTGCGGATATGGAACCAAATTTAAAATTCGATCTTCCTTTTCTCGATTTCGAAAATTTAAATACAACAACTTTGAATTTTGAACTTGAGATATGTAATAAAGTTGTTGATAATCCAATAAAGGAAGTGGAATTTAACGAACACGAATTTTTGGACTTTTGGATGATGAGTTGTTAAATTCCAACGGGGAAGATTTAAATCACCACTTTGATTTTGAAATCAATAATTTTGAAGAATTTTTCAACGATAAACTTGAATTTCAATCAATTCTTTTATCAACCCCAAAAATCATTGAAAATAAAACAACTCGTTCAATTTTTAATAAAACAAAATTCGTTTTTCCAAATCGACAATCAACTTCGAAATCTTTTACGATTTAGTTTTTCGTGCTTAATCTGTGTCTCACACATTTGACGAGACAAATGAATCGGTCTTTAGTAGACCGTTTCATTTACTTTTTGATTGTATACTTTCTCATCTCTTGTAAATAATAATCTTTCATGTAAATATAGGATTTTTATTTTATTTTTCTCCGTCCACTTGGGTTGACTGTGGGGACACAGTCAAAATCAAGTGTAGGGGGAGACTCATCTTCGTTTTTGATTTTCCATGATTTTTTTCTTTGCAAAAAAAAACTCAAAAAAAAAACAACAAAAAGAAAACAACAACAATTTTATTTAAGCATTTTTTATTTATTTTTAAAGAAACACTATAGGATAAATATATGGTTTTGGCTTATTAAATAGAAATTTTTGGAAGTTTATTCGTCTTAACAAAAATAAAAATGAAATTTTATTACAAATAACAATGGTTTAACTAGTATATAGGAAGACTCATACGTGTTAATTATGAAATACATCCTAATTGAAAATCTTTGTTTTAAAAAGTGGTTGATTTAAAGTAAAGATATAACATTTTTTTTGTCTTCTAAGTTAAATGGTGCTAAGATGATTTTGCAAAACTCTCTCTCACTTATAAAAAAATATACAAAAAATAGTAACATCCAAAGTATTCACTCTCATTTAAAAGTCCTTACGGTTATGCATGGGTGAATTACTTGGAATCTTTAATTATGTGCTTTCATACTCATTTAAAAGTCCTCGCGGTTATGCATGTATGGAACATAAGTAAAAAAATAGACTTAATAAAAACCACCTACGGTCGATAGGTGTATGCACGAAAGTGTGTGCACTTGCCATGCTCTGTACTCCCCTCACATAAGCCCAAAAGGCAGTGCATGGGTGGTATATCTGGCCCCAGTTTACCTGAGCTAGGTGTGTAATTTTTCTTGCAAATAATGAGAGAGCAAGCAATTGAAATCCTAACACTATTTTTACTTATTTGATTTGATTTGTTATTAAAAAGAAATGAAAATACCACTTTGATAAACTTTGATAATCAACTAAGGATCCATTTTATAATTACACTTTGTTATGAACCGAAACAACAAATTAAACATTTGTCTATTTGTTATGATACGTTGATTTTTGTTGAAAATTTTGACGAGTAAATGACATAAATTTTCAAGATAATAACCAAAACCTATATTTAACATATTTTTGTTAATTTAAAAATAAATCCTTCATTTGTAAATATTTTCAAAAATTTGCATTCATCTCTTTGTAAATAAATCTTGCATTTTGTAAATATTTTCATCATGCATTTGGGTTTTGTGGGTAGTATCCGCTGAAAACCCTCACGAGACAACACTCGTCCTACTGGGGACACCCAGAGGTTTAACGGCTTATTGCATACGCTCAATGCAATCGTGCTCCCTACGAAAACGGATTTACCTTAGTTTTAGTTTATTCGAGGACGAATAAAAAGATAAGTGTGGGGGTATTTGATGTGCATGTAAATGTGCATATTTTAACCACCATATTTATTCTTTTTAAATTAAATTAATGATCATATTGGGTATTTTAACTTGTTTAAACCAAAATTCATATTATTTGAAATTGTCACATATTCATCTTCATCCAGGGGCAAAATGGTCATTTTTGTGCATATATTAATTTGAGAACATTTAATTGGAAATTTTTATATTATTTTGTAGGAAATTACACTCAATTACAAGTGGGTTCATGAAGGAATATGCATGCACAAAATGAATACAAAGGAATGAAGATGGAAATAATTCAAAGTGAAGAACATGGAGGACCCCACCTACCCACTACCTAATGTACAAATTAAAGGCTAATGCACGTGCTATAAGACATTTAAAGCTTCATGTACATTTAAGTGGGGGATTATTAAAGCTAATGATAACTTGGCCACCACACTTGCTCCAAGTGCATTTTGGGTACTCCCTAAAAATATGAATTAGGGTTTTTAACTTGTATAAATACCCCTTATGTTTCATGTAGCGATCTTCCTCTTAGTTAGTTAGTTTTAGTTTAGAAAAATAAATCAAAGCTCTCTTTCTTTCCATGGCTACTTAGCCGTTTTATTTCATGTAATTTTCTTTTCTTTTATGCAATGTTAATTCTCTTTTATTTACATGCTTCTTCTCTTCTTATGTAATAGTGTAGATTTACCTTTATGCAATTAGATTAGTTGTCTTTTCCATTAGCTTTCATTTTTCTTTCTTTTTGCTTTCATGTTGCTTTCTACATTTGTTGATTTGATAACAAATATGAGAGCTTAATCCCTACAATTTAGGGGTAATGAAGCTCTCTAGTATGTAGATGCAACATTTTGATGTTTATACCCTCTTTTTGTGCTTTAATGGAAACACTCGAAGTGGTTTAATGATGTTGTTTAGCTTTGAATTTGATAGTCTATGTTGTTCATAACAAATAGGCTATGCTTAAACAAACATAACACAAATTGCCTCTTCATCTAAATATGATTATGGCAAAGAAGTGAACGTTGAAATTGAAATTTGATAGCCTATATTTCTAACCAATAGTTAATAGGCTATGCTTAAAATAGATTTTTATTTCAACTTTGTTGTCATATTTCATGAGAGTTAAATGTGTATTAGTGGTTGTGTTATAGTTTGATGGTTTATATTGGGCTAATTAATAGCACAAATATATCATACTTATGATAAACACATCAACTAATTACACTAATGAAAGGAAAAGAGAGATCATAACTTCATTTTGTTGATTTATATGATCTAGAGAGTGGATTTATCTCTAAATTGTTCTTTTGACTCTCATATTTTTATCATTTTCTTTTGCTAGTTTTTGTTAGGTTCTTACATTTCTAGCTATTCACTCTCGACTTCGGTATAATTTGATTGAATAGAATTTTAAAATCATCAATTCCCTGTGGCTCGACCCGTATTCGCCACGTGCTACATTCGTACATCGTGCGCTTGCGGTTATTTTTAAATTTAAATTCGTTCGACGGTTTTCTAAACCGATAGAATTTCGTCGACGAACAATAACTAAGAAACCCTGATAGTCATAACCAAGTGATATTTTCAGTAGAGAATACTAACCAAAGCACTAGTGCTATGCTTAGTGCTATGGAGGTAGGAAATGAGTTAAGTCAGGTTCAAGTAGCAAGATAGTTTGATGTCTTTGAGCCAGTCACTAGACTACCCCGAAAAGAGCTATTGAGTTTAAAATAGATGTCGTGCTTGAAGCTGAACCGGTAAGTGGACTTCCTAGTAGGATGACACCGACTGAGATGAAGGAATTGAAGGTGCAACTAGTGGATCTTGAAGAAAGGAATTTTATTAGACCAAGTGGTTCACCTTGGGGAGTGGTTGTAGTGTTTATGAAGAAGTCAGATAAGTCATTAAGGATGTGCATTGACTATCTTAAGTTAAACGAAAGGATGATTAAGAACAAGTATCCATTGTCGAGAATAGATGATCTGTTTGGTCAGCTGAGTGGAGCCAGAGTGTTCTTCCAGTTGGATTTGGTGATGCGTTTCCATCAATTGAGAGTGGCGGAGGATAGTATTCCTTTGATAAAATTTCGGACTAGATATGGTTCATATGAGTGATTGGTAATACCATTTGGATTGACGAATGCATCTGTTTCTTCTTAGATTTGATGAACCGAGTTTTCCTCGAGTACTTGTATAGGTTTGTGCTAGTTTTTGTAGATGACATTCTAGTATACTCTAAAGATGAGAGAGCATGAAGTTCAACTTAGAATAGTGCTTAAGACGTTGAGGCAGAATTAACTAAAGGTGAAGTTTACCAAGTGTCATTTCTGGAGGAAAAAGGTGAAGTTTCTTGGTCACATGGTTTCAGAGAAAGGATTGTCAGTCGATCCAGATAAGTTCGAAGCCACAAATAATTGGAACAGACCATAGACGGTGACTGAGATGAAGAGTTTTCTTGAACTTGCTAGCAATTACCGAAGATTCAACAACGATTTCTAGCGGATAGCAGCACCTTTATCTAAGCTAACTAGGAAGGAAGAGTGATTTGTTTGGTTTGACGATGTGGGAGGCATTCCTTATGTTAAAGCATTTATTGAGAAATGCACTCGTGTAAGTAGAGCCAAACGGAAACCAAGTATTGGTGGTATATAATGATGCATGTGAAACTAGATTAGGAGTCGTGTTGATGTAGAGTGGTAAAGTCATTGCCTACGCATCTAGACAGCTTAGACCGCATGAAGTTAGATATCCTACATGTTTTGGAGTTTCCAGTTATGATCTTCACATTGAAGGTTTGGAGGCAATATCTCTTAGGGGGATATTTGAGTTATATACCATGCACAAGTTTGTACGGTATTTATTCTCTCAGATGGAGTTGAATATGAGACAGCAGAGGTGGCTGGAGTTTTCGGCTACATATGATTTTGGTATAGAATATACACAAGGAAAACGTAATAAGTTGGCTGACGCTCTTAGTAGGAAATATTAGAATGTGGTGTTAGCTATGTTGGCAGAATGGAACGATTTAGAAGCTTTAGTCAGTAGTGATGTGTAGTTAAGATCGATTGTTGGTTCTAGTCATAGTACAACCAGGTTGTCTAGTTTAGAAATTCGACTAGTATTGATTGAGAAAATTGCTTTTGAGCAGAAGGATGATCCTGCATTAGCAAGGAGGATATGAAGACTTGAGGTTGGAATACATACTGATGATTTAAGGGTTTTACCCTTGACTGGAGAGGATGGCTAAGAAAGAAGAGACAGTTGTGCATCTCGAATATGGTGGACTTAAGGAAAGAAGTTCTTAGAGACTGTCATCGAACCAAGTTAACGATTCATCCTGGAAGAAGCAAGATGTATCAGCATATGAAGATGAGCTTCTGTTAGGAAGGAATGATGAGAGATGTTGGCTTTTGTATTAGACAGTGTGCAACAATCAACAAGTGAAAGCTGAACATTAGAAACCAAGTGGATTATTGCAGCCTTTAGAGATTATAGTTTGGATATGGGACTCGATATCCATGTATTTTATAGATGGGTTGCCAAGGTCAAATATAGGTAATTAAAGTATATGGATTATAGTGGACAGATTGACCAGGAGTGCACATTTCATTCCGGTTAAGTCAACCAGAACGACAAATGTTTTAGCTAAATCATTCCTGAAGAACATAGTTAGACTGCATGGAGTTCCTAGTAATATAGTCAGTGACATAGATGCTTTCTTTGCTAGTGAATTCTGGACCTAAGTAATAGGTACCAAGCTTAATATGAGTGGTGTGTATCACCCTCAAACAGATGGGCAGACAGAGAGAGTCAACAAAGTACTCGAAGATTTATTGAAAGCTTGTGTATTAAACTTTGGTGGATCTTGGGAGGATCACCTACATTTGGTTGAATTTTCCTATAATAATAGTTACAAGACTAGTATAGGAATCGCAGTGTTTGAAGCTCTGTATGTTAGGCCATGCAAATCACAAGAATGTTGGTTGAAGACTGAAGACACATTAGCCTTAAGTCCATATTAGTTAAAGAGGCATCAAAGAAGGCTGAATTAATCCGAGGAAGGATGAAGGAAGCTGTCACGACCCGACTTTCTACTCCCAGAAAATCGCATCATGAATTAAAAAAGAAAGGGATAGAAGAAGAAAAGAAAAAAGAGAAAGAAGAAACAACACAAGAATCTCAACAGCGGAACGAATAAATTATATTAATAACATAAGTATTTACATAATATACAATGCCAATCAGAGATACACAGCATACACATCACATATACTAGACAGTTATAAACACTTGTCTAGTATTTACAACTCAATACAACAACACAGAGAACACACAACGGAATACTAATATCTAACGCAAAAGCCTCCTGCTCCATTTGCTCCTCCACATATCGTCAACGCAAACCTGAATCCTAACCTGAATCCCTTGCTACTCATAAAAATTTGAGTACCCAAGAGTTTATGAAAAACAAAAATAAACTCCGGGTCAGACATGGGTCTGGTGTGAGTAACAGGTTAAAGTTGCTTAACTTTCAAAAACCTTTTGAAAAGAAAGGTATCACGTAAGACTTCCCATACATAAACATGGAAAAGTTTTTACCTTACGCTAACCAAAACATTTGATAGGAAATCCGATGATATTATAATAGTGTCTAGGGTTTTCAAATAAATAAGAAATAGCCGAAATTGTTACATCTATTAAATTCCATCTACTAGCCACAAAAGTGGGTAATACAGTCAAAACCGATGGCACTTATTGGATTTTGGATTCCATACAATGGCAGGGCTACTGGGGTACCGCCGTCACAGTACGTGGCCTAGATCACCGTACCGAGGAGTACTCCCACTCCCCTGCAACACAAAGCCGGACCCATTCCTTACTGAATAGTTCCGAACAAGACAACCCCGACGGTTGGAGCTCAAAAACCGTCCACACAGCCGAAATATAAAGGGACCTCTAGACAGGGATCAATCTTGCTCTCCAGTGGGTGCGACCCACGAAGCCTTGCTGCACCTCCACTGTTTTAGCCATTCCCGGTTGATGAGGCTACGATTACCTTTATAGGACACATCATCTTAGAATGCTCATTGTCCACCTGACGATGTTCTGAAAGCATTCAATCCATACAAGTTCGTTTCGGGTTCGAACGAAACCGAAAGCATTATCTCGTTACACTCATTTTGGAATCACTCGCAGAGTTAACGACAATAACCCTTGCACTCTGATTCTCCGTCTCGAATCTATAAGTACTATTCCGTCAAACTCATTACGGAATCACCCACAGAGTTATACTGACGTATAGCCCTTACACCTCGAGTCTTCACTCGCTCCACTTGGATTCACGACCTAACGTTATTTGGGATCGATGTGGTTTTCGGATATCCAAATATGGAAACCCGATCCCGGTCTCATCGAAATCCAAAGCGTGTCTTTTAGGGCCAAGTTGTTTTAAAGTTTAAAACAATTCAATTACAGTATCTATATACACACAGATGGATAACTTATAAATCATAACTGATAATTAACATAATCACATAACAGATAACCCACTTATCAATATCAAATAGATATTCCATATATATCACCATCACAATAGATAACCTATGTTATCATCACAATACAATCAAACATCCATACCACACAATATCATTTATCTCATTACTCAGATCTCAAAGCATCCAAGTCAAACAATGACATCCATTCATACATAAGCAATGATTTACTCATCACCATATAATTAATTTAAAATGAATTAAATTAACTATCTCCATTACTAATTAATTTAAAATGAATTAAATTAATTACCCCAACTTTAATTAATTTAAAATAAATTAAATTAATTACTTCATCTTTAATTTAAAATAAATTAAATTAATTTCTTCACCAATATATATCTTGCTTACTCAAACATTTAATTGATTACAATCAATTAATCATTCAAAATAAATCATCCTAATTAATCACTCTTGATTAATTACTTTTAGTTAAATTCATGTAATTATCCTTAATTAATTTCAAAAAATTAATTATTCTCAAATAAACAGTAATTAACCTTTAATTACTTCAATTAATTAATTAATCATAATTAACCACATTTATCCTTAATTAATTACATTAATTAATTACCTTTAATTATTTATCATTGATTAATTAATCTTAATTAATCAACTTTAATTACATCATTAATTGTTCCTTAAATTAATTACTCTAAGTAATTAACTAACTTAATTACTATATTAAACCAAATTAATTATCCTTAAATTAATTTCTTAATTAATTATTTGATTAATTACCAAATAATTAATCCAAATTACCTCATACTTAAACATCTCCTTAATTACAATCTGTAATTATTAAACAATTACTTGACTGAGTAATTCCCAAATCATTAATTACATAAAGTAATTATTTATAACCTAAATGTTTAAAATTAATTAAACTTAATTAATTAAGAATAAACAATCTCATTAAACTAAATTAATTACATTTAGTAATTAATTTCTTAATTACTTTATTAAGTAATTACCCAAACCATTTACAATTTATTATTACTAAATTAATTAATCTAATTAATTATAAAAATTAATCACATTAATTAATTATTTAAATAATCCTGGTTAATGACCATCATTAACCCTTCTCTAATTATTTTATAAAGTAATTAACTTAAATTAATTACAATTTAATTAACTTTAATTATCTATAATTTAAAGTCTAATTATTTAAATAAATTAACCTTGATTAAAAACTTAATTACTTAATTAATCATTTATTAATCATTAATTAATAATCTAATTAATGATCTAAATTTCGAACTGATTAACCCCTAAATCAATATTCATTCAATCTTTAATAATTAATTAAATAAATAAATTAATTATTACTTAATTACTTTTTAATAAATTAATTTCAAAGCATTCATTCTTAACTAAATTTTAAAATAAGACATTTCTAAATTATGTTTAAAACAAATTTTATTTTAAACAAAGTACTTTTGAACTTGTTTCCAAATTTCATTTTAAATACAAGTTTTAAAATGAAAATAATTTAAACTTATCAAAGTTTAAACCATTTATAACTATTAACATCTCAATAACTTCAAACTTTCTTTTAATTTTCAACAACAGAAATACATATTCCACTTTGATTCCAGTTTTAAACTTAAGATTCAAATTAGCTTTGAATCCAGATTTAAAATTTTAAATTTTAAACTCTGTTTAAATCTTAACTTCAGATTTTTAAAACATTTTATAAAACACTTTAACAAATTTCAAAGTTGTTAAAAACCTTTCATTTTATGAAACTTATATATTTTTAAATCTATAATTCAAGCTCATTTTGAATTAAGATTTTAAACTTGTTTTAAAACTTTGTTTAAAACTTGCTCTACACTTTTTTTTAAATTCAGTTTTAAATTTTAAAAACTCAAATACTGTCAGGTTGCAAAACAGGTTCAGGTTTATTAAACCTATAAAAATTCTTTTACACTTTATTTATTTAAACTGGAATGTTAAATTAACTTGAATTCAAATAAATTCAAATTTGAATTCAAATATGATTTTAATTTTTTCTAAATCATTAAAATGATTCAGGATTTTACAAGTTTTTAAACCAAGTGGTTACAGGTTTTTAAAACCTGTAAACAAACACCTGAACACCCACCACAAAATATACTTCGAGTCTGCAACACCACATCCCCGAGAAATCCATCCTACTGCTTCGAGCAACCCAAAAATTTCCTCTAGTACCAAACTAAACCAAGCATCATCAGTGCAAATTTCTTCACCGTGCATATGCGCGGTGACTCCGGTCTTCGTTGATCGACAGTGTTGATCACAACACACCAGAAATGACCCTAGCAACCCACCACAACCATCAATTCGAGCTACCATCACCAGAAATCAAAGATGATACCCAATATCAAAACCTGGAAACAGAAAACAGGTTTCACCCTCCAACCTGTCAACGACGATAACCTACCTCTTCGGCCACCTGACAACTAACCCCTCCGGCCTCGAACTCAACTACGGCCAATCTATCGATTCCCAAAATATCTCAACACTCGATCATCACTACACCCCGACATTGCCGATTATTCAAACCATTTTCAGACTAGGGTTTAAAAATAAAATTCAAAACTGCATCTTCCACAATGGAATTTAGCACCAACCAATATTTTTCCTAGCTTCTCGGATCAACCCTCTACCATCATGCAGAATTCCATCCCCTCCAAATTCATGCATCACCAGAGAAACCCCAAAGTTCATTTTTAGTTCAACTCTTAACTGCTCCTAAGCCTCTTTACTAAAAATTTTAGTTTTTGCTTTAAAAATCATATTTTGATCTATGTATTCATCCTATATTTATGAATCCAGAAAACATGAGGATTAAATTTCAATTATTTTTTAACTTGTTTGCTTATTTGGTTTTCCAGTATCCATCCCAGTTTATTACTAACTTGATTAAATTTTAATTTACTTAATAACTTAAACAAACACTTATTGTCTGTAATCTAATTCGTACAGAGATTGAATCAAAAAAGAGTATGTATTTAAAAAAGTGCAGGGTTACTGGAAAACATAACAGAGGACATTAAAATATCATGCTCACAAATACAACTTCACATCAACATTCACACATGCAATACTAAGTTACTTTAGTATACAAGCATGCAACCATTTTAAATTTAAACTTTAAAATTTTAAGAGTTACACACCTTTAAAAAATGCAGAGCTCAGTTGAATATGCAGAAATCACCAAAAATGCAGGCGTGCTCTTTTGTTGATTTAATCTGAGTTGCAATTTTGAAAGCTCATGCTCCATGACTACAATTCCTACATGCATGCATATGCTTTTGCCAATTTCCCAAATGCATGCTATGTAATTCAGGTGAAAAGCTGCAGGCTTCATCCATTCCAGGTTTAAACAGAATGCAGGAAAAATGTAGGCCCCTTTGATTTGAATTTTGTAGATTGATTTTTGAAATGTGAGGAAGTGCAGATTTGATGTTTGAGTAATATGCAGACTTTTGGATTTGAGGATGTTTAGATTTGATTTTTAATGAGTTTGTGTATGCAGATTTTTGAAGGGAGTTACTGATTTAGATATGAAGAATTTTTTAAAAGGTGGTTTGAAGTTTTCTCTTGATTAAGGAAGAATGAAAATGCAATACTAAACTAAATGTATTTTAAGATTTGCTAAAATAAAAGAAAAACTAATTTTTTTACACTTGTCAAATTGTTTATTAGTTTTTGAACACTTGTTAATTTGTTATGCTCATTTTTATACACATGTTACATGAATATAACACTTGTTAAAAGAATGTAATCCTTGTTTTCTTTAAAAATGATTAGTACTAATTTCAAATTAATGTGTGTTAGCTTAAATTAAGTTGTTAGTTAATTTTAAAATATGTGTATGAATTTATAAATGAAATAAAAACAAACAACGTTTTACAAATTAACTTATACATATTAAAATTAAAGCAATTAAAATTTATACTTTGGAATTTAAATTCAAAACCAAACAATTTCCAAATCAAGTTATAAATATAAATTAAATTTGAAATAAAAATTACAAATCTTATTCAAAATTTATAAAGTCAATACAATATTAATATTGTTTTACAAAAGTCATTTTACAAGAAATTATATTTCTATAAGTAAAATATCTATTTTATTAAACCATAAAAAGTTTTATTAAATTTATTCTAAATTTAAAACTAAATCCAATTTAATTTAAAAACATTCCAATATTTTTCTTATCAATTTTAAAAATCATATTTTTATTGAAATAGTTTTAAAAACTCAATATTAATTACAATCAAAATTTCCAATTTATAATGTATATATTAGAATTTTAAAACATGGTTCATTTATTTATTTTAAACCAAAATCATTTATTAAATTTTTAAAAGCTTAAATATTAAATAAAACAAATTTCCAAATTACTACAACTATTAAAACTAGAAAATATGGTTTACTTATTGAAATTAAAACAAAACCAATCTATTTAAAATATAACCAAATATTTATGTTGAAAATAGAAATCAATTTATTACTTTAAAAAGATAAAATAACCAATTTAAATATTTACTAAAGAAGATCAATAAATTTATCTGAATAATTATTAATAGGTTATCAATATCAATTTAATTTTAACTACAGATTATTAAATTGATATTGTTAACAATTCCGGGATGTTACAATCCTTCCCCCTTAAAAGAATTTCGTCCTCGAAATTTTAAACAAAGGTAATTTAATAATCTTATTTAAATTTTAAATTTAAAACACAAGCATATATCAAACATATGCTAACAACCAAACAACCAATCAACCAAATCTAATTATCCAGACAAATTCTGGATAAAATTTTATCGAGTTTCCCAAGTATATATATACACACGGGGATACTCGCTCTAGAGAATCCAGACAAACAATATTATGAAGCTACAAAGCTCCTATATAACTACATCTATAACACTAGACAAGATATCAGACTACAGACGAGTCTGAGTCAACAACCAAAACTCCCAAACTGCTGGTTTCCCAACCAGAGATAGATTCTACACGTACTCCCTCAGAGATACGTGAAAATCATCGAATCCCAGTTATCCAAACTTGCAATTCAATCCTATAGATCGATCACTTATTCTCCAAGATCACAGAAAAGATCCAAAACTCTTCAGAGCTAGCTTCACAGACCTACCCAAACTTATAGCTCACTTGATCGGAGAAAACTTATCCAAAATTAAATCTCCGACTTCAAAGTCCAAATTCCTCCGACTTTAATCCATAAACCCTTCGGACAATCCTGGACTATCTACAACTTTTACTGATCAGCTCAACCTTCGCTGATGTCTCTAGAAACAAACTAGACCAATCAACTCAACCAAATGATCTCCTCAAGATCAACCAAAACCAAGAACTCAAACTCAACTCCTCAACATCAGAAGACAACAACTTCTTCTGTCCAGAAAAAGAAAAGCAGATGCACTTCCAAACTGCTTCCGCTGCGCAACTCCGATCTGAAGTAGAAGAGAATGCTGGAAGAAGAACGCAAGCTCAATCAGGACAACACACCCCAGAGATATGGTTCAACAAATCCATAAGAATCATTCAGAAGTTCCTCCAAAACTCCGAGCTGCTACACCAAATCAATCTCCTTGAAACCATTCTACTATTAAGATGAACCACCGGTACCACTCCTGGCATTCCAGTCGATAAGAAAGCTCAAACTCCAGATGCGGACAAAACTCCGACTTCCTGAAGACATCAGAAAACTCAGATAACCCAAGAGAACTCTCAAATAATCGCAAGTCACTTTTGCGATCCACCCAAACAAATCCAAAGTAAACTGTTCTTCCTTAAATAGAACAGCTTACACTTAACTGGCCAACCTATCGAAGAAACGGGTCCACTCAACTGCTTCTGAACTCCATTCCAGAAAAACTGCTAAGCTAGAAGATCTCTTTCCAACACCGAGAACACTCCGAGCTACACTGCTGCCACAGAAGCCAAAGAATTCCAAAATAAAGCTCTTCGGGAAACTCGGACTTCAAAGCAAACAGAAATACCAGCTGACCATAGCCACAACACTGAAACAGACTCACTTTCCTAACTTGTTCCAAAGAAAACATCTTCGGGAACATCCATAGTCACTACATCTCCTCACGCAGCTACTATTCCTGAGGTATCAAAATACCATCACTACAAAACTCACTCGAGATGGTATTAGGTCTACAGTCTTGACAAATACACTTCCAACCTCAAACATTCAAACTCCAACCAATGGTAGTCGTGCTACACACTACTACCCCATCTACCTTTATAACTTATATTGGAAAACCTGAACAGGTAACCCAACAGATAGGTAGAAATAAATAAATAAATATAAATATATATATATATATATATAGTAATATATGAAAATTACAAGTACGCTCTCTCAAAAAAGACACCACTACAGATCCTAGGTATTCACTCAACCTAATGCTCTGATACCAACTGTCACGACCCGACTTTCTACTCCTAGAAAATCGCATCATGAATTAAAAAAGAAAGGGATAGAAGAAGAAAAGAAAGAAGAGAAAGAAGAAACAACACAAGAATCTCAACAGCGGAACGAATAATTTATATTAATAACATAAGTATTTACATAATAAACAATACCAATCAGAGATACACAGCATACACATCACATATACTAGACAGTTATAAACACCTGTCTAGTATTTACAACTCAATACAACAACACAGAGAACACGTAGCGGAATACTAATATCTAACGCAAAAGCCTCCTTCTCCATTTGCTCCTCCACATATCATCAAAGCAAACCTGAATCCTAACCTGAATCCCTTGACTACTCATAAAAATTTGAGTACCCAAGAGTTTATGAAAACAAAAATAAACTCTGGGTCAGACATGGGTCTGGTGTGAGTAACAGGTTAAAGTTGCTTAACTTTCAAAAACCTTTTGAAAAGAAAGGTATCACGTAAGACTTCCCACACATAAACATGGAAAAGTTTTTACCTTACGCTAACCAAAACATTTGATAGGAAATTCGATGATATTATAATAGTGTCTAGGGTTTTCAAATAAATAAGAAATAGACGAAATTGTTACATCTATTAAATTCCAGCTACTAGCCACAAAAGTGGGTAATACAATCAAAACCGTTGGCACTTATTGGATTTTGGATTCCATACAATGGCAGGGCTACTGGGGTACCGCCCGTCACAGTACGTGGCCTAGATCACCGTACCAAGGAGTACTCCCACTCCCCTGCAACACAAAGTCGGACCCATTCCTTACTGAATAGTTCCGAACAAGACAACCCCGACGGTTGGAGCCCAAAAACCGTCCACACAGCCGAAATATAAAGGGACCTCTAGACAGGGATCAATCTTGCTCTCTAGTGGGTGCGACCCACGAAGCCTTGCTGCACCTCCCCTGTTTTAGCCATTCCCGGTTGATGAGGCTACGATTACCTTTATAGGACACATCATCTTAGAATGCTCATCGTCCACCTGACGATGTTCTGAAAGCATTCAATCCATACAAGTTCGTTCCGGGTTCGAACGAAACCGAAGGCATTATCTCGTTACACTCATTTTGGAATCACCCTCAGAGTTAACGACAATAACCCTTGCACTCTGATTCTCCATCTCGAATCTATAAGTACTATTCTGTCAAACTCATTACGGAATCACCCACAGAGTTATACTGACGTATAGCCCTTACATCTCGAGTCTTCACTCGCTCCACTTGGATTCACGACCTAACGTTATTTGGAATCGATGTGGTTTTCGGATATCCAAATATGGAAACCCGATCCCGGTCTCATCGAAATCCAAAGCGTGTCTTTTAGGGCCAAGTTGTTTTAAAGTTTAAAACAATTCAATTACAGTATCTATATACACACAGATGGATAACTTATAAATCATAACTGATAATTAACATTATCACATAACAGATAACCCACATATCAATATCAAATAGATATTCCATATATATCACCATCACAATAGATAACCTATGTTATCATCACAATACAATCAAACATCCATACCACACAATATCATTTATCTCATTACTGAGATCTTAAAGCATCCAAGTTAAACAATGACATCCATTCATACATAAGCAATGATTTACTCATCACCATATAATTAATTTAAAATGAATTAAATTAACTATATCCATTACTAATTAATTTAAAATGAATTAAATTAATTACCCCAACTTTAATTAATTTAAAATAAATTAAATTAATTACTTCATCTTTAATTTAAAATAAATTAAATTAATTTCTTCACCAATATATATCTTGCTTACTCAAACATTTAATTGATTACAATCAATTAATCATTCAAAATAAATCATCCTAATTAATCACTCTTGATTAATTACTTTTAATTACATTCGTGTAATTTTCCTTAATTAATTTCACAAAATTAATTATTCTCAAATAAATAGTAATTAACCTTTAATTACTTCAATTAATTAATTAATCATAATTAATTACATTTATCCTTAATTAATTACATTAATTAATTACCTTTAATTATTTATCATTGATTAATTAATCTTAATTAATCAACTTTAATTACATCATTAATTATTCCTTAAATTAATTACTCTAAGTAATTAACTAACTTAATTACTATATTAAACCAAATTATTTATCCTTAAATTAATTTCTTAATTAATTATTTGATTAATTACTAAATAATTAATCCAAATTATCTCATACTTAAACATCTCCTTAATTACAATCTGTAATTATTAAACAATTACTTAACTGTGTAATTCCCAAATCATTAATTACATAAAGTAATTATTTATAACCCAAATGTTTAAAATTAATTAAACTTAATTAATTAAGAATAAACAATCTCATTAAACTAAATTAATTACATTTAGTAATTAATTTCTTAATTACTTTATTAAGTAATTACCCAAACCATTTACAATTGATTATTAATAAATTAATTAATCTAATTAATCATAAAAATTAATCACATTAATTAATTATTTAAATAATCTTGGTTAATGACCATCATTAACCCTTCTCTAATTATTTTATAAAGTAATTAACTTAAGTTAATTACAGTTTAATTAACTTTAATTATCTATAATTTAAAGTCTAATTATTTAAATAAATTAACCTTGATTAAAAACTTAATTACTTAATTAATAATTTATTAATCATTAATTAATAATCTAATTAATGATCTAAATTTCAAATTGATTAACCCCTAAATCAATATTCATTCAATCTTTAATAATTAATTAAATAAATTAATTAATTATTACTTAATTACTTTTTTAATAAATTAATTTCAAAGCATTCATTCTTAACTAAATTTTAAAATAAGACATTTCTAAATTATGTTTAAAACAAATTTTATTTTAAACAAAGTACTTTTGAACTTGTTTCCAAATTTCATTTTAAATACAAGTTTTAAAATGAAAATAATTTAAACTTATCAAAGTTTAAACCATTTATAACTTTTAACATCTCAATAACTTCAAACTTTCTTTTAATTTTCAAAAACTGAAATACATATTCCACTTTGATTCCAGTTTTAAACTTAAAATTCAAATTAGCTTTGAATCCAGATTTAAAAATTTAAATTTTAAACTCTTTTTAAATCTTAACTTCATATTATTAAAACATTTTATAAAACACTTTAACAAATTTCAAAGTTGTTAAAAACCTTTCATTTTATGAAACTTATATATTTTTAAATCTATAATTCAAACTCACTTTGAATTAAGATTTTAAACTTGTTTTAAAACTTTGTTTAAAACTTGCTCTACACTTTTTTTTTAAATTCAGCTTTAAATTTTAAAAACTCAAATACTGTCAGGTTGCAAAACAGGTTCAGGTTTATTAAACCTGTAAAAATTCTTTTACACTTTATTTATTTAAACTGGAATGTTAAATTAACTTGAATTCAAATAAATTCAAATTTGAATTCAAATATGATTTTAAATTTTTCTAAATCATTAAAATGATTCAGGCTTTTACAAGTTTTTAAACCCAGAGGTTACAAGTTTGTAAAACCTGTAAACAAACACCTGAACCCCCACCACAAAATCTACTTCGAGTCTGCAACACCACATCCCCGAGAAATCCATCCTACTGCTTCGAGCAACCCAGAAATTTCCTCTATTACCAAACTAAACCAAACATCATCAGTGAAAATTTCTTCACCGTGCATATGCACGGTGACTCCGGTCTTCGTTGATCGACAGTGTTGATCACAACACACCAGAAATGACCTTAGCAACCCACCACAACCATCAATTCGAGCTACCATCACCAGAAATCAAAGATGATACCCAATATCAAAACCTAGAAAAAGAAAACAGGTTTCACCCTCCAACCTGTCAACGACGATAACCTACCTCTCCGGCCACCTGACAACTAACCCCTTCCGCCTCGAACTCAACTACGGCCAATCTATCGATTCCCAAAATATCTCAACACTCGATCATCACTACACCCCGACATTGCTGATTCTTCAAACCATTTTCAGACTAGGGTTTAAAAATAAAATTCAAAACTGCATCTTCCACAATGGAATTTAGCACCAACCAATATTTTTCCTAGCTTCCCAGATCAACCCGCCACCATCATGCAGAATTCCATCCCCTCCAAATTCATGCATCACCAGAGAAACCCCAAAGTTCATTTTTAGTTCAACTCTTAACTTCTCCTAAGCCTCTTTACTAAAACTTTTAGTTTTTTCTTTAAAAATCATATTTTGATCTATGTATTCATCCTATATTTATGAATCCAGAAAACATGATGATTAAATTTCAATTATTTTTGAACTTGTTTACTTATTTGGTTTTCCAGTATCCATCCCAGTTTATTACTAACTTAATTAAATTTTAATTTACTTAATAACTTAAACAAACACTTATTGTCTGTAGTCTAATTCCTACAGAGATTGAATCAAAAAAGAGTATGTATTTAAAACAGTACAGGGTTACTGGAAAACATAACAGAGGACATTCAAATATCATGCTCACAAATACAACTTCACATCAACATTCACACATGCATTACTAAGTTACTTCAGTATACAAGCATTCAACCATTTTAAATTTAAACTTTAAAATTTTAAGTGTTACTCACCTTTAAAAAATGCAGAGCTCAGTTGAATATGCAGAAATCACCAAAAATGCAGGCATTCTCTTTTGTTGATTTAATTTGAGTTGCAATTTTGAAAGCTCATGCTCCATAACTACAATTCCTACATGCATGCAGATGCTTTTGCCAATTTCCCAAATGCATGCTATGTAATTCAGGTGAAAAGATGCAGGCTTCATCCATTCCAGGTTTAAATAGAATGCAGGAAAAATGCAGGCCCCTTTGATTTGAATTTTGTAGATTGATTTTTGAAATGTGAGGAAGTGCAGATTTGATGTTTGAGTAATATGCAGACTTTTGGATTTGAGGATGTTTAGATTTGATTTTTAATGAGTTTGTATGCAAATTTTTGAAGGGAGTTACTGATTTAGATATGAAGAATTTTTTAAAAGGTGGTTTGAAGTTTTCTCTTGATTAAGGAAGAATGAAAATGCAATACTAAATTAAATGTATTTTCAGATTTGCTAAAATAAAAGAAAAACTAATTTTTTTACACTTTTCAAATTGTTTATTAGTTTTTGAACACTTGTTAATTTGTTATGCTCATTTTTATACACATGTTACATGAATATAACACTTGTTAAAAGAATGTAATACTTGTTTTCTTTAAAAATGATTAGTACTAATTTCAAATTAATGTGTGTTAGCTTAAATTAAGTTGTTAGTTAATTTTAAAATATGTGTATGAATTTATAAATGAAATAAAAACAAACAATGTTTTACAAATTAACTTATACATATTAAAATTAAAGCAATTAAAATTCATACTTTGGAATTTAAATTCAAAACCAAACAATTTCCAAATCAAGTTATAAATATAAATTCGATTTGAAATAAAAATTACAAATCTTATTCGAAATTTATAAAGTCAATACAATATTAATATTGTTTTACAAAAGTCATTTTACAAGAAATTATATTTCTATAAGTAAAATATCTATTTTATTAAACCATAAAACATTTTATTGAATTTATTCTAAATTTAAAACTAAATCCAATTTAATTTAAAAACATTCCAATATTTTTCTTATCAATTTTAAAAATCATATTTTTATTGAAATAGTTTTAAAAACTCAATATTAATTAAAATCAAAATTTCCAATTTATAATGTATATATTAGAATTTTAGAACATGGTTCATTTATTAATTTTAAACCAAAATCATTTATTAAATTTTTAAAAGCTTAAATATTAAATAAAACAAATTTCCAAATTACTACAACTATCAAAACTAGAAAATATGGTTTACTTATTGAAATTAAAACAAAACCAATCTATTTAAAATATAACCAAATATTTATATTGAAAATAGAAATCAATTTATTATTTTAAAAAGATAAAATAACCAATTTAAATATTTACTGAAGAAGATTAATAAATTTATCTGAATAATTATTAATATGTTATCAATATCAATTTAATTTTAACTATAGATTATTAAATTGATATTGTTAAAAATTCCGGGATGTTACAGAAGCCCAGTCAAGAAAGAAGAGTTACTTAGATAACAGGCATAAGGACCTAGAATTCTCAGTTGGGAATAATGTTTTAATTAAGGTATCACTTATGAAGGGTGTGATATGATTTGGAATCTTAGGAAAGTTGGTCCCAAGATATGTAAGTCCATTTTAGCATATAGAGAGGATTGAAAAGCTCGCATACAGAATAGAGTTGCCGAGCAGTTTGGCACATGTCCATAATGTATTTCATGTATCTCATCTTCGCAAGTATGTGCATGATCCAAAGAATGTTGTTCCTCTGACAGGGGTGGATGACTTAGTGGTAGAGATTAATTTGACTTTTGTTACACAACCAGTTTGGTTTGTAGCTAAAGATGAGAAAAGATTAGGAACATGACAGTCAGGTTGGTGAAACTTCAGTAGAGCGACAACGAGAAGAACTGTACTTGGGAGACGGAGGATAGGATTAGAGATACTTATCCTGATTTTCTTTGAGGGTATGTCTACATTAGATTTATATAGATAGTTGCTAGTCAGTTAGACTAGCATGCATGCTAGGTGTTGTTACAGAAGATTGCCATGTTTAGTATTTAGTTCTTACTGAATTTCGAGGACAAAATTCTTTAAGTGGGGCCTGTAACATTCCTAAATTTTTATAACATTATTCAGAAAATTTAGTTAGATAAATTAAATAGAATAATGATGACAAGGAGGCTGAGATTTGAATAAATTAAATAATAGGATCGTGCTTATTAACAAAGTAAATGGGTTTTAAATTTGTTTAAAGGTTAATTAAACTACACATGGGCATATAATAGGGTCGTGCTTATTAACAAAATTTTTTATTTTTGTCCATTCACGTCTCATTTTCTCAAAATCACTAATACAATTCTAAAACCTAAACTATGCAAGCCTTTATCAAAGTGGAAAAGAGGAATTTTAATCAAAAGCTAAGGATCAAAGCTAGGGAGGATCAATCAACAATAAATCTTAAATTCCTTATCATGTTTAAGGTGAAAAATAATCTTCTACCATCTCTATTTTGATTCTCGGATTATATGGTTTCAAATTTATGGATGTTCATTTTTATGATAAATTGGATGATGATATGCTAGAGTTATATTATAATGATTTGTTTTAATTCATAAGCACATGAATTTGTATGGCTTTAGTATAAAACTGAGAATATATGATTTCAGATTGCCATGGAAAATTTTATGTTAAGTAAAACATGATTTTGGAGATGGGTTTTAAATTCCAGAATTTTCCAAGCTATGGAAATTTTATTATCAATTTTTGATGAAAGATATGATATAATTGGGTCTAAAATTTATTTCGAGAATTTTAGGAAGAAATTGGGTCTAAAATTGTAGTATGTTTAATTACATGATAAAGTCGATTTTATGTGATTTTTCGTGATTTTCCCAATTGATCTATTTAGGGAAATAATTTATTTTAAAAGAAGGGCTTTTTTTGAAAAATGTCGATTTTAGGTTATATGGAAAGGTTTTAGCATTTAAATCCTTTACTTTAGGATCTGAACAAACGCAGCAATTTTAGAAGTAAAGTAATTGAAAATTTTTATGGTAGCCAACCGATGTTTTACAAATAGGCAAGTTGTTAAAAAAAAAATTCTTAAAGTTGCTATGATTCAACCTATAGATCAAGAAAGGGTGTTTCGCCTCTATTAGTAAGGACCTTTCGACACCTTTGATTCCACCTTGTCCTAGTCGAAACCAATACAGTCCCTACCACCATAGTTGAAACAAATGCACAAGATATCGCTTACTTGGTGTGTAGTGGATTAGAAGCAAGATGGAAGCATTGCTATCGAAAGGGTAGCTTCCGATGGAGTCGAAACCCTACTATGTTTTCATAAGTTAAAATCCTTGCTTATTTTTACCTAAAGCTTTCGACATATTCAAAACATTTGCTTTCGAAAAGATTTAATAATTAGCTTTCGAAAAATGCTGCGTTAGTGTTAAATTTTTTGCATCCGAACGAGTACTTTTTTCCTTTAAAAAAGAAGCTCTCGAAAGGGTAGGTTTCATCCCAGTCGAAATCAAGCTGCTAATTCCCATTCCGACTGCATTAAAGTCATCTATGTTGTCGAAAGGGTTACTTCTTTTTTACTTAAGCCTTTTTCCTTTTTGCTTTCGAACGGTTTGAGGGTTTCGAAAGTGATAAAGTCGATAGTGGTTTCGACTCTGTCCTTCAAAGTTTTTGTTTTAAATGTTTTTCTTTCGACTAAGATGGTTCTGACACCATCAATTTTTCCCCAAACTAATTTTTGTTGGTTTTGGAAGAGATACTTTCGTATATAGCCATTTTGACCCAAATGATGTTTTTATAGGGTAAGCCTAATACCATCGAAAGGTATAATAGGTTTTGAAAGAGAGCATTTACTAAGGGCTTCGAAATGTATACAATGTTGTGAAAAGAGTTCTTTGCTTTCGAATGAGGCTATTCAGAAGTTTTGAAAAAAAATGTTTTATGGCTTCAAAACATAAACCCAATCTCAATTTGAAGTAATAATCATGGCATAAATAAAGATTTTGAGATGTTATTCACATTGTTATTAGCCCATATTTGTATTTTGGAGAAAAGGGCAGAATAACCAGTTAGGTTGGCCCAGTAGTGAATTTAACTTAACAGATGTTAATTAAAGATATTGGCAGGGGACAATAGTTTTACAATAAGCCCATGAAAACTGTATGATATTGGCAAGGTCCAATACGTTCACAGTCAGCCCATGAAAACTACGACTTCATACTGGCTGGGTCTAGTAGGTGGCAAAAGCATTGAGACTGTTACCGTCGTTGTGGTAGAAGCTTCAAGGCCTAGTGTGAAAATTACAATTGGGAGTAGGGCAAGAGTCAACAGACCTATAAGGAGGTAGAGAGAATTATAAAGATTAGAGATATCCTTGGAAGACATCCAAAATTTTAAAGTACAGGTGAGTTCAAAGGGTATACCTCCAAATGGTGGTGTGAGCTCTGAAGAAGCAACGATGATCGGCCCCTCCTCTGGAGTTATAGTAAGAGTGAGAAGTTCAGATGTTGTTGTAGGGAAGGGAGGGACGGACTCAGGAATATCAAGGTTTTACCCCTTCGATGTGGTGATTGTAGTTGGAGGTGGTGGCATATATGTAGGAATGACGACGGCCTCAGTGCTAACCACTACAGCCTCGATGGGTATTTGTGTAGAAGTGGAAGCCTAGCGGCCTGTGCTGCTTGGCCCTCTACAAAGGCCTTAAAATCAAAGTCATCAAATAAAAGGGCCTTTATTGCCTCTTCGTATAGTACTCCTTCCTTTTCTCTTTTTTAGGGAAAGATTTGTCGTAGTCTTATACCAAGATTTCAGGTACTTTTCTTCAAGCCATCTGAGGTTACCATCTTTACAACGTTCATATAGTATTTAAGGGTCATGTATCAACTCTCTGTTTCTCCAAGTTCTTCTTTTTCTTTCTCCACTCAGGCAAGGTGAGCTTCTTGCTTAGTGATCATGTCTCTAATAGTTTTGTTTTTTTCTTTGGGGTCACCAGTTGCTGGTCCTACATTTCAGAGGTTTCCTAGTTCGCAACCTTTTCATCTTTCCCCTTCTTCAGATCAAGCTGAAGCTTTACAACTTCGATGTTTGCAATGGTAAGCTCTAAGGATTTGGCATTTATTTTGGTTTGAAGTCCTCCTTTTTCCTAGCCAAATTGCATGATACTTCTCTTCTTCTTCTTTGGCAACCTTTTGTTTTTCAACAAACTATTTCTTACCCTTAATTATTTTGATTGGCAAATTCATATTCAAATTTTTCGCCAATTCTTTTTCTAGATTGAGTTAGTTCTTCTTATCGATTTAGCTAGTACTCTAGCTAATTTTCTCCATTAGGCATATTGTTCGACTACATTTATAGCATGACATTTCTATGACTATTTATTTTCTTTTTGGAGATGTCCACCACTTTATTATTAAATTAAACCCTAGTTAATCACAATTCGGATATGTGAGCCGCATCTTCAATGAAGCGGTAAGGATTGAGTTCATCGGAGTAGAGACAGAGGTGTTGGTAGGACGAACATGCTCATTCCCTAGCCTTTGGACTGGTTGTGACATGGATGAGGGTGAAGACCTCAATTTGTGGTATGTAGGAGTCGAGGTTTGAGAATTGTGCACAACACTAATGATAGAGGCACAAGAGGTTAAAGGTGGCACACTATGCTTCCTTAGAGATCAGTCTTGTTCGGAGTATGTATTAGATTTTATGAGGGAATGGGATCGGGCTTGGTATGGTGGTGTAATGACCCAGAATTTTGATAGTATATTTTAATAAATATTTAATCTAATTTAAATGAAATACAAGCTTTTCAAATTTATAAACCGATGGAAACTTGATCATTTAGCAGTTATATATGCTTTGTATTGGAAGTTTTGATTTGAAAACTCAAAATAAAATCTTTTAAAATGTTTATAATAAAATCTTTCTAATTGAATTGAATTAAAAGATTCAATATTTTCATATTTGATAATATACATATGAATATCTCATTATAGTCTTTGAATAATAGTTTTTAAAAATAGACAATCATGTCAATATTAAACATGAACATTGAAATGTAAGTATAAAAATGTAAAAATAAAATATAAATATAAAATATAAGATGTAACTAAAAATATAAATATACAAATATAAGTTATAACTAGAAATATAAAATATAAGTTATAAATTGAAATATAAAAATACAAGTATGTTATAAATCAAAGGTTTGAAAATTTAAATTACCAATAGAATAAAATTTAGAAATTATAACTGTAATAATCATACATGAACAATACAAATAAAATAAAACTAATACGCTAACCATAACTATAAGGGTACCCAAATAGATAAGATAAGTTAGCCTAAACAATAAACTGTAAAATACATTTGTGCAATGCAAATTCATTAACAAAAAATATAACAAGTTGCTGTGTGAATCATGTTTGCAAAAGAAGACAACTATTTACATAATCTGTATACACATATGTATAACAAAGATGACAAATTCATATACAAATATCTTTGTACAAAATACAAATTTCAGAAACATTAATTATATGTTAACATAAATGAAAGCATACGCATTAATTAGCACAACTTTGTGTCCAAGCAAATCTTACAGCCGAAATTGCAATATCATTTCATATTGCAGAAAATTTAATACAAAATCAACCTGGTCAAATATGTAAGGCTGTCTTGATACAACCTACAGCTGTTCAAAGCCTTTCTATATATATACATCATATTCTTGTGTTCGTTTACAAAATTGAACAAAACTTAACAGCAAACCTGAGGAAAAAAAGAAGAAAGGAAAAATAAACATTTTTTCTTTGCAAACTCAAATATATTCAAACAGCAAAAACAAGGAAAGTTTTCAGGAAATTCATCTGCAGTTCTTCATCAAATTTGCTTTCTGTTTCAATAAATTATTAGTGAGTAAACTTACTTTTCTTGAAAATTTAATTATGATATTTAGTTCCTGATGTTTGTGTTGCTTTATATTGTAAATAAGAGGGCCTGTATTTATTTTTGTGTACTGGAAGCTTTAAGTTCTTCATTGTTTCAAGCCTCTGAGCAAAGAGGTGTAAAGAATATTAATACTTCTCCATTTAAATCAATTTAAAACCTAGAGATGTAAGTTAATTAAGATTGTTTAACTTAAAACAAAAGCCTAGGAATTTATTGGAGTATAACAGTAAAATATAGGAACTGTTTAATCAAGTTACAAATAAAAAGAAATTAAAAGCTAAACTTCGAATGTTTTAATTTGTGAATTTGATCACATATCTTGATTTCACATACAAAGTTAGGATTTTTAAAATGAAAACGATGATTTTTAGTTCAATATTGAAGGTGCAGTTCGAAAATAAACAAAAGTTACATTTTTGTCAATTTTGGTTAATTTAATTAATTTTAATTGCTGAAATTTGTTATGATGCAAGTTTGAAGATGTAATAACATAGGAAAAATGTTAAATATTTTTTTCAATGCAAGAATTTGTGGAATGAAGCAATAGTAGGGTTTGAAATCAAGTTTTGTTGTGCATTGTAAATTTTTGTTTTCGGCACCATATGTTGATCGAGTGAATCGCGCGTCAAGGAGGTGGTTGAGGAGGGTCTGCACATGGCGTTGGCGAAGTGGTTTTGCCTCCGGTGGTCAGTTTTGGTGGGGTGAAGCGTTTTTGTGGTTGTTCGAACTTTTGGGTTCGAGTTACAGGCGACATTTTGTTTTCGACCCAATCGTGACAATTTGAGTTTTGTTTTCGTATGCACGGTCGAATTGGGGTTTGTGGGTGATAGTGGGGGTTGCCGGAGGTGCGGCGAACCACCGTGCACGTACACGGTGGCGTTTGGATGTCCGATGGAATGTCGTGATGGTCGCTTGCTCTTGCTCAAGATTTTTGGGGTTGTGCTTCGAATCGTTCTGGTTCGCGTGCGTGAGTGATTGATACTGCAGTTATATTTTATAACATAAGCTTGAATAAAAAATGATGAAAGAAAGGATCAGGGAGAAGAAGAAGGACTAGAGGAAGAGTGACACGGGAAAGAACTCGGGGAAACAGCAAAGGGGCTCAGGTTTTACACGAGGAATCGTGTGAGTTGCTTCGGGTTCCAACTTCTATGTGAGGTTTTACACGAGGAATCGTGTGAGTTGCTTCGGGTTCCAACTTCTATGTGAATCAGCTCATAACCTTTGGGTTATTTCGTGAAAATTTTTAATATTGACAAATTTAAAGCTAAGATTTGATTTAAACTCATTGATATAGTTTACAAATGTAAGATGGTTAAATTAATTTAAAGTGTAAGTGATTAAAAATGTAAATTAATGTATACTTGTAACTAAATTAATAACTATAATTAAATTTGTAATTAGAAATTAATCTTGTGTTTAATCAATTTAACTTAAGAAATTTAATTAATTACTTAGAGTTAATTAATAAATAAATGGTAATTAACTTAAGTGATTAATTAAGGATTAGATGATAAATTAATTGGTAATAAATGATTAATTAAAGTAATTTGTGATAATTAAATAAGTAATTAAATTTTATTAATTAATAATTAAGTTATTAATTAATAATTAAGAATCAATTAATTAACTGAGTACTTAAGTAATAATCAATAAATTTAATAAGTTAATAATCAATAATTAATTAAGCAGAATAAAGTAGTTATTCTTAAGTAATTAATTAAGTTAAGTAAACCAAACTGTTTTGATATGAACTGATGATTTTTGTTTGATTGATTATGATATCTGTTTGATGATATTCTATGATATGTTGTGATATATTCTAGCTATATCTGTGACGACTGTACATGACTTATCTGTTATATCTGTTATGTAAATGCTTAATATTGAATTAAACCGTTTAAGTAAAATAGACAACTTGGCCTTTAAAATGGCGTTTGGATTTCGATGAGACCGTGATCGGGTATCAATTCGATATTCCGAAAACCACATCGATCTAAATTAAATGATAGGTCGTGACATATCAATTGGAGATCGAGATGGTGTTTCAGAATGCAAGGGTTATCGTCGATAACTCTGAGGGTGATTCCAAAACGAGTGTAACGAGATAATACCTTCGGTTTCGTTCGAATCTGGAACGAACTTGTATGGATTGAATGCTTTCAGCACATCGTCAAGCGGACGATGAGCATTCTAAGAAATATGTTCTTTAAAGGTAATCGCAGCCTCAAGCTTCATCAACCGGGAATGGCTAAAACATGGGAGATGCAGCAAGGTTAGGTGGGTCATGCCCAAGCAGGATGAGGTATGCCCCTGTCTAGATGTCCCTTTATTTCGGCTGTGTGAGCAGTTGTTGGCCACAACTGCGGGGTTATCTTGTTCGGAACTTTTCAGTAAGGAATGGTTCCGGCCTTGTGTTGTAGGGGGTCAGGAGTGATCCTCGGTACAGTGATCTAGGCCCGGTACTGTGACGGGCGGTAACCCAGTAGCCCTACCATTGTTGGAAACCCATTTTCCCTACGAGACCCTACGGTTTTGATTTGTGTTACCCACTTTTGTGGCTAGTAGCTGGAATTTAATGAATGTTACAGTTTCGGCTATTTTCTATTTATTTTAAAACCCTAGACAATATTATAATATCACTGGATTTCCTATAAAATGTTTTGGTTAGCGTAAGGTAAAAACTTACCCGAATTTATGTGTGGGAAGTCTTACGTGATACCTTTATTTTCAAATGATTTTCAAGTTAAAAAACTTTAACACGTTTACTCACACCAGACCCATGTCTGACCCGGAGTTTATATTTTGTTTTTCATAAACTCTTGGGCACTCAAATTTTTATGAGTAGCCAAGTGATAGGTATTTAGAGTATTGATCTTCTGGAGGAGCTTTAGAGCAAAAGACCAGACGTATGTATCTATCTATAGTTCCGATGTGTAGTTAGTGTATGATGTATTTTTGATGTATGTATGGACATATATGTATATGACAGTTCTGTTATATGATATTGTATAGCTCTGATGTATGTATAACTATGCAATAGCTATGTAATGTATTATATATTGTTCAATTCCGCTGTGAGATTCTGATGTTGTTATTTCTTTCTTTCTATTCTTTTCTATTTCTATCCCTTTCTTTCTTATTGATGATACGTCTTTCTGGGGTTAGAAAGGCGGGTCGTCACAGTTGGTATCGGAGCGCTAGGTTGAGTGAGTACCTAGGCTCTTGAGTAATATTTATCTTGAGAGTGCGTATTTGTATTTTCGTTTAATTATATATCTATCTAAATTTGTTGAGTTACCAGTCCAGGTGGCCAACATGAGTTCTGGAAGAAGAGGCAGAGTTAGGGCCAGTACTTCAACTGATAATGTACGGAGTCAAAATGCTAGTGAGGCTGTAAATCCAGTACCGGCTCAAGTTAGTTTTGCAACTTTATGCAAATATTTCAACAATCTCGGAGGCCAACCATTCAAAGGTTCGGAATCAATAATTGAAGTTCAAGCTTGGCTACGCTCTTGTGAGCGCATCTTTAAGAGCATGAAGTTTTTGGATAAACGGAAGAGAGAAATGGCATCGTGGCAATTGCAGGGTGGTGCAGCAGCCTGGTGGGATGCAACCGTAGCAAACATTTATGAGGATGACATTTCATGGGACAGATTTAAGGAGCTATTTGAAGAGAAGTTTATGCCAACGCTAGGGAAGACCCAATTGTATCAGGACTTTCTATTTTTGAAGCAGGGTAGCATGTCTATTTCAGAGTATGAGACCAGATTCAACGAACTTTCGTGCTATGGACCAGGACTAATCGGTACTCCCCTCAAAAAGAACGAAAATTTTGTGCAAGGATTGAGGCCTGAATTCCATGAAAAGATAATGGTGCTTTTGAAAGGATCTTTTGTCGATTTGATTGATATGGCAGCGAGGTATGAAAATTTGATGAGTAAGAAATCAGTGGCACCAATTGCAGCTTCAGGAGGGAATTTCACTAATCCGAATAAGAGAAAGTTCGATCCCAAATAGAGAAAGCCTAGCAAGAAGAAGCCTGTAAATAACAACGGATCTTGCAAATGCTACATTTGTCAAAAGGAAGGACATTTAGCAAATAAATGTCCCAGAAAAGGATTCCAGCAGCAGCAACAGCAACCGCATTATAGTGGTCCAGGATCAGCTATGGTTCAGAGATCGTTGTGTTTCAATTGTCATCAACCTGGTCACATGATCAAGAATTGTCCACTTTTGTAGAGGGCGCCTCAGAATAAGGTCTTTGTTTTGGAAGCCGGTCCATCTTCTTCTTCGAAGGCAAAGGAGTTTTCGAAGGTACTTTACTTTTAGATGGCAAATATATTAAAGTTTTGTTTGATTCAGGTGCTTCCTTGAGTTTTATTTCTCTGGACTCAGTTGAAAAGTTCTTTCTTACCCTTAGTTCTGTAGACAGTCCTATCTTGGTATCTAATCCTATAGGAGGGGTGACCAAATTAGACACGATCTGTAAGGAATTGAAGATTTTTTATCTATCCCATAGTTTTTCTTGTGACCCGTATGTGTTAAATGTTAAGGGATTTGATCTTATTTTGGGAATGGATTGGCTGGATAAGTATATAGCAGTTTTGAATTGTGATGAGAGAACAATTTCACTGGAAACTGATTTGGGTAGAATTGCCAGAGTGTCGTGTGATAATTCTGGGATTCACTTGAGCAGTCTTTTGCATGGAATTGAGACTTCTGAAGAGAAGACTGAAGATATCGATGTGGTTCAAGAATTTCCTGATGTTTTTGAAGAAGTTAAGTGTCTGCCACCTCATCGAGAGATAGAGTTCCGTATGGATTTGATTCCAGGAGCAGTGCCGGTGATTCAGCCCAGTAGGAGAATGGCTCCTAAGGAAAGAGAGGAGTTGATTAAGCAGACTCAAGATCTTTTGGAGAAGGGGTTGATTAGGCCCTGTTTTTCTTGTTGAGGCTCTACTGCGGTGTTTGTCACTAAATCGGATGGATCGCTAAGGTTTTGTGTGGATTATAGAGAATTGAACAAAGTGACTATCCGGAATAAATATCCTCTTCCTCGTATCGATGATCTCTTTGACCAGTTGCATGGTGCTTATATCTTTTCTCAACTAGATCTAGCTTCAGGTTTCCATCAGTTGAGGGTAGCTGAAGACAGTATTCCCTTGACTGCATTTAGGGGACCGAATTGTTTCTATGAGTGATTGGTTATGCCTTTCGGATTAACCAACGCTCATGCCTACTTCATTAACCTCATGAACCGAGTCTTTATGGATGTGTTGAATAAGTTTGTGCTGGTATTTATTTATGATATCTTGGTCTACTCCAAATCTGAAGAAGAGCATAGGGAGCATTTGAGAATTGTATTAGAGAATCCGAGGAAGCATGTGCTGAAGGCGAAGTTTTCTAAGTGCCATTTCTGGAAATCTGAAGTTAAATTTTTAGGGAACATTGTTTCTGGTGAAGGCATTTCTGTAGACCAAGCGAAGGTTGAAACTATTCTGGAGTGGAAACACCCGGAGACACCGATGGAAGTTCGTAGTTTTGTGGGATTGGCTTGCTATTACAGGAAATTTATTAAGGATTATTCCAAGATTTCTTCACATCTGACCGAGCTAACTAGGAAGGGAGCAAAATTCAAGTGGACACCCCAGTGTGAAGAAGCTTTTCAGGAGTTGAAGACAAGGCTAACTAGTGCACCAGTGCTTGCTATTCCGGATGGGAAGAGAAAATTCAAGGTTTATACTGATGCTTGTATGGCTAGTTTGGGAGCAGTTCTGATGCAGAATGGAAGGGTAATTGCGTATGCGAGTCGGCAATTGAAGCCTCACGAGAAGAACTATGCTACGCACGATCTAGAACTGTTAGCCATTGTTTTTGCTTTGAAGATCTGGAGACATTATCTTTTGGGAGAGAAATTCGAATTATTCACGGATCACAAACCGTTGAAATATCTTTTCTCTCAAAAAGATCTTAATCTGAGACAGCAGCGGTGGGTCGAATTTCTAGCATCCTATGATTTGGATATTCTGTACACCCCGGGAAAGGCGAATGTTGTAGCTGATGCTCCTAGCAGGAATGCAGTCCTATCTCTTCTGGAAGTGGTTCCATCTCTTATTGAAAGGATTTCAAGCAGGCAAGAAGTAGATAATAGATTAAGAGGAATCATCAAATGAGTCAGGAAGGGTCAGTGTTCCAGTTTTGAAATTGATGGCCAAGGGACATTAAGGATTAATGGGAGAATTTGTGTTCCGAATTTCAAGGATTTGAAGCAGGAAGTCTTATCTGAGAGTCACCGCTCCAAATTGAATATTCATCTGGGAATCTCGAAGATGTATAAGGATATGAAGAGAGTCTTTTGGTGGTAGGGCATGAAGGAATATGTAGCTGCTTCTTTTAATAATTATGCCATCTACCAACAAGTTAAAGGAGATCAACAGAAGTCAGCCGGATTATTGCAGCCTTTGGAAATTCCAGATTGGAAGTGGGAAATGATTTCGAGGGATTTTATCGACGGATTGCCTAGAACCAGGAAAGGAAATGATGGTATATGGGTTATTGTGGATCGTTTAACTAAGAGTGCCCATTTTATACCGGTTAAGGCAACGCGTACTGCAGCTTCTCTGGTAGAAATTTTCTCGAAGGAGATAGTCAGATTGCATGGTGTTCTAGTCAGTATAGTAAGTGATTGTAATCCTATTTTCACTAGAAAATTCTGGGAGGCTCTGCAATCAGTAATGGGAACAAATTTGAGATTGAGTACAACCTATCATCCTCAGACAGACGGACAGAAGGAGAGGCTGAGTCGTATTCTTGAGGATATGCGGAGGGCATGTGTTTCGGATTTTGGTGGATGGTGGGAAGACCATCTTTATTTAGTAGAATTCTCTTATAATAATAGTTATCAAGTAAGTATTAAGATGGCTCCTTATGAAGCTTTATATAGAAGGCCGTGTAGATCCCCATCTTGTTGGATTGAATCGAAGGATCGTCTTGCGCTCGGGCCCGACCTTATTCGAGAAGCTTCTGCGAAGGTTGAGCTTATCAAGAAAAGGATGAAAGCTGCTCAGGATTGTCAGAAGAAATATGCAGATAGAAGACGAAGACCGTTGGATTCGAGATCGGAGATTTGGTTTTTATCAAAGTTTCCCCAATCAAAGGTGCTATAAGATTCAGAAAGATGGGAAAACTTGCTCCGAGATTCATTGTACCATTCCGAGTGTTGGAAAGAATTGGATCTTTAGCTTACAGGATTGAATTGCCAGAACGGATGTCTGGGATTCATAATGTATTTCATGTATCGCATCCGAGGAAATTTGTTCATGATCCATCACTGGTGGTAGAACCAGTAATTCGGGAAGATTTGGAAGTCGAACCCAACTTAACTGTGGTCAGAAATCCAGTTCGGATTGTGGATCAGGACAAGAAGCAACTCAGGAGCAAAGTGGTGAAAATCGCCAAGGTGCAGTGGAGTGAGGATCCCAGAGATTGTACCGGGAAAACTCTCGATTGTTTTAGGAAAGCTTATCCAGATTTATGTCTGGATAACTAGTGATGTTTGTTAGAGTAGACTGTTTGATTGTTTGTTATTGTACGGATGATATGTATGTTTGGATTGTTAATATAAAAGCTTTTGAATTAACTGTTGTTTTAAAATTTCGAGGACAAAATTCTTTTAAGGGGGAAAAAATGTAATGACCCAGAATTTTGACAGTATATTTTAATAAATATTTAATCTAGTTTAAATGAAATACAAGCTTTTCAAATTTATAAGCTGATGGAAACTTGATCATTTAGCAGTTATATATGCTTTGTAATGGAAGTTTTGATTTGAAAACTCAAAATAAAATCTTTTAAAATGTTTATAATAAAATCTTTCTTATTGAATTGAATTAAAAGGTTCAATATTTTCATATTTGATAATATACATATGAATATCTTATTGTAGTCTTTAAATAATAGTGTTTAAAAATAGACAATCATATCAATATTAAACATGAACCTTCAAACATAAGTATAAAAATGTAAAAATAAAATATAAATATAAAATATAAGATGTAACTAAAAATATAAATGTACAAACATAAGTTATAACTAGAAATATAAAATATAAGTTATAAATTGAAATATAAAAATACAAGTATGTTATAAATCAAAGGTTTGAAAATTTAAATTACCAATAGAATAAAATTTAGAAATTATAACTATAATAATCATACATGAAAAATACAAATAAAATAAAAGTAATATGCTAACAATAACTATAAGGGTTTTACCCAAACAGATAAGATAAGTTAGCCTAAACAATAAACTATAAAATACATTTGTACAATGCAAATTCATTAACTAAAACTATAACAAGTTGCTGTGTGAATCATGTTTGCAAAAGAAGACAACTATTTACATAATCTGTATACACATATGTATAACAAAGATGACAAATTCATATACAAATATCTTTGTACAAAATACAAATTTCAGAAACATTAATTATATGTTAACATAAATGAAAGCATATGCATTAATTAGCACAACTTTGTGTCCAAGCGAATGTTACAGCCGAAATTGCAATATCATTTCATATTGTAGAAAATTTAATACAAAATCAACCTGGTCAAATATGTAAGGCTGTCTAGATACAACCTACAGCTGTTCAAAACTTTTCTATATACACACACACACACATCATATTCTTGTGTTCATTTACAAAACTGAACAAAACTTAACAGCAAACCTGAGAAAAAAAAGAAGAAAGGAAAAATAAACATTTTTGCTTTGCAAACTCAAATATATTCAAACAGCAAAAACAAGGAAAGTTTTCAGGAAATTCATCTGCAGTTCTTCATCAAATTTGCTTTCTGTTTCAATAAATTATTGGCAAGTAAACTTACTTTTCTTGAAAATTTAATTATGATATTTAGTTCCTGAAGTTTGTGTTGCTTTATTTTGTAAATAAGAGGGCCTATATTTATTTTTGTGTACTGGAAGCTTTAAGTTCTTCATTGTTTCAAGCTTCTGAGCAAAGAGGTGTAAAGAATATTAATACTTCTCCATTTAAATCAATTTAAAACCTAGAGATGTAAGTTAATTAAGATTGTTTAACATAAAACAAAAGCCTGGGAATTTATTTGAAGTATAACAGTAAAATATAGGAACTGTTTAATCAAGTTATAGATGAAAAGAAATTAAAAGCTAAAATTCGAATGTTTTAATTTGTGAATTTGATCACATATCTTGATTTCATATACAAAGTTAGGATTTTTAAAATGAAAACGATGATTTTTAGTTCAATATTGAAGGTGCAGTTCGAAAATAAACAAAAGTTACATTTTTCTCAATTTTGGTTAATTCAATTAATTTTAATTGCTGAAATTTGTTATGATGCAAGCTTGAAGATGTAATAACATAGGAAAAATGTTAAATATTTTTTCAATGCAAGAATTTGTGGAATGAAGTAAGAGTAGGGTTTGAAATCGAGTTTTGTCGTTAACTATAAATTTTTGTTTTCGGCACCATATGTTGATCGAGTGGATCGCGCGTCAAGGAGGTGGTTGAGTAGGGTCTGGACATGGCGTTGGCGAAGTGGTTTCGCCTCCGGTGGTCAGTGTTGGTGGGGCGAAGCGTTTTCGTGGTTGTTCGAACTTTTGGGTTCGAGTTACAGGCGACATTTTGTTTTCGACCCAATCGTGACAATTTGAGTTTTGTTTTCGTATGCACGATCGAGTTGGGGTTTGTGGGTGACGGTGGGGGTTGTCGGAGGTGCGACGAACCACCGTGCACGTGCACGGTGGTGTTTGGATGTCCGACGGAATGTCGTGATGGTCGCTTACTCTTGCTCGAGATTTTTGGGGCTGTGCTTCGAGTCGTTCTACTTCGTGTGCGTGAGTGATTGATACTGCAGTTATATTTTTTAACATAAGCTTGAATAAAAAAAAGAAGAAAGTCCTGTGTGGCGGGCGGTACCCCAGTAGCCGTGCCATTGTTGGAAACCCATTTTCCCTACGAGACCCTATGGTTTTGATTTGTATTACCCACTTTTATGGCTAGTAGCTGGAATTTAATGAATGTAACAATTTCGGCTTTTTTCTATTTATTTGAAAATCCTAGACACTACTATAATATCACTGGATTTACTATAAAATGTTTTGGTTACCGTAAGGTAAAAACTTACCCGTATTTATGTGTGGGAAGTCGTACTTGATACCTTTATTTTCAAATGATTTTCAAGTTAAACAACTTTAACCCGTTTACTCACACCTGACCAATGCCTGACCCGGAGTTTATATTTGTTTTTCATAAACTCTTGGGTACTCAAATTTTTATGAGTAGCCAAGTGTTAGGTATTTGGAGTATTGATCTTCTGGAGGAGCTTTAGAGCAGAAGACCAGACGTATGTATCTATCTATAGTTCCGCTGTGTAGTTAGTGTATGATGTATTTTGGATGTATGTATGGACATATATGTATATGACAATTCTGTTATATGATATTGTATAACTCTGATGTATGTATAACTATGTAATAGCTATGTGATGTATTATATTTTGTTCCATTCCGCTGTGAGATTTTGATGTTGTTATTTCTTTCTTTCTATTCTTTTCTATTTCTATCCCTTTCTTTCTTATTGATGATACGTCTTTCTGGGGTTAGAAAGGCGGGTCGTCACAGGTGGAGGGCAAACATCCCTTTCTGACTTGAAGCGATCTCCGAAGTTATCACGCTCAAAGTAACACCTTCTTTCTTCTTCTTATCTTTCTCTCTCTTTTTTCCAAGCCCTTTCTCTTTTGGGTTATCTACAAGGTTCACGTTTGTGTGGTGATCTATATTGGAGAAGGGAGAGATTGCTAATATCGTTTTTACTACCAAGGTTGTTATAGAATTGTTTCCCATTGTACCTAAAGGGAAGTAAAGAATGGATTGTTACTACAAACTAGTAGAGATAAAGTATAGAGTGAGTGTGCTTATCTTCATAAGTGAAGCATGATGTGTTGGCGTGGCCTACTGATTATATGGATCGTGCTTGATCGAGAAGCCCACGGACAAATTTTGCACCCAGTCTGAAGGAAGGGTATATTGATGAAGGTGTCATATATATATTGCTTAGAACTCATAAGCTCCAAAATTGACCTCGTGGATATCAGCATCCCCAACCCACGAAGCAAGCCGAATATATCATCATGAGTTAGGAGTGGGGACGACCCTCTAACCAGTCTCAAAAGAGGCTCAATCATCTTCCCAAGGGACCTTTCTAGATGTATAAGCTGTGGACGGGAGTTAAAGTCCCTTTGTCTCCACCAGTCTCTCCTATTGACTCATTGTCCTTTTGCTCTTTGTCTATACATTGTCCATCTCCTTCACCATCTCCTCATAAATCCATCTCTTCATCCTCTCGTTTTCTTTATTACTGGAAGTATCTACCTAGATTTCCTCCTCTTTGATTATTCCTTAATTGGCCTGAGCTGGTGGAACTATCACAACATGTAAAGTGGACCATGGAATAGCTCGAGCAACACCAAAGGAGGTGGTATGTATGAAATAATATACGTATTGTGCAAAAGAATGTACGATGTAGCACGAGATCAGTGATGAAGCAAGTAGTTTGCTTTTTTGTTAGATTAAAAAATTTAAGTCAGGCGATAATTTGGGTAGGATTAACATTTTGGATTCTTGAAGGAATATCTGTAGAGGTAAACAAATTGGAGTTAGAGACTAGAGTAAAGTAAACTCAAGTAAGACAAAGTCTTTAACGAAGGACGTACATCCAAAAAGCCGTCTCTTGGAGAAACCTTAAGGGCAACTAATAAAATACTTGTCCTCAAAGTAGATCCTCTTATTATGGAGGTCTATTACTACTTTGTAGCCATAAAAGCATTCAAAGAAAGTAGGGGCAGAGTTTTCCAACCACTTCTTGAAATGATGTAGATATCTTATTTATTCTATTTGAGGTCCTCTATCCATGTGTCTTTGGAAGATAGCATAAAGGCTTAGAAGCAAAACATAGACATTTGGGTGGTTTGGTGAAGCACAAGCCTCAAGGATAATAGTATCTTCCTTAAGAATGGGTTGAAAAGGGAAATCACCGTAGAGAAGCACATGTAATTGTTACAAGCTATGTAACTATTGTAAGGGTTGTGTGCATACTATTGTAGTTATGGAAGAAGAACCTTGTAACACCTCGTATTTTGGAATAATATAATATGGAAAAAATAAATAAATAATCAAACTAATTATAAATATAAAAAATAAAGACAAGTAATTTAAAAGGGAATAAATTAAGGATGAAGAGTTAAGGGAATTAATAAGAATATGCTAGAATTGGATTTTACCCCAAAGCCTAAATTACTAACCTCCTAACCCTCCACCTTTTATTTATTCCTTCATTCACTTAAAAAAACAAAAACTAACCAAAGAGGGATCAACTATTTTTTTGAAGGAAGAAAAGGAAAAAAATTAAACGAAAAGGATTTCCACTTATAAGAAGAAGCAAAGCTATAAATCAAGTGTAATCAAACTAAAGGAGGGTAATTCTTTCTCTAAAACCTTCCAAACCCATATGGATTAGGATTGTGTATATACTTGGGATGTTTTGAATGTTAATGAACAATTTTTAAAACATTAGAAAATATTTATTCATGTTTGGGTATTTAAAAGATGATGATTTTTAATGTGTTTAAAGAAAAACGTGAACCAAAGTTTCCCCAAATCACTTAAATAATTTATATTATATGTAGAATAATAATGTGGAGACAGGTTTTTAATTTATAATTTTTGAAAGTTATTTCAAATTTATATGAATTTTCTAAGTTGAAAAAATGCCTAATTTCAAAAACTAATATTAAAAATATTAAAACAATTATTTTGGTTTGCAAATTTTATATTAGGTAAAGAAAGTAATTAGGATTTTGGTGACTTTTTGGGATTCTTCCTTTGCGTTTTTTGAAATTATATGAATTATTTGATAAAGAGAAGAGCCAATTACAAAAAGCTAATTAGTTAATTACATAAGAAGGTAATTAATAATTTATTAAAAGAAAACTGCATAAAGCGCTGATAAACCAATGATAATTAGACTTGTAACTGGGATAGGTAAAAAGCAGCCCCTTTGAATGGAAATAAAACAGTTTTAAAGTTAATTACCATATTTCCATATTAATTGGAGAAAGCTAATATCAATTGAAGATACCAATTTGAGATAGCTGATATCAATTAGAGATATCACCTAGATATACCAAACTGCAATGGCTTAATGTCAACTACTGATAGTTGATATCAACTGGAGGTAGTTGATATCAACTGAAGATAGTTGATATCAATTTGTGATACCTGATATCAACTGGAGATATCAACTTGCGATAGCTTAATATTAACTTATGATATATAAAAATCAACTTGTGATAGCTTTATGTCAACTGGAGATAACTAATATTAATTAACTTATTTTAGCTTATTGTCAGCTGGAGATAGCTGATATCAAATTGCGATAGATGATATCAACTTGAGCTATCAACATGCGATAGTTGATATTAACTGGAGATATCAACTTGCGATAGCTTATTATCAACTATTGATGGCTTATATCAACTAAAGATAATTAATATCAACATACGATAGGTGTAACCAAATGGAGATATCAACTTGCGATAACTGATACTAACTAGAGATATCAACTTGTGATAGCTTAATGTTAACTAGAGATACCAACTTGCAATAGCTTAATGCCAACTGGTGATACTTGATATCAATTCGATATAGCTAATATCAAGCGGAGATAGCTGATCTCAACTGGAGATAGCTGATAGCAATTAGAGATATCTAATATCAACTGGATATATCAACTGGAGATTGCTAATATAAACTTGGGCTTTCGACTTAGAGGCACCAACTGGATAGATGGCTATTATCAACTTAAGATATCAACTAGAGATAACTTAATATCAACTGGAGATATCAACTGAAGATAACTTAATGTCAACTTGAGATGACTATAGAACTTATTAACTTTCTATTGTTTAATGTCAACTTGATATAGCTAAAAAAATATCAACATACATTGGCCTTTAACCAATGGAAACGTGATAGCTAAAGGCACAAAGAAATTATAAGTAAGCAAATGAAGTTTGGTAGCAGTTGGGAAGCCATCTTTCCGGAGCGATGATTGAGAATTGCGTAAAAATGAAATGGACATAAATAATAATAAGCTAAAATGAAATAACTAGCTTAAAGAATAAAATTGAGACTTGGTTGAAATAAGCTATGTGATGATATGTTGGATCATTAGAAATAATGAAAATATAAATATATGGCCTTTTTGAAACCAGTATGACTAAACACGAATTTATATTTGATGATTGGTGATGTACAACCAATGTTGAAACCATATGTATAAAACGATTATTTGATGATTGGTGATGTAAGACTGATGTGGCAATAGCTTGTCTAAATATAACATTATATTTGATGATTGGTGATGTAAGTTATGAATGGAAATGGGATTACCACTAAGAAGAACGATTGAATTCTGAATAGAATTAACGTTATGGGAATAACCTATTAATAGACTGCGTAGTGGAATGCCTCCTAAAGAGAAGGAAGACATAAAGAAGTATTTGGTGGAACTTGAGCATTAAAGCTTCATCAGATCGAGTAGTTCACGGCGAGGAGTTTCCACATTGATCATGAAGAAGTTGGATGGATTATTATGAATGTGCATTGACTATTGGAAGTTAAATGAAGAATCTTTATCCATTACCCAGGATAGTTGACTTGTTTGATTAGTTCAGTGGAGCTAGAATATTCTCATAGCTATATTTGGCCACGTGATTCCATCAACTAAGGGTAACAGAGGATAGTATTCCATTGACTGCATTCAGAACAAGATAGGTTTATATGAGTGGTTAGTTCATCGTTTGGGAAAACTAATGCACCTATGTTCTTTATAGATGTTATGAACCGAATCTTTCGCGATCAGTTAGATAAATTTATGTTAGTATTCATTGATGACATTTTGGCATATTCTAAAAATAAGAGAGACCATGAACTTCACTTAGGCTGGTGTTGGAGACATTGAGATAGCATGAATTGAAGGCATAGTTTTCAAAATGTCACTTCTAGAAACGAGAAACTATGTTTCTTGGGCATGTTGTGTTGGAGAGTGGATTAATGGTGCATCCATCGAAGATAGAAATCATTAACAGTTGGAAGAAACTGGAGATGGTCGTGGTGATAAGAAGTTTCTTGGGATTGGATGGCTATTATCGCATTCATTTCTCACGTATAGCATTATCCTTGGCTAAGTTTACCAGAAAGAATGAGAAGTTCATATGGACTGATAAGTGTGAAGGGTCATTTCAAAAGTTAAAGAAGTATTAACAAAGGCTCTTGTCTTGGTCATACCTAACGAGAATCGGGAATTATTGGTGTACATTGATGCTTGTGGAACATGTTTGGGAGTTGTGCTGATGTAAAAAGGATGAGAGATCACTAACACATCAAGGCAGTTAAGACCATATAAGGTTAGATGTCCAACTCACAACTTGGAGTTGGCAATGTTATTTTTTTGGCTAAAAATTTGGAGACGTTATCCTCTTGAAGAGGAGTTCGAGTTATATATAAACCATATGTCCCTTAAGTATTTATTTTCTCAGAAAGAGTTGAATATGAGGAGAGATGGATAGAATTCTTGATCGTATATGACTTCAGTTTAGAGTATACACTAGGAAAGGGGAAGTATATGCTTTAGGTAGAAAGCATCAAAATTGATTGCTAGCCATGATTGCGGAATTGTAGTGATTAGAGACATTGGGGTCTTTTGGAGTGCATTATAGAATAAATGTAGGACGAAGTTGAGATCCTTGATTTGTAGCAAGTATGGAAGTACGTCCAACCCTGGTACAAAGGATTGCTGCAAGGCAAAGAGATGACCTGCTATTTGCAGAAAGAATTAGGCGATTAGGAATGGATGAAGATACTAAGGACCTAAAGGTTTCAAGATAGACTCGAAGATATGGCTAAGGAAGAAAGGAAGACTGTGTGCTCCGAATGTAGAAAATCTTCGAAAGGAGGTCTTGAAAGAAAGTCATCAATCAAAGTTTACCATTTATCCAAAGGGCACGAAGATGTGTCATGACATGAAGAGAGTATTCTTTTGGGAAGGAATGAAGAGGGATGTCAGTGAATGTGTAAAGAAATGTTTCACCTATCAGCAGGTAAAAGTTGAGAATCAAAAGCCAAGTGAATTACCCCAACCTTTGGATGTGCCAATTTGATAATGGGACTCGGTGTCCATGGATTTTGGATTGCTTAGGTCGAGAATTGTAAATGATAGCATTTTGGTGATAGTCAATAAATTGACTAAGGGTGCTTATTATGTCCCGTATAGTCGATAAGAACGATAGCTAGTTTAGCGAAGTTATATACGAAACGTGTGGTGAGACTACATGGTATTGTGGGAGTATTGTATGTGATGGAGACCATTTTTTTACCAGTGAGTTCTGGAAAAATTTGCAAAGTGCATTGGGTAAAATTTTGAGCATGAGTATGGTTTACCACCCATAGACTAATGTTTCAATAAAAAGAGTGAACCATGTGCTCTATGATATGTTCGGGGCATGTGTTTTAGATTTTAGAGGATCTTAGGAAGATCATTTACGTCTTGTAGTCTTTTCCTACAACAATGGTTACCAATCGAGTATCGGGATGACCCAATTTGAGGTACTATTTGGTAGACTATGTAAGTAACTTACTTATTGGTTGGAAATAGGGGATAGGCTTGTTTAGGACCCTATTTGGCAAGGGACACTACTGAAAAGGTAGAATTTATTTGTGTTAGAATGACGACAATGCAATCAAGACTGAATAGTTATGCCGATAAGAGAAGAGAAGAGCTTGAATTCACAATAGGCGACTATGTGTTTGTGAAGGTTTCTCTGATGGAGGAGTTATGTGCTTTTAAAAAAGCAAGGAAGTTGGCACTAGATACATAGAACTATTCCTAGTGATTGTGAGAATTGGTAAATTCGCTTATCAAGTTTAGTTACCTAGTATTTTAGCAGGTTTGCATAATGTCTTTCACATCTCATACTTGAGGAAATGTGTGCACAACCCAAATTCAGTAGTGGAGCCGAAGGTAGTTAAGGAATAACCTATAGAGCCAAATTTGACTTATGTTAGATGATAAAAGGGAATAAGAGGTCATGATACAAAAGTGTTAAGGAACAAATTTATCAAACTTGATTGCATTTAGTGGAATGATGATGTTGATGACTATACCTTAGAGGTAGAGGATAATATTAGAAATCTCTATAACGATTTGTTTCGACATGTATCTTTTGTTATTTAGACTAGTAGCGACACTAGTATGACTCTGTGTTAAGATTTGATTGCGCATTGGTAGTGGAACTGGTAAAAATATGATTGATAATGGATAATCTACGTTAGTGGGTAGTTGTTGTAATTATTGTCCAATGCGTACATTGTTTTGATGACAACGGTCTTTATCCTACTTTTGTTTGAATATCAAGGATGAAATTGTTATAAGGAGCAGGACTGTAACACCCCATAATTTGGAGTACTATAATATAAAGAAATTAATTAAATAATTAGTTAATCAAATTAATTAATAAACATAAAAATGAATATATTTTATTTAAAAGTGAATAAATTTAAGATAAATAGTTAGGGTAATTAATAAGAATACACTAGAATGGGGTTTTAATGCAAAGCTCAAATTACTAACCCCCTATCCCTCACGCCTTCCATTAATTCCTTCATTCACATAAAAAAAAACCTAACCAAAGAGAGATCGACTATGTATTTAAAGGAAGAGAATAAGAAAAACTAAAGGAAAAGAAGGAGTTCCATTCATAAGAAGAAACAAAGCTCTAAATCAAGTGTAATAAAACAAAAGATGAGTAATTTTTGCCTAAAACCTTCCAAACTTGTATCGATTAGGATTGTACAAATATTTAGGATGTTCTTAATGTTAATGAACTAGTCTAGAAAGATTATAAAACATTTGCAGATGTTTTGAAACTTAAAGATGATAATTTATGATGTTTTAAAGAAAAATGCAAAACAAAACCTCCCCAAATCACTTGAAAATTTTATATTATGTGTAGAATAATAATATGGAGATGGGTAATTTTATAATTTTCTTAAATTATTTGAAATTTATATAAATTTTCTAAGATGGGAAATGCCTAATTTTGAAAACTAATTAGTTAAAGTATTAAAATAATTAATTTAGCTATAAAATTTTATGTTAGGGAAAATATGTTGTTTAGGATTTTTAATGATTTTTTTGGATTTTTTCCACGCATTTGCAAATTCATATCAATTATTTAAGAACGAAAGGAGGAAATTACAAAAGACTGTTAATTAAGAAAGTAATTAATAATTTCTTAAAACAAAACTACATAAAGCCCTGGTAAAGCAATAATAATTCAACGTACAAATAGGTTAGGCAAAAAGTAGCTCCTTCGAATAAAAATAAAATAGTTTTCACGTAAGTTTCCAAATTGGAATGTTAACTACAGTAAATGATATCAATTGGAAATATCAACTTGCTATAGCTGATATCAGCACGAGACAGTTGATACAACTTGCGATGATTGATATTATGTGGAGATATCAACTTACGATAACCGATATCAACTTTCTATAGCTTATTATCAACTGGAGATAGGTGATATCCACTGGAGGGAAAATATCAACTTGAGATAGCAGATATCAACCGGAGATATCGACTTGCGATAACATAATATCAACTTGTGGTAGCTTAATATCAACTAGAGATAACTTATATCAATTGGAGATATTAACTTGCTATAACTTAATGTCAACTGAAGATAGCAGATATCAACTGGAGGTATTTGATATCAACTTGCGATAACTGATATTAATTGGAGATAGCTGATATCAGCTAGAGATATCAAGTTGTGATAGTTGATATCAACTTGTGATAGCCTAGTGACAAATTGCAATAGCTGATATCAACTTCCGATAGTTGATATCAACTTGTGATAGCTTTATGTTAATTGGAGATAGCTAATATCAACTTATGATATTTGATATTAACTTACGTTAGTTGATGTTAATTAGAGATCCCAACTTGTGATAGCTTAATGTCAATTGGATATACCAACTTGTGATAAATTAATCAACTGGAGATACCAACTTGTGATAGCTTACAACAAGAGTCATTAACTAGAGATAGCTTAATGTCAACTTCAGATAGCTATAAAACCTATCAACTTGCTAGTGCTTAATGTTAACTTGAGATAGCTATAAAACTTATCAACCTACATTGGCCTTTAACCTGCGATGGCCATGCACTGGTTGCCCACAACAACTAAAGGTGCTAACAAATCTATGTAAATAAATGAACTTTTGTAGCATTTGGGAAACCATCTTTCTAAGTGATGGTTGAGAATTTCTTAAAGATGAAATAACCATAAATAATAATAAGATAATATGAAATAACTTACTTAAAGAATGAGAACTAGGACTCGATTAAAATAAGCTATGTGATGATAGGTTGGATCATTAGAAATAATAGAAATGTAAATATATAGCCTTTGTGGCACTAACACATCTATACACAACACTATATTTGATGATCAGCAACATAAGACCTGTGTGGCAACTATTTCTCTAAACACAACATTATATTTGATGACTGGAGAGATAAGGCATGTGTGGAAAATGTTTGTCTAAACACGACATTATATTTAATGATTGGTGATGTAAGGCTAATGTTTCAGTTATTTGTCTAAACTTTATATTTAACGATTGGCAGTGCAAGGCATGTATGGAAATTGTTTGAATAAATGCAATATTATATTCAATGATGGAAGGTGTAAGGCCTTGATGGGAACCTAATAAGCTTCTCATGATACACTTGAGGGAAAGTTGGATAAAACATATATGTGATAACCTTAAGTGTCTAGCACCCTTGTTAAACTACTAGGAGTAGGATCCGAGTGGAAAATCAAAAAAAGAGCTAAGAGTAGAAACTAGTCAAAAATGTTGTAAAGGGAATCTCATGCTCATGTTGAAATTGATGATTCATGTTTGATCATGGTTGATATTATTACATTATATGAGTTAATTGATGAAGTTCAAATTGTGAGAAAAAACCCGTTCCATGCTTTAGCGGCATTGTCTTATTATATGATTGTTTGCATAGGGTAAGGTATTATCCATACCAGGCTTTATATCTAATCTATGTTTACATATTATTTTTCCATATTCTCATGGGTACTCATTCTAGAAGGTTAAGTATATGGTATAGACCGGTAACTTTTGGAAAAGATGGATGAAGTCTCCAAAGATAAAGAAGGAGGCTTATTTTATAAATAAAAGCTATTTTGAAATGTCATTGTTTAAAACTAGAATTATAACTTGTTATGTGTCCATGTTGGCATCCTAATATGTTGGGAATGTCACTCTATTTATAGCTTTTTATATACTTACCTCTACATGAGAACGAGATGGATTAATGATGGTAACTTTTGTAAAGCATTTTGATGTGATGAAACTATTTAGTTGCTCTATTGACTTAGTATTCTGAAAAAAGTTATATTGATCTTACTTATCACTTGAAAATAATTTTGATGATGACAATAGCATCATTGACATTCATTTTCGGGTCTCGAAGTGAAGGATGCCACAACATGGTATTAGAGCTTAGGTTAGGAGAACTTTAAGTGAAATAAAGCTATGTTTCATTTGGATTACTAGAAAACGAACACCTTAGGGAGGGTAAACGCTATATATATATATATATATATATATATATATATATATAACGTACTTGTATTTTGATATAAATATATAGGTGGGTAGATATATCTCTTCACTATTGCTTTCACTCTCCTTTACTTTCATTTAAACACATGCTTAAGTAGAAAGTCTATGAAGTGGGCATTTGACTTTAGGAGGAGGAAGGGCAAATGCTAGTAGGAGAAGTACAAGTACTCAGATAAACAACCAAGAAGGGGTGGAAAACTTGGAAGTTCATGCTGAAGCAAGTAATGAAATGCCTACGCCGAATGTAAGGAAATATGGATATAAACACACTCTTTCGATAGTTTTTAGCGAACTTAGCACAGCAAATACACCACATGCCCAAAATGTACAAAGGGGCTCTATGCATCCAGTTAAAGAGGATTTTTTTAAAATGATTCAAGAGGCCGGGAGAAGAAATGTTTGATGCAACAAAATAGGCATTGGGGGCTAGTGATTAGTTGATGCATGTGAAAGGATTTGTGAAGACTTAGAGCTCACCGATGCTCAGAAGGTGAAGCTTGAATGTAGCCATTTCAAGGGACAAGAAAATATTTAGTGGGGAACAATGAGAGGAGAGATTCCTAAGTGAGAAATCACTCGGGAAAAGTTTAGGGAAATGCTGGAAGAATAATATATTACTGGATCAAAGTTTTCAGTAATGTTCTAGGAGTTTGTAGAACTACAACATAGGTGTTTGATGGTGCTTGATTATATGTAGAAGTTTAACGCATTGTCTATGTATGGAGCTGATTTAATGAGGACTCTATGAAAGAAGGTAGAGAAGTTCTTTTGAGATTGAGACCGGGATTAAGTGACTGGGCAATAGTTCATCTAGCACTTCCATTCAATGAAGTAGTACATATGGTGAGGAGGTATGATCCAATGGACATTAAAAGGTGAGGCATGGGACAAAAGGCTTTGACTGATAAAATGAAAAGAAGTTTGCTCTATATCAGAATGACAAAAATGGCTAATAGTGGAAAGGAAATGCTAAGGGTAGAGGAGAGCAGAAAAATGTTGTTGATGTAACATGTTATGATTGTTGGCAAAATAGCACTATAGAAATAAGTGTCCAGAGTCGGTTGGGGTGGTGAAGGTCAAATGCTTTATCTATGACAAACCTAGACATAAGAAGAAAGACTTTGCCGAGTTAAAGCGACCAAAGGTTTTCACTTTAGAAGGACCATCAGCCTGACCAATGGATGAAAAGAAGGGAAAGCAAGTTGTGCTATGAGGTATGATCTCGATTTCTTGTACTTTAGTTAGATCTTTTTTGATACGGGTACTACTTATTCTTCCATTTTGAAAGATATATTGGATAGGTTAGAGTTAGGTACTACCTATTTAGTTATATCTTTACATGTGGTTAATAGATCAGTTGGTATGCTACTCGCGGATAGAGGTGCACTGACTTGGTGTTTGATTTGCATGGTCATTTGTTTTTTTGCAACACATATGCATTTGACTTCATTGGTATAAGGTTATTTGGGATATGGAGTAGTTAATGCATAGTGACACTGGGATCTTTAATGCTGATATAATTACCACATTACAGAATCCAAATGATGGGAAAAGACCATGGTGGTGCTAAATTTTATGGATGAAAAATCGGGATGAGCATTGTATGCGATGGAGGATCAAAAGGGGCAATAATTAGAGTACATGAAATCCGGGATTTTAAGGATGTCTTCAACAAGTAACGAGATTACTACTAAGAAGAACGATTGAATTTTGAATGGATTTGGTTCTAGGAGCACAACCTTTTAGTAGACTGTCTAGCAGAACGCCGCCATAGAGATGAAATAATTGAAGAACAAGTTAGTGAATTTGAGCGTATAATTTACATCAGGATGAATCACTGTGAGGAGGATCCACTTTATTTGTAAAGAAGTCGAATGGTCATTGCCATTGTCTATTGACGATAGGAAGTTAATGAAGTAACAGTGAAGAATTTTTATCTAGTGCCTAGGATAGATGACTTGTTTGACAAGTTGAGTGGGGCTCGAATATTCTTGTAGGGAGATTTGGCAACAGGATTTCATCAACTTAGGGTAGAGGAGGGTAGTGTTCCATTGATCACATTCATAATAAGATGTGATTTTCTACGAGTGGTTAGCGATGCCATTTGAAATGACCAAAGTACCTGCATTCTTTGTAGATCTTATAAACCGAATCCGTCATGATCAATTGGATAGATTTGTGTTGGTCTTCATTAAAACATTTTGGTGTGTTTCTAAGAATAAGAGAGATCATAATGTCCATCTTAGGTTAGTGTTGGAGATGTTGAGACATCATAAACTAAAAATGAAGTTTTCAAAGTATCACTTTTGAAAACGAGAAGTTAAGTACTTGGGCATGTTGTGTAGGAGACTGTATTAACAGTGGATTCATTGAAGATCGAAACTGTTATGGTCAGAAGAAACCAAAGACGGTCAAAGGGATAAGAAGTTTCTAGGGGTCCACTAGCTATTTTCATAGATACTTTAGGGATTTCTCACATATTGAATTACCCTTAACTAAGTTCACCAGGAAGAATCAGAAGTTCATATGGACTGATAAGTGAAAAGGGTCATTTCGGGAGTTAAGGATATTATCGACTTCTGGTTGATTCACTGAGCCCATCCATTCACTTCGACTCAGAGTGGATCCCTATGCTCCTGTCTTGATCATACTTAAAAGGAATCAGGAATTCATGGTGTACACTAATGCTTGTAGAGTAGGTTTTGGAGCAGTATTGATACAAATAGGACGAGTGCTAGCTTAAGCATCAAGGCAGTTAAGACCACATGAAGTTAGATATCAAACTCATAGCTTGGAGTTGGCAACAGTAATTTTTACGCTGAAAATGTGGAGACATTATTGTTGGGAGAGCGGTTCGAGTTGAATAAGTACCATGAGTCCCTATATTATTTATTCTCTTAGAAAGAGTTGAATTCGAAACAATACATGGATGGAATTATTGGCTACATACGACTTTGGTATAGAGTATATGCCAAGAAAGGAGAACAAGATTGTGGATGCTATGAGTAGAATCATCAAAATGGAGTGTTAGCTATAATTGAGGAATGGAAGGCATTGGAGACATTAGTGTCTTGTGTAGTGCATTAAAGAACAAATATAGGATCAAATTGAGATCCGGTGATGGTAGCAAATTAGGAAGTACATCCAAACTTAGTAGACATAATTACTACAAAGAAAAAGGATGACCTGTTGTTAGTCGAAAGAATTAAGCCATTGGGATGAGTGCAGATGTTGAGGACCTAAAAGAGTCTGAGATAGACTCAAAGGATGTCTTAGGAAGAAAGGAAGACCATGTGTTCTGACTATAGAAAATCTTCAAAAGTGGGTCTAGGAAGAAAATCGTTGATCTAAGTTTACCATTCATCCCGAGGGCACGAAGATGTATCATGACATGAAGAGAGTATTCTTTCGAGAAGGGATGAAGAGGGATGCTGGTGAATATGTAAAAAGATGTTTCGCCTGTCAGTCTTCTAAAGGCTGAAATCAGGTTGCTTCAAACTTTGGAAGTATCGACTTGGTAATGGGATTTAGTGTCCATGAATTTTGTTGATGGGTTACCTGGTCTGAGAATGGGAAACGATGGCATTTGAGTAATAGTCAATAGATTGACAAACAGTTCTAATTTTATCCTAGTGGATTTGACAAGAATGACAACTAATTTTGAAGAGTTATACATGAAACATGTGGTGACACCGCATGGTATTTCGAGGAGCGTTATAAGTAATAGAGACCTTTGTTTTCCATTGAGTTATAAAAAAGTTTTCCAAGTGCATTGCGTACAGAATTGAGCATGAGTATGGCTTACCATAAGCAAATTGATGGCTAAACAGAAAGGGTGAACCAAGCGCTCGAAGATTTGTTAAGGGCATGTTTTTTAGATTTCAGAGGATCTTAGGAAAGTCATTCACGTCTTGTAAAGTTATCCTACAATAAATGTTAACAATCGAGTATCGAGATGGCCTAGTTTGATGCACTATATGGTTGACCGTGTAAGTCACAATTTGTTGGTTGGACATTTGGGATAAGCTTGTGTTGGGACCTATTTTCGTAAGATATGCTATAGAAAAGGTAGAATTGGTTCACGCTAGAATGAAGACAGTGCAATCAAGAAATAAGAGTTATGCCTACAAAAGGAGAAAAGAGTTTGGGTTTGCAATAGGTGACTATGTATTTGTGAAGTTTTCTCTGATGCTCGGAGTTATGTGCTTTGGGAAGGTGAGGAAATTGGCACCTAGATATGATAATCGTTCCAAGCAATCGAGAGAATTGATAAACTCGCTTTTAGAGTTGAGTTATTAAGTATTTTAGCTGGTATGAATAATGTATTTCAGATCTCGCACTCGAGGAAATGTATGCATGACCCAAATTCAGTAGTGGAGAATAGGAAAACTGAGCATTTGGAGCTAATTTTGACTTATGTTAGACGAAAGAAGGGGATATTAGGTCATAATACAAAAGATTCAAGGAGCAAAGCTATCAAACTTGTTTACGTCCAGTGGAATACATTATGGCTAATAATGAATGATCTACATTAGCGGGGAACTAGTGTAATTATTTTACTTTATCTACCTTGTCTTCATGATGTTGGTCTTTATCCTGCCTTGTTTGAATTTCAAGCACAAAATTCATATAAAGGAGGAAGACTGTAACACCCCATGTTTTGAAGTACCATAATATATGGAAATTAATTAATCAAATTAATTAATCAATATTAAAATAAATACAAGTTATTTAAAAGGGGATAAATTTTTGATATGAAGATTTAAGGAAATTAATAAGAATAGACTAGAATATGGTTTTAGCCCAAAACCCAAATTACTAGTCCCCTTACCCTCCCACCTTTCATTCATTACTTCATTCACTAAAAAACAAAACAAAAACTAAGCAAAGAGTGACTAGACATATTTTCGAGGAGAAGAAGAAATTTTAAAGGAAAGAGGGAGTTCTATTCACAAGAAGAAGCAAAGCTCTAAATCAAGTGCAATCAAACAAAAGATGAGCAATTCTTTCTCTAAAGCCTTCCAAACATGTATAGATTAGGATTGTTTATATATTTGGGATGTTTTATATGTTAATGAACAAGTTTAGAAAGAATAGAAAATATTTGTACATGTTTAAAAATTTGAAGATGATGATTTTGATGTGTTCAAAGAAAAACATGAATCAAAGCTTTCCCGAATCACTTTAAAATTTTATATCGTGTGTAGATTAATAATATAGAGATAGTTTTTTAATTTTTTAATTTTCTAAAATAATTTTCAATTTTTATGAAATTTATTAGTTGAGAAAAATGCATAATTTCGAAAATTAATTATTTAAAATATTAAAAAAAATATTCTGGCTTGAATTTTTTTTAAGGCATAATATATTGGTCAGAACTTTTGGTGATTTCATAGAATATTTCCCATGGATTTTTGAATTTATATGAATTATTTGGAAAAAAAGCGGAGTTAATTACAAAAGGTAACTAATTAAATAATTAAGAAGGAAACTAATCATTTCAAAAAAGAAAACTGTACAAATCCCTAGAAAACCAATGATAATTCGACGTACAATTGGGTTAGGTAAGAAGTAGCTCCTTTGAATTGAAATATAGCAGTTTCCAAGTTAATTACCACGGTGCCCTGTCAATCTGGAGATAACTGATATCAATAGGATATATCAATTTACGATAGCTTAATTTCAACTTGTCATAGCTTAATCTCAACTTGAGATAGCTAGTATCAACTTGGGATGTCAACTTGTTGTATCTTAATGTCAACTTTTGATAACTGATATCGACTTGAGATATTAATTTGCAATAGCTAATATCAATTGGAGATAGCTGATATCAACTTGAGATAGTGGATATCAACTAACGATGGCTGATATCAGCTGGAGATAATCACTAGTGGTAGCTGATATCAACATGAGGTATCAACTTCTTATAGCTTGAATTTAACTACAGAGAGATGATATCAACTAGAGATAGCCGATATCAACTTGCGATAGCTGATATCATCTAGAGTTATCAACTTGCGATAGCTGATATAAATGTAGATATCAACTTGCGATAGCTGATATTAAATGTAGATATCAACTTGTGATAGCTTAATGTCAACTAGAGATAGCTAATATCAACTGAAGATAGATGATATCAACTTATGATAGCTGACAACGGTTGGATATATCAACTTGCGATAGCTGATATCAATTGAAGATATCAAATTGCAATAGCTTAATGTCAACTAAAGATACCGACTTTTGATAGATTCATGCTAGTTGGATATAGTTGATATCAATTAAAGATAGTTGTTCTCAACTGGAGATAGCCGATATCAACTAGAGATAGTCGATATCAACTGGAGATAGATAATATCAACTATGGATGTCAAATGAAGATTAATATCAAATAGGGATATCAATCGGAGATAACCAATATCTACTAAAGATATCAACTGGAAATTGTTAATATCAACTAGATAAATGAACTAGAGATAGCTTAATACCAACTGGAAATAGCTTAATATCAACTAGAGATATCAATTGGAGATAGCATAATGTCAACTTGAGATTGCTATAAAACTTATCAACTTGCTATAGTTTAATGTCAACTTGAGAAAGTTATAAACATATCAACTTGTGTTGGCCTTCAACCTACAACAGCCATGTATTGATAACCTGCGATGGCTAAAGGTGCTAAGAATTATAAATAAATAAATGAAGTTTTATAGCACATGGAAGCCATCTTTCTTAAGTGATGGTTAAGATTTTCATAAAGATGAAATGATTGTAAATTAATAATAACCTAGAATTAAATAACTTACTTCAAGAATAAAATTGTGACTCGGTTAAAATAAGCTGTGTGATAGATACATTAGATCATAAGAAATAATGGAAATATAAATAAATGGCCTTTGCAGCACCAATACATCTAAGCATGGCATTATATTAGATGACTGGTGATGTAAGGCCTGGGTGGCCACCAATTTTCTAAACACGACATTATATTTGATGATTGGTGACGGAAGGCCTATGTGTTAATCGTTTGTCTAAACTTTATATTTAAGGATTAATGTTTCAAGGCTTGTGTGATAACTGTTTGTCTAAATGCAACAATATATTTGATGTTCGATGGTGTAAGGCTATATTGGCAACCAAATAAGCTGTTCGTGATACAATTAAGGGAAAGTCGAATAAAATACCTAAGTCATAACCTTAAGTGTCTAGTACCCTTATCAAGCTGATAAGGTAAGGCCCGAGTGGAAAATGTAAAGATGAACTAAATACATAAACTAGTCACAAATGTTGTGAAGGGAATTTCAAATTTGCATTGAAATTGATGATTTGTGCTTGATCGTGATTTTATATTTGTTAATAAATCTCTTTGTTAACCAAATATGCTAGGAAAATCGAATCTTGTCTGAATAAGGGCTTAAAAGGCCTTATATAAGGCTGAAAGAGTATGAATGTTCAATCCCAAGTAAAAGTCCAAAGTTAGGTTATATATATGTTTCTATGGTTCAAGTATAAGTTCAAAAGTAGAACATATGCAAGTCCAATAGTAAAATATCTTCATTTAATTGAATTATGCTATGCAAAATTATTTGTTAAAGTTCGTATATGTAAAGGTCTAAAAATTACAATCGGCTCTAAAAATCCCCAAATTGATTTAGGGTTTACAACTTGAAAATTTAAGAAAGAGAAGAATTATCCGTCCCATCCAAGTAACAGAGGGGTGCCTATTTGTAGTGGCAGTAGCAGGTGGGCTGGCTACCATGTGTCTACTCAATATGATATGTCTTATCTGTTTAAATTGTTGATATTCGACATCCACGCCTTCTTTTAGTACTCGACATCCTCGTGGTGAAACTCGCATCACTTGCCTTATAAGTTCGACAATATAATCTTCCTTTGGTAACTACTCAATAAATTTTATCATGGTAGATACTCGACAGTAGTTAGTATGGTAGTAGCAAGATGATAGTTAGGGTATCATAGGCTCGTCATCTTTTAAAGCTCGACATTCTTACCCCAAGACAAAATACTCAACATCTTCTAGAAAAACGATGTCCTCTTTTTACTTGTTCTTCAACACTCCCTGTTGTATTGATTCGATATCACACCATTCATCATTATCAACCTGGTTTTCTTTAGGATTGGTGGCCCTTGCATTAAAGAAATTAAATGGCTCCATTTTCCTATAAACTCAACACCTTGACTAATTATTGATGTTCGACATTGCTTATGTTCATTGTATGCTCGGCACTCCTTATAGTTATTGAGATTCGACACTATCTTCACCTTCCTTGCTCGATAACCTTCATAGATGTTGAGGCTTGACTCTTCCTCTTTTCTTTATTCAAGCTCGACAACTCTCATGTTTGTTAAACATTTGAAGCTCGGCAAATTTAGAGGTTCAACCCTTTTATACTTGTTAATTATATGAGTATGCATCGTCCCTTTCATCACAGAAGTTTGGCAACTCTTTGCTTCTAGACGTTCGACATTTGTTTGAAGCTTGTTACTATTTGTTAAATTCTTAGTGCTTGATGTGAAAGAAATGAATATTACGGATCTTAAGGCTAGGATTAACACTAGAGGGGGGGAGGGTTGAATAGTGTTTATAAAGAATTACTAAACCCTTTAGAGTTTATGTTAATTTAGACATAGATGTATGCAATCTACAGATACAGGGATAATCACAGAAACAAACACAGATGCAGAAATAAAATAAAAGCAGTAAAGGAAAGAACACACCGGATTTTATACTGGTTCGGAGTTACCCAACATCCAGTCCCGCAACACAAGTACAGATTTCCTTTCAAAAGCAATTGTACAATTACACCCTCGATTTCAAGGCTACGAGATACACCCTCCAGAATTTCAATCCTCTGGGTAGAGATACTTGATGTCCGGGCCATAAGTTTACCCAATTGATTTACCAAGGCTACAATCACACCTTTTCTCGCTTGATTGATTTTCAAGGCCACAATCACACCTTTTCTCACTTAATAGATTACAAAGAAGTCTATAACTCTGAATAGCACTGAGAACCTTGTTGAGATAGTAATAGAGAATCAAATTAGAAGTAATCGAGTATGATTCAATATTGATTTCGGCAGAGTAATGGTAAGAGTATGTATTAAGAAATGTGGTAGAAGAAAAGGAGTGAAAAACCAGAAAATCTGATATAAAATTCATTGAAACTAAACCCTATTTATAGAAGAACAATAACCATGTCCATTCATGAAGAGTTATGGCGAATAGACACTTCTTTTGAAATTTAAATTTTGAACTCAACTGACACCATGTAGACATGGTCACCATAGGCATGTCGACATCCCAGAGCAATTTATGATGATTTGATTTTCTTTGAAAATAACCCTTATCTTATATTAAAACTATTTTAAACTTTTCTAATATACTTGACTATAGTTAAAATTCATAAGTAAATATAGAGAATAATATATATAAAATTTAACTATAATTTTATATTTAAATCTTAAGTATAAATATTTAAAAGTTAAATATATTATTTTAAAAGATAGTTTAAAATTAGGAGTTATTTTGACTTTGAAATTAAAGATAATTTTGAGGCTAAAATTATTTAGAATCAGGATAGAGGTTTTTGATGTTTTTAAAAGGAAGGTTTTGAAAACATTTTGAAAACATGATATAATTTTGAAAAATCATTTTGAATAAAAAGTTAGTGGATACAAAACAATGTTCCACTAGATTTTTCGTAGGTTCCATCCTACTTAGGGTTCCATCCCTTTAACAAGCTCGAAGTGGATTCCATTCCACGAATAAATTGAATTTTAAGATGCTAGTGCTTTTCTATGAGTTTTAACAAAATTTCTAATTAAATAATGAATTACTTCAATCCTTGAACTCTTAATATTCTTGATACTCATGAGTCTTCAATCTTGATATCTTGAATCTCTATACTGTACAGTCTTCATTCTTGGTACCTGCATGGTTGAAACCTGCATATACATATATATCTAAACTTTTAATGTTAGTATTTATATTTTATAATCTATTCTAAGGTTGTTGTCATCAAAACCATCATCTCATAGACTAACATGATGATCTAGCTCTTTTATAGCTCAACACCCTTTATTATTGTCAAACTTGATACATTCTCCTTTAGATGATCGATATGAATACTTATATTAACATTTAACTTCGCCTCCCCCTCCCCACAGTGTCGAAGAAGAGTATTATACTTTAGTATAATTTTAACCTTTCATATTGTTACCGTGATATTAACATTGCCACTTTGATATTGATATTGCCACTTATTGGCATTCCGCTTTAATCTCATTCACTTATTTGAATTGAAGTCAAAACCTTATGTCATTTCTCTCCCTTCCTATAAGTACCTGCATCTTCTCCTTCTACAAACTTTTCTTGTAAACAAAACTCAAAACTGCAATTTTAATTTTCTTATTTCAAATTAAAGGTTTCCATTTTCATAGCATTCATGCTCGATTTTAACGTGCGACTTTTATTTCCAATCAAATTAAATGAATGACATGGGGGCTTTTAATTTCGAAATTAGGGTTTTTCTAATTGAATGTTTTTATGAGCCTTTTAGGGTTCGATTGATAGCTGGACTTGTATACCACTAGTAATTTTGAGAAATGTAATGCTCGAATTCAAATGCAGTTTACAATATATTGTTTTATTGATTAAAAAAACTCAATAATCTATAAATTTTAATGATTATCACAAAGTCGATATTCTTTTGGAAATTGGGTGACTTATTAGAGTTTTGATAGTTTTGATAACTATAAGATTTCCATTTATTTAGAAACTCGACACTCAACGAGGAGTTTAGTTAGTTGTTCAAAATTTGATATCCACCTAAAAAGTTAACAATCTGTTAGGGGTTTACTAATTAGCTACTGGTTCACAAATGCATCAACCATTTTATAACTCGATAACTAGTTAGGGGTTCGTTATCTTGATAAGGTTTTGTTAACTAGTTATCAACTCAATAATCAATTTATGATTAGGCAACTGGTGGAGACTTGGTAAATAGTTGTGAATCTAACAATCGATTCAAGAATTACTATCTACTTATGAAATGATATCCTTGTTATGAGTGGCTAACCTTCTATAAGTTTGACAACTATTTGAGTGGCCATAACATAGTTACAAGTTTGATATAACGTATAAATTCGACATCTTACTATGGATTCGGTAATTAGTTAAAGCATCTTCAAATGGTCTCAAACTCTTCAATTGCTTATGAATTTGATACCCTCTATGAACTCGATAGCTAGTTATGAGTTCCACACCTTTCCATGAATTCGATAACTATTCAAAGAATCTTCAATTAGTTATGAACTCACTTTTATGAGCTTGCTATCTTGTTTTGGACTCAGTAACTAATTAATGGATCTCCCACTGGTTATGAATTTAACACTATGTTGCAAACTTAATAAATAGTCAAAACACTTTTAAATGATTACAACTCGCTAGCTATCCATAAGTACAACCACCTGTTACAGACTCAACAACTAGTCATAGGTTTGAAACCTATTATGAACTCAATAAAAAGATATAAATTTGATATGTTGTTGTGAACTCAATAAATAATTAATAAATTTTCAATAAGTAATGAATTTACTAACCATCTACAAACTTGACATCTCATTATAGATTCAATATCTAGCAATATACTAAACAGCCATTTGGTGAATTGTCAAGTAGTCATAAACTCGATAACTACTTAGTGGTTTGGCATCTCATCATAAGTTTGATAACTGGCTAAAGGATTTTTAACTAAATATGAACCTGCTAAATAACCATAGTTTTGACACCTAATCGTCTATATTATATCTATATTCAAGGATTCAAATTGCCTTTGGCATTTTTTTTAATATGTTAAACTTTTATAAAATATATGGTACTTCCTTGATTTTGCATAATGTCATCTGGTAGATAAATTTCTGGCAAGAAGGATTCCAAACTGTCTACTTCTCAGGAATGCTTGAAATCTCATTTTCCAGAGAAGGGAGATTACAAGCTTAGCCAATCCTCTATAACTTCCAAGAATGAAATGGTTATCATCCTTCAACGGTGTGGTATTATAGACATAGAAGCTATGGTAACAAGTCTATCCGGTAGAATCGATAATCCTTTGGAAGGATTTTTCACTTTTACTTCTATCCACATTTGTCACTCAAGCTTCCTTCCCTTTCCAAAGTTTTTATACAATGCTTGGAACACTTGGATATTGCTCTGATACAACTGACTCCCAACTCTTATATCTATCTGAGTTGCCTAAAGATACTTGCCAGGAAATACAACCTCCCTTTGTATAATGTTGAAACCCTTCATCCATTAGTAAATCTTGTGAAACTGGGCAAGCAATTAGTAGGTTGTATATATCGCCTTCTTCCTCATCCAAAGAATTTAATTGTTAATCTGATTAACAAAGCAAGGGACTGGGAAAATCAATTCTTTTACATTAAGTGCTATACGCCTAGAATCAAAGGGTCCTTCTCTGTTCCCAGTAAGGTTTACTGCATTTTATAGCTTGTGTTATATTTTGATGTTTTCTTACAATAACTATTCTCTTTCAAAATCCACTTCCAAAGGAAGTATTTCCTTTGTTGCAACCATAATTAGTGCCTTGAACTAGCTTCTAAAAATATAAAGGATAGGCTTAAACTTCTAACTGAAGCCAAGCTCCTTAAATACTCTTTGATCTTGGAAAGTGTGACGACCCGGAATTTTGAACAATATCAATTTAATAATCTTTGTTAATAATTAAATTGATTTGATCATTTTACATTATGAATTGACAAGTTAAAATTCTTTTAAAGGTTAATAAATAATGTTTATTAACAATTTTCTTAACAACATAAAATTGGCAAGTTTAATTCTTTTGGAAACCAATAATATTTTAATTTGGAAATATTTATTTTAGCAATTTAAAATTGGTAAGATTTATTTTTCAAAAGCTAATCAAAATGTTTTCTATTTATAATGTATATATAGGTATATATTATATATAAGAAGTCTTTAATGTAATAAAAGCTATATATTCAAATTGTAATATATATGAATATATATATATTGTGGTTTGGATTTGTGTTTCAAAATTTAGTATAGTAATTATCAAAACTAATGTTAAAATGTTTTCCATTTAAAATGTATATATTTGTATATATATTAGAAATGGTAAAAATATTGTTTTGAACTTAATTATGTGTTTCCAAACTTTATTATATATAATTTGTAATTTGAAAGTTTAAATTTGACTTAATACTTTTAGAAGTGATATTTGAGATTTAAATTTTTATAATAAAGATAATTTCTTATTTAACACAGATGTATATATTTTAAACTTGAGTTTTAAATAAGATTTAAATTTAAAAGTTCAATTGTTTTAATATTCCTTCATTTTAATAACATAAGATAAATTTGGTTTAGTAATTTTATATATAAAAGTTAAAATAAATTCTCAAGCATATAAACATATGTTATATTTATTGGATCAAAAGCATAAGTTATTTATAAATAAATGTTTACACAAATTCATATGTATATTTACTAAAATCTAAAGCTTAAATTATAAAAGATAAGTACACATTATAATCATGTAAATATTACATAATTACTTATACATAATTTAAATAAATTATAAATAAGGAAAGCAACACTTGTAAATCATTAATTAAGCATTAAAACACCTGTAAACATTTTAATATATGTTAAAGACATTTGTAAGAATATAAGCATATGTGTAAGCAAATTAGAACAATAAGAGGACAAATGGCATTTTCTTCTTTGATAAGTAAATTTAAAAATTTTAAAACAATATGAGGAAGGAAATCTGTTTTTACTTTAAGATCAAACCCTTTTCTTCATTTTCAATTAAAAACTAAATAGATCAAACGAAGAAAACAAGAAATCGAAGATCAGAAAAATGTAACCTGGAAATCTAAAATTTGAATAAGGAAGTAAAAAAGCAAGTTTAGCATCAATGCAAGATCTTCAAATGCAATCAAGCAACAAGATGTAAAACTTCAACAAGAAAAACTGGAAAATTCAGCAGCAAGATTTATTTCAACATGCAGAGAAAAATTCAAGAGCTAATAAAATTTAAAGGCCTGGAAAACTAACATCTGCTCTGTTCTTTGCTAAATAAGGTGAGTAAATTAATTTTAAAAACAGTTTTAAATCCTGATTTCAACTTGTTCTTGTGAATGAATATCATGATGATTTCTGAAATACTTGAATTAAATTGGTTTCATGTTTGAATTAAGTATATTTGAATGTCTGTGTAGTTTACATGGTCTCTGTGTGACAATAACAGACATCAATTTTCGTAATAAATTCAATAACACAATGTTGAATTTGAATTGGCTTATGATTTGTAAACAAAAGTTGTTTGAAATCATGTAACATTTCATCTAAAAATAATTATAGGTTTTTAAAACGAATAATTAGCCTAAGTTTTTGAATTTACAGTAAAAATAGAATTTGGGTCAAAAATTTATGAATTCAAATTTAAGTTTTGATTTCATAATTGAATTACAAATAGGAAATCATGATTTTTGAGGTACGTATCATGATTTTTAGTTTGGTATTTGGAGTGAAGTTTCGGTTTATCTGTTTTGGGAAAATTGACCAATTTTCGGCGATCGACGATGAATTTGACGTCGAGGTTGAGCTTGAAGGTGGAGGGGGTGACGTTGATCGTAGGAAAAATGCATTGGGGATTTATAGTTGATTGAGATGATCGATAATTGATGGAGTAGGATTTAACACCCTGTGTTTTGACGTCGAAGTTCTTTTGGTTTCGTGGCGTCGAGCGCAACTGGAGACGATCGCGAGTGGTTCTGGAGATGCTGTGGAACGAGGCGGAGCTACGGTTAAGGCAAAGGAGCTTATCGATTGAGGGATGATCGATGGCGGTCGAATTTACGATGACATTGGTTCAGGCAGTTTGGGTTTAGGGGACAATTTTCGATGCTCGATCGAATTGTGATTTCTGGGTGTCGCAAGTGGTTGCCGTGGTTGAGTGCGACGTATCGAAGGCCAGAGCATAGTTCGTCGTTGGCCAGGGAGGTTGTGCACGTGGATGTGCACGATTGTGCATATGGAATATTGGGTTTGGAAGATGAAGATGGGAGCTCGAAGTTTACTTCATGTATCTGATGTTATTTCTCGAAGCAAGAGAAAGGGGTGGGGAAACTCGGGGCAGACTCGGGAATTTGTAGGGGCGTGCTCGGGGTTTTTGCTAGTTTACTCGAGATTGACTCGGGTTTGCATTTTAAGTATAACCAGATTTTATAAAGTCAGTGAAACAATGAATAGATGATATAGGAATTTGATTTTGGAATGTTTATAAAATTTTAAACAAAGATAAAACAAGTATTTACATATAAAACTAATTTGTTTCCAAAGTTAAGTTTTAAACAAGTTTATATATATTGAAATATAAAAGTTTTTAAAATAAAATAAGTGGATTTTCAATAATAAGGTTTGTATTAAATTTTATTAAATAACTTTGGAAAGTTTTAAAGATTTAAAAGTTTAATTTGAATGTTTAAACTGTTTTAATTATAATTGGTTTCTAAAGTGTTATATTTTAAATAAAGATTAATGATTAACATTTAGTAATCAATTATAATAAAGATTTATTTTGAGTAATTTAGAATTTTGATTAATTAAAGTTAAACAAATGTCTGAAGATAACTTAGATAATTCAATTATTATTAATAATTAAAGTGTTATTGGATAATATAAATGATTTAATTTAGATAATGATTTTCTTAATTAAGGATCTTTTAAAATATAAAAGTTAAGAAATTATTTAATTAATTTTAAAAGATTAGTTAGATAATTAACTAAGTAATTAATTAGTGATTAATTAAAGATAATCACTTTGGAAGTAATTAAGTGTAATTACTTGGTGAGGTAATTAAGTGACTAATAACTGGAGGTAATTAAGTAAAGAGTAATTATTTAACAAAGTAATTAGAGGATAATTACTTTATGAAAGTAATTGGGTAGAAGTGATTAAGGGTAATCACTTAGTAATTGGTTAAAAGAATTAATTAATATAATTAATTAAAGGTTTAAATTAATTGAAGGCTAATTAATTAATGAAAGGATTTAGAGAAATTAATAATGTGATTAATTACTTGTTAAATAATTAATTAGGAAGGATTTGATTAATAGAAGTGATTATTAATTAAATAATTAATTAGTAATTAATAATTAAAGAATATTAATCCAAAATTAAAGTTTAATCACTAAATGTAATTAAAAAGTAATAATCAAATGTGATTAATTAAAAGTAATTAATCAAGCATGTTTAATTAAAAAGTAATTAATCAAGTATGATTAATTATAAAGGATAATTAAGAAATAGTTATCAGGGTAATTAAAGAATAATTAATCAAGGATGATTAATTTAAAAGGGTAATTAAGAGATAATTTCATGGTATAGTTAAGAAGTAATTAATCAAGATGATTATTTAAAATTTGTAATTAAGGAATAATTACTTAAAGTAATTAAGAAATAATTAATAAAGGGGGATTAATTAAAATGGACAATTAAGTGATGTTTAGTTAATTAATTTGTAATTAAGGTTAATAATTAATAATTAAGTTTATTAATTAATAATTAAGGGATAATTAATTAGTTAATTAATAGTTAATTAATTATAAGACTAATTATGGATTAATTAATTTGTATTAAGAGATATTGATCAATAATTAAGGTTATTAATTAATAGTTAATGGATAATTAATCAGTTAGTCAAGGGTTAATTAATTGATTATAAAAGTAATTAAAGGTTAATCACTTTGTGTTGAAGGAGATTAATTAAATTAATTAAAAATGGTACAAACTTGTTTATGGATGATTAATAATTGGATGATAAATATCATTGGATGAGTTAATGATATTGGATGATGAATGTCATTGGATGATATTGGATGATTTGAATGTGTTATATCTGAAATGTGAAATATATGCTGCATTGTGATATGTGTGGATGAATTAGATAATAGTGGGTTATCTATTTGTGTGTTATGAATCATCCATTTATGTAAGTGATATTCTTGATATCTACTGTTTAAACCCTTAAGTACAACTTGGACATTAAAATGGCGTTTTGGATTCGGTGAGACCGGGATTGGGTTTTTTATCCGAAAACCAGAACGATCCAAATTAACATTAGGTCATAAATCCAAGTGAAGTAAAGTGAAGACTCGATGTGTAAGAACTATGTATCGTTATAACTCCGAGGGTGATTCCAGAATGTGTTTAACGAAGGTAATACTTTCAGTTTCGAGATGAAGATTCAAAGTGCAAGGGCTATTGTCATTAACTCTAAGGTTGATTCCAAAATGAGTGTGTAACGTTTGCGATTTTTCGTTGCCGAAAAACCGAATCGTTAGGGTTAAGAAGAAGAAAAAGGTAGAAGAAGACAGAAAAAAAGATAGAATAGAACAAAAAGAAATAACAGAACAACATCAGAATCTCACAATTCGCAGCGGAACAACATATAATAGATAAATGAATAATCTTTAAATAAAGAACTATATCAGTTACTACATTTCATCATATTACATTACATTACATCATCAGAGTGTACAATAACAACAAACAGTGGAAAAGAAATACTATATACTAGTGAATACGCCATGCCATCCAGCTTGCCTCCAGCAACTCCTGAATTCCAGAATATCCTGATAAATCTTACTCCTGACTGCCCGTGTGGAAATTGGTGGGCACCCAGAGTTTAGGAAGGAAAACAATAAACTCCGAGTCGGTCATGTGACTGGTGTGAGAACTAAAACAATTTATATTTTTATTGTTTTTAATAAAATAGAGGATAATTTTAAAATAGATTCGCATTGCTTTAAAAAATGAGACAACCATAAGGCCACCCGCACACACACACATTGCAAACGCAGAATCGGAGGAGATTTCTCCTTATGATAGTCAAAGATGCTTGATACGCATTAAAAAGAAACATTTGATATTATTACTAGTGCATAGTGTTGGAAAAATTATTTCGAAAGTAAAGATATAAATCTTAGCCAACATACGACCATTATCGTATGCCTACTATAGCTACCATGTTCAATAGCAGGTTACCGCCACATTCCATGGCAGGTTATACAATTAAAACCGTACAAGATCGTATTGTTTCTTTGGATTTCCAACAAATGGTCAGGCCAAGGAACTTCCCATTGCCACATGGAAACTCCTCTGGAATGACCTCCCGAGAACCTAACCGGATCTCTGCCAACACAAGGCCGGTTTACCCCTAACTGGGTAACTACTGACATGAATATGTCATCCCCCGATCGTAACTGATCTATCCGAGGATCCTCGATTTCCAATAACCAAAAAATTTGTAGCAACAACATAGGTTAAATATCTGGGCTCCATACCATGATACCACCTCTATCCAGAAGAAATGACATACACTAAAGGGGTTCGACCCCCTAATAACCTTGCTGCATCCTTCCTGTTTTGACCATTTCCGGGGTATGAGGTCCGACGAAGTCTCGTCCACAAAACCACGCTTTATACAAAAGCTGTGCTTTGGGTCAACAAATGATCATAGAAATGATCACCAAGATAAATGATCAAACCAATGATCATATAACAAATGATCAAACAATGATCATTTTACAGCAACACTCAGCATGCCACACTACCAAATTGGGAGTATATCACTAATAACCTTCAACTAAATAACCACTGAGCACGTACGTCTCAGAGAAGGGTGTTAAGCTAAGAGAATAAATTCTCCGCCACCAATAGAAATATATTTGAAAGAAATCAGCTTTATATCTCAATTTGTAATGTCAGACATACAATCCATACAATTCTGTTCCGGGCTCGAACAGAACCGAAGGCACTTCCAAAGAAGTCCTTGCAATCCGGATATTCACTAATCACGACCGGACTTACCGTCACTAAGGGTGATAAAACGTCTATATCCGAGATCATCCGATGTAGAGTAACTCGACGGTAATCCTTCCGTTTTCACAGATATCCGGTCTTCAACACCGGTCATCAAATGCAATCCATAACGACGTATCACATATTCGGAATGGGTTTTATGACCCCAAGGTCCTTTCCCGGCTAACCCGAATAGTGAGCGCTTATTCAAAAATAAGTGTGGCATTCAAATTCAAGCAAATCACAACAAATACCTATTTAAAGGTAAATATTGATAGTCGGATTATTTAACTATCAATAGGCATGCACAACATCACCAGATTCCAAATAATTTTCCAAATTATTTATTTTCCAAAAATATCTTTACAAGATATAAATTTCCACACTTCAAAAATAAATCAATATTTATTTTTAACAAATTCCCCTTTCTTTTATAAATTCCATAGTGAATTTAAATTTCCAAATATCTACTGATATACGATTTCAAATCGATTTTAAATATTCACCTTCAACTTATCTTTAAAAAGATAATTCTCAAAACGTTTCATTTCATATTGGAAAAACATTTCCATACTTATTCTAATAATAAGTATTTCACAAATCCATTTATTTTCAACACTTGGAAAATATTCAATATACTTAAATCGAAATTAAGTATATATTTCATTCTTTTAAGGAAAACATTCACTTAAACACATTTATTTGGGTCAAAACGAATGTTACGTAAAACATCCTTACGACAACCCAAAATCACTAGTATAGGGATTCGAAATTAAAATAGACATATAAATCCCAATACTAAACAAAACATTTCCTTTCGGAAATCATTTACTATAACAACAGTGTTATAGTCCACCATTTCCTTCTATTTCACGAAAACGTCTATTTCAACAATGAATGTTGAAATCTATGTATTCGATTCATAATACATTTTAAAACATCGTTAAAACGATTAACTTCATTTTATAATATTCATTTTCCCAGGCATATCCATTTTATTTGATAATATATTCACTGTCCAAAATCGTGAATATATTTCCTTAACCAATTTCAACTTTCAATTTATCAAATTCCATTGATTTCGAATTTATAAACAATGTCTATAAATTCCATTTCTATTTATAAGCTTCGATTTATAAATCTCCTTTATTAATCCAATTCAATTTATATAACTCAATTATATACTAAAAGTCCATATTATAAGTTAAATGCTTATAATCCATTTATTTACAAAATCGTTCCTTTAAACTTCTATTACTTATAAGATTCCTTTATATTTTACAAAAACTTCAACTTATAAGATCTCCTTTATTAACAATTTCTATTAATATCCCATTTATATGCTCAAAAACCAGTTTATAAGTTAATTACTTATAAATCTTTTATTTTACAACATCTATTCATTTTTATAATCTTCCCAATTTATAAATCTACAATTTTCAATGAAATCCATTGTATACTTCATTTTAACACTTAATAAACTAGTTTTATAATTCCAATATTTTTAATTTTAAAATATCAAATTTATACATCTTTTATATAACCCGTTTAAAATAATTCAAAAATCCCAATTTAACTATTTTATAAATTTATTAACTACTTGTCTCAAAAATCAGCTTTCGGTTATATTTCACAAAAATCTTAATTTTTATAACATAAAAATTTATAACGTTTTAATTATTTAAAATGAATCAATTCAAAATTTTAATAGAACGTATACTTTCAAAAAAATCACTTTACAAATTCTTTTTAAAATCAAAATCATTATTTTAAAACTTCAGAAATGGATCCGATGATGCAACGGCACCAAATAGTCAATCACGACATCCAAATATCATATATCGATATGATAATCAACAAATATCACAATATCTGTAAATAAATCAATACAGTTGAGGAATCCAGTTGGATCCCTCCAACCTATTTCCCTACATCCAAAGATGTTAGCACAATACAAATTCAGCTCTAGTACGGAATTATCGCGGTATATGGGATTTAAAATATTATCCGCTTAATAGACGGCGCAATAGGGTCTCATCCGCTATACAATGCGGGAAAATCAACTCCAAGTACATAATAATACCAATTTCACTATACTGTGAAATATTCGCGGTATATGTTTTTAATAATTATCCTCCGCTTACTAACGGCGTATAATGTCTATTTTAAAAATAAATAGATAACAATCATCATTCAAACATGCATTCAAAATTTTTAAATATAACTATTTAAAATTAAAATCGAAACCGATTCGATTGAGTGAGAAGTTCTCACCTTGATTTCAATTTCGTTTTAGCGATTTATTTCGAATGAAATTAAACGGACGTTTAATTTTACCCGAAATTCTCACTAACTCCAAACGAAGCGTGCCGGCTGGCGTTTCTAGGGTTTACCCCACGTTCCGAACACAATGGAACATGTTTCTGAGGCTAATTCGATCATCTGTGTGAGTTATGGCAATAAACGTTCGATTTAAAATTAAATTGGTAAATCAAATTTCTAGGCGTTTTAGCTTGCCCCGGACAAACGGTAAATCGGATTGACATGAAATTTGAAACCATACAATAATATCACATCACGGATCCGATGAAACTAGTTTCGTCGAAATCCGAGACTGTTTGAAAGATGACTATTTTAACTCGCCGAATTAATATTAAAACAATTTCGATGCGTTTCGAGCTGCAACAGTCAAATGACAACTCCGATTGCTACGAAAATTGAAATCCGATAATAAGAAACTATTAAGGATCCAATGGAACTAGTTTCGTCCAATTCTAAGACTGTTCGAAAATTGGCTAATTTCACTAGTCGATTAAATATTAAAATATTCAATTTTCACAAATTAACTCTTAATTCAATTTTAAAAGTTCTAAAATATCGTTCTAACTCCAATATGATTAAATAAAATTTTGCAAATCATTTTTAATCATATTTAACTCAAATTTCAATTATTTCTTGAATTTCTATTATTAAATTATCGATTTAATTGTCCAATTAAATGCAATTATTCGAAATAAAATTATTTGACTTATAAATTCCACTTATTAATAGTTAGAATTAATTAAATATTCAAATTTTAATTGTCAAAAATCCTGGGTCGTTACAGAGTGTAACGAGATAGTGCCTTCGGTTCCGTTCGAACTCAAAACGGACTTGTATGGATTGAATGCTTTCAGAACATTGTCAGGTGGACGATGTGCATTCTAAGATAAATGTGTCCTATAAAGGTAATCGCAGCCTCATCAATCGGGAATGGCTAAAACAGGGGAGGTGCAGCAAGGTTAAGTGGGTCATGGCCAAGTAGGACGAGATTTATCCTTGTCTAGATGTCCCTTTTTATTCGGCTGTGCGGGCAGTTGGATCTGCAGCCAACTGCGGGTTGTCTTGTTCGGGACTACTCGGTAAGGAATGGTCCCAGCCTTGTGTTGCAGGAGAGTTAGGGTGGCTCCTCTGTACGCTGATCTAGGCCACGTACTATGACGGGCGGTACCCCAGTATCCCTGCCATTGACGGAAACCCATTCTTCCTACGAGACCCTACGGTTTTGATTGTATTACCCACTTTTGTGGCTAGTAGCTGGAATTTAATGAATGTAACAATTTCGGCTATTTCTTATTTACTTGAAAACCCTAGACACTATTATAATGTCACTGGATTTCCTATCAAATGTTTTGGTTAGCATAAGGTAAAAACTTTTCCATGTTTATGTGTGGGAAGTCTTACATGATACCCTTTCTTTTCAAAGGATTTTTCTAAAGTTAAGCAATTTTAAACCGTTTACTCACACCAGACCCCTGTCTGACCCAAGTGTTTATTTTCTGTTTTATTAAACTCTAGGGTACGCATATTATGTATGAGTAGTCAAGTGATTCAGGTTTTCCTTGACAAATTTTGGAGGAGCTTTGGAGTAGGAGGCTTCAGCATGTAGATATGTAGATAGAGTTTCCGCTGTGATGTTATTCTGTATGGATGTTATTGTATTGTACATTAGACATAAATGTTATAACTGTCTAAATTGAGATGTATAGTTGTGTACTCTGATGTATATGATACTATATATATATATATATATATATATATATATATATTATATTTCATTCGTTCCGCTGTGAGATTCTGATGTGTTGTTGTTCTTTCTTCTCCTTCTTTTCTTCTTCTATCCCTTTCTTTCTTAAATAGTGATGTGTCTTTCTGGTAATAGAAAGGCGGGTCGCTACAGTTGGTATCTGGGCACTAGGTTGAGTGAATACCTAGGCCTTGAAGTGACTTCTTTCTTGAGAGAGCGTACTTGTAATTTATATATGTATATATATATGTATGTATGTATATATATATATCTATTTATATATCTACCTAATCTGTTGGGTTATCTGTTCGGATTTTCCAACATAGGTTATAAAGGTAGATAGGGTAGGAGTGTGTGTAACACAACTACAACTAATGGAAGAGGCTCATATGTTGTGGTTGGAGGTGTATCTGTCGAGATTATAGACCTAATACCGTCTCGAATAAGCTTTGTAGATTGATGAAAGGATTTCATTGATCCCAGAGAAAGTCTTTTAAAGGATTATAGTATATCCATTAAGTGTGAGATTGATTTGCTCTCGAGTGAGCGGGAATTCCAAGAGTTGAATCTGTCAGCTGAGCAGAAGCAGGTAATGGTATATTGGCGACTTCAGGAAGGATCAGCTGTGTGGTGAGATGCAGTACCCATAGATGGTTCTGAAGATTTTCTTTTGGAGCAAGATTTAGATGGTATTGAAGGAACAGTGATGCCTACTGCAAGGAAGATTTAGATATTTAGCAATCTTCTGGATCTCAAGTAAGGGAGTCTTATCTATATTGAAGTATGAGACTAAAGTCGGTGAGTTACCTTATTTCGTACATGGTCTCATTGTTTCCCTTAAAGAAGAACATGTGAATGGTGTTTGGTTTGCAGCCGAGTTTCTTGAGGAGATGTCTACCCGTCTCAAGGATCTTTTAGTGGAATTGGGTGATAGTTTTGTGTTTCAAGGAGCTTTTGGATAAGGAAGATCTTTTGGCTTAGCAGTATCAGTAAGTGAAGTTGGAAGCAGCAGCGTGGACCTGTTTCTTCGATGATTCAGAAATCTTTGGGATTTTACTATCGGCAGAGCAGGCAGATAGTGAAGGCTTGTCCATTTCTTCGGGAAGCTCACTAGAGCAGGATACTAGTTGGAGGTGATCTGTCAGTTTTTCTGATAAATAAGCCATTCTGGAAAAATTGATCTCGATTAGGAAAGCTATGCTGGTTGGTGAAGAGAGGACAGTTTCTTTGGAATCTGTACTGAGTGGGATCGCAAAAGTGCCTTGCGATTGGTTTGGGAATTGAGGCATCTCAAGTGGAGGTAAAAGCTATTAAGGTAGTTAGAGATTGTCCAGATGGTTTTAGAGGAAATAAGAGGTCTACCCGAATTGGAGATTGAGTTTTCTTACCGACTTGGATTCTAGGAGAAATACTGATGGTTCAGCCATGTTGAGGGATGATTCTTAGAGCGAGAAGAGGTTGGTGAAGCAGCTCTGGATTCTTGAGGAGGGATTGATCATCTAGTTTTCTAGTTAAGATTCTACTGGGATGTTTTGACCAAGAGGAATGGGTCACTAAGATTTTTGAGGATCTAATGAACAGTGTATGGAGAAAGTTTGTGCTCAAGTTCTTCGGTGGTATTCTCATCTACTCCAGATCAGAGTTGTGCAGCGGAAGCGAGATAGCAGTAAATAGAATCGGAGCAACCGGAAGTTGCAGTTTTCTTGGATTAGAGGATTTCTGCAGGAAACTCAAGTATGAAGGAATTTTCAGGATTTGAAAGCAAGGTTGTCAAGTGCAACTGTTTGGCTATTCCAGATAAGAAAAGTAGGTTTGAAATCCACTAACACTTGTGGAGCAGAGCTGTGTTTTGGATTTCAGTAAATTTTTTGGGAGAACCATTTTGTTGAGCAGGATCTGGAAATTGGTTTGATTTTGGTCCAGTTTGTTTCATGAAGCAATTAGCAAGGGTTAAGCTGATCAGGAAAGATGGAGGACCCAGGATCGTCAGAAGAATTATGCAGTTAAGAATTGAGGAGATTTGGAATGTGAAGTTGGAATTTGGATATTGCTTTAGTTTTATCTGGTCAAAGGAGATATAAGATTGGGTAAAACTGGAGAGCTAGCTCCGGAAGCATTTTGAGTTTTTCCTGTATTCTTTGGAGATTAGATTTTGATCTACAGGATTGAATTTCTAGTTCGGATAGCCGGAATTCATTGTATTTCACGTATCTCTGAGGAAATACGTATATGATTCATCACGAGTGATAGAATCAGCAGTTCAGAAGGATATGGCGGTTAAGCTGGTCTTGAGTTTAGTCTGATATCTTGTTCATATTTGTAGGTCCAGATGAGAGGAGTTTTGGGTTATAGTTGTACAGTTACTTAAGATTCTATAGAGCGAGTATTCCAGAATAGGTACCTGGAAACTCTAGATAATATCGGGAAATCTATCCAGAATTTTCATCTGGATAATTAAAATTATTTGTTTGAATTGGTTGTTACGGTTGCTACGATTGATAGTGTATGATTGATTTGTATGATTGCGGTTTGAATTTAAAATTTTTGTTGGGATATTAAATTACCTTTGCTTTTAAATTTCGGGGACGAAATTCTTTTAAGGGGGAGGAATGTGACGACCCGGAATTTTGAGCAATATCAATTTAATCATCTTTGTTAATAATTAAATTGATTTGATCATTTTACATTGTAAATTGACAATTTAAAATCTTATAAAAGTTAATAAATAATATCTATTAACATTTTTCTTAACAACATAAAATTGGCAAGTTTAATTCTTTTGGAAAATAATAATATTTTAATTTGGAAATATTTATTTTAGCAATTTAAAATTGGTAAGATGTATTTTTCAAAAACTAATCAAAATGTTTTCTACTTATAATGTATATATAGGTATATATTACATATAGGAAGTCTTTAATGTAATAAAAGATATATATTCAAATTGTAATATATATGAATATATATATATATATATATATATATATATTGTGGTTTGGATTTGTGTTTCAAAATTTAATATAGTAATTATGAAAACTAATGTTGAAATGTTTTCCATTTAAAATGTATATATTTGTATATGTATTAGAAATGGTAAAAATATTATTTTGAACTTAATTAAGTGTTTCCAAACTTTATTATATATAATTTGTAATTTGAAAATTTAATTTTGACTTAATACTTTTAAAATTGATATTTGAGATTAAATTTTTTATAATAAAGTTAATTTCTTATTTAACATAGAGATATATATATATATATATATATATATATATATATATATATATATATTTTAAACTTGAGTTTTAAATAAGATTTAAATTTAAAAGTTCAATTGTTTTAATATTCCTTCATTTTAAAATTTTAACATAAGATAAATTTAGTTTAGGAATTTTATATATAAAAGTTAAAATAAATTCTCAAGCATACAAACATATGTTATATTTATTGGATCAAAAGCATAAGTTATTTATAAATAAATGTTTACATAAATTCATATGTACATTCACTAAAATCTAAAGCTTAAAATATAAAAGATAAGTACATATTATAATCATGTAAATATTACATAATTACTTATACATAATTTATATAAATTATAAATAAGAAAAGTAACACTTGTAAATCATTAATTAAGCATTAAAACACTTGTAAACATTTCAATATATATTAAAGACATTTGCAAGAATATAAGCATTTGTGTAAGCAAATTAGAACAACAACAGGACAAATGGCGTTTTTCCTCTTTGATAATTAATTTTAAAAATTTTAAAAAAATATATGAAGAAGGAAATCTGTTTTTACTTTCCGATCAAACCCTTTTCTTCATTTTCACTTAAAACTAAATAGATCAAAAGAAGAAAACAAGAAATCGAAGATCATAAAAATGAAACCTGGAAATCTAAAATCTGAATCAAGAAGTTGAAAAGTAAGTTCAACATCAATGCATGATCTTCAAATGCAATCAAGCAACAAGATGTAAAACTTCAACAAGCAAAACTGGAAAATTCAGCAGCAAGTTTTATTTCAACATGCAGAGAAAAATTCAAGAGCTAATAAAATTCAAAGGCCTAGAAAACTAACATCTGCTCTGTTCTTTGCTAAATAAGGTGAGTAAATGAATTTTAAAAACAGTTTTAAATCCTGGTTTCAACTTGTTCTTGTGAATGAATATCATGAGGATTTCTGAGATACTTGAATTAAATTGGATGCATGTTTGAATTAACTATATTTGAATGCCTATGTAGTTTACATGGTCTCTGTGTGATAATAACATATATCAATTTTCATAATAAATTCAATAACACAATGTTGAATTCGAATTGGCTTATGGTTTCTAAACAAAAGTTGTTTGAAATCATGTAACATTTCATCTAAAAATAATTATAAGTTTTTAAAATGAATAATTAGCCCAATTTTTTGAATTTACAGTAAAAATAGAATTTGGGTCAAAAATTTATGAATTCAAATTTAAGTTTTGATTTCATAATTGAATTACAAACAGGAAATCATGATTTTTGAGGTATGTATCATGATTTTTAGTTGGTATTTGGAGTGAATTCTCGGTTTATCTGTTTTGGGCAAATTGACCAATTTTCGGCGATCGACGACGAATTTGACATCGAGGTTGAGCTTGAAGGTGGGGGGGGGGGGGAGGTGAAGTTGGTCATAGGAAAAATGCATTGGGGATTTATAGTTGATTGATATGGCCGATAATTGATGGTGTTGGGTTTAATACCCTGTGTTTTGACGTCGAAGTTCTTTTGGTTTCATGGCGTCAAGGCGCAACTGGAGACGATCGCGAGCGGTTCTGGAGATGCTGGGGAATGAGGCGGAGCTACGTTTAAGGCAGTGGAGCTTATCGATTCAGGGATCATCGATGGCGGTCGAATTTATGATGATATTGGTTCCGGCTGTTTGGGTTTAGGGGATAATTTTTGATGCTCAATCGAATTGTGATTTCTGGGTATCGCGAGTGGTTGCCGTGGTCGAGTGTGATGTATCGGAGGCCAGAGCATAGTTCGTCGTTGGCCAGGGAGGTTGTGCACGTGGATGTGCACGATTGTGCATCTAGAATATTGGGTTTGGAAGAAGAAGAAGATGGGTGCTCAAAGTTTACTTCGTGTATCTGATGTTATTTCTCGAAGCAGGAGAAAGGGGCGGGGAAACTCGGGGCAGACTCGGGAATTTGTAGGGGTATGCTCGGGGTTTTTGCTAGTTTACTCGAGATTGACTCGGATTTGCATTTTAAGTATAACCAGATTTTATAAAGTCAGTGAAACAGTGAATAGATGATATAGGAATTTGATTTTGAAATGTTCATAAAATTTTAAACAAAGATAAAACAAGTATTTACTTATAAAACTAATTTGTTTCCAAAGTTAAGTTTTAAACAAGTTTATATATATTGAAATATAAAAGTTTTTAAAATAAAATAAGTGGATTTTCAATAATAAGGTTTGTATTAAATTTTATTAAATAACTTTGGAAAGTTTTAAAGATTTAAAAGTTTAATATGAATGTTTAAATTGTTTTAATTATAATTGATTTCTAAAATGTTATATTTTAAATAAAGATTAATGACTAAGATTTAGTAATCAATTATAATGAAGATTTATTTTGAGTAATTTAGAATTTTGGTAATTAAAGTTAAACAAATGTGTGAAGATAATTTAGATAATTCAATTATTATTAATAATTAAAGTGTTATTGGATAATATAAATGATATAATGAAGATAATGATTTTCTTAATTAAGGGTCTTTCCAAATATAAAAGTTAAGAAATTATTTAATTAATTTTAAAAGAATAGTTAGATAATTAACTAAGTAATTAATTAGTGATTAATTAAAGATAATCACTTTGGAGTTAATTAAGTGTAATTACTTGGTGAAGTAATTAAGTGATTAATTACTGGAGGTAATTAAGTAAAGAGTAATTATTTAACAAAGTAATTAGAGGTTAATTACTTTATGAAAGTAATTGGGTAGAAGTGATTTAGGGTAATCACTTAGTAGTTGGTTAAAAGAATTAATTAATATAATTAATTAAAGATTTAATTAATTGAAGACTAATTAATTAATGAAAGGATTTAGAGAAATTAATACAGTGATTAATTACTTGTTAAATAATTTATTAGGAAGGATTTGATTGATAGAAGTGATTATTAATTAAATAATTAATTATTAATTAATAATTAAGGAATATTAATCCAAAATTAAAGTTTAATCACTAAATGTAATTAAAAAGTAACTAATCAAGTGTGATTAATTAAAAGTAATTAATCAAATGTCTTTAATTAAAAAGTAATTAATCAAGTATGATTAATTATAAAGGATAATTAAGAAATAATTGTAAAGGTAATTAAAGAATAATTAATCAAGTACGATTAATTTAAAAGGGTAATTAAAAGATAATTTCATGGTATAATTAAGAAGTAATTAATCAAGATGATTAATTAAAATTTGTAATTAAGGAATAATTACTTAAATGAATTAAGAAATAATTAATCAAGGGGGATTAATTAAAATGGATAATTAAGTGATGTTTAGTTAATTAATTTGTAATTAAGGTTAATAATTAATAATTATGTTTATTAATTAATAATTAAGGGATAATTAATTAGTTAATTAAGGATTAATTAATTATAAGATTAATTATGGATTAATTAATTTGTATTAAGAGATATTGATTAATAATAAAGGTTATTGATTAATAGTTAATGGATAACTAATCAGTTAATCAAGGGTTAATTAATTGATTATAAAAGTAATTAAAGGTTAATTACTTTGTATTGAAGGAGACTAATTAAATTAATTCAAAATGGTACAAACTTGTTTATGGATGATTAATAATTGGATGATGAATATCATTGATTAGTTAATGATATTGGATGATGAATGTCATTGGATGATATTGGATGATTTGAATGTGTTATATCTGAAATGTGAAATATATGCTGCTTTGTGATATGTGTGGATGAATTAGATAACAGTGGGTTCTCTATCTGTGTGTTATGAATCATCCATTTATGTAAGTGATATTCTTGATATCTACTGTTTAAACCCTTAAGTACAACTTGGACATTAAAATGGAGTTTTGGATTCGGTGAGACTGGGATCGGGTTTTATATCCGAAAACCACATCGATCCAAATTAACGTTAGGTCGTAAATCCAAGTGAAGTGAAGTGAAGACTCGAAGTGTAAGAACTATGTATCGCTATAACTCCTAGGGTGATTCCAGAATGAGTTTAACGAAGGTAGTACTTTCAGTTTCGAGATGAAGATTCAGAGTGCAAGGGCTATTGTTGTTAACTCTGAGTGTGATTCCAAAATGAGTGCAACGAGATAGTGCCTTCGGTTCCGTTCGAACCCGTAATGGACTTGTATGGATTGAATGCTTTCAGAACATTGTCAGGTGGACGATGAGCATTCTAAGATAAATGTGTCCTATAAAGGTAATCGCAGCCTCAATCCACATCAACCGGGAATGGATAAAACAGGGGAGGTGCAGCAAGGTTAAGTGGGTCATTCCCAAGTAGGATGATATTTACCCCTGTCTAGATGTCCCTTTTTATTCGGCTGTGTGGGCAGTTGGATCTGCAGCCAACTGTGGGGTTGTCTTGTTCGGGACAATTCAGTACGGAATGGTCCCGGCCTTGTGTTGCAAGGGAGTTAGGGTGGCTCCTTGGTACGGTGATCTAGGCCACGTACTGTGAAGGACGGTACCCCAATAGCCCTGCCATTGATGGAAACCCATTCTTCCTACGAGACCCTACGGTTTTGATTGTATTACCCACTTTTGTGGCTAGTAGCTGGAATTTAATGAATGTAACAATTTCGGCCATTTCTTATTTACTTGAAAACCCTAGACAGTATTACAATATCACCGGATTTCCTATCAAATGTTTTGGTTAGCGTAAGATAAAAACTTTTCCATGTTTATGTGTGGGAATTCTTACGTGATACCGTTTCTTTTCAAAGGATTTTTCTAAAGTTAAGCAATTTTAAACCGTTTACTCACACCAGACCCATGTCTGACCCAAGTGTTTATTTTCTGTTTTATTAAACTCTTGGGTACTCATATTATGTATGAGTAGTCAAGTGATTCAGGTTATCCTTGATGAATTTTGGAGGAGCTTTGGAGCAGGAGGCTTCAGCGTGCAGATATATAGATAGAGTTTCTGCTGTGATGTTATTCTGTATGGACGTTATTGTATTGTACATTAGACAGAAATATTATAACTGTCGAAATTGGGATGTATAGTTGTGTACTCTGATGTATATGATACTATATATATGTTATATATTATATTGCATTCGTTCCGCTGTGAGATTCTGATGTGTTGTTGTTCTTTCTTCTCTTTCTTTTCTTCTTCTATCTCTTTCTTTCTTAAATAGTGATGTGTCTTTCTGGTGATGGAAAGGTGGGTCGCTACAAAAAGTTACAGAGTGCTTGGGGAACCTCTAATGGTCAAGGGAGACGCTAATGGAAAAAAGCCTTAGTTGTTAGTAATTAAATAGCTTTTCTCTCTTCCTAGCCTATTCAACGTAATTCTTCCAATATTTTCTTATTATGACTTTAATGAGTTTTTCAATATAATTATCTTATGATTTTTCCTTTAACTTAGGCTCACCTTTCACCATCTCGGCCGCTAGGTCCAAGGACACTAAGGCTTCCACTTCCTCTCCAACTATGACTATTCCTATTAGGGATTCCATTGTTAATGCTCTTAGGCTATAAAAGATCACAAAAGGTAGATGGACTCTGGCGACCTGTCTACTGTTTCAACTCTTCCCTTAGTAAAAAAGTTAAACTTGGAGAAGATCAAACTCTTTATGTTATTATTGACGAAATGAATAAATAAAATACCACAATTAACCAAGATTTTAGTTTTGTCGACTTAAGCGTGCAAAATCAAAATCCTCCAAACAAGGTAGGGGTTACGCATACCCTAAGCCCTGCTATTTATATATCAATTCCTTCATCCGCAAATGATATACTATCGGGAATTAGACCTGACTCCTCACCCTTAATCTCTTCCTTTTGAAACTACTGCTTTATCTTATCCCTTCATGTTTTTATAATCCTGTTTGCTCAATCTTTCAATCTCCCTATATGGCCTCTTTAATGCCACTTCAGCCTTCCATTTTTTAGGGATCGTCTACATATTCTCTTCCAACAACTTCTTATGGTACGTATCCTTGTGCATTTGGCTAATTGAAGTTTTTTCTTTATAAATTCTTATTTATCATATGTTTTTCACATGTTTCAGGTAGCAAGCATATGTTTTTCCTCCAATAAGCCTCTCAAGGAACTATTAGTCAAGTTCTAGATCTTAAGAGTAGATTTCTTCATTAACAACTAGAATTAGGTTCCTTGGGGCCATGTTTTTGATATTATAGCAGAGAAGAATAATGTTATCTCAAAGAGGATAAACATTGCCTCTAACTTAGATGAGGAGAGAAAAACAAGGCTAGTGGAAAAGAGAGGGTAAAGCCCCTTGACGTAGAGCTTGAGCAAGCTAGAAAAGAAAAGGTTCAAATTGCTGACCAATTGGAAAGCAAAGACGTCACCCTCGTCTACTATTAACCCACTTTTTTGGAAAAGTTGTACATAGGTAGATTTAACCTAATGGACTTTATGATCATCAAGCCAAAAATCCCGGTGAGATGGTTATTAGGATTGGAGATCTCTTATGGACAAGATTATGGATGGTAGTCCTACAGATTCATGTGAATAGCATTCTGGAATTAGCTAAGTATGAATTTCACACTTCAATTGAAAAAATGATCAAGTACGATCAATTTTCATAATAGATCAACTATGATTCATCTCCATTATTGATCATCTATGACTAATATTTAAAAAGGATTGGCTATGGAACATCTCCATTATGCATCGGCTATAATCCATCTCCAAAATGGAGCGGCTATGATCCATCCCCTATATGAATCGTATATGGAACATCTCTATTATGGATCAACTATTATCCATCTCCATTATGGATCGACTATGATCCATCTTTAAATTAGAGGCTAACATCCATCTGTAATACTGATCGGATATGGAACATCTCCATTATGGATCGGCTATGATCCATCTTCAAAATGGATTGGCTGTGATCTATCCCCAATATGATCGGATATAGAACAGGTAATTATGGATCGGCATGAATCGATATGGATATGGATCTCTTGGATTAACAATACAAAGAACGATGATCAACCAATAATTCAAAATCCAAAAGTCAACTATGCACGAAACTTTGGAAATAGTAAGATAATACATGGTGGGACCCACCATATCAATTGCACGTGAAATGGAGCAACAAAAACGATCAGCGCTGTTCATTATTTTGATGAAAGTGAGGCCTACAATCGATAGAATGACCTCATTTGGATCTAGAGACTCGGTAGGTGAAATTTCAAGAAGATATTTTGCTATCTTCCCCTATAGATATAAGCTTCGTGGTTTATTTGAAGGATCTTTTTTTAGTTGGCTCTACTTCTTCACTACTTTATCGTCCTCCATTACTTTTCTAAGGTAAAAAAGGAACTGTATTTGTAATCTTACAATATAAATAAAAGATTATTGGAGTGGATGTAAGTCAGATTTTGCCGAACCACTATAAAACTTGCATGTTCATTTAGTTTTCTATAATCTATTTTATGATCTATATTCTTATCTCTATTAGGATATTGTTATTGGTGATTGGTTCTTTCACATTCAATCGGGTGTTGGTGACCATTTTTGGCACTAATGTTTTGGTGCTTTCATTGAGAGATCTAGCCTTTGTGGATTTGCAATTGGGATTTAGAGTTTGGAAACTATCTAGAGCTTAGATTTAGAGCAATGTTGAGACAATCAACAAGGAGAGTGCTACCGGAAAGGATCCACCATAGGTGGTGTTAGGTGGCTTCCTCAGGAGTTGGAGCTAATCAAGCATCTATCTACAGCACCAGAGATGAAACGGAAACAATAATTGATGCAATATAGGAAAGGATGCAAAAAGGACATTAGGAGATGATATAGAATTTACTTCTATAGATTAGACAAGCTGTAGAGCAGAACCAAGGGGATATAGTAGTAGGAGCTAATGACAACTTAGATCAAGTATTGAAGTGGCTGGAATTGCTAGAAATCAGAACCAAGAACTTGGAGACGGAGCTATTGGACAAAGGAATGAAACAGAGCAGTCGGGGGCAATCCCTGGCCATCTTAGAATAATCGACCCTGATCCTTCCAAAGGGATTGGCCTAGATCCCAGAGGCTTGGGAGCATCTCCTTAGGTCTGGTTGATTGCAATGCTGAAGGACTTGCGGTTGATACCATGGAGCTTGGTATGAATCGAAATTTGGATGCTTGTCCGGAGGAGTACGTTCTGGAATTCCCTTGTGGACTCGAGGGACAATTTGGAAATGATGATAGGAGACTGTCATTGGATGATAATGGCAGGTCTGCAGAGACGATCAGGCGAGCTACGCATAGAGGATTGGTAAACAAGGACTTGGAGGATGTAAATAAAGTCCATTCACTCCTAATATCAAGAATGCAAGGAATCCAATGAAGTTTAAACTACCAACACTTGAAGAATATGATAGAAAGTCGGACCCAGCTATGCATATAATGAGTTATATACGGCACATGGAAGTACTGGAGGCATCAGAGGAAGTCATGGCATGATGCTTTCCCCTGTATGCCACAAATATAGCTGCATTGTGGTTCAGCCAGTTGGAGAGTGGTTCTATTGGCACAAGGATAAAATTGGTCAAAAGATTAATGAGGCGGTTCAGAGTTCACATCTCGAAACCCAAAAACGTAACGAGTCTAGCAAAACTGAAGCAGAAGACCGGAGAGTCTCTAAGGAGTTTTCTAACATGATTTAATGCCGTGGTGACATTGGTGGATCGGCTAGATCCATCCATGGTTTTAATAACAGCTATATTAGGAATCGTATATGGCATAGATTTCAAGGATTCATTGGCATGGGATCCACCTATGGATCTCATGGAGTTTTACCATGAAGTAGAAAGGTTCTTGTGGCAAGAAGATGCACGAGCCGAAAAACCGAAGGTAAACACTGTGCAAAGCGGAGGATCATCATGAGATGCAAACAAGAATGATAAAGGAAAACGGAAACTTGATGATAGGTATGATGGGATGAAAAGGCTATGGAAAGAAGGGGAGCTGAAGTTCTCCTCCTATTCGGATTAGATGGAAAGCCCATAACAGATTTATCTAGACATAAAGTGGTAATGCCCCTATTGAAAACCAGCAATGAGGAATCCCATGAAGCAGGAGTGCATCTCTGGAAAGTACTGCTTGTTCCGAAAATTAAATTGGCACACCATGAATGAATGTGGGCATTTAAAGGATATAATTGAGGAGCACTCAAGAACAAAGACTAACGTAGTATGTAAGGAATAAGACATTTGTGGCGAAACAGAAGCAGCCACTGTCTACATCGAATAGAAATAGGAAAGGCCATGGATCAGGGTCACGGATAGTCATCAACTAATTGTTATGGTAAGGACGAGTTTAGGACTTAGACTTTGGCCATAATAATAATAAAATCTATAATAAGGCAGCTAAGTCACTTACACATGTACGAGATTGTGGACGACACTTAGGCATGCTCTAAGATGATGAAGAACCGTTGTGACCAGAGAGGCGCCCTTTGGCTTTTCTAGTTCTTTGGAATTTTGTATCTACGAACTCTTATTTATTAGGTTATTTATAATTTGCATTACTATGATAAATAAAATAGTACAAGATTATTGTCCCAACTGGGGTGATGGCGCGGTAGTTGCATGGTGCGAGTCCCTTCATCGGAGAGTGACAGAATGGACTCGCACATGGATTAAGTCCTCGGCTAAAGAGTTGAAGTCAGAGAATAAAACCAACAAGATTCTAGGTATGGATTATGCCTGGCAAGGAGTAGGTCGCTTCGGTGGAGAGTAATAGGATCAGCCTACATAGGTAGTCGAGTACGGATTATGCTCGGTAAGGGTCCAGAGAGACCACGATCGGCTTAGGACTTAGGCCAAGACATCATTTAACGTTCAAGGACGTTGAACCGAAGTACAGAATATAACAATGCTTTGCCAGGGAGCGACCGGATAGGCTTACTCAAATGTTGGGTATAGATTAAGCTTGGCAAGGACCCAAAGTGGTCATGGATTTGGATATGAGCCCGGAGTGATCCAGTATTTGGCTAATGACCCAAAGAGGACACATATTTAGATATTAGCCCTGAATGGTAATGAATTTGGCTTCGAATGTATATGGATTTGGATTAAATGACTTGAAGAGATCGTGAACTCGAAATTGGGTATTGGCTCGAAATGGTCATGGATTTCACTAATGATTTGGAGAGGTCATGGATTTGGATTGACAAAGGATTTGATTCGGATTAGATAATATAGTTATCGATGGATTATGGACTTCGGATTTGGGTCTATGGCAATTCAAAACACACCTTCCCATTGCAAGACATGTTATAGGGGTCAAAGTGCTAACCCACATTTTGGCAAGGCAGTATATAGGCGAATTTAACCCAACAGACATCATGTTCATCGAGGAAAATAGTCCATAGAGATGGTGAATAGGATTGGAGATCGATTATGGTAAGATTATGGACAATAGTCATACAGATTCATGCCAATAGCATTCTGGAATTCGCTAAGTATGGATTGCACACTTCAACTGATAAAATGAGCGAGTACGATCGTTTTTCACTATGGATCGGCTATGATCCATCTCCATTATAGATCTGCAATGATATGTCTCCATTATGGATCAACTATGATCCATCTAAAAAATGGATCGGGTATGATTCATCTCCATTATGGATCTTCTATGAACCATCTCCATTACGGATCAGCTATGAACCATCTACGAAATGGATTGGCTATAATACATCCTCAATATGGATCGGATATGGAACATCTCCATTATGGATCGGCTATGATCCATCTCCAAAATGGATTGGTCATGATCCATCCCCAATTAGATCGTTTATGGAACATCTTTATTATGGATTAGCTATTATTCATCTCCATTATGGATCGGCTATGATACATCTCCAAAATGGATTGGTTACGATTCATCCCCAATATGGATCAGATATGGAACATCTGCATTACATATCGACTATGATCCATCTCCATTGTGGATGGGTTATGATCCATCTCCAAAATGGATCAGCTATAATCCATCCCTAATATGGATTGGATATGTAACATCTTCATTATGGATCGATATGAATCAATATGGATACCAATCGCTTGGATTAATGGTACATATCAACAATAATTGTACAACAACTCAAAATCCAGATGTCAACTATGCACGAAACTTTAGGAACATCAAGATATTACGTAGTGGGACCCACCATATCGATCATATGTGAAAAGGAGAAACAAAAACAAATGGCACCGATCGTTATTTTGATGGAAGTTTGGCCCGAGATCGATCAAGGGACCTCGCTTGAATCTGGAGACTCCACAGCAAAAATTTCAAGAGCATATTTCACCGTCTTTCCCTATAAATACAAGCTTCTTGGTTCATTAAAGGATTTTTTCCAACTGGCTCTTCTACTTCAGTATCTTCTCTTCCTCCTTTATTTTTCTAAGGCAAAAAGCAACTGTACTTGTAACTTACAATGTAATAAAAGATTATTAGAGTGGACGTAGGCCAGAGTTTGTTAAACCACTATAAAACTAGCGTATTCATTTACTTTTCTGCAATTTATTCTGTGATCTATGTTCTAATCTCTATTTGGATTTTGTTATTGGAGATTGGCGCATTCACATTCAATCAGGGATTGGTGGCCATTTTTGATGCCAACATCTATGCAAACAGCGTCGTTAAAGACGCCAATCCGAATGTTTCCCATTTTATCAATCGGAAAGTTTCCCATTTCAAAAATCGTATATATATTTATTTACATGTTATCAAATTTAGTGTAGTTTTCATTAAATAAATCACAACTATTAATATACCTCGATAAATTCGAAACATAGTTTCTAAATTTTATATAAACAAATACCCTAACTTTAGAAATCAATTTCATGCCATATATAAAATTTGTAGATATATAATTTCATTTAAATTGAATAAAATTATGTCAAAAAAACTTTTTAGACCTATATCATCATGTCAAATCTTAGAAAGTAGTTTCTGTTCAATAGGACATATTTAAATGCTCCAAATCATAAAATTTGTATATTTGGACTGCTTCTACACAAAAATGTGATATTCTCATATTAATTCATACAAATCATACTAAAATGCTCAAAATTTATGTTTATATTTATACGCATCATATTTCATCCCGGTTTATATTAGTTTAACTTAATTTATCTGTCATTTGACTATGATTTTCCCAATTTTCTTGTAATTTAGCATGTAGAGTTTACATGTACAATATGTAGCTCTATTAACTCATTTGACTACTCAAAACTAATTCATTATTTAGGTTAGGAAAAGAGTCCAAAAACCATAGAGCCTAATTTTGAAATTACGCATCTCATTCCGAAATTTAATCATATCAAATTATAAAATCAAGAGATAAAATATAGAATTTAGGGAGGCCCATTCGCTCCGATCGATTTCTCCTAATTCGTCCTTGCTTCACTCTTCGATTTGCAACCTTAAATTATTAATTTAATTTTCATTCCAGGGATTATAGTTTATAAGAGCACTTGGGAAGAAGAAGAGAGAGACAGGATATAATTTCTTTAAAATGGAAAGTGGGACATGCATTTCCATTTTGAGTCAAACGAGTTACGCAACTACTATCTTCCCAAAATTTCAAATTCAATTTCAAAACTAATAGTGTTAGTATGACTCAAAGACATTTCCGATCATATCTCCTTCATACGAGCTCCAAATGACACAAAAAATATACTTTGAACCAAAAAAAACGAGACAATCAAAATGCGTTGCTATCGTCGCCAAATTCCAATGTCTTAAAACTAACCATTTTACCCCTCTTTATTTTTAATTTATTTAATGAATCCATTAATTCCACTATTATTTGTTCTATTAGCACATGGACAAAGTTGGTTGAAAGATTTATTAGGTAGGTCAGAGTTCACATCTCGAGACTCAATAATATGATGAGTCTCGCAACACTAATGTAGAATACCAGAGAGTCTCCAAGGAGTTTACTAACATGAGTTAATACCATGGCAACATCGGTAGAACAACTAGATCCATCAATGGTTTTGATAGAAGCTGTATCAGAAATTGCCGATGGCATGGATTTCAAGGATTCATCGGCATGGGATCCACCTATGGATCTAAGGGAGTTTTATCATGAAGTAGAAAGGATCCTATGAAAAGAAGATGCACGGGCTGAAAAAATGGAGGTGAATGTTGTGCAAAGAGGAGGATCATCAGGAGATGCAAATAAGAATGATAAAGGCAACCAGAAACTAGATGATGGGTATGATTGGATGAAAAGGCGATAGAACAAGTGGGAGCCGAAGTTCTCCTTCTATTTAGATTTAATGGAAAGCCCATAGCATATTTATCTAGACACTAAGAGGCAACTCCCCTATTGAAAACCAGCAAGGAGGAATCCCACAGAGCAGAAGCGCAAGTCTGGGAAATAGTGCATGTTCCACGAATTAAATTGGAAAACCATGAATGAATGTAGGCATTTAAAGGATATAATTGAGGAGCACATCAAAAACGACAGACTACCATAGTACGTGAGGAATCAAACAGCGGTAGTGGAATGGGAGCAGCCACTGTCCGCATCGAATAGAAATAGGAATCGCCCTGGATCGGGGTCACAGATAGTCATCAATTGATCATAATGGTAAGGACGAGTTTAGGACTTGGACTACGGCCATAATATTAATAATAAAATCTATAATAAGGCAGCTAAGTCGCTTACACATGTATGGGATCGAGAACAGCCACTAGGCCCACTCTAAGATGATGATGAACCGTTGTGCCGAAGAGGCACCCTTTGGCTATTCTAGTTCTTTGGATTTGTGGATGTACGAACTCTTATTTGTTAGGATATTTATAATCCACATTGCTGTGATGAATAAAATAGGACAAGATTATTGTCTCAACCAAGTGACGAGGCAGTAGCTGCAAGGTGAGACTTCCTTCACCGAAGAGCGAAAGAATGGACTAGTACATGGATTAAGTCCCCGTCTAAAGAGTCAAGGCCAGAGAATAAAACCAACTGGACATTAGGTATGGATTTTGCTTAGCGATGCTAGACAGTGACGGGATCGGCCTACATAGGCAATCGAGTATGGATTATGCTCAGCAAGGGTCCGGAGAGACCATGATTGACTTTGCACTTAGGCCACGACAACACTTAATGTTCAAGGACATTGAACCGGAGTATAGAATATAACACCGCTTCATCAAAGAGCAACAAGATCAGCTTACTTAAATGTTAGGTATGGATTATGCTCGGCAAGGACCCAGAGTGATCATGGATTTGGATATGAACGAGGAGCGGTCCAGTATTTGGCTAACCACCCAAACAGGATGTGGATTTTGATATCAACTGCAAATGGTAATGGATTTGGCTTTGAATGTGTACGGGTTTGGACAAAATTACATGAACAGATCGCGAATTGGGAATTGGAAACTGATTTGAAATGGCCATGGATTTCATTAAAGGTCCAGAGAGATCATGGATTTGGATTAGCAATGGATTGGATTCGGATTGGATAATATGGTTATTGATGGATTACGGACCTCAGATTTTGGATCTATGGCAATTCAAAACACACCTTCTTATGGCAAGGCATCTTTTGGGAGACAAAGTGTTAATATCCCCATTTGACAAGGCAGTATAGAGGCAGATTTCACCCAACCGACTTGTCATCAAGGCAAAAATCCAAGAGAGATGGTTAATAGGATTGGAAATCGATTATGGATAAGAGTATGGACAATAATCGTAAGATTCATGCTAATAGCATTGTGGAATTGGCTAAGTAGGAATTGCACACTTCAATTGAAAAAATGAATGGGTACGATCGTTTTTCACAATGAATCGGCAATGATCCATCTCCATTACGGATATGCTATGATCCATCTCCATTATGGATTGGCTATGATCCATCTAAAAAACGGATCGATTGTGATTTATTCTCAATATGGATCAGATATGGAACATCTTCATTATGAATCGAGTATGATCCACCTCCAAAATGGATCTACTATGATTCATCTCCAATATGGATCGGATATAGAACATCTACATTATGGATTGGCTATGATCCATCTCCATTATGGATAGACTATGATCCATCTCTAAAATGGATTGGTTATGAATCATCCCCAATATGAATCGGATATGGAACATCTCCATTATGGACTGACTATGATCCATATCCATTGTGGATGAGTTATGATCCATCTCCAAAATCGATATGCTATGATCCATCCCCAATATGGATTGGATAGTACATCATCATTATTGATCAGATGAATCAATATGGATACGGATCGCTAGGATTGATAATACAAATCAACGATGATCGAACAAAAACTCAAAATCCAGATGTCAACTATGCACGAAACTTGGGGAATAGTAAGATATTACATGGTGGGACCCACCATAACAATTGTGCATGAAAAGGAGCGACAAAAACGATTGGCACCGATCATTATTTTTATAGAAGTAAGGCTCGCGATCGATTGAGTGACCTTGCTTGGATCTGGAGACTCTCCAGCAGAAATTTCAGGAAGAAATTTCACCTTCTTCCCTTTTAAATACAAGCTTCATGTTACATTTGAAGGATTGTTTTCCAGCTGACTCTTCTTCTTCACTATTTTCTCTTCCTCCATTACTTTTCTAAGGCAAGAAAACAACTGTACTTATAATATTACAGTATAACAAAGATTATAGGAGTGGAAATAGGCCAGATTTTGCCGAACCACTATAAAACTTGCGTTTCGTTTACTTTTCTGCAATTTATTTTGTGATCTGTGTTCTCATCTCTATTTGGATATTGTTATTGGAGATTGGTGCTTTCACATTCAATTGGGGTTGGTGGCCATTTTTTATGCTAACGTCTATGTAAAAAGCATTGTTAAAGACACCAATCGGAAGTTTCCCATTTTATCAACCAAGCCCTCCCTAAAATTAGGGAACGACCCTATGAGGTGTAACAACCCGCATATTTATCGATTTTATATTTAAATATTTTATCGATACTCGGAATTTAGTCTGAAAAGCTACTTTTTGCATACGGCCGAATTAGGACTCGGGACCACTTCCATTGAGTTCAAAACGCCGTTTGCGATCTTTTTAAGTGTAAACTTTGATATTTTTGGAGTTAGTGGAATTTTGCTACTTTTTAACTTAGGGCTTTGGTTTGGGCTAAGCCCAATAACCCACTTATGTATTCAGTCCCAACCCTTTCTCCTCTTCATTACTTCATTTATAATTCCTAATATTCAAGCTTTCATAACAATGGAGAGTGGAAGAGGAAATTAAAACTCCAAGCCCTAGTTTTCTTTTGCATATCAAAATCTAGCTCCAAACTAATAGAAGAACCCATTGGTAAACCTTCTCTTCTTCTTCTCCAACTCATTCTCTTATCAATTTCAGAAATTCCTAAACCTAACTTTGGGAATGTTCTTCTTTTAAAGCTTAGAATCAAGCTTCTTGAGTTGGATTTGAAGAGTGGTTGATTCTTCTTTGCTTTCAAGCTTCTTCATCATTTGTTTGGGTTCAAAGGTGAGATTTTTATCTCACATCTTAGTCTATAACTATCTTCGATTGTTAGGTATGAATTCCTAACACTTATTCGTGTGCATTTGCTTTTGGTTTGGATTGATTTGGTGAATATTCCAATTTTTGGTGTTTTGGGTTCAATTCTTTAAAAATAATAGCTTTGATGTTCAAATGTGTTTTTGGTGATGCAAAGAAGAGCTCATAGGGCCGGGTAGTCGATAGGCATAAATCCTTAGTGCCGATGCTCGAATGGTTGCAAATTGGTCGTGATTGGCCATTGTATTCGATGGGCTAGGAAGGGACTGGGAACAGGTCCGGCCGACCGAGCTCTGCTGCCGGTCGACCGACCTGCTTCCAAAGTGCAAAGCACTTCTCTGCCTCATGGTTTGGTCGACCGGCTGCAGAGCACAGTCGACCGACCTGCTTCCCGAGAATTTTTGTAGAACAGGGTCCGGTCAACCGAGCTCTGTAGCCGGCCGACCGACCTGTTGCTGTTTTGCCTATTTCGCCTATTTTGCGTGGTTTCCAAATTTAATCGATTCGTGTTATTTCCCTATTTGTTGTTAGCATTTGTTATTAACTTTGGTGACTTCTTTTCTTCGGGATTTTTTTGGAATATCCGTTTTGATGGATTCGGTATCGATTTCTTTGGATTTTCATTCACGTCTTCGAATGTGAATTTTAGTGATTGATTGTTCCTACAATCTTCTTTGTGATTTGTCACTTTGAAAATATAAAGGTTTTCTATAATAGTAGTAAATATCAAAACTCTTTCTTCAAATGATTTCAACACTATTTTATTACAAAGCTCGTTTTCTCAAACCGATTTCCGATCTATTAGTATATACAAACCTTTACCTCACTCGTATGAGAAATCTAATTAAACAGCTTAGTAAAACAAGTGGTATGAAACACTTGCGTTTACTTCGTCGGTTAATTCTTGGACTTGTTCGATTGAAACTCTTGTGACAATTTTCTAGTGGAGATCTATAATTTGTTCGTAAATATTTAAGTTAAGCTAGTGGTTATGAGACATGAAGCTAAGCTCATATATTTACTAGCTTACTGTAATTGACACTTCTCTTTGATCATGACGATCATTTTAAGATTTAGACTAGCAATTGTGCGGTGTCTCTTTGTTTCAGTGTGATTTCGACTCACACATATGGGGTAGCTCCCCATGGTCTTCGGGCCATTCGTGTATCAAAAATTAATGGCTAGGTACCATGAGATAGCTTCTCGTTGGTGTGATACATATGTTGGTGAGCTTTAATGCTCCCGTTCGTGTGATAGGCCTCCCTCTCTTTCTTGTGACTTCTGGATTTCATGTGTTGAATTCTGGAATTTATGCTTCACCTATTTTTGCGATTTCTATTGATATGCTTTATCAATTTTTGTGCATTGGTGAATTCGTGTGTCATTGACTTGTTGTGAATTCAAGTTTTGGGTATGAAACCCTTTTTGGATCTTTTTGAAGATTTTTGTGATATTGATTAATCTCATGTTGAGTTTCAATTGCATACTTATAGTAGTATGCCATTATGGATATTATATGTTTATGCCATATCTCTTATTCTATATCATGTTATCTGATATTTATAGCTAGACTGATCCGTTTATTATTTTCTTATTAAATAATACTCGGGTCAGACCGAGATGTTACAGGTGCTTCTGCTTGACTTCTCCTCAAGGATTCATTACTCTGACTTTTGGCTAACTATTTGGATTAGCAGTTTTTGTTGAGTACACTTGAGATATAGACTCATAGATTTATTATTTTGTATAGCACGTGTTGCTATTCTTTTGTATTATTGTGGATCTTTTTGACCACTGCTCTGATATACACTTTCATGTGTTAGTTATATATTCATATCTTCTTCCGCCTTTGTGATATGACTTATCTGTGACTAATTTGTGTTATTCTTATTTCTATATTTGTTTCCGAAGATTATTATAGCCACTGTGTAGTAGCTTTGTGTTTGTATCGGTATGTCGAATTTCCTCTTGAAATAAAATGCATGTTATACTATCTGACATATCGGTGCTCGCGCAAAGTAATTACACGGATGGTCGCTCCTCAACAGCCTTATTCTCCGTGCTAGTTGACAGCATTACACCGTAGTGTTCTTTGCTAGCGTGGGTATAGAGGTGGGGCGTCACAGCTTGGTATCGGAGCCAAACTTTGGAACAATGTAGAATAATTTAACAAGGATCATCGTCCTAAGTCCATCTTAGGAGTCGTGCTTTAGGATTTTATTTGGGTCTTCGTACCGTCCTATCCTATTTTCTTTTATGATTCCTTGTTTTATCTATCAAGATTGCTTGATATTTTTTTTGAGAATAACTTTTCTCCTTCTTTCTTTTCTAAAGGAAGAGAAATGGTTAATTCTAGCAGTCCTAGCGCTGGTCAATCCAGTAGCCCTTCTCTGGATGGCGTATTCATGTCTGCCCAACAACTTTTGGATCTTGTAAAGAATCAAGAGTTTATCTGTGCTTTGAGTAAGAACCCCGAAATGGTTCTACCTTTGAAACTTGAAGTTTCATTTAATCAGCTTGTGGATGTTACTCTTCTTCATGGAGAGGTTAGTAAAGGAAGTGTTTGTGATATTGGGACTTCCAAGAAGAGGCATACTACGTTCAAGAGCCTTAACCCCAATAAGAGAGTGAAGAAAACTACTTTTGTAGCAAAGACTCCAATCCCTATTCATGGAGGATTCTACAATTGTAATTCTAAGGACCACTATGCAAAGGAGTGTCCGGAGCCACTCTTTTGTCGCTATTGCAAAAATACAGGTCATCGTATTTCTTCCTGCCCCAAACTTCAAAGCAAGAAGAAGGTGGAACAAAAAACTTCGATAGCCAAGACTCCTCCAAGTCGTAAACAATGCTATAATTGTGGTTCCACGGACCATTATGTAATTAAGTGCCCGAAACCCCTTTATTGTCACTATTGCAAAGACTCGGGTCATCTTTTATCTGCATGTCCCAAACTTTTAAACAAGGACATGAGAAAGCTAAATATTGTGCAAGCCCCTAGAAACACTTCTGTTGGTCAAGGTATTTCTTATTCAATCCTTGATGACATTTGCTTTGTGATTTTCTTGTTCGTGTTCTTTTTGATATGGGTTCCACCTCACTATTTTATATCAAAAGAACTTGTTGATTCTTTTCCTTTAAACAACTTTGGGATTGATGTCTTCCTTGAGAATTGCGAATCCGGATGGTAGATCCGCAACACTCAATTTGCTTTTTATTGATGTCGAAATTATTTTATGTGATTTTTTTGTCCAAGCCGATTTTTACTTAGGCTTCGGAATTGATTTTTGGAAAGGATTGGCTTATTGCGAAGCCCATATCCTATTTTCCGTGAGAACTAATCATCTTCGACATTTTTAATCTGTTAAGAAGATTTCTATTTTTCTTTGTGATTCCGATTTCAAATTTTTGGTGGCATCGATTTTTATTCTTTAAACCCTTATGATGAGGAAAGTTTTACTTCTCTCATTTAAATAGTTTGAGAATTTTCCGATTTATTTGGACTTGTCTTAGGATTATCACTTAAGCAATATCTTGTGTGGTGATAAGGTCTTCTCAGCTCGACCTTGCCACCGATTTTCATGTGGCTACGGGTTGCGTGAGTTAGCATTCCACTTACGCACTCCGCACTCGTTATGATTCTTATGAATGACTTATTATGTCATTCAGTTTGCCCATCTTGTTTCATCCATTTTATAAATCGAGTATTCTATGAATATCTCGATGACTTCATTGTTGTATTTATTGATTTTGGATGAAAATAGAAATTTAAAATTTTGCAAATCTTTTTCATAAGATTTATTTATAAGTATAAATATGATTTCTGTTTTTAGAACAAACAAAGAGAATTTTCAAAAAGTTTTTAGAAACAAGTTTATCCTATAAAAGATGATTTTGTGATTGTATTGCCCATTTAGTGTTTTAAGAATTTTTGTTGATGCGCTTGATCAACGTTATCGATAGGAATTTCCTAAACGCTTTGATGAGACAATCAGACACAATATATTGACTTGTAAAAATGTAAATTTTTCTAGAAAGATTATTACATAAAGATAAATGTAATTTTGAAAGTTTTAGCTTTTCGGGAAAGAAGATTATTTGAAATAATTCTTTTCCGATACTCTTATTCTTGTGTTTCCCGAAGGGAACCAAGATTTTATATTTTGTACCAATGCTAGTCATATTGGTTTGGGTGTCGTCCTCTTGTAAAAGAGAACGTTCTACCGCTTGTGCTTCTAAATCATTAAAGCCGATCAAGACTAGGTGTGCCACTCATGATCTAGTGCTCGCGGCTGTTGTTTCCACTTTTAGAGTTTGGCATCATCATTTGTGGGGTGAAATTTATTCTCCACCTCGATCATAAGTCTTTGAAATATTTATTCTCTCAAAAGGACTTAATTTGCGTCAACAGCGTTGGCTCGAATTTCTTGCACCATATGATCTTGATATCCTTTATACTCCCGGTAAGGGTAATCGTGTCGCCGATGCTCTTAGCCGTAAACAACAAGCTGTTGTTTCTATGATGATATCCGAATGGAACGATCTCGAGATTTTATCTACTTGTGAAATTCGAGACCGCGTATCCGATTTATGCTCATCACTTGTTTTATGTAGCCTTGGGGCTCATCCTTCTCTTTTAGACCGCATTCTTGAAGCTCAAAGGCTAGATCCCGAAATGGCTCTTCTTGGCCAAAATATTAAGGATAAAATTGATATTGAAGGTTTGAAAGACTTTGATATCGATTCTCGTGGCGGCATTCGGAAATTTGGTAGACTTATCGTGCCAAATATTAGTGATCTTCGTAAAGATATTTTAGAAGATTCACATCGTTCTAAATTCACCATTCATCCCGGTAGTAGTAAAATGTACGCGGATATGAAGCGACTTTATTATTGGGAGGGAATGAAATCTGCTATTGCTAACTTTGTTAAGTGTTGCATGACTTGCCAACTCATTAAGGCCGAACATCAAAGGCCCGGTGGGTTATTGCAACCTTTAGAAATTCCAATTTGGAAGTGGGATCAAATTTCCATGGATTTTATAGACGGCCTTCCCCGTTCTCGTTCGGGTCATGATATCTTATGGGTTATAGTTGATAGGCTTACTAAATCCGCCCATTTTATTCCCATTCGGTCCAATCGGACCGTACCTCTTTTGGCCAAACTTTTTATTAAAGAAATTGTTAAATTGCATGGAGTTCCTACTTCTATTGTTAGTGATCGTGATCCATTGTTTACTAGTGGATTTTGGAAGAGTCTTCAAAAAGCTTTAGGAACGAAGCTTAATTTTAGCACCGTTTATCACCCCCAGTCCGATGGACAAACCGAGCGTGTGAATCAAACTCTTGAAGATCTTCTTCATGCTTGTGTGCATGATTTCGGTGGAAGCTGGGAAGATCATATTCCTCTTGTTGAATTTTCCTATAATAATAGCTTCCAATCTAGTATTGGTATGGCACCTTTCGAGGCACTCTATGGACGGCCATGCCGATCTCCTCCTTGTTGGCTTGAGGACGGTGAGAAGCTGGTTTTAGGTCCAGATTTTATTCGTGATTCCACAGAAAAGATTGAACTTATTCGACATAGGATGAAAGAAGCCCAGAGTAGACAAAAATCCTATTCCGATAACCGAAGAAGGAAGTTAGAATTTTTTGTGGGAGATCTTGTGTTCCTTCGTGTGTCACCTATGAAAGGTGTTGTACGTTTTAGTCGATCGGGAAAGTTAGCGCCTCGATATATTGGGCCCTTTTCTATCACTGAACGTATTGATTCCATGGCTTTTCGCCTATCATTACCGGCTCAGTTTTCTGCCATGCATGACGTGTTTCACATTTCTCAATTATGGAAATGTCTTCGAGATTCCGATTCTATTCTTGAGCCCGGAGTTGTGGAAGAGATTGAAGTTTCGCCTAATTTAACTTATGAGCAACATCCTGTTCATATTATTGCTTCGGAAGTCAAACGACTTCGAAATAAAGATGTTCCGCTTGTGAAAGTTCAATGGTCTTCAAATCCTAAGGATTGTTCTTGAGAATCTAGAGAGTTCATCGAGCGATCACATCCGAACTTGCTTTCCCGTGCTCTTTAAGGTGAACCTTTTATTTCAAATTTCTTTTGTGTTGAATATGCTTTTACGGTTGTTACTTTATATTTTCTTCTTGAATATTGCGAGGACGCAATTTCTTTAAGGAGGGGAGTCTGTAACAACCCGCATATTTATCGATTTTATATTTAAATATTTTATTTAAATATTTTATCGATACTCGGAATTTAGTACGAAAAGCTACTTTTTGCATATGGCCGAATTAGGACTCGGGACCACTTCCATTGAGTTCAAAACGCCGTTTGCGATCTTTTTAAGTGTAAACTTTGATATGTTTGGAGTTAGTGGAATTTTGCTACTTTTTCACTTAGGGCTTTGGTTTGGGCTGAGCCCAATAACCCCACTTATGTATTCAGTCCCAACCCCTTCTCCTCTTCATTACTTCATTTCTAATTCCTAATATTCAAGCTTTCATAACAATGGAGAGTGGAAGAGGAAATTAAAACTCCAAGCCCTAGTTTTCTTTTGCAAATCAAACTCTAGCTCCAAATTAATAGAAGAACCCATTGGTAAGCCTTCTCTTCTTCTTCTCCAACTCATTCTCTTATCAATTTCAGAAATTCCTAAACCTAACTTTGGGAATGTTCTTCTTTTAAAACTTAGAATCAAGCTTCTTGAGTTGGATTTGAAGAGTGGTTGATTCTTCTTTGCTTTCAAGCTTCTTCATCATTTGTTTGGGTTCAAAGGTGAGATTTTTATCTCACATCCTATTCTATAACTATCTTCGATTGTTAGGTATGAATTCCTAACACTTATTCGTGTGCATTTGCTTTTGGTTTGGATTGATTTGGTGAATATTCCAATTTTTGGTGTTTTGGGTTCAATTCTTTAAAAATCATAGCTTTGTTGTTCAAATGTGTTTTTGGTGATGCAATGAAGAGCTTATAGGGCCGGGTAGTCAATAGGCATAAATCCTTAGTGCCGATGCTCGAATGGTTGCAAATTGGTCATGATTGGCCATTGTATTCGATGGGCTAGGAAGGGACTGGGAACAGGTCCGGCCGACCGAGCTCTGCTGCCGGCCGACCGACCTACTTCCAAAGTGTAAAGCACTTCTCTGCCTCAGGGTTTGGTCGACCGACTGCAGAGCACAGTCGACTGACCTGCTTCCCGAGAATTTTTATAGAACAGGGTCCGATCGACCGAGCTCTGTAGCCGGCCGACCGACCTGTTGCTGTTTTGCCTATTTCGCCTATTTTGCATGGTTTCCAAATTTAATCGATTCGTGTTATTTCCCTATTTGTTGTTAGCATTTGTTATTAACTTTGGTGACTTCTTTTCTTCGGGATTTTTTTGGAATATCCGTTTTGATGGATTCAGTATCGATTTCTTTGGATTTTCATTCACGTCTTCGAATGTGAATTTTAGTGATTGATTGTTCCTACAATCTTCTTTGTGATTTGTCACTTTAAAAATATAAAGGTTTTCTATACTTGTAGTAAATATCAAAACTCTTTCTTCAAATGATTTCAACACTATTTTATTACAAAGCTCGTTTTCTCAAACCGATTTCCGATCTATTAGTATATACAAACCTTTACCTCACTCGTATGAGAAATCTAATTAAACGGCTTAGTAAAACAAGTGGTATGAAACACTTGCGTTTACTTCGTCGGTTAATTCTTCGACTTGTTTGATTGAAACTCTTGTGACAATTTTCTAGTGGAGATCTACAATTTGTTCGTAAATATTTTAGTTAAGCTAGTGGTTATGGGACATGAAGCTAAGCTCATATATTTACTAGCTTACTGTAATTGACACTTCTCTTTGATCATGATGATCATTTTAAGATTTAGAGTAGCAATTGTGCGATGTCTCTTTGTTTCGGTGTGATTTCGACTCACACATGTGGGGTAGCTCCCCATGGTCTTCGGGCCATTCGTGTGTCAAAAATTAATGGCAAGCTACCATGAGATAGCTTCTCGTTCGTGTGATACATATGTTGGTGAGCTTTAATGCTCCCGTTCGTGTGATAGGCCTCCCCCCCTTTCTTGTGATTTCTGGATTTCGTGTGTTGAATCCTGGAATTTATGCTTCACCTATTTTTGTGATTTCTATTGATATGCTTTATCAATTTTTGTGCAGTGGTGAATTCGTGTGTCATTGACTTGTAGTGAATTCAAGTTTTGGGTATGAAACCCTTTTTGGATCTTTGTGAAGATTTTTGTGATATTGATTAATCTCATGTTGAGTTTCAATTGCATACTTATAGTAGTATGCCATTATGGATATTATATGTTTATGCCATATCTCTTATTCTATATCATGTTATCTGATATTTATAGCTAGACTGATCCGTTTATTATTTTCTTATTAAATAATACTCGGGCCAGACCAAGATGTTACAGGTGCTTCTGCTTGACTTCTCCTCAGGGATTCATTACTCTGACTTTTGGCTAACTATTTAGATTAGCAGTTTTTGTTGAATACACTTGAGATATAGACTCATAGATGTATTATTTTGTATAGCACGTGTTGTTATTCTTTTGTATTATTGTGGATCTTTTTGACCACTGCTCTGATATACACTTTCATGTGTTAGTTATATATTCATAATTCTTCCGCCTTTGTGATATGAATTATCTGTGACTGATTTGTGTTATGCTTATTTCTATATTTGTTTTCGAAGATTATATAGCCACTGTGTAGTAGCTTTGTGTTTGTATCGGTATGTCGGATTTCCTCTTGAAATAAAATGCATGTTATACTATCTGACATATCGGTGCTCGCGCAAAGTAATTACACGGATGGTCGCTCCTCAATAGCCTTATTCTCCGTGCTAGTTGACAGCATTACACCATAGTGTTCTTGGCTAGCGTGGGTATAGAGGTGGGGCGTCACATGAGGATGCCCTCTTTATTTCATATTTTGATAAATTAGGGAAGTGTTCGGAGTTAGACTTTCCTTCATTCCTAGATTTAATTGATAAGTTTAAAAGGAAATTCAACCTTAAGCTAAAAAGAGTTCTTTGGGGATTTTAAGATGAATTCCCAGAAGAGGAGCCTATTAATCCTTAGGAACTATTATATTTTGAGGATCCTCCTCTTGACAACGATGAGGATAATGATGAAAGGAAAGATGAAAATGATAACGAAGATGATGATAACAATGATAATGAAGGTAGGGGTGATGGTAATAAGAACACTGAAGGATCAAGAAATGACTGTAGTGGATCGGGTGGCCATGACTTAGGCCCTTCTGCTCATGAAAAAGATTTTCCTAACCCTCCTGAATCCTAGCATGCTCCTCAAGAAGCATTATTACGAAATGTCGCCCCTTCCCCTAGATATCAAGTAAAAGAGAAAATTCAAGTTACCATCTCACAAGCCCTCACGGTGCAGGTATAAAACTTATCATTTTTAGATGCTTAAAACTATTCATTAGCTTTATTTAATAAGTTTTGCTATTTTAGTTAAGGGAAAGAAATAAATACCATTTTGAGATTTTACATGAGAAAAGTGAGAGGAAGGTGCAATGATTAAATAGAGAAATTAAGAGGCTGATTGAAGAGAACAATAGTTTATCTAACAAATATAGGCGTATTCTTATTTAGGCTAATCAATTGATAGATTTTAGAGAAAAACAGGCAGCTCGGCTCTTGAAAAGATCCCACCTTCATGAGGAAAGAGTTATAAAAGCGAATATGGAGTTGACTATGCTCTTTTAAATGCTAATTGAAGATAGAGACACCTTAGTAAAGTTCCTTTATAAAGTTTATTCTAGGAATCTTTTTACTTAATTCTTCTCTAAAAAAAGAGAGTGAGAGTTACTTAGGCATTTGCATAATAGAAATTTAGATGATCATGGGTCTGATCCTCATCTTGGGGAATGTTGGAACCTTCTCACAGTTGAGGTCATTCCACTTTCCTCCTGCTCTCTTCCTCCTGAAAAAGTTAAGTTTAACAAAGAGAAATTTATATTTGAATTTTCAAAGGGTCTATATTATATGAACTCAATGGTTTTATTGTTGAATTATGTTATTTAAACAATCTTCATAAGTATTGAAATTCTCATATCATAGTAGCTTAGTTTATTTTTCTAGAAATACACCGGTTAAGGAATCATTGGGCACTTCCATTTCAAAACAATTATAAGTAAATTCTTCAGGTTGAAAAGAGATTTTAAGGAGAAAACATTAACTCTCAAAACCTCCTGATTAGCAAAATACTTCTTTCTTAGGGAACTTCAAGAATGCAGTTTCCCTATTTTTATTTTGACTTCTTAAGAGATGAAAATGACAACTTACTTAATCATATGTGATCTAATTATGCAAAATCCTTATGCGACGAAGCCAGCACTCTCTATCGAAAAATAGGATTATCATTGGTTCCCCCCAACTTGTACTTCCTCAAGGATTTAATGTTTCCTTTAATTCTACTAGCACTAGGTCTGTGGATTCACTTAAAAAAGCTTAAATTGCCATATCTATAGTTTAAAAAATGAATGTACAAAACTTGTGTTGTTGATGTATTTTGACCTTCTTTGTTTGTAAATCTTATTGCTACTAATAAAAGAGCACACTTCTCCATGTATTGATTTCTTTCGCCTTTATTTATTTTGTATAAGAAAGTAAATTGTTGCTTGCATCCAGTGATTCAGATTTCCTTTCCCGAGTAGATAATATTAAAGCCAAATTGATGTTGGATATTAAGATGAAATGTTCTTCTCAAGATGCTTTAGTCTTGCCACTTCCATATAACTTAGAAGCACATAAATGGTACGATAAGTATTATAAATTGAGTTTGATATTGAATGGCATGAAAAAGATAACCTCAAGCTTATATAAAGAGATCAAGAGCTAAAAGAGAGTACAAATGTGGTTGGTAAATCCCGTCCTTAATATCAAAAAATCGAGGCTGATGTAAAAATTTCTTGATTACATCAAAGGATTGAGGAGCTTAAAGTGGACTTGTTAAAAAGCAAATTGTCTTGTCAATCCCTAGAACTTATTGCAAGTGGAGGCAAATCCAACCTCCTCACTCCTATCCCTATGAGAAGACTAGGCCCCAATCTTTAACTGACAAAACGAAATTCTCTTCCTTAAAAAACCTGCCTCTAGGTTTGGATGATGATGAAATCTCCAAATGGGGCAAAAAGTTTAGATATAAATTCATCCAATTTCTGAAAGGAAAATGGCACGAAAAAGTTTCTCAATATCTTGATAAATACCAAAGTCAAGTCGAGGAGCTATGGCTAGACAAATACACTTTTGAGAAGAAAGTTAAGAAATTACAAAGTAGGGTCAAAACACTTAAAGGGGTCAACAAAATGCTCAATCATGCATTAATGTTTCGACTTAGCTCTATCGATGATACGAACATCATCCGAAGAAGGAAAGGATATTGAAAGAAATTTCGAACGTGGCGATTTGTCACATCACCAAACCTTCTTCCTTTATTGAAGTGTTGTGGGAAAAAGTCCAAGACCTTGAATCTTAATGGAGAATAACCGAAATGGAGTTGCCTGGAAATCCTTGATTGGATTATCTTATTGATTAGCCCTTCTTGATATCTATAATTTTTTGTGGCAATATGTAAAATGCAAAATGATAAATAAATGTGTACATAATGATTGATACTTTTGAATAGATCTTATATTTTCTTCCTTACTTTTCGTCTTGTATCTGAACTCATTGAGTTGTTTGAGACTTGCAATTCACTTTAATGTTTTAATCTAATTTCATATGATCTATTGTTTCTGATTAAGCATAGATTTGCTCGCTCCTCATTTCCTTATAAAATGAATGCTTTAGATAGGCCTTTTTGATTCCAATTTTTTATGCGACTCTTTCTTTTTGATGAAGTAGATAATGATGACTTCCATAATTTTGAGAAATTGCTTCTCTCAAATTAATCGTTTTGTTTTGTAAATACTAAAGAAATTTATGAATTTTTTTACTAATCTTTGAAGACTTGACTATGAAATTCATTTTTTTGAATAATTATTTAATTAGCAAAGCTTTAGACAAGTAGGGCCAATTTGTTTGCTCATCCTTTATTGATTGATTGAATTCATAAATTAATCTTTATGGATTAAACTACCTTCTATCGGTCTGAGTTTCGTGAGTGGTTATTTCATGACATTCCTTTGTCAGCTGCGATTATATGATCATGAATAGTTACTTGTGAGCATAATAAAAGACCAAAAGTTCATCCATCTTGTGAGAAAACCCAAAATTCATTTGATAAGAAGACAAGAAATTCGTTTGGCAAGATTCATATTTCAATTAATGAAAAAATGTAAATTTAACCAATAATAGAGGTTTTCATTAATTAATAGATTATTTTTGACCAGGAGATTAAAAATTTCTCAGATGTCCATATTTAACACTAAGATCCTTAGTTTTGGGTAATAGATAGTTCTAGACCTCTCCTTCGAAGGCTACTTTAATTTTATCTTATTGCCAGATTATTCGCATTTAATTATACTTCCCCTTAGAAGATTTATTTGATCCTTTCTCAGGATAAACTTCCACTTGCTTGATTGATCACTCTTACTCCTTACTACCATCTTTGGCAGTGATTTAGACTTTGAAATTGTTTGCCCCTTCCTACCATCTTAGGTAGTGATTTAGGCTTTGAGCCTTTTCGCTCTTGACTACCATCTTAGGTAGTGATTTAAGCTTTGAACCTTTTCGCCCCTTATTACCATCTTCAGTAGTTATTTGGGCTTTAATTAGGCTTCGTATAACCTTTAGGTCGGTCGGTGCATTTGCTTAGTCAGCCTAGACTGAAGTCTTACCCACCCTCCCTCTAGTTTGCGCTATGGTTAGCCTTATAGGCATAACCGAAGGCTGGTCGGTGCTTTGGCTAGGTTACCTTAGGCGGGACCAAAGCCTTACTCCATCGTCCCTCCAGGAGGTGCTTCAACCAAGCCACACGGCAGGACCGAAAGCTTGCGATGCTTTAGCCAGACCATCTTAAGCGAGACCAAAGGCTTACTTTGACCTCCCTCTTGGAGGTGCCCCAACGGCCATATAGGCAGGACCAAAGGCTTTTAGCGCTATGGCCAGGTCTTGTAGGTGGGACTTTGACCTCCGTCCAGAAGGTGCTTTGACCATTCCCTTGTGGAGGGATAAGAGGCTTTCCCTGTTTTTCATAAATCCTTTCCATGAAGTATTTCCATTTATTAAGCAATTTATCATTGTATATATATATATATATATATATATTTGATCTTTTACTCAAATATTGTTAATAAATTCTCGGAATTCTCCTTTTCCCAAGAAATTCTCAATCATCCCTTTAAGGTCTTGGCACTTGTTAGGTTCATGTCCATTCCTTTGGTGATATTAGCAATAAGCGACCTCGAGATTTCTTTCATTTCCTTGTCGCTTCTTATTTGAAGGCCAACAGTTCAGTTTCTCATTGGTTAAAAGATAGATGTTTTCACAAGAGGGGATAAGGGAATGGGTTTTTGCGGATCAAAAATTCCTATGGGATTGTGTCCTTTGTCTCCATTTGGCTTTCTTGTAATATTGGATTGGTTCTTCAATCCTAACAGCCAGTTTTCTCTTTGCAGATTCTCGAGCTCTGATTGAGGTAGGAGACCGATCAATTACTCTCTTTCACTTTTGGGTAAACTAATCAAAATCCTATGTTATTTCACGTTCGAAGATATTTCCTTTAGATTGGAGCCATATAGTTTTCTCATTTCTGAGAATGGAAGATTCATATTCTTATATTATTTTCTTACAGCAGGAGAACAAGCAAAGATCAAGGTAGATCCCTTATGGAATGGATTTACACTTCAGTTATCCGGGTTATAAGGAATTACTCATCTCTTTTAGCTAAAGTCATCGGTATCAATTCTCTTAAATATTATTCCTCGTAGAATAGAAGATTATGGGTCACTTGATAAGGTGATTTCGAAAAGTAAGGCTCGACGGATCCTTATGCAAAGATAGTCATTATGCGGTCTAATAGATTTATACAAGATACTGAAAGTCCTCAATAGGACTATATTGGATATGGTAAGTCAAAGTCATGCAAAGGCATATGTGGAAAATGGAAGATCCCTAAAGTCTTTATAAGGATATGCGGAAAGGTCGAAAACTTCTTTATAGGAATATGCAGCTGTATAGAGGTTCAAGCACTCATTCTAGTGGGAAAATGTTATCAAATTTCTGTGTTAATCAAATATGCTAAGAAAATTGAGTCTGGTCTAAATAAGGGCTTAAAAGGCCTTATATAAATCTGAAAAAGTATGCAAGTTCAATCCTAAGTCAAAGTCCAAAGTCAGGTTATATGTGTTTCCATGATTCAACTATAAGTTCAAAAGCAAGTCATATGTGTGTCGATATAGTCAAACACCTTCATTCAACTGAAGTATGCTATCCGAAATTATTTATTCAAATTCTTATATTCAAATGTCCAAATATTACAATCGTATCTAAATATTCACAATTTGGTTTAGAGTTTGCAAATTGAAAACTTAAGAAAGAGAAAAGAATTATTCGTCCCTTCCTAGTAGCGAAAGGGTACCCATTTATAGAGGCAGTAGCAGGTGGGCTAGCTAACATTTGTCCACTCAATATGATGTGGTTATCTATTCAAATTGTTGATATTTGACATCCCTGTCTACTTTTAAGATTCAGCATCCTCACTGTTAAACTCGGCATCACTTTCCTTATAAATTCGACAATACAATCTTCCTTTAGTACCCACACAATAGCTTTTACTATGGTAGGTACTCGATAGTAGTTACTTTGTGGGTAGCAAGATGATAGTTAGGGTATCGTAGGCTCATCAACCTTTAAAGCTCGACATTCTCATCCTGAGACTAAATATTTGATATCTTCTAGCAATGCGATATCCTCTTTTCTTACTTGTTCTCCAATTGTATCGATTCAACATCACCCTCTTCATCCTTATCAATTTGGTTTTCTTTAAGTTCGAGGGCCCTTACATTATAGAAACTCAAATTTGTAAGTGTTCGTTGATTCAGTACCTCCATTTTCTTGTAAACTCGACAACTTGTTTTATTGTTGATGTTCGACATTGCTTCTGCTTGTTATGTGCTTGGAAATTGTAACACACATTATTTTTGATAACGTTATTCAGGAGCTTTAATTAGATAAATTAAATAGAATAATGTAAATGTTAAGTGATAAGGGGATTGAGATATGAATAAATATAATTAAGGTCATGCTTAATTAACTAATTAAATGGGCTTACGAATGGGTTATAAGTTAACTAATCTACATAAGGGTATATTGGGAAATAGTCGCACGCAACCTTTACTCTTATATATATTTCATTCATGCTTCATTTTCTTTGTTTCATGTCATTTTGAAAGCAAAATAAAAATGTAAAAGAAGAGGAGCCGACCATAATCAAAGCGAAAACTAAAGAGAAATCAAAGAAAGCTAAGGATTAAGTTAGGGGAATAAATTTCAATCCAATCTCCTTATCTTAATCAAGGTGAATAATAATTTATACCATCTCTATTTTGTTTTATGAACATATGTTTTTCGAATTTAATATTAAATTTGTTTCTATGATGATTGGAATGGTGATATGCTTGAATTACAATTTGTTTTATTTAAATAAGAATGTTTAAATAAGAATATATGATGTTTTTGGGCCAAACCAATTGATAATGGTGTTTAAATGCCATGAAAAAAAAATTATGTTATGTAAAACATGATTTTGGAGTTGGTTTTAATTTTTATAATTTTCCAAGCGATGAAAGATACTATGAATTTTCAAAGGAAATTTATGATTAATTGGGTTTATAAATTTATTTCTGAAATTATATTGTGAATTTGGGTCTGAAATTTTGATATGTTAGATAACATGATTAAAGTAAATTTTTGAAATTTTTAGGGATTTTTCCTAAGCGATTTGCTATGCAAATTAAATTATTTTAGAAAAAGACTTATTTGCAATAGTGGTTTTGCTTAAAGGAAGGGTTTATTTGCTAACGTAACCATTATTTAGATATGAGATTAAGCGACATTTATTTTGGTAAAGAATTTTAAAAGTTATGGCAATCAATCACATGTTTACACTTGGCAGATTAGTTAGCATATTTTTCTTTAAGTCGCATTAATTATTTTTTAGTCAGAAAACCAGGTTCCATCTCTAATAGAAGTACCTTTCCACCAAGAGCTTCCACCTTCAATCAAGTCAAAACCCACTAAGAAAAAACTAATACACAACGTAACACTTAGATGATACGTAGTGGATTGGAGGAAAGGCGGAAGCATGGTGTCGAAAGCATTACTTCCGATGGGTCAATACCTAGTTTTTTTTGATAAAACTTTCAAAGGAGTCGAAGCATATGTTTTCATAAGACATTTTCTAATGGCTTTCAAAGGGGTTGCCATCTTATGTTTTAAAGAATAGGCTTTTGAATGGGTTTCTTTGCTTATAAAAATAATGCTTTCGAATGAAGGGGTACCGACCTAGTCGAAGCCCTACCGTCGTTCTTTTGTCTTTCAAGTATACTAAAATCATTAATGCCTTTGAAGGATGGTTTTGTTTTAAATATGTTTTAAACCACATCCTAAATGCTTTTGAAAGGGTCCAAGGGTTTCGAAGGCAATGGCATCGAAAGTGGGTTTCGACGCTATCCTTCAGTGTTTTGTTTAAATGATTTGAAGCTTTGAATGGGGATGGTGCCGATGCCATCAAGTTTTCCTCAATATTTTTATATAATAAATGATTTTTCGAAATAGATGCTTTCATTTAAATTCACTTCGACCCAAATGATATTCTAAGTATAAATTCAATTGTTCTGAGAGGACTTTCAATGGTTTCGGATGGGATACTTTAAAAGGTTTCGAAAGGGGTACTTTCAATAGTTTCGATGTTATGCTTCTACAACATTATAAGCAATTCTTTATTGCATTCGAATGGTTTCAAAAGAGAAGTTTTAAAGTGTTTCGAAATGTACGTGCCAAATGTTTTGAAAAGAGATTTATATGCTTTCGAAGGAGGCTATCTAATGAGGTTGAAAACATGGTTTTGAAAGCCTTAGTTTTTCCAAACAAATAAATCAATCTCATTTTAAAAGAAAACCATGGTATAAATAAATAAAGTGTTTTGAAAAGGAGTTTTTGAAGAATTTTTCTTTGTTTAAAGGGTTAAAGGGATTAACCAAGTTATTGTGTTTGTTTCTTCATATATGTATAAATTCACATTGTAATGGACCCATAACTGTATTTTGGAGAAGGGCGGAATAACCAGCTAGGTTGACCCAATAGTGAATATAAATTAAGTTAATTTCTAAATGAGTAGTGTTATCCCGCCTTTTTGGCAAGGCCGTAATACCAAAAGATTGATCGAAAAGTAAAGATAGTTCATCTCAAAGATTGGATATACACTGCTTCGCTATGGATACCGATGAATTTTGTCCAAGCCCGGATCAGGCTACAATTGATAGGACACGATAAGCAAAGTCATAAAAGCTAGCATTTCAAATTACAGGTTAACCGTAGTTCATATAAATAAGATATGATTGATACAAGTTAGCTAAAATGTGTTGTTCGTATCCATCAAAGAGTTAAGACGATGTCCTATTCGAATCCATCAGGTTCATATCCATCGGAATGCCATCGCCTCAGTATGTTCGAATCCATCAAGTTTTGTACAGTTCGAATCCATCATGTTTGCTCAGTTCGAATCCATCAGGAGTAAGCGACTTCGAATCGATCATCTTCGAATCGATGGGGCACGAATGGATCCATGGTCATGCTATTCATAACCATTTTGTTCGTATCATTCCAAAGAAATCTCATTCGCACTCCATGAAAACGCATCGGTATTATTCGCATCCCTTTGAACTACGCAGTTCGTATCGATCCCCAGACAATTATTTCGTATCGATTGGTCGATAGTCGATCGATGCGAACGAAACCACAATTGATCGATGCAACAAGGGAGCGAACGATGCAAATGTTATCAGTGCAAAGTCAACATGAACAAGATGTGATATGAATTAGGCTTCAATATTGGAACGAGCAAGGTGCGAATAACCAGTCAATGCGCCACAAAAATTGGATCCATCCAAGAATTTCGCATACCAAGTCATTGCACGCTCATGTGTCCAGGTCAATTCGAAATGATGGATACGAAACCATGGATTCGAACTCAGCAGCATATGAAAACCACAATCTTGCATCGATCATATCTCACAAACCGCTAGTCAAAAAGCTACGAAATTTTCATAGCAGCTTGCGTACAAGCTAAGGAGCAAACCTGCCAAGTTTCAGTTCGAGTGGATCATTTTTTGATGGATAGGAAATTGCTTCGTATCGATCACAGATCAAGTCGAAACTTGGTAGGGTCGGTCGCGTGGGCCCACTCACATGCCAGAAGAAGTCTACTGAAGTTTGAGCGTGATATTAGCTTCCTACGCCTATAAATAGCCCCCTAAAGCCTGCAGAAAGGGTATCTTTTGGCTAACCGACATCTAGACTCTGCCGGATTCAATTCTACATCTTTCTATCAACGTTGTATTCAAACTTCAGAGCTATAACTTATTGTAATCTGCTGTAACAAGATTGAAATCATCAAGTGAGTCAATAAAGCCATAAACTTCAAAGTGGACGTAGGCCAGATCGCCGAACCACTATAAATTCTATGTTGTTTGCTGCTTTCTTTTGAAGTTTCTAAGTGATTTATATATTTGTTATTTATCTGAGATCTGTGATTGTGAATTATCCACTATTGGGTGTTTGTGGCCAATTTTGGCCCAAACATTTTGGTGCTTTGACTGAGAAGGCTAATTCAAGGATTATACCGCTTGGAAGTTGAATTTGAAGATTTAAGAATTCGGATCTAAGGAGCTATGACAAGGAAATCAAGTAGGAGGCAGAGAACAGAGAGAAGTCAGCATGAAGGGAGTCAAGAGGGCTTCCTCAGGAGCGAACCAAGCTTCAATCTTCATCACCAAGGATGAGATGGAGGCAATGGTGAAGAGACAAGAGGAGATAATCCAGAGTTTGTTTCAACAGATTGGGCAACTTGGAGCGCAAAATCGAGGAGCAGATGGAGTTCAGAATGGAGCAGGACCATCCGGCGTAGCACCAGGACTAGGGGACACACACTTAGATCATGTTGATCCAATCCCGGGGAGAGAGACATGAGCATCCGAGAAACCAGATGGTAGTAGAGGGATGAACGCTCAGCCAGGGGGCAGATTCCTGAAAGCTCACACGGACTCGGGGTGCAGGTCGAAGGCAGTGAACGAGGACTATATCTTGGAGATAATGAAAGATTGGTAGAGATGGTCAGGCGAGCCATGAGGGGCGGACTAGTGAATAGAGATCTTGAAGATGTAAATAGGGGTCCATTTTCTTCTGCGATTAGGATGGCTAGGAACCCACCAGAATTCAAGCTACCACGATGGAGATGTATGATGGGAGGACGAGCCCCGCGGTCCATCTGACAAAGTATATAAGGCACATGGAAGTGCTGGGGGCATCACATGAAGTTATGGCCTGGTGCTTTCCATTATATCTACTAGATATTGCAGCACTATGGTTTAGGCAGCTGGAGAGCATCTCCAAAGCAACATGGGCTGATTTAGCCGAGAGGTTCATGAGGCAATTTAGGGTTCACATCGCAAGACCCAAGAATGTGATGAGTTTGGCAACTGTAAAGAAAAAAAAGCTGGGGAGTCATTGAGGAATTTTCTGACGCGATTCAATGCGGCAGCAACATGGTGGATTGACCAGATCCATCCATGGTTATGATGGCAGCTATATCCAGAATAGATGATGGCACAGAATTCAAAAATTCATTAACTAAAGATCCGCCTACGGATCTAGGACAATTCTATCATGAGGCAGAAAAGTTTTTGCGATTGGAAGATGCTAGTGCAGAAAGAGAAGAAGGAATCGACCTTTACGCAATCAAGGGCGGAAATCCACCTGGAAAGGATGCGGAGACTGGTAAAGGGAAACGAAAGGCTGAGGATAATGATGACAGGTCAAAGCGGCCGTGGAGGGAGCCGCGATTCACCACTTATTCTGAGTTGAACGAGAGTTTGGAGCGAATCTATCAGGATACCAGAGAGCAAGTTCCCTATCGTAGACCAATGCGAAGGGATCCAACTGTTGACGCGAGGAAATCAGACAAATATTGCTTATTCCACGAACTGAACAGTCATAACACAAACGACTGTAGACATCTGATGGATGAGCTGGAAGGGCATATCAGGAACGGTATGCTACTTCAGTATGTGAGGAGGCGAGCTCCAGCGATGGAGCCAGAACGATCACCATCCACATCAGCTAGGGATGACCCTGAACCAGGACACCGGATGGTTATTAGTTGATTGATTGATTGAAATAACAATGAACAAGTCGTAAACTCCTCACCAACACGGTTAAATCATTTACACATGTATGAGATCGCGAACGATCCACAGGCATGCTTTGAATGACTATTGACCGCATCATAGTAAGAGTTTACACTTTGACATCCATGTCTTGCTTCTGTTTTGTTTTGGTTTAGACATTTGGATTTAGTTTGATTAGACATTTCTGTTATTGAATTCATGTGAACATTGCTTTAATATTTACAATTCTATGAAAGGATTTACTTGTATACCCGTTGGATCGCAAACGGTCCACAAGCACACCTTGTATGACGATGAACCGCCAAACCACTAACTCAGAAATTCACTCGAACGTGATATCTGACTCTAGTAATGCCCAGTCCTCCTCAATATTCGATCGCGAACGATCACAATTTGCCTCGAATGGCACCCGACCGTGAACGGTCACAATTCACTTAGTATGATATCCAATCGCGAATGATCACATTCTAGCTCGTGTGGCATCTGACCGCGAATGGTCACCATTCTTCAAGAACGACGCCCGATCGCGAACGATCACAAATCGTCTAGAATGACGTCCAACCTCAAATAGCCGCCCTTCATTTGAGCGATATCTCGACCGCGAACGGTCACCATTTGCCGCGAACGGTATCCGACCGCTAATGGTCCCATTTCACCATTTGCCGCGAACGGCATCCGACCGCAAATGGTCCCATTTCATCATGTGTCGCGAACGGCATCGGCTGCGAACGGTCCCGTTTCACCTCAAATGGTATACGATCCCGAATGATCGTCATTGGAGGTCATATGAAACTATCGAGTTCTTTACAGGTTGCTGACAGGATACGAACATCCAACTTACGATATTACAAAACACACCTTCCTATCGCAAGGCATGTTTTGGGGGGCATGTGTTATCCCGCCTTTTTGGCAAGGCCGTGATACAAAAAGATTGATCGAAAAGTAAAGATAGTTCGTCTCAAAGATTGGATATACACTGCTTTGCTATGGATATCGATGAATTTTGTCCGAGCTCGGATCAGGCTATAGTTGATAGGACACGACAAGCAAAGTCATAAAAGCTAACATTTCAAATTTCAGGCTAACCGAAGTTCATATGAATGAGATATGATCGATACAAGTTAGCTAAAATGTGTTGTTCGTATCCATCAAAGAGTTGAGGCGATGTCCTATTCGAATCCATCAGGTCCGTATCCATCAGAGTGCCATCGCCTCAGTAAGTTCGAACCCATCAAGTTTTGTATAGTTCGAATCCATCATGTTTTGCTCTGTTCGAAGCCATCAGGAGCAGGCGACTTCGAATCGATCATCTTCGAATCGATGGGGCACGAATCGATCCGTGGTCATGCTATTCATAACCATTTTGTTCGTATCATTCCAAAGAAATCTCATTCGCACTCCATGGCAATGCATCGGTATTATTCGCATCCCTTTGAATTACGTAGTTCGTATCGATCCCCAGACAACTATTTCGTATCGATCGGTCGATAGTCGATCGATGCGAACGAAACCACATTGATCGATGCGAACAAGGGAGCGAACGATGCGAATGCTATCAGTGCAAAGTCAACACGAACAAGACGCGATATGAATTAGGCTTCAACCTTGGAACGAGCAAGGCACGAATACCCAGTCAATGTGCCACAACAATTGGATCGATCCAAGAAATTCGCACACCACGTCATTGCGCACTCACGTGTCCAGGTCGATTCGAAATGATGGATACGAAACCATGGATTCGAACTCAGCAGCATATGAAAATCACAATCTTGCATCGATCATATCTCACAAATCACTGGTCCAAATGCTATGAAATTTTCACAGCATCTTTCGTACAAGATAAGGAACAATCCTGCCAAGTTTCTACTCGATTGGATCATTTTTTGATGGATACGAAATTGCTTTGTATCGATCACAGATCGATTCGAAACTTGGCGGGGTCGGTCGCGTTGGCCCACTCACGTACCAAGAGAAGTCTCTTGAAGTTTGAGCGCGATATCAGCCTCTTAAGCCTATAAATAGCCCCTTGAAGCCTACAGAAAAGGGATCTTTTGGCTATTCGACGTACAGACTCTGCCGGATTTAATTCTACATCTTTTTATCAACGTTGTATTAAAACTTCAAAGCTATAACCTACTGTAATCTGTTGTAACAAGATTGAAATCATCAAGTGGATCAATAAAGCCATAAACTTCATAGTGGACGTAGGCCAGACCGCCGAACCACTATAAATTCTGTGTTGTTTGTTGCTTTCTTTTGAAGTTTCTGAGTGATTTATATATTTGTTATTCATCTGAGATCTGTTATTGTGAATTATCAACTATTGGGAGTTTGTGACTAATTTTGGCGCAAACAAGTAGAATTGCATCCAAGAGGTCAAGATGACCAGAATATAGGATGCTAAAATGTTAAAGGTAGATATTGGTAGGGGATAATAGGTTTATGGTATTAAAACTATACATTGGAAAAGATATTGGCAGGGGCCAATAGGTTCATAGTAAGCCTATGAAAACTATGTATAAATGAAGATGTCAAAAAGAAAGGTTCATCGTTAGCCCATGAAAACTATGATTGGATATTGGCAAGGGCCAATAGGTTTATAGTGAACCCATGAAAACTATATCTAAATCAAGATATTGACAGATGTCAATAGGTTCCTAGTCAACCCATGTAAACTAGGATAAGAAGAGAAGATATTGGAGTTACCAATAGGTTTCCAGTCAACCCATGAAAACTAGGATAAGAGTAAGGATATTGGAGTCACTAAAAGGTTCTTAGTGATCCCAGGAAAACTATGTATCTGGACTAGGAGTCTATAATCATTTTACCGGTTATTGGTCAGCCCATGAAAACTACTAGGTTAATAGTAACCCTAGAAACTATAACTGTGATAGATAGTCAAATTTAATGGGGATGGGTAATCCAGAATAGATTCACTTGTTTTTCATATCATCATATCATATAGTTTTGAATTGTTTTAACCATTGTGGATGCAGAAGCACAGTATATGGTTGGATAAAAGTTTTAGGATACTAGTGAGGGAATAACCCGTTCCGCTAAGCAGTGTGGTCTCACTAGATATCTGAATGTTTTGAAATGGTAGATTATTATTCATATCATGCTTTATGTCTAACTCAAAGTTTATGTTAACCCCTTAAACTCTTGGGTACTGTAACACACCGATATTTTGTGGAAAATATAATTAAAAAGAAATTAAAAGCGCATTTGGTACAGCGGTAAAGGCGCATGTGGACTTTCTTAGTGGCTAGGGATCAAGTCCCATTGTCGCCTAAAATCTAGAGCAATGTTTTTTTAGCTGGTTCATTTCCAGCGATTTTCCTACGTTTTTCGGCATTATTTCTAACATGTGGCGGCTTCCCGTTGCTCCAGTGATGTGATAGGATGAGATGGCTAAATTTTATCGGTCGAGTGATGTGTATGCGCTAGAATGGATAACCATTGAAACACCCCCACACCTCTTCATAAACCCAAAAGGACATATTAAAAGGCGTGGTGCATTGTAGGTACAACTAAAGCTAACAGAGACTAAGATTCATAAGACAAATATAGATAAAAACAACGAAAACTTAAATAATAACTTAATTAAAAAATTCATAATTGCTTTATAAATAAGTCAAATACCAAATACCACATACATGTCTGAAATCCAATATGTCACATGAAACAAAAACACATAGTCTCAAAAATCAGAGTACATAATATCCCTCATAATAAGCCAGCACATAGGAAGAACATAAGTTGAAAATAAAAGAAGTAAGTAGTAGAAATCTCCTCCAGGAAAACTCCAAGCAGTAGCAATCAACTAACTTCTCCCTTGATTGCCTATGAGGGGAAAGGGGAAAATAAAGGAGAGGGTCGGACTAAAAGTCTGGTGAATGATAGTAATTTCTAGAGTCTTTAAGCAAGATAAAAGTAATAGACTCTACAACAATTCTAGCATAAATAGGGATAACAATGGAAGTAGGAAAGAAATAAACTTGAAATAAGCACAATTAAATATAGGTCAATTTATAAGATAGGTTAACTTTGCTTGCTTGCACTTGTCCTTGATTTATGCTTTGATTAGGCTGAATTCTTAATCTTGCAATTAGGATGTAACCCTAATTCTACACTTTTTGATCGACCTGGTATTCCATAGTACCTTTCTACGGAGAAGCTACTATATAACTCTTTACACAAAATGTTACTATAGACCAGACGGCATATATAACTCCCTATACAGAAGGCATTTATTTATTGTGGACCAGACACTATATATAACTCCCTACGTAGAATGTTACTGTGGACCAGACGACATATATAGCTCCCAACACAGAAGGCATTTATTTACTATGGACCAGATATTGTATGTAACTCCTTACAAAAAATGTAATCTGCACCAGACGACATATATTGTAACGATCCCGGTTTTGAGAAAATTTAAATTGGTAGTTAAATTAATTTTCTTTATTTAAATGGTGAATAAATTTGAATTTTTAAATTTAATAAGATATGTGCCTGTTTATTTATATAAATATATTTTTGTTTGAATTTAAAATCCAAGAATAAATATATTGAAAAATAAGTTGAATTTGAAAAGCATTATATTTTAAATTAATACTAATTGTTTTCTAATTATATTAAATAGGCATTTTGATTTGAGAGTTATGATTTAAATTTAATATAAGTTTCAAGAGGTTAAATTCTATTATATATATAAATTATATGTGTTTATTATTAAAGTACAATTAGTTTTAAATTCATTTTCTTTAAATTGATATAAGTGTAAATAATATTTATATACTTTCTTCTTAGAATTTTTATGAACTACAAATGGTTTTTATTTGTATATATGCATATAAATTTAGAAGTTTATAACATTTAAAAACATAATAAGTGTAAATTTGGTAAAATTATACATAGGTAAATATTACAATGCATAAAGAAAATATAATGTATATGTAAATATAAAACTAGACAAGGGTTAAAAAATATAAGTGTTCAATAAAATTTATTTAAAGGACTTAAGCATAAAATTGCTTGTATTTACAAGTGTTGGAAAATTAATATTACACATTCACAAGTGTATACATTTTAATAAAGAAATTAGCAAGTGTAAAAAATAAAACAAGTGGCAAACAACTCTTTTTCTTTTTAACATTAAAAACATAGAAAATATGTGTATAGAAAGAAATAACGCCATGTTCTCTTCACTTTTCAAATCTTTCATATTCAAAGACAATCAAAAAGCAAACAAAATCAAAACAGAAAAGAAATCAAAAACAACAATTTTCTGTTTCAACCTAAATCAAAATCTGAAAACAAATGAACAACAAGGAAGCAGAATTCATCTCAGCAACTAAACAAGATTTAAACTTCAACCTGAAGCTAAGATTCAGTTCAAAACTAACAACAAATCTAGGAAGTTTGAACCAGAGAAAGTAAGTTCAACCAAAGATTAAAATTCAAAACTGTTCAAGTTCAAAATCCTGAAAGCAACTGATTCAACTCAAGCTTGATCAAAGTACAACTCAAACCTGATTCAACTGGAGTAAGAAAGATCAGAATCAAATGGTCCATAAAACACAAAATTTCAAAACACCTCAGTTTTAGATATCCAGGCTTCTTTTCCGCTTTTATGTCAGGTGAGGAAACTTCACCTTCTTTATTTTGAAATGCCTATGGTGATGAGTGAAAATGATGATCTGGAAATGCTTTGTATGGTTGTAGATATGCATTTTTGTTTGGATATACAAATGTATGGATGCATGTCTATGTATCTACATAGGCATACCTATGTTGTTTAATAGACTTAAGAATTTCTCAAAAATAATTCCTAACACCTCATCCAAACCATTATAAAATGTGATGTTTAAAAGGAAATTGACTGTAATGATGTATTACAAATTTTAAAAATAAGAACAAGTAAGATTATTAAGTAATTTATCTACAAATTAAATTTACAGTGAAAAGGAATCAAAACATGTTGAAAATTAATTGTGTAGGTTGCAAATCCCTAATTCACGATTGGATTCATTCTTGAATTTAATGATTTTTTGAAAAAGTTTTGTGATTTTTAGTTTAGAATTAGAAGAGAAATCAATGATGGTCTAAAATTGGGCTTTTCGATAAATTTGGTGGTCGCAAGGTTCTGAAACCTCGGGGTGGTGGCTAGAGAAAGATCATAGGTTGGTGGTTAGAGGAAAAATGGTCGTTGAGTTGCTCGAAGGCTATGGTGGTTGTACGTTGACGAACTAGGTTTCATAGCTTATTTTGGGTTGATGATGTTGACGAGATGAATTCATCGACGAGGGTGAACCAGAGTTGATTGCAAGCGACGGAAATGAAGCTCGGGGCTCTGGCAAGGCAATGGGTTCATCGGTGAGGCATCTGATGATCAGAGCTTGGTGATGCAAGGCTATTTTAGGAGACTGGTTTTGTTCTAGTTGGATATTGACATGTCCAATTTTGAACCATGGTGATATCATGGGTTCTGGGTGTTCAGGCGAGTTGAATGGATCATTGGTGATGGGTAGACGGTCGCGACGACGATCGAAGTCGATCAGAGCTCGTGTACATGTGCATGAGGTATCATCGTGTTTGGTTTTTTGAGATCAAGAAAGAAGAAAGATGACTCGAAGTGGATCTCGGGTATTTTTGAATTTGGCTCAAGGATTTTGAAAGGAGGCTTGGGTTGTTCGAGTGTTAAACTATACAACAGGAATTTTTAAAAATAAAACAAAGTAAAATTAGAAGAAGCAGGAAATGGCTCGGGAAAGGATCGTGTATTTTGAGGGTTTACTCGAAGTTGGGTTCGGGTTTTCTGGGAGTCATCTCGGGTTTTCCTTGAAACGGTTTTGATTTCCAAAATTTAAACAAGTTTCCAAATGATTAAATTTAATTAAGTTTAAAATACTTTCTTAATTAAATGTTTTGCACCAGTTTTGTTAAATAATTAAAGTTTAAGATAATTGTTTTATAATTAATTAAAGTTCAAGTTCAAAAGAATCCTTAAGTTTATTTTAAATTTAAATGGTATAATTATGTAATTAAAAGATAATGGTTTTTAATTAACTTATGTATTTTAAGTTAATCCTTATTTTAAATGATAAATTATTTTAAGGGTTTATTTAAAGCTTTCAATAACAATTAAGAAATCGATTAATTATGGGGTTTATCTTAAATTTATTAAGGTTTTAATCAATTTCCAACTGTTTAATTAATGTGATAATTTGAAGGTTAATTACTTAATGAAAGTAATTAAGGATAATTATTTAATGATTAAAGCTGATTAATCAAATGACTATTTAAAGGATAATTAAAAAATACGGTTAATTAATTAAAGTAATTAATTTGAAGATAATTAATTAACTTAAGGTTAATTAATTAATGTAAGTGATTAGGGATAATCACTTATTGTAATTTTATTAATTAAATGGTAATTAATTGAGGGTTAAATAATTATGTAATTAACTTAAGGTTAATTTAATTAATGTAATTAATTAAGGATAATTATTTAAAGGTTAATTAAATAATTAAAGGTTAATTATTTAATGATTAAAGGTTAATTAATTTATTATTAAAGCTTAATTTATAAATGATTAAAGGATAATTAGTCAAAATGATTTGTAATTAAGTAATATTAATTAACTAGCATAAGTACTTTACTCATAAGTAATTAATCTGATTTTAATTAATCAGATAATTAATTGATCTTACTTATAGATGTTTGGATTATATGGAATGCTTCGAATTGTTAATATCTCTGATGTGTGATGCATTGTGATATGAATTATTTTGATGCGAGTTATGATGAATGTAATTTATTTATCTGTGATAAATTTATATTTTTTTATCTATGAATCTGTAAATGAAGGATAAGCGTTATAGATTATATACCGCTTATCGATATTGTTGTGCTTGAATCTGTGATGATTGTTGATGTTGCACTATTGTGTAAAACCCCTAGACTACACTATATACACACAAATATGGTTTGCACAAGGAAATAGGTTAAGCCACAGAGTTTTGAAATGGCTTTAAAGTTGAATTTTGAATCCAAATGGTTTTGGAAATAGAATTAGGTTAATATAAAAAGCTTTTGAAAAGGAATTTTAAAGATAAAAGTTATTTTTAATAACTTGATAAAGTTTTGAAATTTAAATAGTTTAATTTGAATTCAAGATTTAAAATTGAATTCTATGTTTGGAAATTATGGTTTAAAGAGGTTATACAAGTTATAAATGTGTTTATATGTGTTTTAAACTATTTTGTAAGTATTATTTAGGAAATTTGAATTTAACCCAAGTTTTATACTTGAAGGGCTTTTAACGCATGCAATATAATCGGATTTTTCCGAAATGAAAACCTTTGTTTTTCTGATAATAATAGCTTTCATATAAAGAAAGGATTTCCAATTTATGTTGAAAAGATTTCAAGTTTGAAATAGAATTGTTTTGGAAGCTATGAATAAATCTTTCTGAAAGATTGTTGAAATTTGTTTTGAAATTGAAGAGGATCTAAAAGGTGTATCTTTTGTATAAAAGATTTGAAATGAAAATTGTTTTTGAAAGCTATGATTCTTTGGAAATGGTTTTGAAAACTATGAATTGAATCTTTGATTTAAAGATTGGATGAGTTAATCCAATTTGAAAGGAAAATTGTTTAGAAAGGTTTTGAATGGATCTTTGTGAAAGACTGGTGAACTTTGTGAAGTGAATATTTTTGTTTAAAGATTTGAAAATGGTAATTTGTTTAATCCATTGAAAGAAAAGTTTGGGTAATAAGTTGTGACTAAAATAAGATCCCAATATCCATATGATTTTAAAAAATTGCACTCATTGTTCGGTTTAGCCGGGAGAGGACTTTGTGTCATATAACCCGTTCCGAGTAATGATACGACGTTATGGATAACATTTGAATACCGGATATTTTCAAAAGTGAAAGGATAACCTGTTGAATGTCTCTGCACGAAATGGCACTGGTATAGAGATTTGATCACACTTTGTGATGGGAAGTCTGACATGATTAGATCCATATTGCAAGGGATTCTTTGGAAGTGCTTTCGGTTCTGTTCAAGCCCGGAACAGACTTGTATGGATGTGTGTCTGACGTTACACTTTGAGATGTAAAGCTGGTTTCTATTAAATACATTGCTGTTTGGCGGCGGAGAATTTATTCCCTTAGCTTAACACCCTTCTCTGAGACGTACGAGCTCAGAGGTTATGTAGTTGATTGTAATTAGTGATACATTCCCAATTTGGTAATGTGGCATACGAAGTGCTGCTGATCATTTGTCGATCGAAGCATGGCTTTTGTGTAAAACGTAGCTTTGTGGACATAACCTCGTCAGACCTCACAACACTGAATGGTCGTGCGACGACTGCCATTTCGTACCATTCAAATCGACAATAATCCACACATGTTGGACTTGAATGATGAAAAATAACATAATATAAATAAATTTGGAGCAAATGAAATCAAATACAAAGAATCACAGACACATAATATAAAATAACATAGTAGTTCATGAAGCTGCTATAAGAAAGTCTCAAAACAAATACATAATATCAGTTTGAAAACAACAAAATAGAAATCCCAAATACATAGAAGTTCCCTAATACATGAGATAAACTAGAATAGCTGAAACTAAAATAGATATAAATATAGATAGGCAGAATCTCCAGCAAAGACCAGCTCCAGAAAGAGAATCCAAAGCTGTGAGTACTCAGACTGACCCAAGCGTAAAGCAAAACACAAAACACTCAAGTCATGACATATATATACTTATATAATGTAAACCAACTCAAGTGAACTGTAACAAAGATACAAGTAACTTAAAGGATGCCTGGGACCGCCCATCCTCTAAGGATCCGTTAAACTATTTACTATATAGTAATATTGCGCTATTATAATAATTTCTACAGTAAAATAAACATACTATAAAACAGAGTTAAGGAGCGACCCAATATTCCCCTTAACACGTAATAGTCCTAGTAATCCATCCAGTATCAGCGTATCTTCAGATCGGGAGACTACCCTAAATACTCCACGGGCTACAGGAGAAAACAAACTCATAGTAACGGCTCGGTATGGTAGGTGACACGGCACACAAGGCAATGCCAAGGTAGATACACCAATTACGCACACGGGCTGGAGATAACATAGCAGCCACTACGCCCACCCCTAACAACACTCCAAAATCAAGGGATGCACCCAATCAATCACAACAGTAATAGAATGGTATCGAAGAAGTGTGTCCGACCAAAGGAGCTACCCCTTTTGGCCCGAGATCGCTCCTGTTTTAGCCACCCTAAGCCAACTCACGGGAGTTGGGTCCATGTAATGTACCATAGGAACGTCGCCACGATCCTACTTCATTCTGGAATCTCCACCGCATATACAGTTGTTAAAGTGGCTTTCGGAATCGACAAAGAGTATGTCCATATCTGATCCCGGTCTCATTAACAACCAATCGTTATTATAACCCATAGTTATAATTTAAAATGGTATTTATATTTCAAAAATAATCAAATATCATTTCAATTCCATTCCAAAATATCAAAATATCATATCTTTTCAAAACCATATTCCTTTTATTCAAATTTAGAATACAATTTCAGCTCACATTTCAAAATAGTTTATATTTTAAACAAATACTCCATTTAAATCATAAAAATGAAGTTATTATATTTAATAATTAAATTATTAATTTCCAAAATTTTAAAATTTTCAAAGTTCATTTATTCACTTAAACTTATCAAAATAGTGAAAATTCACCTTTCGTGACATTTAGAAAATGCTACAGAAAGTCACTTTGAAAACAATTCAACTTAACAAAAGACATCATTTAAAATGCTGTAATTGGGTTACTTTAGTTCAAATAAAGCCTTAGCTAAATTTAGCAATTACAGCACTTACAAAGTGCTATAATAGCCCTTAATTCAATTTAGCCTTTCAGTTCATTTATATCGACTACAGCGTTTACTAATGCTGTAATATCCTTTACATTAGAAATAATAGCGTTTCAAAAATGCTGTTAATTAAATTTCAAATATTCAATATAATTTCACAAACAATTAAATTTTTATTTAAATCATTTTTAAGCTTATAAAATCATACAATTTCACTTTTAGAACAATCATTTAAATGCCCTTATATTCATGATTTTATAAAGTTAAATTTTCATTCAAAAATCAAAATTTAATAATAATTCACTTATAAAATTCAAGCATTCAATTTCAATTCTTTAAATTAAATTTTTATCTTAACACTGAAGTTTAAATTCCCAAACATAACTTATTGTTCATTTTATTTACTTAGCTTAAAATTCACTTTTAAAAAAAATTCAACTTAAATATTCATTTATTTCACCTTTTAATTTATTCAAAAATCATTAATACTTTATAAAAATAATTTAAATTCATTTTAATTTTAATTTTATATTTATTTATCATATTTTCCTACTAAATTTAAATTCCATTTATCACCAAATCAAAATTTCCAAAATAACCTATATTTCAAATTTCTAACTTTACCATTAATTTATTTGACTTATAAATTTTTAGAAAATCAATAATACTTTACCAAAATCATTTTTAATTAAGTCTAAATCAAAATATTATAATATCTATGTTTCTCAAATATTTTAAAAATTTTAGAAAAATATATTTTAACCAAACTATTATAAACAAAGCTAAAAAATATACACACAATACATAGCTAAAATTTTTTGCGCTTGCATTCAACCACTTATGCTTCATCTATGGACAGGAAAGGCACTACCAAGGAGAGGATTTGGATCAGGTTGGATCAGGTTAAGGTCATATAGGGGTCATCCAAAGCAATATAAAGGAGATGAAGGTATGTGTGCATGCATTTGCAAAAACAATGCAACTACAAGTGGGTTTCATGGCATAAATTGCTTCGGCCAAGCGTGGATTGGGCATGGCCTGATCTGGTATGATCAACTACAGGTGAGGCAAGGGTCCTAGGCTCAGGTTTGTGGCTGGTGGTGGTGGTGGATGGCCGGCCAAAATGGCGGTCGAAGTTGTGGATCAAGTAGAGCTCGGCTATGGTGAATCAAGTGGAGTTTTTGCCAAAATCTTGGTGGATCTCCATCATGGATGGTTCGGCTTTGGAATGGCAGTGGAGAGGAGGGTATAGTGGCTAGAATAGGAGGTGGTGAAGGCCGCTAAGGTGCTGGAGATGGCAGGCCGATTACAAAGGAGATGAAGGCAAGTGCAAAAATCAATATAAACAAATATAAAAGGTGAAAAAAAGAAGAAATTTTATAAAACTTTCTCAAGGATGATGGCTGAATTATTTTCTAGGGTTGAGAAGTTTTTCTTGTGTGTGAAAGAAAGTGGAGTGGTTGGCTAAAGAATGTGGTATTATCGCAGCCAATTGAATTAATGTATTGATTCGTGAAAAGGTATGTGAATATGAAAAGGCTAGGAATAAAAAGGGTCACAATCTATTCATATTTCCATAATTTCGTTTGAAATTTTAAATACCTTAAAAATACTTATAAATTAAGAAAAAACACAAAAATAAAATGCATGCATAAAAATAAATAAATAAATTTTAATTAAATATAATTAAGTGAAGAAAATAGCAGAAAAATGGAAACTAGGCTTTGAAAATAGAAAATAAATGCAATAAATTTGGGAAAATTTTTATTACCACTTTAAAAATATTTAAAAATTAAATCTTGCAATAAAAACAAATTTAAAATAAATTCGAATCTAAAATTATATTCAAAAAAATCTAGGGTTGTTACACTCTCCCCCACTCAAATCTTTTCGTTCTCGAAAAGAACGGGAAAAATAAATAAAGAGAAACAAGATAGAAAACAAAATAGTACCTGAAACAAATGATTCCAGATTCGATGCACGAATGCACTCCTCCGTCTCCCAAGTACAATCTCGATCGTCAGTACTCCACTGTACTTTGACCAGATTAACAGATTTCCTTCTCGGCTGCTTCGTACCTCTGTCAACAATACGAAGTGGCTTCCTCTCGACAGTCAGATTAGGCTCAATATCCAAACTATCAAGAGCAGAAGGCTGGACAATAAGAGATGGATCATGAAGATGTCGGCGAAGATGCGAGACATGGAATACATAATGCACTCCAAAATGCTTCTCGGGCAAATCCAGACGATAAGCCAAAGAACCAACTCCTTCCACCATGTGGAAAGGACCAATGAACCTAGGAGAAAGCTTCCCTCCACGACCAAAGCGAATGACATTTCTCAAGGGAGAAACCTTAAGGAACAACTGATCACCAATAGCAAATTCCAAATTCTTCCTACACCTATTAGCATACTTCTTTTGTCTATCCAAAGCAGCTCTCAACCTCTTCTTAATCTCCTCAACTCTCTCAGAAGCTTCCAAAATCACATCTGGACCAAGAACCAAACGATTGTCGGATTCAATCCAGCAAGATGGGGATCTACAAGGTCGTCCGTATAGAGCAGCAAATGGAGACATTTTGAGACTGGCCTGAATGTAAAGATGGAATGAGATAGATAAAAGATTAAGAATAGACTAAAAAACAGAAGATAATATTATACCTGATAACTATTATTGTAGGTGAATTCAGCAAGATGGAGACGATCTTCCCAACATCCTCCATAATCAAGCACACAAGCACGAAGAAGATCCTTGAGAATCTGGTTCACTCTTTCCGTTTGACCGTCGGCCTGTGGATGGTAAGTAGTGCTCAGATTCAAACGAGTACCCAGAGATTCCTGAAAAGCTTTCCAGAACTGACTGGTAAAGATAGGGTCACGATCATAAACAACACTGAGAGCAACACCATGGAGATGAACGATCTCTCTCTTGTAGATCTCAGATAAGCTAGAAGAAGAACGAGTAGACTTGACCGGAATAAAATGAGTGGAGTTGGTCATTCTATCCAAAATAACCCAGATACTCTCATTACCCCTCCGAGTCCTCGGTAAACCATCGATGAAATCCATGGAAACCTATTCCCACTTCCAATTGGGAATCTCAAGGGGCTGCAACAAACCGGGGGTCTTCTGGTTATCGGCTTTGACTTGCTGACAAGTCACACACCAACTAACAAAGATAGAGATATCCCTCTTGGTACCCCTCCACCAATAAAGCCTGTTCATATGCTAATACATCTTCGACACACCAGGATGAATAGAAAGCCAGGATCGGTGATTCTCCTGAAGCAACTCCTGCCTCAAACCATCAACATTCGGGACATAAATCCTGCCATTAATCCTCAAAATCCCTTTATCATCAATCTGAGCTCCACTACTACTACCACCACCACCACCACCAACCCTGATATGAACACTCTCCTTCATCAATCTAAGCATCTCATCCTCATCTTGCTTAGCCATGATACGATCCAAAAGTGGAGAAGAAGAAACAATAAGCTGACACAACAAAGCCTTCTTCCAAACTTAGATCATCGGCAACAACATTAGCTTTACCGGGAGTATAGCTAATATCGAGGTCGTAAGAAGCCAGAAACTCAAGCCAATAAACTTGCCTCTGATTCAAATCCTTCTAGGAAAAGATATATCTCAGAGACTGTTGATCGGTGAAAAGCTCAAACTTGGTTCCAAGAAGATGATGCCTCCAAAGCTTCAAAGCAAAGATAACAGCAAGCAACTCTAAATCATGAGCAGCATAATTTGCCTCATGGGTATTCAACTGACGGCTGGCATAGGCAATGACCTTACCATCCTGCATGAGAACAACACCCAAACCCTCACGACTAGCATCAGTATATACCGTTAATCCCTCACTTCCGTTCGGAATGGTAAGAATTGGTGCGGAAGTTAGCTTGCTCTTTAACTAATTGAATGCAGCCTTACACCGATCACTCCAAAGAAACTTTGCATTCTAACGAGTCAAAGTAGTGAAAGGTGCAGCAATCCGAGCAAAATTCTCAATGAATCTCTGGTAATAACCGGCAAGGCCTAGAAAACTACGAATATCAGATGGAGTCTTTGGAGTTTCCCAATCCTGAAACAGAATAGGGAGAAAATAAGGACAACGTGAAAGATGGAATTATTAATTGATAGAGAAAAGAGAAAAAAAGAAAGACTTACATTGATCGCAGCGATCTTGACTGGATCAAAAGAATTCCATTACTAGGAACAATATGCCCGAGATATCGGACTTCATCCTTCCAGAAATGGCATTTAGAAAATTTAGCCTTCAAATGATGGTTTTTGAGAGTCTCCAAAACAGATTTCAAATGCGACTCATGCTCTTCCTTGGTCTTAGAGAAGACAAGGATATCATCATCAAAGACTAGAACAAATTTATTAAGCACATCATGAAAAACCCGATTCACCAAATCAACAAAGAAAGCAAGAGCATTAGTCAAACCGAAAGGCATGAATAACCATTCATAAAAACCATTCTCAATGCGGAAAGCAGTCTTGGGAATGCTATCCTCAGCAACCTGAGCTGATGAAAACCTGAGGCAAGATCAAGCTGAGAGAAAAAAATGGCACCATAAAGCTGATCGAGCATATCGTTGATACGAGGCATTGGATATCTATTTTTCATAGTAAGCTTGTTCAGCTCCCTATAATCAACACACATATGAAGAGAACCATCAGACTTGGTGACAAAAACCACCATGGCTCCCCAATCAGAAAAACTAGGCCTAATCACACCTTTGGAAGACAAGTCCTCAATTTGCTTTCCCATCACAACCTTCTCGCGGGGTGCCACTCTTCTAGGAGGAAGAACAACAGGTCGAGCACCAGGAATAAGATCAATCCAAAAATCAATTTCCCGCTTCGAAGGTAAGGAAGTGACTTCACCAAATACATCGGGATTTAGTCTAACCATAGAAGTTGAATCAAGATCACTGGGAGAAGAATCCAGAGAATAAATAAAGTTGCCAGCAAAATCCTGAGGCATGCGGCACTGAATAATCAAGGAATTCCCTTGGTCATCAACAAGGTGAACAATCCGGGCTTTGCAAGAGATAGGGCATCATGATTCCTTAACCAATCCTGACCAAGCAATAAATCAAAAGCATCGAAGCCGAGAACATAAAATCACCACTAAAGCGATGATCAGAATGGAGAAGTTTCACTTTCTTACAAATCCGATGAAGGTTAGCAGGGCCCCCAACAGGATTTGAAACACATAATGGAACAAAAGCATACTCAGGAGAAAGGAGATGCTCAAACTTATCACATAAATCAACAGAAATAAAACTGTGGGAAACTCCAGTATCAAATAAAACACGATCAGGATGATGGAATGAAGTAAATGAACCCTGGAGAGTACCTTGGTCATCACTAGGAGCAGGAGCGGGTGGAGGAACTGGAGATAAGGCAGAAGTGATAGCAAATATACCAGAAGGCGTACCCCTCTGCTGAGTAGGGCAGTCCTTCTTATTATGACCAGGCTGGAGACAGATATGGCAAAGATCACGCCTAGCCAACTGAGCAGGTGGAGGAACAATAGCACCAGCTATGGAAGGAAAACTATTGGCATTGTGTCCCTTCTGATCACATCTAAACCAAGCGATAGAGGAGAGATCAACTGGTTACCTATGAGCAGGAGTAGATGATGAAGATCCCAAACCAGGACACTTTTGCCAATTCTTCTTCTGTTGATGGAAATTAGGCTTACGCTTCTTGGAATTAGCAGAGGAAGACTGAGATGGAAGAGCACCAGAAGTAGCAGGACCTCTAGAAGTAGGGTTCTCATAGCGAATAGCCATATCCATAAGCTAGGTGAAAGAGCCATGAACATGAGAAATAAGGCGACTATAATACTTTGGATGAGCACCAACAATGAATTTCTCATTCTTCTTGAGGGGAGTATCAATCAGGCTAGGACCGAGCTTGGAAAGTTCATTGAACTTCCTCTCATACTCAACAAAAGACATGCTCCCTGCTTAGGATCCATAAATTCATGATAAAGCAGAGATTTCCCGGCTTATGGCATCCATTTTGCCACAAAAGCCTCCCTGGAAAAGAGTTATAGAACAAGTTTAAGATGGATTCAAAAGAAAAGGAAAAATAGGAACAAAATTCAAGATAACACAAAGGATACCTAAACTGCTCCCAAGTAAGATCAGCATCGACGGTATTAGCCGTAACGGACTCCCACCAATCTAAAGCAGAATCACGCAACTGCCAAGCTGCAAACTGATGCTTGTGGGCATCAGTAATATCAAGACCAGTAAATATCCTCTCAAGACTCCGTAACCACTACTGAGCCTCAATGATTCTCTCTGAACCGGTGAATGGGGTTCCACCAAGCTGAGAGAATTCCTTACAAAGTACAGTGAATCTAACAGGAGCAATAGGCTGAGGAGCTGAGGCAATACCACGACCCCTACCTCTGGCATTTCCTTGATTCATCCAAAAAAATATCAAGAATGAATTTAGGACAAGATAAAGACAAGCCAAAGATAAATTAAGGTAAGACAAGAGAATTCATTTGAATGAATATCCTAAAGAAAGAAAAATCTAACAAGGTAGATATGAAAGAAAGGAAGTTAGAAAACATTTGAAATCCTTTAAAAACAGGAAAAAAAATTATACATCAAAATAATCTTTGAAAATCTTTTGAAAACAATTTGAAAAATCATTTTATACTTTGAAAATACGTCTCTCACAAAGATATGATTCTGATATTGATTTCACTCATTCTAGGGTATTCCTACCCTATCTCTAATGAGTTTTTTTGCTCCTCAGGCAATGGTTTACCAAAACCCAAAGCTCTAATACCAAATGTGACGATCGCCATTTCGTACCGTTCAAATCGATGATAATCCACACATGCCGAACTTGAATGATGAAAAATAACAGATTGTAAATAAATTTTGAGCAAATGAAATCAAATATACAGAATGACGGACACAGAATAATCAGAATAACTCGTAGTGGAATATAAAATAACATAGTAGTTCAATAAGCTACTATAACAAAGTCTCGAAACAAATACATAATATCAGTCTGAAAACAACATAATAGAAATCCCAAGTACATTGAATTTCACTAATACATGAGATAAACTAGAATAGCTGAAACTGAATAGATATAAATATAGATAGGCAGAATCTCCAGCAAAGACCAGCTCCTTAAAGAGAATCCAAAGCTATAAATACTCAGGCTGACCCGAGCGTAAAGCAAAACACAAAACACTCGAGTCAGGAAATATATATATACTTATATAATGTAAACCAACCCAAGTGAACTGTAATAAAGATACATGTAACTTAAAGGATACCTGGGACCGCCCATCCTCTAAGGATCCGTTAAACTATTTACTATATAGTAATATTGCGCTATTATAATAATGTCTAGAGTAAAATAAACATATTTTAAAATAGCATTAAGGAGTGACCCAATATTCCCCTTAACACATAATAGTCCTAGTAGTCCATCCGGTATCACCGTATCTCCAGATCGGGAGACTACCCTAAATGCTCCACGGGCTACGAGAGAAAAACAAACTCGTAGTAAAGGCTCGGTATGGTAGGTGACATGGCACACGAGGCAATGCCAGGGTAGATATACCAACTGTCCACATGGGCTGGCAGTAACGTAGCAGCCACTACGCCCACCCCAAACAACACTCCAAAATCAAGGGATGCACCCAATCAATCACAACAGTAATAGAACGGTATCGAAGAATTGTGTCCGACCAGAGGAGCTACCCCTTTTGGCCCGAGATCGCTCCTGTTTTAGCCACCTTAAGCCAACTCACGGGAGTTAGGTCCACGTAATGTACCTCAGGAACGTCGCCACCATCCTGCTTCATTATGGAATCTCCACCGCGTACACAGTTGTTAAAGTGATTTTTGGTATCGATAGAGAGTAGGTCCATATCCAATCCCGGTCTCATTAACAACCAATCGTTATTATAACCCGTAGTTATAATTTAAAATGGTATTTATATTTCAAAAAAATCAAATATCATTTCAAAAATTCAATATCATTTCAATTCCATTCCAAAATATCATATCTTTTCAAAACCATATTCATTTTATTCAAATTTAAAATACCATTTCAACTCACATTTCAAAATAGTTTATATTTCAAACAAATACTCCATTTAAATCATAAAAATGAAGTTATTATACTTAATAATTAAATTATTAAATTTCCAAAATTTTAAACTTTTCAAAGTTCATTTATTCACTCAAACTTATCAAAACAGTGAAAATTCACCTTTCGCAGCATTTAGAAAATGCTACAGAAAGTCACTTTTAAACAATTTAACAAAAGACAACATTTAAAATGCTGTAATAGGGTTACTTTAGTTCAAATAAAGCCTCAGTTAAATTTAGTAATTACAGCACTCACAAAGTGCTATAATAGCCCTTAATTCAATTTAGCCTTTGAGTTCATTTATATCCACTACAGCATTTACAAATGTTGTAATATCCTTTACATTAGAAATAATAGCATTTCGAAAATGTTGTTAATTAAATTTCAAATATTCAATATAATTTCACAAACAATTAAATTTTTATTTAAATCATTTTTAAACTTATAAAATCATACAATTTCAGTTTTGAAACAATCATTTAAATGCCCTTATATTCATGATTTTATAAAGTTAAATTTTCATTCAAAAATCAAAATTTAATAATAATTCACTTATAAAATTCAAGCATTCAATTTCAATGCTTTAAATTAAATTTTTAACTTAACACTTAAGTTTAAATTCCCAAATATAACTTATTTTTCATTTTATTTACTTAACTCAAATTCACGTTTTAAAAAAATTCATAAATTTCTACTTTAAGTTATCTTTCAAAATTCAACTTAAATATTCATTTATTTCACCTTTTAATTTATTCAAAAATCATTAATACTTTATGAAAATCATTTAAAATCATTTAAATTCATTTTAATTTAATTTTATATTTATTTATCATATTTTCCTACTAAATTTAAATTACATTTATCACCAAATCAAAATTTCCAAAATAACCTATATTTCAAATTTCTAACTTTACCATTAATTTATTTCGCTTATAAATTTTTAGAAAATCAATAATACTTTACCAAAATAATTTTAATTAATTTTAAATCAAAATATTATAATATTTACATTTCTAAAATATTTTAAATTTTTGAGAAAAATATATTTTAACTACGGGTCTGTATATCGTTTTCTACACTAGGTTAAGTGATACGGATAATATATCATTTCAATCCGTAATTTACAAAGAAAACCCCAGTTTTATCATTTCAAACCTGCAGTTCCAAGTAAAATGAAATGATTAAAAATCATTCAGGCCTTTCATTTCAGCCCATAACGATTTTTCCCTGTTCTAAAGTCCGTTCGGGTATGTATCATTTCAACCCGTAGTGATTCTAATCTAAAGGGAACTTGCAGTGTGATAAACTGATATAAATAACAGAATAGCATTATACAATAGTAACAGATGGTATAATAGGTGAATAAGCATGGGTGAACATCATATGATCATAGCATAGTAGATATAACATAATGATATGTTTACAGATTCAATTGAAATCAGTTTGCAAGTCATAAAAGTATAAATCCTGTCTGGTGAGAATTACTCACTTGTATACGCTGGAGATGACAACCAAATGCACAAACAAAGATCTTCAAAGGCATGATAACACGACAATGATTCGAGAGTGGGAGAGCCAAAGATAATTGCCATGTTACATAACAAAATAAATAAAGTACAATACATAAATTTCAAACCAAACTATTATAAACAAAGCTAGAAATATAAGCACAATACATAGCTAAACTTTTTTGCACTTGCATTCAACCACTTATGCTTTAGCTATGGACTGGAAAGGCATTGCCAAGGAGAGGATTTAGATCAGGTTGGATCAGGTTAAGGTTATATAGGGGTCGGCCAAAGCAATATAAAGGAGATGAAGGTATGTGTGCATGCATTTACAAAAACAAGGCAACTACAAGTGGGTTTCAAGGCATAAATGGCTTCATCCAAGAATGGATTGGGCACGGCCTGATCCGGTATGATCAACTACAGGTGAGGCGGGGGTCCTAGGCTTAGGTTTGTGGCTGGTGGTGGGGGTGGATGGCCGGCCAAAATGGTGGTTGAAGTTGTGGATTTAGTAGAGCTAGGCTATGGTGAATCAAGTGGAGTTTTTGTTAAAATCTTGGGGGATCTCCATCATGGATGGTTCGGCTCTGGAGTGGCAGTGGAGAGGAGGGTATCGTGGCTGGTGTAGGTGGCAGTGGAGGCGGCCAAGGGGCTGGAGATGGCAGACCGATCACAAAGGAGATGAAGGCAAGTGCAAAAATCAATATAAACAAGTATAAAAAGTGAAAAAAAGAAGAAATTTTACCAAACTTTCTCAAGGATGATGACTGAATTATTTTCTAGGGTTGAGAAGTTTTTCTTGTGCATGAAAGAAAGTGGAGTGGTCGGCTGAAGAATAGGGTATTATGGCAGCCAATTGAATTAATGTATTGATTTGTGAAAAGGTGTGTGAATATGAAAAGGCTGGGAATACAAAGGGTCACAAACTATTCATATTTCCTTAATTTATTTTAAAATTTTAAATACCTAAAAAATACTTATAAATAACGATAAAAACACAAAAATAAAATGCATGCATAAAAATAAATAAATAAATTTAAATTAAATATAGTTAAATGAAGAAAATAGCAGAAAAATGGAAACTAGGCTTTAAAAATAGAAAATAAATGCAATAAATTTTGAAAACAATTTAACATCATTTTAAAAATATTTAAAAATGAAATCTTGCAATAAAAATAAATTTAAATTAATTTCAAAATAAAATAAATTCAAATTTAAAATTATATTCAAAAAAATCTAAGGTTGTTACAGGTCGAAACAGGAAAGATGCAGCAAGGTTATTTGGAGGTCGCGCCCCCTGAGGGTATGTCCATTTCCTTCTGGATAAAGGTGGTATCATGGTATGGAGCCCAGATATTTAATCTATGTGGTTACTGCAAATTTATTACTTTGCGGTTGTTGGTATTGAGGATCCTCGGATAAAGGTCGGTTACGACCGAGGGGTGGCATACTCGTGATAGTTAGTTACCTAGTTATAGAGGTAACCCGACCTTGTGTAGGCAAAGAGATGGTTAAGTTCTTGGGGCATCCCTCTAGAGGCATACCCATGTGGCCCAGGAAGTTCCTTAGCTTGACAATTGTTGGAAATCCAATCAAACAATATGATCCCTTATGGTTTTAGTTGTATAACCTGCCATCTCAGGTTGTAGCATAGCAGGCATAATATAATGGTACCTATGCTGGCTAAGATTAATATTATACTTTCGAAAGGTTTTCGGCATTATGCACTAATAATAATATCAAAAGAATTTTCCGTAGTAAGCATGTTTGACTATCATAAGGAGAAATCTCCCCCAAGTGTGCGATTGCATTATGTTGAGCTAGGAGGCCTTATGGTAGTTTCTTTTCCACAAATCATTGCGTATTTCATTTTAAATTCTTTTGTTTGTTTTGTTTCAAATAAAACTGTTTTCGTTTGCTCACACTAGTCTCATGACTGACCTGGAGTTTATTGTTCCCTTTCTACATTCTGGGTGCCCACAATTTCCACACGGGCAACCTAGAGTTGGGAATTTTAGATAATCAAATAGTAGGTGTAGATTCGATAGTCTTCGAAGTCTTTGGTCTTTGAAGTCGTTTAGATTTGGCAATAGCAATTACTTCTCTTCAGCATTCAGGCTGACCTTGCTTAATGCAACGTGATGGGGGTTTCTCGCTTCACGTTGGAAAGCATTTTGGTGGTTCGAGCTTGTCGTTTGGATATAACTGCTTTTGGATTGGAGTCTTTGGAACTTTGGAATTGGAGTCGCTATATGTTGGATTATCTATCTTAAGGACTTCTAAAGATATTTTCCTTTGGAATTATTTCTTTCCGTTGTATCTTGTATATCTGATAATATTGATCAATTAGTTGAATCATTGTTGTAATCAACTTTTGTATGTCAATGATATTATCCGTTTCTTCCGCTGGGTTGTTGTACTTAATGTGTTATAAGCTCCATCCGAACTGGAGTTCGACGTTTGAATCAGCGGCATTCGAATACGAGTGAAGTATGGATGTCGATTTTCGAACGCGAAAATCCAGGGCGGCACATTTGGTATCAGAGCTGAAGGTTGTGTAAGAACTTTAGCTTAGAAGTATAACACATTAAGTAGTAGCTCATTAGAGATAGGGTTACAAATACCCTAGAATGAGTATATCCCTAAGATATCCGTTCGTATGCCTCAGTAAATTCTCTTACTATGCGCTGGTAGTGAATATAAGTGCAAAAAGAGGACGAGGTAGGGGACAGGGAAGTACCTCTACAAATGATCAATACCTGTAACAACAAGGAACAACTCTTCTCAATCTCCTTTGATCCAATTTCAGTTTCTTTGATGATCTTCCTAGAAGCTCGAGGGAGAAGCTTTGGTGCGATGGTGGCACTGCGAATCGTGTAGATAAGTTCATATTTCGTATTTTCTTCATTGGTTCCCTATCAGCTTTCCGTTTTAAAATTTAATGAATTTAAAATTCTATTTAAAATAAATAGATGAATAAAATATGAAGATTTGTATCAATAAAACGATTTGGATTAAAACCAAATTTGAAATTCTGTTGTAATTTCCTGTGAGGATCAACGTACGAAGAGGGACAAGCTGGTATAAACTTTGGGGTATTCCAACCTGAGTATGGAATCCATACCTAGTGTTTGAGAATTGTGGAAGATTGAATCTATTTGTCTGTTCTTTTGGGTCCAGAAACATTCTACGACTGGTTAGTTATCCTGCGAACTAACCAATGCCCTACATATTCGTAGACTGAATGACCCAAGAATACTTCGTAAAATATTGTATGAGTTCATTCTCATAATTATTGGTGATATTTTGATTTGGCAATCCAAATGTAGAATAAATATCCAGCATTATCTGATAAGTTGATTCTCTATCTTTGTGAATCTGTCTTTGGTAGTCTCCATGTCTATCAAATTTCGAGGATGAAATTTTCTTAAGAGGGGAATTAGTAATGATCCCGGTTTTGAGAAAATTTAAATTGGTAGTTAAATTAATTTTTTTGATTTAAATGGTGAATAAATTTGAATTTTTACATTTTAATAAGATATGTGCCTGTTTATTTATATCAATAGATTTTTATTTGAATTTAAAATCCAAGAATAAATATATTGAAAGATAAGTTGAATTTAAAAAGCACTATATTTTCATTTAATACTAATTTGTTTTCTAATTATATTAAATACACATTTTGATTTGAGAGTTATGATTTAAATTTAATAAGTTTCAAGAGGTTAAATTCTATTTTAATTATACATACATACATATATATATATATATATATATATATATATATATTATACGTGTTTATTTATTAAAGTATAATTAGTTTTAGAATCATTTTCTTTAAATTGATATAAGTGTAAATAATATTTATATACTTTCTTCTTAGAACTTTTATGAACTATAAGTAGTTTGTGTTTATATATATGCATATAAATTTAGAAGTATATAACATTTAAAAACATAATAAGTATAAATTGAAAACATTATACATAGATAAATATTACAATGCATAAAGAAAATATAATGTGTATTTAAATATAAAACTAGACAAGGGTTTAAAAATATAAGTGTTTAATAAAATTTAATTAAAGGACTTAAGCATAAAATTGCTTGTATTTACAAGTGTAGGAAAATTAATATTACACATTCACAAGTGTAAACATTTTAATAAAGAAATTAACAAGTGTAAAAAAATAAAACAAGTGGCAAACAACTCTTTATTTTTTAAAATTGAAAACATACAAAATATATGTATAGAAAGAAATCAGGCCATGTTCTCTTCACTTTTCAAATCCTTTGTTAACTCCTCAATTTCATGACTCGACGACCTAAGGAAGTAAGCGACTGAAGGAATTAAAGTGTGAACAAGCTAACAGCGACCTAAAGTTATCACGACCTAAAACCCCAAGCGACCTAATGACCTAACCTATTAAAGGACTCAACGACCTAGAACTTAACGGCTAAAGGCTCTGGTGATTCCATGAGGGGTGCGACCTAACGACCTAGCGACCTAGCGACCCAACCGCTCAAGCGAGTTGGCGACCTAACTGCTTAAGCGACCTAGCGACCTAACTGCTTAAGCGAGTTAGCAACCTGAAGAATGAGCGAGTTAACATGGATGCTCGACCTAACAATTTAGCGACCTAAAGTCCCCTAATGACCTAAGAACCTAGCGACCTAACGAGTTAAGGCAGTATGAGGCCGCATGCATGCTACTTCTTCATTAGGTCGCTCACGACCTAAATAGACCGAGGTAACTCCATAAGCCGCAAATTCTTATTCCGCTTCTCTCCTAGGTCGCCACGACCTACCAACTTGTTCAAGTAACCTAGTGTAAGCCTGTTAAGCCGTAACCCACGCTCCTTAGGTCGCTCACGACTTACGACCTAACCTCTAGGTCTCCCGCGACCTGTAACATAGCTAACCAAACCCCTAGGTCGCTCACAACCTACGACCTACCCTAGGTCGCTCACGACCTACGACTTACTCCAGAAATCTCCTATAAATACCATGCCTACACCACCGAAGAGAGGACTTTTTGGCTCATTTCTGGAACGCCTATACTCTGCTGATTTCTTGAATCATCCGACACTTCAAACATCAAAGATATCTCAGTGAACTTCAAGAAGAAATCTAACATATTCGACATGGATTCAAAGAGTTCTTTTACATCGGAGTTCAAGCTGTTTGTCTTAGTAGTGTTGTAATCGAAGATTGTTGTAAAGTTGTAATCGATTCAGCAATAAAGAAGATTAAAGTGGACATAGGCTTAACTTGAAGCCGAACCACTATAAAACTGTTGTCTCTTTAATGTTTTTTCTGTAATTCCTGCTTGTTTCTAATTCCCGAATTGACGGGTGGTGCTTTCACTTTTCCTCTACTTACACCGGGGTGTTAGCGTTCAATTTTAGCGTTAACATCCTTCATATTCAAAGACGGTGAAAAAGAAAACAAAACCAAAACGGAAAAGAAATCAAAAACAACAATTTTTCTGTTTCCACCTGAATCAAAATCTAAAAACAAATGAACATCAAAGAAGAAGAAATCATCTTGGCAATTAAACAAGATTAAAACTTCAACCTAAAGCTAAGATTCAGTTCAAAACTAAAAGCAAATCAGGGAAGTTTGAACTAGAGAAAGTAAGTTCAACATAAATGACAATTCAAAACTGTTCAAGTTCAAAATCCTAAAAGCAACGGATTAAAATCAAGCTTGATGAAAGTACAACTCAAACCCGATTCAACTGGAGCAATAGAGATTAGAATCAAATGGAAGATAAAACTCAAAATTTCAAAGCACCTCAACTTCAGATACCCGGGCTTCTTTTCTACTTTCATGTCAAGTGAGAAAACTTCACCTTCTTTATTTTGAAATGCCTATGGTAATGAGTGAAAATGATGATACGGAAATGCTATGTATGGTTGTGGATATGCATTTTTGTTTGGATATACAAATGTATGGATGCATGTCTGTGTATCTGCATAGGCATGCCTCTGTTGTTTGACAGACAAAAGAATTTCTCAAAACTAATTCCTAACTCCCCATCCAAAACATTATAAAATGTGATGTTTAAAAGGAAATTGACTGTAATGATGTATTACAAATTTGAAAAATAAAAACAAGTAAGATTATTAAGTAATTTATTTGGAAATTAAATTTACAGTGAAAAGGAATCAAACCATGTTGAAAATCAATTGTGTAGATTGCAAGTCTCTAATTCACGATTGGATTCATTCTTTGATTTAATGATTTTTGGAAAAAGTTTTGTGATTTTTAATTTAGAATTAGAAGAGAAATCAACGATGGTCGGAAATTGGATTTTTCGATGAAATATGGTGGTCGCGAGGTTCGGAAACCTTAGGGTGGTGTCTGGGGAAGATATAGGTTGGTGGTTAGAGGAAAAATGGTCGTTGAGTTGCTCGTAGGCTGTGGTGGTTGAACGTTGATGAACTAGGGTTCATAGCTTGTTTTGGTTTGATGACGTTGTCGAGATGAATTCGTCGAAGAGGGTGAACCGGAGTTGATCGCAAGCGGGGGAAATGAAGCTCTGGGATCTGGCAAGGCCGTAGGTTCATCGGTGAGGCTTTTGAAATCGGAGCTTGGCGATGTAAGTCAAGTTTAGGACACTGGTTTTGTTCCAGTTGGATACTGACATGTCCAATTTTGAACCACGATGATATCAGGGGTTCTGGTTGTTCGGGCGAGTTGAATGGACCATCGGTGATGGGAAGATGGTCACGACGACGATCAAAGTCGATCAGAGCTCATGTACATGTGCACGAGGTATCATCATGTCTGGTTTATTAAGATCAAGAAAGAAGAAAGATGACTCGAAGTGGATCTCGGGTATTTTTGAATTTGGCTCGGGGATTTTGAAAGGAGGCTCGGGTTGTTCGAGTGTTAAACTGTACAACGAGAAGTTTTAAAAATAAAACAAAGTAAAATAAGAAGAAGGAGGAAATGGCTTGGGAAAGGATCAGGTATTTTGGGGGTTTATTCGAAGTTGGGTTCGGGTTTTCTGGGAGTCTTGGGTTGCCTTGAAACGGTTTTAATTCCCAAAATTTAAACAAGTTTCCAAATGATCAAATTTAACTAAGTTTAAAATACTTTCTTAATTAAACGTTTTATACCAGTTTTGTTAAATAATTAAAGTTTAAGAAACTAATTTTATAATTAATTAAGTTCAAGTTCAAAAGAATCCTTAAGTTCATTTTAAATTTAAATGGTATAATTAAGTAATTAAAAGATAATGGTTTTTAATTAACTTAAGTATTTTAACTTAATCCTTATGTTAAATGATAAATTAGTTTAACTTTTTATTCGAAGCATTGAATAACAATTAAAAAATTGATTAATTAAGGGGTTTATCTTAAATTTATTAAGGTTTTAATTAATTACCAACTGTTTGATTGATGTGATAATTTGAAGGTTAATTACTTAATGAAAGTAATTAAGGATAATTAATTAATGATTGAAGTTGATTAATCAAATGATTAATTAAAGGATAATTAATTAATATGGTTAATTAATTAAAGTAATTAATTTGAAGATAATTAACTAATTTAAGTTTAATTAATTAATGTAAGTGATTAGGGATAATCATTTATTGTAATTTTATTAATTAAATGGTAATTAATTGAGGGTTAATTAATTATGTAATTAACTTAAGGTTAATTTAATTAATGTAATTAATTAAGGATAATTATTTAAAGGTTAATTAAATAATTAACGGTTAATTATTTAATGATTAAAGGTTAATTAATTTATTATTAAAGGTTAATTAATAAATGATTGAAGGATAATTAATCAAAATGATTTGTAATTAATTAATATTAATTAACTAGGCTAAGTAATTTATTCATAAGTAATTAATCTGATTTTAATTAATCAGATAATTAATTGATCTTACTTATGGATGTTTGGATTGTATGGAATGCTTTAAATTGTTAATGTCCCTGATGTGTGATGCTTTGTGATATGAATTATTTTGATGCGAGCCGTGATGAATGTAATTTGTTTATCTGTGATAAATTTTTATTATTTATCTGTGAATCTGTGAATGGAAGGTAAGCGTTATAGATTATACCGCTTATCGATATTGCTGTGCTTGAAACTGTGATGATTGAGTATGTTGCACTATTGTGAAAAACCCCTGGACTGCACTATACACACAAATATGGATTGCACGATGAAATTGGTTAAGTCATAGAGTTTTGAAATGGTTCTAAAGTTGAATTTTGAATCCAATGGTTTTGGAAATGGAATTGGGTTAATATAAAAAGCATTTGAAAAGGAATTTTAAGGGTAAAAGTTATTTTGAATAACTCGATAAAATTTTGAAATTTAAATTGTTTAATTTGAATTCAAGATTTAAAATTGAATTCTATGTTTGGAAATTATGGTTTAAAAAGGTGATACAAGTTATAAATGTGTTTATATGAGTTTTAAACCATTTTAAAAGTATTATTTTGGAAATTTGAATTTAACCCAAGTTTGATACTTGAAGGGCTTTAACGTGTGCAAATGTAATCGGATTTTTCCAAAATAAAAACCTTTGTTTTTCTAATAATAATAGTTTTTATATAAGAAAGGATTTCCAATTTATGTTGAAAAGATTTCAAGTTTGAAACAAATCTATTTTGGAAGCTACGAATTAATCTTTGTGAAAGATTGTTGAACTTTTTTTTGAAATTGAAGAGGATCTAAAAGGTGTATCTTTTGTGTAAAAGATTTGAAATGAAAATTGTTTTTGAAAGCTATGGATCTTCGAAAAGGTTTTGAAAGCTATGAATTGAATCTTTGATTTAAAGATTGATGAGTTAATCCAATTTGAAAGAGAAATTGTTTAGAAAGCTATGAATGAATCTTTGTGAAAGATTGGTGAACTTTGCGAAGTGAATATTTTTGTTTAAAGAATTGAAAATGGTAATCTGTTTAAACCATTGAAAGAAAAGTTTCGGGTAATAAGTTGTGACTTAACTAAGATCCAAATATCCATATGATTTTAAAATATTGCGCTTATTATTCGGTTTTGCCGGGAGAGGACTTTGTGTCATATAACCCATTTCGAATAATGATACGACGTAATGGATAACATTTGAAGAATGGTGGCGAACATCGGATATTTTCGAAAGCGAAAGGATAACCCATCGAATGTCTCTGCACCGAATGGCCCCGATATGGAGATTGGATCACCCTTTGTGATGGGAAGTCAGGACGTGATTGGGGATTAACCGGATTGCAAGAGCTTCTTTGGAAGTGTCTTCGGTTCTATTCGAGCCCTGAATAGACTTGTATGGATGTGCATCTAACGTTACACTTTGATATGTAAAGCTGGTTTTTATCAAATACATTTCTGTTTGGTGGCGGAGAATTTATTCTATTAGCTTAACACCTTTCTCTGAGCGTACGAGCTTAGATGTTATGTAGTTGATGGTTATTAGTGATAATTCCCAATTTGGTAATGTGGCATACGAAGTGCTGCAGATCAATTGTTCATCGAAGCATGACTTTTGTGTAAAGCGTAGCTTTGTGGACGTGACCTCGTCGGACCTCACAACCCGTAATGGTCGAAACAGGAATGATGCAGCAAGGTTATTTGAGGGTAGCGCCCCATGAGGGTATGTCCATTTCCTTTTGGATAGAGGTGGTATCATGGTATGGAGCCCAGATATTTTACCTATTTTGTTACTGCAAATTTATTACTTTGCGGTTGTTGGTATTGAGGATCCTCAGATAAAGGTCGGTTACGATCGGGGGGTAGCATACTCATGATAGTTAGTTACCAAGTTACAGAGGTAACCCGGCCTTATGTTGGCAGAGAGCTGGTTAAGTTCTTGGGCGTCCCTCTAGAGGCGTACCCATGTGGCCCAGGAAGTTTCTTAGCCTGACCATTGTTGGAAATCCAATCAAACAATACAAGCCCTTACGGTTTTAGTTGTATAACCTGCCACCTCAGGTGGTAGCTATAGCAGGCATAATATAATGGTACCTATGTTGGCTGAGATTAATATTATACTTTCGAAAGGTTTTCTACATGCACTAATAATAATATCAAAAGAATTTTGCGTAGTAAGCATGTTTGACTATCATAAGGAAAAATATCCCCCAAGTATGCGATTGCATTGTATGTGTGCAGGGAGGCCTTATGGTATTTTCATTTTCCAAAAAGCATTGCGGATTTCATTTTAAATTCTTTTGTTTGTTTTGTTTCAAATAAAACTGTTTTCGTTTGCTCACACCAGTCCCATGACTGACCTGGAGTTTATTGTTCCCTTTCTATATTCTGGGTGCCCACAATTTTCCACATGGGCAGCCTAGAGTTGGGATTTTCAGATAATCAAATAGTAGGTGTAGATTCGATATTCTTTGGTCTTTGAAGTCGTTTGGACTTGGCAATGGCATTTACTTCTCTTCAGCATTCAGGCTGGCCTTGCTTAATGCAATGTGATGGGGGTTTCTCGCTTCGCGTCTGGAAAGCATTTTTTTGCTTGAGCTTGTGGTTTGGATATAACTACTTTTGGATTGGAGTCTTTGGAACTTTGGCAATGGAATCACTATATGTTGGAGTATCTACCTTGAGGACTTCTTAAGATATTATCTTTAGGAGTTATTTCTTTCCGATGTATCTTGTATCTCTGATAATATTTTTGAATTAGTTGTATCTTTGTTGTAATCAACTATTGTATATCAATGATATTATCATTTTCTTCGGCTGTGTTGTTGTACTTAATGTGTTATAAGCTCCATCCGAACTAGAGTTCGACGTTAGAATCTACTGCATTCGAATACGAGTGAAGTATGGATGTCGATTTTCGAACGCGAAAATCCGAGTCGTCACATATATATCTCCCTACAGAGAAGGCAATGGTGTCTATGAAAGACAACCATACTAAGCGCTTGGAACTCATAGTTATTACTGAGCAACGAATGAAAGTCGCATGCGTAACTGCCACCATGCCCATGCTACCTTTTGCTCCACTCATTTGTTCTTCTTATTACCTCCAACTCTAGCATAAGCATGCTCCTCATCCCACTTCAGGCTAATGTGAGATCACCATGTGTCTATGGAATCTATAGAGGAAATACTGTTGGTACCGACCCTTCATTTAAACAATATGTAGTTGCGCCCCTTATCCAAAGCCCCTGTGATTCGAATTTCTATTTGACCAATTACTACCATTCTTAGCATAAGCATGCCCTAGGCACACCGTTTTGTCTTATAGGGAATGCTATTTGGTACAGGTCCTACTTTCATCTTTTCTTATTAACTTAGGTAAATTATTAGAATAAGCCTTTACATATTTCTTTGCTACCTGTGCTTATTAATTTCTCCTAAGTTTTAAAATAAGCTTATTCTGTTCTTTTCTTATTATAACCTATGTTATAATCATGCTTATTACTTAACCTAAGGTCTTAGTGTGAAAATAAGCTTCTTTCATATTTTACGCTTTTTGGTAATAATTTTAAGTTATAACCAGGCCAATCTTTTAATTCAGTCCAACAAACGTCATAATTAGGCGTAATTTCAGTCCAATTC